>JANRMT010062791.1:143128067-143176090 GCA_026402145.1 Polypterus bichir lapradei
ACACATTGAATGAGGAGGTGTGTCCAAACTTTTGGCCTGTACTGTATATAATATCAATACAACAGCTTTACATAGCATCCATCCCAGTGGGTACCCTTGTAGAGCAGGACTTGAAAGGACACAATGTGGACAAACCAAGAGCGGTGTTTGGGAGTGACAAGTGGGGTGACTACCCCAGGCCCCGTGCCTAATGGGCCCCACTTTTGAGGTCCGCCATGTCCCGTTTGAGCGGATTTCTCTAGTTATATTCCCCAGTGTAGATAAACCATGTCTCAAGACAGGCTTTGTGGTCTGGTGTTCCTATCTATAGAAAAAGACATTGCATCCAGATTAAACTACGAAGATGTCATCAACGACTTTTCCAATCGGAAGGCAAGAAAAGTGGATTTTTGTCTCATAACCTGGAAACCGGTAAGAGATTTTATGATGATACCTCCACATTAATTTCACACTTTCTGTCAAAACACTGAAACTGACATTTTATTTGTAGGCCATAAACATGTCAGAATATTAATGCACAAAAACATGTATCGCTAATAATAACCGGCTGACATGACATCAACGTGAGTTATGACTATGAAATCCTGCATATTGAGACTCAGAGTATACTTGCAATTTGGGTACTTTTCTAGAAGAGGCCCTGTTAGTTTCTGCATGACACCCCATCGCATTTTGCAATGTCATGATATTATGAATTATGAGTTGCACTTTTTAAAATAGATTATATCGTTATATTTTGATAAAGTCCGCATGTTATCTTGCAAAAATTTAGCTGAATACTGTAATGAGAAAATCCGGTGTATGTTAACATTATTTTTATTAAATTTGCGAGCAAGTTTATACAGTCCACACATACTGGTAACAGTGTAACCGGTTGTGCGTGGGGTTGGTCATTCCTAGGCTCCGCACACCCCTAAAGGAGTGACACAGAAGACGGACACCAGAAAGAATGTCTTTAAATCAAGACTTTTGCAAGTCATGGAGGACTCTTAAAACCTGTCTGCATGATATTTGCAACAACTCAGCTATAAGCTAAGCAAACAAGTCTGCAGGAATGCGTGACATTTCTTTTAGTCTGAAGTTAATAAAATCTTTTTTTTCTTTCTCTTTCGGGTGCTCTCATTAGGAGCTGCCACGGTGAATTACCTTTTTCCATATCTTCCTGAACTCTTTATCCTACTCCATTACACTCACCATCATCATGTCCTCTCTCACCATATCCATATGCCTTCTCTTCCTCTTTTCTACTTAACTGGCTGCTCCATCCTTAGCATCCATCTCCCAATATACACAGCATCTCTGATCTCAAGCATATTATCAATAACACACACTTTTCTTAATATTGTCTCAATTGAAATGAGCTCCTTCACAAAGTGCTTTACAAAAACGTCATGGACCAAGAAATAAAAGCAAACACTTTGAGTAAAAAAGGCATCCTCAGATCAGGCCATACTTGATATAGCGTCTTTCTTAGTGAGTAGTTCCAGAGAGTGCTTTCCAAAATTCAATAGCAGTGGCTTAACTCGAATGTGATGGGCTCCGGTGCAAAAAGATAAATAAAGGCCCCCCTCACATGAAATCCATTTAAACAATAACCAACATCAATGAGATACATTAACCTTATGACCAACAATAAAGGTGAATAGTCATAAATAAGCTTTATTGTAACTGTGGGAAGGAGAATTCTGTTAACCTCTTCATTGTCAAGTAGCCTGTTAATAATAAAGCGTGTGAAAGAACAGTCACCATGGGCCTCTCAACCCCCTACAGTTACACCACCATCACTGTCGTCTATGGGATATACTGACAACACAGTGCATGTCTCTCTTTTGCTCATTTCTCTAATGATATGTGCTGATAGCCTGCTTTCCATTTTTGTTTCCATCTTCCATGTAATAGAGCTGCCCGCATCTCAACTGCTTTGAGGGAAATGTGCAGGGCTGGCAATGCGGCACTCAGCTGGATTACCTGTAGGCAAACAGATGAGCCCTGCAGGGTCACACAGACTTCGCTTATTTCCACGCACTGAGGCCAAAGTGACAGTTTGATGCTCCTCACGTTCCTGAAAGTCACAGGGATAAAAAACAGCTATCCTCATCCCAATGATTTTACGCTTCTACACATTCGCCCGCTGCTTCCACCCCGATGAATGTAAATGTGAACATTTGCATAATAACCGCGGCATCGGGACAGCCTTGGCGACGTGCAGATGTTACGGTGTCAATGAAGAAGTCTTCAGGCTTAGCCTTCCAAGAGGACGTAGCAAAATTGATTAAAAAAGGTTGCGGGTAACTGCCGCCAGGCAGATTTGAAAAAATGAAACTCATTGGCAAAGAGTCGCACCTTCAGCTCCTCCATTTCAACAGGCAGTGACTAGAGCGTCGACATGCAGTCTGATCAGAATTCAGAAGCATTCATCTCTCTTTTGTTTCAATGGCCAATTAAATATTGGGAGAGAACAGCAGAGTTTTCAGCAGTACACAAGTCCACGTCAGCCATAATACTGCAGATCAATAGGGCAACGTTTGCAATCAGACTATTCTCAACAGAGAAAGCATTTTACATTCAGAGAGAAGGCAGAAGAGTCAACTAAAGCAGGTTATGGTCATTGCACAATGATCAAATTTATTTCTAAGATCTGAAACCAAACAAAACCCTTTTTATTCTTTAATCTTGATGTGGTCAACAATCACATAGTCTTCCCTGTGTTATTAATACAACATTGAGAGAGCAGTCTGTGCATGTTGCCATCTTTCATAATAGTAGGATGATGAATTTATAAGTCGTGTCAATGCTCACTCGTGAATGGCCAAGTTCGTTACTATCAGCAATATGAACACAAAAAATGGTGCCACTTTTCAAGGAAACAAAAAATACCATGCAACTAATAACAGCAACAAAAATAATAATGCTTCCAATTATGAATTAAAATGAAAAATGACAATTACAAATGAATTCCTGACCCTATGATTATACAATAGCTGGGAATGAGTGGAAACAGTCTGTTCCAAAGGACATTTTGAGAGAAATGTAGTATGACTAGACTTAAAGGGGTTAACCAAAATAGCAGTCCTAGGACGAAAACCACAAACAGCAGTAGTAGGAATTGTGCATTGCCAGGGTTCTAATGGTCATGATCAAGATTATTTCTAAGACTGGACGCCTTTCTCTGATTTTTATACGTTTTTTTGGCATCAATTTTGCTAATCAGACAGTCGATTGTGAGTTTCTTTTTTTTTTGAGTCACTGGGTTTGTGTTGATTCTCCTTTGTTTTGGTGATTGATCATTTTTTGGACTGTTATATCCACCATTTTGGTTTTCATGCTCGCCACTATTTTGGTGCTCCATTGCACTCATTGTTAGGGACGTGTCCTCTGGGGTCATAACTAGGGCTGCCAACCGTCCTCATTTTTAACGCGCCATGGACTGTCTGGGAAAAATTGATAACATTTTTTGAATTTTGCTCCTAAAATTTGAAAAACTCCTTATCATTGGTAAAATTTGAAAGCCGTACACCAATCAGCATTTGCGGAAGTAGCGCGCACACTTTTTTCCCAGAATCTTGACTTCCATTCAGGTAGTAAACAATGCAGATATTGACGAGAATAGTCGATATCTGTAAAACTTGGCTTAGCTTTTTGGCGAGTAGACAGTTCATTATAAATGTTGTTCCTTTCCTTCTTCTTCTTTCGGCTGCTCCCGTTAGGGGTTGCCACAGTGGATGATCTTTTTCCATATCCTCCTGTCCTCTACATCTTTCATTTGTAATCTTAATTCACTGTAACTAAGTGAATTTATTCTAAATTGAAAATTACAATTTCATATTTTGTATGCAAGATTTTATTTTCAATTCTTCTTTCAGTAGTCTTGGTTAAACAAGAAATTTCACACACCCAGGTACAGTCTGTCGTATTTAAGTGCGAGTAAGTACTGCTTTGTAATATTTCAAAAGGAAAATATTGTTATTACCACCCATTTTTCCAAAATGGATTTATAATTGTAAATGAATGAGCCAGCTATTAAAGTTTCAGTTAATTAAATGCAATATGCAATAAGCCACTTCTTTATGTAATTTAATATTTTCATAATTCTTTCATTTACATAAATTCAGGAATACCATTATGTCGAAAAGAAAGTGTGAATTCACAGACTACAACAAATATCTTTGCTTTATCAGATTTTTCAGATTATATCAGATTTACAGAGAAAAATAGCTTCAGTTGAAAAATATAAAGGAATATAGATAAATGCAAATAAACTAAATTAAAAAGAGTAAAATTATTTTTATTTTACTGGAAGTGAATTTACCATGTGTATCATTTTTTACAGGTTTATGACAAGAATGGAAGGAATGAAGTCTGTTAATTTAAGAGCCTTGACATATTCAAAATATTTAACGGGTTATTAGTTTGCTAGTGGCTGTGATTGTGGCCATCATGTCATATTTATAGTGATAAACTGCTATTAAAGGTTTATATACATCCATCCATTTTCCAACCCGCTGTATCTTAATACAGGGTCACGGGGGTCTGCTGGAGCCAATCCCAGCCAACACAGGGCACAAGGCAGGAACCAATCCTGGGCAGGGTGCCAACCCACCACAGGACACACACACACACACACTAGGACCAATTTAGAATGGCCAATCCACCTAACCTGCATGTCTTTGGACTGTGGGAGGAAACCGAAGTACCCGGAGGAAATCCACATAGACACGGGGAGAACATGCCAACTCCACGCAGGGAGGAACCGGGAAACGAACCCCGGTCTCCTTACTGCGAGGCAGCAGCGCTACCACTGCATCACCGTGCCGCCAAGTTTTATATCATTTTAAAAAATCATAAGACAGTATAAAGGCATCATACGGAAAGGCATCCTTAAAAGTCCTATATGGCAGCTCTAGTCATAATACCACGTGATAAGATAAACGGTCCTCCTGGAAGTCACTTCTTCATCCGAGTTGCAAATTCAAACCCTATCTAAATTACTCTTTGAAACTCTTCTGATAATTGATTTTTGGCTAACGACCTGCTTTTTGACTACCTTTTCGTTTCTTATTTTGGATAGTACATTTTGATTTCCTGGTATTGACTTTTTATTTTGACTTTCATTTTCTTCTCCTGACTCACTCTCAAATTTGTATTCAACTGTTCCTTGGCCTTTAAAATTATTATTAAGTACAGTTCCTGGGGTTTTGAAGGTCAAAGAATCTATTGCTTATATCTGTTTTTTTCCCTTTTTTTCACCAATGCTAAATTTGAGTCAAGTTCTGCCATTGCTTTATTTTGCTTTCTTTATGGGTGCTGCCATTATGTTTTATTGAGAGCTGCTATGCTGTTGCTAGATGACTGAGAGTGTGTAATGCCTGATGACATTACCACGATAACAGGAAAGTCTCTTGCCCTTTTTTTAATTATTTTTACTTAATTTGCAGCTCTCAGGTGCTGCTGCTCTTTAGGCCGCAGTTACCAGGAGACACCTCAAGGACACCTGCTGCCACAGTTATAGTGCTGTGGCATTGGTTGCTTTTGCATCCATTGTCTTCAGCTCCCCTTTTCTGCTGTAATTTTGGGGCATTCCGACCTTTAATTTTTCTTTTTTTTTTTTTGGTACATAGGATTTTGATTTTTAGATTGTGGACTTTAGGTAGTAGCATATTTTCCAGATTTGTTAAAAAAAGCTCACTACTTCTGTTCTTTTATTTTGCTTTGAATTTTGAATACATTTAAAAATGTATCTTGCATTCTGCATTCTGATTTCTTTAATTCATTAAATAAATTTAATAATTATTTTGCTGGTTTGACCTTCCCATTTGGCAGCAATGATTACAGTACCTGGCGGTGGATGCTGATGCTATATACAACATTGATGTGACCAAAACAATCAAGATCAAAAAGGCATCACTTTTGAGAAAAACCAACAGCAAAATGGTAAAGGAAATATTAATAAAATCTAGCAAGATAAACAATACCAATAATGAATAAACACCAGCCCAGCATAATTCCAGAGGTTCCCAAACACATTCATGGACATGAAGAAGAGAAATCCCTGTGCCTGTGCCTAAGAGGATTCCTCCTGATCCACTGAAAGAAACATCGATGATCATTGAACCCACTAAAAGGCTTTGCTATTCCACTGGATTCATCTGGCCGCTTTTATTTATTGGTGTAAGTTGCCACTGAATCAGCAAGCTAGGTGTGTCTATAATTACTGCCATATTTATATCACTAAGGATGTAGGGGAAGACATTTTTCAGAAGGGCTGCAATTCTGAAAGGGCGCATTCTCAAAGTTAACCTAAAGTTAAATGGCATCTATGGACCAGCACATACTCACTGATACAGGTAATTAGATGAAAGTCTTTCTTTTATATATTGCCTTAAATGCTTTATATCATCAATTAGAACAATAGACCAATCGAGATGAGAACAGGCCATTCAGCCCAACAAAGCTTGCCAGTCCACTTAATTCTTCTAAAAAACATCAAGTCGAGTTTTGAAAGTCCCTAAAGTCTTACTGTCTACCACACTACTTGGTAGCTTATTCCAAGTGTCTATCGTTCTTTTGTAAAGAAAAACTTCCCAATGTTTGTGTGAAATTTCATTTTCCAACTGTGTCCCTGTGTTCTTGTTGAAGTCTCGATCCACTGGACTAATTCCCTTCATAATTTTAAACACTTCAATCATGTCACCTCTTAATCTTCTTTTGGTTAAACTGAAACTAATCTTTCCTCATAATGTATCCCCTGTAGCCCTGAAATCAGCCTAGTCGCTCTTCTCTGGACCTTTTCTAGTGCTGCTATGTCCTTTTTGTAGCCTGGAGACCAAAACTGCACACATTACTCCAGATAAGGCCTCACCAGTGCGTTATAAAGGTTGAGCATAACCTCCTTGGACTTGTACTCTATACATCAAGGCGCTATATAACCTGACATTCTGTTAGCTTCCTTAATGGCTTCTGTACACCATTGGGAAGTCGGTAGCTTAGAATCCACTATGACTCCTAAATCCTTCTCATAAGGATTTCTCGATTTTCCCAGCGCCCATTGTTGATATGCCATTGTCATGTTCTCTAACCTTTACCCCTTTCTTGTTGTGCCCCTGTTTATTTTGCCGATTTACATGAATTATTCCCAATTGAGTTTGGAAGTTAAAGGGGCGGAGTCTGTTTGTGGTCTGTTTCACTCAGGTGCTGCCCCACTTGTGAACGCAGTCACCTGAAGGAGACTCAAGATGCGGGCTGACTGCGGCTCTTTGCAGTGGCTTTGCCTTCATTTTCCTTTTTCTTTGAGAAGACCACAAGCAATCCTGCAGAATTTTGTTTTCTTAAGATTTTGTGCTAATGGCTTTGGCCTGTTATTTAGTTTAGGGGGGACTAGAATGTCTTCTTTTCAGCTTTTGCCTTACTTGTATGAGAATTTGTTTCTTTTGTTACTTTCAGTATGTACTTAATTATTACTTTTTTTCTCGTTGTTCTATTTTTTTTTATCACCTGCCCCATGCTTAATTGATTTGTAGCTGAGGTTTATTCAGTGCCGGTGCTAAGTTATTTTATGCCCTAGGGCAAGCTTATTAGTGTGCCAAGCAACTGTTTGGTAGCTAACCCATGCGGCTGGGTTTTTATGATCTGTGGCTTGATTTGCCTTAATGGTGGCGCCGGCCCTGAGTTTATTACTTACATTATACATTATTACTTAAATTATACATTTGTTTAGTGGTTGTATTTGGTTGAGTTTGTTTAATGGTTTTGACCTTCCCATGAGGGATAATCAAGGCATCAATGTGTTGTTTGTAAAGTTTCTATTTAATAAAGCTATTTTTCAAATATTAGAGCCAGTGCATAGAGGAAATCCTCAGGGTTTTCCTTGCAGTTATGAATTCTAACATGCATTTGTGCAAATCAGTCCAGTGCTTTCCAGTGAGAGTTAAAAGACAGTCCTGTTCTTTGACCCTCAGCATTCAGTGTAGCCGAAAGATGGCAGGAACAGTCGTCCGCACAGATCAGCCGTATTGAGAGCAGCCGAGGATAAGCACGTTTCATTCCTCCGAGAGAGCGCAAGCACAGTGAAGCGGGGAGGTGACATTGAAACAGATATGAATTAAAAATAGGCTGAGTAATTAAAAAAGAAAAAAAAAAAAAAACAGATTCACCCCCATAAATACCAACAGCACTTAGAGATAAATTTCACTAAAATAAATGCGAGTTCTCCTACAGCTGTTAAAAAAGACAGGAGACAAGACACAGTGCGCCCCAGGGATTAGTTAATTGCTCAGTTGTCTACAGGGAAAGGGAGCGGATCAGACTGAAGCTGTTTAGTCTACTCTGCTGACAGCAGCAATAACGGATTTAAATTATGATCCAATTATACCCGGCAAACACTCATCAAGCAAGAAGTTAACTGTTATGGTCTTATATAGCATCTTTTCATTAATAAATAAACACCCCAGTCGCATTCAACAAATATTAATGATTAATTCTTCATAATGCAGAACAGTTTTTGAAACTGCCGAGAAAATGAAGGTAGACGATCTAAAAAAACAAGATGGCCGTTCAGTCACACTAATTGTGTATCGGTCAGAGATCAGAGTGCACAAAGCTTATAAATATTGTGTCCTGACACGGTGGACAAAAACAAAAAAATAATTTCTATCAGTCCATTTTCTGGAGCTGTTTCTTCCAGATGGGTCTGTGATGTGTTGAAGCCATCGCAGGGTATAACAACAACAACAACAACAACATTTATTTATATAGCACATATTCATACAAACAGTAGCTCAAAGTGCTTTACATAATAAAGAATAGAAAAATAAAAAACACAATAAGAAAACAAAATAAATCAGCATTAATTAACATCGAATAAGAGTAAGGTCCAATGGCCAGGGGGGACAGAAAAACCAAAAAAAACTCCAGACGGCTGGAGAAAAAAAAATAAAATCTGTAGGGATTCCAGACCATGAGACCGCCCAGTCCCCTCTGGGCCCCTCTGTATACACACACACACACACACAAACACACACTCCAATTTAGCCGAAACAGGCCAAGTCCAAACAACTTACAAGTCTTTATGTTGAGTGAGGAAACCCCACAAGAACGTGTGGAGAACAAGCAATTCTTTCACAGACAGCGACCGGACCGCTGGCATTTGAAACTGCGACTCTGCAGCTAACCACTGTATCACCACAACACCCTTATCGATAACGACAGCACCTCCAAAGAATAACAAAGCACCATCTAATATTATGAAAATGAATGGAATATACAGGAGCTGTCATAATGAGCACTGCCTGAAAGTGCTGATAAAAGCACTATCTGGCTGCATAGATTAATGAACAAAGAAGAAGCAGCCCAATTACATGAACAAATATCAATGAACACCTCGCTGTACTTATATAAACACTCCGGCAGCTGGAGGCTACCCATGCAGCACTGGGTGCAAGGCAGAAAACAGGCCTAAATGGGGTGCCAGTTGATTAAAGCGCACACTCCACGTGGACAATATCCAGGGACGGGACTCAAACCAGGAGGCTGGATCTGTGAGGCAGCAGCACCAATGAGTCCACTTCTGTGTTACGTATAAATATGCATGCAGCACTGACTCAAAGTGGCAATGAAACAACATTTATTTATGTAGCACATTTTCATACAAATAGTGTAACTCAAAGTGCTTTACAAGATGAAGAAAGAAAAATAAGATTTGCCAATGCTACGTAACAAAGAATAAAGTAAGGTCAGATGGCTGGGAGGACAGAAAAAACAAAAACAACAAAAGAAAACCTATAGACGGACTGGAGAAAAAAAAATCTGCAGGGGGTTCGAAGGCCACGAGACCACCGAGCCCCTACTTGAGTATTCTACCTAACATAAATGATCTAAATCAGTCCTCATGGTTTTCAGGTTTCACATACAAGAATCTGATGATGATGGTCATGTGGCCTTCAATCCATCAATGTAGGGACTGCATGGTGCCCTAAACAGGTGGTGGTCACGCAGAACACGACCACCACTACAGAAAAACAGAAAAACAAGAGCAGAGAAAGTAAAGATTGGTATGGATTGCGGAGCCTTGATGAACACGATAATTCAATACACATACAACCAAACAGGGATGCACTAAAATATAACTATGAGAAAGCCATGTTAAAGTAATGTGTTTTTAGCAGTTTTTTAAAGTGCTCCACCATATTAGCCTGGTGAATTTCTATTGGCAGGCTATTCCAGATTTTAGGTGCTTAACAGCAGAAGGCTGCCTCACCACTTCTTTTAAGTTTAGCTCTTGGAATTCTAAGCAGACACTCATTTGAAGATCTAAGGTCACGATTTGGAGTGTAAGGCGAAAGGCATTCCGATATATAGGATGGAGCGAGATTATTTAAGGCTTTGTAAACCATAAGCAGTATTTTAAAGTCAATTCTGAATGACACAGGTAACCAGTGCAGTGACATCAAAACTGGAGAAATGTGCTCGGATTTCTTTTTCCTAGTTAAGATTCTAGCAGCTACCTTCTGCGTTAGTTTTTTGGGTAGTCCTGAAAAAAGTGAGTTACAGTAATCTAGTCGACTAAAAACAAAACTAATTTTTAGGCATCTTGCAAAGTTATAAGAGGTCTAATTTTTGCTATATTGCTTAAATGAAAAAAATGCTAGTAATCTGATTAATATGTGATTTAAAATTTAGGTCAGAGTCAATGATTACCCCTAAATTATTTACCTCCGTCTTGACTTTTAAGCCTAATGGATCAAGTTTATTTCTAATACCCTCACTATATTAATTTTTCCAATAACTCAAATTTCTGATTTCTTCTTATTTAGTTTGAGAAAGTTACTACTCATCCATTCAGAAACACACGTAAGACATTGTGTCAGTGAATCAAGAGAGTCGGGGTCATCTGGTGCTATTGATAAATACAGTACTGTGGTAGCTCACGTTATGCATAAGGGATCACACTGAAGGAACAGGAATAAATGACAATACATGTAGAATATGTATATGTACTTTATAACAATCTTTATGAGAAAAAGACATTTTGCCAAACAATTCTTCTAGTCCTATTCAGTCCTGTTTTTACAAAATAGTAAGTGGACTGTTGCATTTCCTTACTTGATAATTTATTGCATGTGTCTAAAGTCCTCAATGTGAGGAGTAACTTCCTTTGTGTAAAATGTACGCTTGACCAGTTTTGTGTCCCCAAGTTCTAGTTAAAGACTTTATCTTAAAGTAACAGTTGGGATTCACCATATTGCCATTCTTTGTAATTTTGAAAACTTCAGTCATGTCACCTCCCAATCTCCTTTTGATTAAACTGAAAGCATTCAGCTCTTTCAGTTTTTCCTCCCAGCTTGCACCTCTTCATCTCGTAATCAGCTCACCTCTGGACTTTCTTTAGCGCTGCTCTGCTGTGCCTCTGTAAACAGTCAGTGTTTGTGTATTAAAACTCTCCACAACTCTACTTGAATTTCAGCTTTTGTTGGTGTAAAAGCTGAAATCAGGATAAATCATGTCAGACCTTTCTTACTTTTTATACCATCTTTCAACCAGCAGTATGAGAATGAGAAATGAATCTGGAAAAAAGCTGTTAAAAATAAAAAGAAAATCTTTATTGGTAGCCTGGTGGAAAAGCAGCCAGCCCTGTTGTCCCATGAATCTAGCGTCCTGCTTTCGCTTTAATCCTTGGGTTTCCTGCTAACAGCTGACATGTTACCCCCCATGCCCCACAACTCCTTTCACCAGAATGGCTCTCATTCAGACAGAATCTATCCTGACACATGTCAAATTCACCTGGCTGGCTAATCTTTGTCTTCTGCGGCTGCTCCTGATTTTATTTTTAATAATTTTATGAAGTACCGATGTGAAGATTAGCTCACTCAGCAGCAGACAGAGGGGCAGCAGTGGGAATTTGGATCACTCGAGGCAGCGGCGTCAAAGGGACGCTTTGGCTACAGGTTTCCATTCCAGCTGATTTCTTAATAAATAATCAATTACTGCTGCTAACCAAAGAGTTCTCTTTTTCCTTAATCATAATTTTTTCACGGTTTTAAAGATTTCACGTCTTTAACATTTGAGGGATACTCACAGAAAAAGAGAATTTTGGAAATGTCTGGGGTGGAAGAGTTTGAGCTCTAATAAGCCCTTGAATTATGTAAAGTGTTTCTCTGACAGAAAGAATTGGCATCTAATGAAGAAAATGGTGGCCATCCAGCTTAAGTGCCTTGAGTATGGGAAAGGTGCATATATAAATAAAATGAATTATTATTATTATTATTATTATTATTATTATTATCCATCCATCCATCCATCCTTTTCCACTTATCCGAGATAGGGTCACGGGGGCAGCAGCTTGAGCAGAGATGCCCAGACTTCCCTCTCCCTTTATTATTATTATTATTATTATTATTATTATTATTTTGAGTTTCAGTCCCCGGTGGTAGCTGTGCACCACTATATTGTTTGACTACAGATCAAGGAAAAAAACAAATCAAGTGCTCTGGATCTTTAAAAGCAAGTCAATTCAAATGAAACAAAGTATTCCCATTTTAAGAAGTGACTGGTGACTAATTAAGAAAATGGCCGTAACAAAAACCTGCAGCCCTCCAGGATCTGCGTTTGACACCCTGTGCCCTAGAGATTAATTGCCTAACATTTTGTAAGCAGTGCATCCCAACCTCAGAAATGGCAACCCCAGAGTGCTCTGATGTTTGAAACGAAATGAATGCTTTGTGAAAGGCCTGCCGACCGAATTGTCTGAGATGCTCCCAAAAGCTCTTCCTGCAGCTTGCAGGACCCACCCACTTAATGCCAAAGGGAAGAGTACTGTTTCTACTTCAAGCTCTGTATAGCTCCTTCCACAGTGAGACATTCAGAATGCCTGTCAGGACAACAAGAACAGAAGACTGAGCACTGCCTCCACACCAAAGCGAAGTGACCGCCTGTCATGGTGATATCATTCTCTACTTACCGTCAGCAGCTGCTTCCCAGAGGTTAATTGCCAGTGTCATTCTTACAGTGATAACAAATGAGGTAAAGGTCTAAAAATAACTGATAACATAATGCCAGTATGGGCAAAATATTCATGGACTCACTGAAACAGCAATTTTCAGTGTTGCCGAAACTGTGGAAAATCAACCGCTCCTCCTCCTTGCATTATAAATCGATAACAAACACCCGATCCACATGGGACTGGCATCATGCAGAGACGCACATTAGGAATTGTAGCCTACCGCTCACAACAAACCATCAATATGGTGGAATTGTGTATTTTTGTCTTTGGCTTAAAGTGGCCTTTCATGTATAAAAATGGCGAAAAGACAAAAACGTGATCTGTTTAAGGGCATAAGAGGGGTAGTGACCAGCAGAGGGCTCTCGGACACCCTCTCAGGACTCTACAAAGTCTGTCTCATCTGTCCAGAGCGTGTTATTCCACTAGTCATGTCCTCCAGGCATGCACCTATTGTATATTATTTTCTTTCTTCTTTTTTTTTTTTGCTTCTTATTTTCTAACCTTACATGTTGTTATGCATTTTGACACTGACTACGGCAAGACTTGCCTGTAAATCCCTTGATTTTATCTTGGAGTTCTGAGAACATCTATCAGATCCTGGGCTGAATTGGGTTGGAAGACCAGGCCTGGATAGACTGCCAGTGGTTTGAAATTTTCTTCATTTGTAGATAATCTTTTGGACAATGGAGTGATTGCCTGCCAACGTTCTTGAAAACAGCATTAAACCCTTCTCAGACTCCCATTTGTCAGCAGTCTTTCATCCCAGAGAGCTGTTTTGACCTTGGCATGATGCAGTCACATCACCTAAATGGTTAGGACCACCCGACATGCTTCTGATGTTTATGTAAGGCAGAGCCCACCAAATTGCTCTCTAATGTGACCTGCTTGATTGCATCTGATTTTAATTTCACTCATCTGACGCGATGAGACCGGCTGAGGTTTACTTTCTTATTCCATAAAGAATTGTACAAATAAGTGCAAAACGTGATTTTCCTTGTTATTTTTCTGAAAGATCAGATTCAATTTATCTATCAGCAATGCAGAATGGATGATCGAATACCCTTCTTTGTCTAAAAGTTTAGAAAAGGCAAATCTTTTCGTAGGGTGTGCTTACTTTTTTACACCTCTGTAGACTAAGCAGCTTTCAGAATATTAACGACTTATCCAGACCCAATCGGTGATCACAACTACCTAACATATCTGTTTCTGGAGCACTCAAAAGCAGCACACTGGGACTAAACCCGCATTCTAGAAGTTTCCAGTCCCACCCTGCATGACGAGGCCACACTGCACCATAGTACAACATAAGCAGACTCCCTCACACATATCCGCGTGTTTTAGATGTGCACAGTCTGGTCTCAGAAAGCAGCGCACAGCCACCCCTCACACACACACACGCTGTCGGTAGCAGATGTTGATCCACTTCCAGTGTGCTGATCACGCACAGGAAAGCCTGTCAAAATGTTTTTTCAGCACAGCATGAGCTCAGGCTTCCTACTTCACCAGGAACTCTCCCCTGTCATTTCTCATTAGTATTCTCTATGAAATTAGTTACAGAATGGTGTTATGAGGCGGCTAACAACAGAGCCACAGTGACAGCCTCAGAGTCGGAGTGGCCTAATGGCTAAGGAAGTGTCAGATCAGTCCTCACCTCTGACTACTCTGTGACCCTGATTGAGTCACTTCACCTGCCAGGGCTCACGTTGCAAATATGTAGTGCCTAGAAAAAGTCTTCACCCCCTTGGAAATTCTCACTTTTTATTGTTATAAAACAAGGGTCCCCAACTCCGGTCCTGGAGGGCTGCAGTGGCTTCAGTTTTTCATTCTAACCTTTTTCTTAATTGGCAACCAGTTTCTGCTGCTAATTATTAATTTTTTTAATTGACTCGCTTTTTTAAGATTTGTTTCTCCATCGTTCCTCTGAATTGCTTCATTTCTTTCTTTAAATGGCACCTGAACAGAACTGAAATGTGAAGTGAGTGAGCCAACAGAAGACCAACTAAGTCAGGGCCTCAAACTCCAACCAGTTGCTCAATTAGGCTCCAATTCTTGTTGTCAATTAAACCCATTCTTTAATTTAATGGCTTGTTACTGATCTCATTGTGCAATAGCAGACATTTTCAAAACTGCTCATTTTCTCTTTTCTAAGAGCTCTGTTAAAATATTTTGGGGTCCTGAGCAGATTAACATTCCTGAGACCTTCACCTTTCTTTATTTTCAGATACTGTATGATGGACACAGTTTGCTGGTCATATTTTGACTCATTCTGTATTTGTTTGGCTGTTAATTAAGAATAAAATGAAACAATTAAGTCCTCAAGAGCACATCAATTAAAATTAATTCAAAAGAAGTTAACTAGAAGCAAAAACAGGTCACTAATTAAGAGAAGGGTTAGAATGACAGCCTGCAGCCACTGTGGCCCTCCAGGACTGGAGTCGGGGACCTCTGTTATCAACAAATTGAGCCACAGTGGATTTAATTTGGATATTTTGACACTTATCAGCAGAAAATGACTCTTTAATGTCGAAATGAAAAAAGAAAATCTCTACATAGTGGTCTGAAATAATTTCAATTGTGAAACACTTAATAATTGATTTTGAATTAATTAATATGACACACACCTACGTCATCACTGAGGCAGCCAATTAGTTTTGAAAGTCACAAATGTATTCAAATGGAGGTCAGCTCTCTGGAGTTTCATCTGATTGTAGTCTAAACGCACCAGTGTGTCAAAGGGCCGACTTGTTTTGAGTCAGAATGGTGGACTAACCTAAAGAACGAAGACAAAGTAACACTCTGAGCATCTCTATGATTGAAAAGCATAAGTGAGGGGATGGAGACAAGAAAATATTCAAGCCGGTGACAGCTCCTTGGAGTCCAGTGAAATCAGACATTGAGAAATGGAAAGAGTACGGCACAGGTGGAAATCTGCATAGAGCAGACCATCCAAAAAAAATACATATAAGAAGAAGACTGGTGAGGGAGACCACCAAGAGAACTATGAGAAGTCTAAAGGAGATTAGAGAGACTGTGCAGACAACAACTGCTGCTCGGCTGCCTCACCAGTCACCACTCTGTGGCAAAGAGAAAAACCACACATGCGATCTCAACTTGAGTTCCCACTAACTGCTGGTTTGAACTGGTGAAGCCACAGGTTTACTCAAACAGGGAATTCTATGTTTCATGGCTGGCCATTCTCATGGTGGCTCTCTGTGTCCCCTGGGGGAGTGAGAGTGTCTTTTTTGAATTCCTATGTATTGTGTGTTTTACAGAAATCATTTTGGGGTGGTCTGAATCCATCAAACCACATCCTAGATAGTAGCATCATTTTAAACTGAACCTGTGCAAGTAAGTGTTGGCGTGTGGGCAATTGTGCCCTCTGGTAGACTGATGCTCGATTCCTGTCAAAGAACACCGACCCTTGAATGAGTCTGCACGACATGATGAAGAGGCCAGGCCTCTTACACTTAATGGTGCTGGCACAAGGAGTTGCATTGCCTTAATTAAGTGAACATCACAAATCTAAATGCAGAAATCAATACGGAAATTACAAAGGAATGTCTCAAATATTACTAGACATTCAGCTGGGGATGCTACTCACTAAACACGAATTCTTTTGTCATTATGGTTTTCTATTAATGTATTTCCTCCGGCATTTGCTAGTTCAGGTTGAGGACCACTGTGTCATAATCCACCAGGACGTTTTTTGAATGATTTCTGTGGACTGTTTTTAACGTCATTTATTTTATGATTATGTTTGGTGACCCAACACCATCTTGTTAAGTGAAGTCAAGTTAATTGTCTTGTCTGTGTAGTACAATGGTGACCAATGTTGGTACTGTAGGGCAGGTTTTTGCTCCAACCCAGTTGCTTAATTAAAAAACGATCCATGCCAATAACAGATCTTATTTAATTTCACGCCTTGTTAGAGTTTTAACTCTATAATGTCAGGTCATTCTTATAATGTGCATTATTTTTCCTTCCCAGGAAATCCAAAAGACCTGAAGACTAAAAGGAATAAGTAATGATGGCGGGGATGCTGGAGCCTCTCCCAACATACAATATGAGTATATTTTTATCTATTTGTACACACACTAATTATTATGTCACATTTTGGTGGATGGCACCATTTTAAATGATGGTGCCCCATTGCTACCATTTGACTGGCAATGGCTCTGCGTGTGACATCATTGTTCTAGAAGAGGGTGGCACGCATCTCCAGTCATCCTTACTTTGGATTTAATTACGCTTTCTTTTTCCACTTTTAACGTGTAGTGGTGATCTGCCATGACAGATAAGAGCAGTAAGGAGCAGCAGATGAGAGATAAAGAAAGTCAATAACAGGCAGGGGTCAGAAGCCAGAAAAATATCACAAATGAAAAATGCAAGCCAGAAGTCACACATGAAGAAAACACACAAAGTCATAACTGATTTGATTGATTGAAAAATTCTTAAAATTATTCAGAAACTCGGATGTTGGTTACTGTGCACTGCCATTTCAAGATTATGGGTGGCGCTGCCAGCCACCACGTGTTAGTGACTGAGAGCTGCCACCAACAGCAACATGGCCATGGCCAACTAAAAAATGCATAAAGTGGCAATGGCAGTGATCAAAAAGCAAAAAACAAAATGACTGATTCAGGGAAATAATGATAAATACTGATCACATAATCAAAATCATCAGATACTTATAAATGACTAGCTGTGTCCTAGAAACCATTGAAATTGTCAGTAATAAAATTGAAATGTAGAGATGTCAGGTAAATGAAAGGAACTACTCTGGCCATCTCTCTCTTAGGAGAATTCATTTTGCTGACGTGCTCGCCTCGCTTGTGTATTAGCGGCGGGAGGAAAAGTAAAACTGTGGTGGGCTGGCGCCCTGCCCGGGGTTTGTTTCCTGCCTTGCGCCCTGTGTTGGCTGGAATTGGCTCTGGCAGACCCCCGTGATCCTGTAGTTAGGATATAGCGGCTTGGATAATAGATGGCTGGGTGGATGGAAAAGTAAAAGGGATACCGCTTTGCCGATAAGCTTACCTTGCTTCTGTATTACCGGCTAAGCGAGTGACTCTTTCTTCTGAGGTTTCGTTTTTGCCGACGTGCTGGCCACGCTTGTGTATCCTCTGAGGTGGAGCCCTTACCCCGATTCCACCTCTCACTTTCAGGCCGGACAGACAGACACCCACACATCCATGCATAGACGTTTATATATAAGATGTTTAGAAATGAATTCAACTGCTTTTCACACTGTAAACATAGACCCCTGTGACCCTGTGTTAGGATATAGCATGTTGGAAAATGACTGACTAACATTGTGTTGCCATTTTTCCATTCTGTACTCTAGTGTACAGATATACTGCCACATTGTTTACAGCAACAATCCCATTATGACTTGTGCCATCATCGCACCACCCCTATAAAAGATGGTGGCGTGTGTACACTCATATCCAGACCTTCCTAACACGAAATGAAAGCCCGTGAACAGTCATCAAAAACATATCATTGTATGGCTTTGTTTGGTTTTCATTTTTAAAACGAACTTTTACCTTTGAACTTTGGCTTAGCTACTGTATTTCCTGCGGGTGCTCTGGTTTCCTCCCACTGTTCAAAGACATGCAGGTTAGGTGAATTGGCCCTGGTGTGGGTGCGTGTTTGTGTGTGTGTCTGCCGTGTGATGGCTGGCACCCTGTCCAGGGTTTGTTCCTGCCTTGTGCCCAATTCTAGCTGGGATGGGCTCCACCCACTTCACTGTAACCCTGGTCTGGATTAAGCCGGTTAAACAATGACATTGCATGACTTTGGTTTGGTGTTTTGGCTTTGACTTTATAATTGTCATGATCAGGTTTCAGGCGACTCATTATTATTACATTTTTTTCTAACGTCTTGGCCGCTGTTTTGTATAAATGTCGGTTACGCCACTTCCCGCGTTTCTAGGCCTCCTAGGTTGTGACCTGCAGGTAATTGGCACGACAGGATAAAAGGTTACAGGTTTCTTTCTCTAGCTGATCTACAGATAAAAAAAGGAAAATCTTGTAAATTAAATTCCAGAAATTCTATTTACTATTTTTGCTTCTCGCAAGTTTAGTTTGGTTTGACCCCATCTCTGTCCTTGACTTTCAGTCTTGTCTCTCGTTTGGAGTTGATCGCTATTTTTATTTTTTTAAATTTTGCTTTGGTTTCCTTTTGACGCGTATTTCCCAGTTTACTTAGTAAGGTTTTACCCGTCCTCTCCTTAGCAGGACAATAATCTTTGGTAAACAACCCAAAATCGTCTATTTAAATATTTGCCTTTGAACTTCCCCCTTTTTAAAATAAATCAAATGAACCTGTTAAATTCAACAGATCCTTACAGTTTGCATGTTCTCCCTACGTCTGCATGGACCATCCAGTCACACCCCATTGACATCCGTGTCTGGTGAATTGGCGATTCTAACGAGTCAGTGTGTGGGCACTACAATGGACTGGCACATTGGGTCAGGTGTGGCCAGAATAGCCTGTGGCCCCTGGGACCTTGAATTTAATTTATTGGGTTTGAGAGTATTATGGTACGTAATGTCCTGCTCATTAACACAATTCTACCTCATAAGCTGAATATTTTTAATGCTATCATCATTCTATTTTCTGTCTTTTATTGAAACTCATCTGTCTATTCAATCCATTCTACTGGCCTCGTGTATGCAATCCACACTTGTTACTAATGGATCATCCTGGGAGCTGAAAGCGCACAACTGGAATAAAACATCAGTGAAAGGCTTGCATTGATTGGAAGATCGTTGCATAATCGTGGGCTGTTACAATGAGGATTTCAATTAAATACGCTTTATTTGTTCACAATGTATATTTTAAAACCTGTGCCTTACTCATTTCTCAGACAGAATGGTTATTTTGTTTCATTGACATTTGCATGATGTGTCTTAGGTATGGATTCTTGCTTTTTGGGTAGCAAACCACACCACCTAATTCTGCTATTGTGACAGTCTTCACACAGGCCATGGCTTCAAACGTTACCAAGAGACACTTAGAATACGAGGTTATGTTTGAGGACAAAACGCTTTTGATATATAGCTGTACTATTTACCAGAATACGTCAGTCACACATGACACATGCTGAAGTTATCATCTGATGACGCATTTTCCATTCGTTAATGAGTATCTAGTTTCAGTAAGCTCTGACTTATCTGTCAATCTACAAACATTTCCCATAACAGACTATGAGTACAACTTAATTTAATTACAGCAACAGAAAAAAAAGCACAAGCCATGAAAGAACGTGTGGACCGCGTGAAGTCACCCAGTTTCATGATGGCTTAATGGTGTCCAATTATTCAAGCAACTCTTCTGCCATATCCCCGTGAGCCTGTGTTCTTAACCGGCTGCTCTACAAGACCATATCTAATGTGATGGGTCCAGGTGTTTTTCTTATGTGATGGTGTCTTCCATGGGAACCTGGATGAGCCAGTCAAGTCCACTATCACAAGGTGGCAAACACTGACCAGCACTCCCCACATTCAGTCACTGCTCAAAGACATCACACCCAGTAGACAGATCTTGTTTTGTACTGCTAAGATTACATTCCCGTTTGTTGTCACTGAAGGCGTTCTCAAGTCTCACCGAGTTGGGCATAATTGTGCTTTACTAAAGCCTTGCAAAGTCCTGTTATGAGCTCTGGAACCAACCTCCTGGTGGTGCTAAGTGAACGTGTACACTGTAACCAACTATGACACTCTCACTCCAGGGTGAGCACTGAGCACAAACAGGACATTGGAGGTCCATTGGAGGGCCCACTAAAGCACCCACCCGCACTCAATATGGAATCGGCAAATCACCAAACCTGCACGTCTTTGCTTTACTTTGCACTTCTTACGCCCAAGAAAATCAGGCCTTTTACCTCATGGCTGGCAGCTGGCACTAGTCTCATAGAAAAATATGGTGGGCTTAAAGTGCAAACAATAGTTCAGAAAAGGTGTCAAGATGTGATGTGCAAAAAAAGTGAGATTAGCACAGCAGGTCCCTATACTGGGCTGTATAGGAGGTTTACTATCAGTGTTTTAGGGAGTAATAACGGTGTTCATGTCCACCACTGTTAAGGCTTTTCATTGCTGTGATGTGCAGAAGCTAGAGTGCCATTAATTTAGTGCACCAAAGAACGGAGTATTCGCAAAAATCAGACAAGCCAAATATCAGGCATCCATTTAAGCAGCGTCCAATCTGAAGTGCGAAATATCCTTACAGCTGCCAATCAAATTCCTTTTCCACATCCCATCTATATCTGTATCTACATATATATATATACATATATATAAAATCCAACATCTGTCTGTCTGTATGTCTGTCCGCATTTCACGAGAGAACTACTTAATTGATTTAGATCGGGTTTTTTTCTATAATTTGCTAGAACATTCTGGTTGATTTTGTGACTTCTCTCATTGCGCTAAGTATTATAGTTTGCTTGTGGTACCGATTTATTTGTGAAAATCCGAGAGAGACACCGTGGGCTGAGGGGAGCCAGGCGGAGCCTTCCTCACTCACGCGTCAGCCTCCGTTCGACTCGCTCTACTTCCCGCCACGTGTTAGCGTGTGCCTCGCCTCCACTTAGCTAGTGATACCTGTTTGTTCAGCAGACATTATCATCTACAGATTATTAAAGAGTAACGTTTGATGTTTTTGAGAGAGAGATCACAGCTATGTGTGTTTTAGAGGGTACCTGCTCATTGGCAGAGAAATCACGGAGGCACACAGTAATTTGGGGTTACAGTAGCAGCAGACATAACTCTTTACTTTTAAGTTAGTGCTGAAGAACAGTAGGGGAAATCAAGCAAGGATCATGACCAATGGACTGTACACTTTAGCTGTCCGACGTGGACAAAACAGCAAAGGCAGGACCTCCTTTGGTAGTGGAACTTCAATGACCTCACCTTAGCATTCATGTGTAGAGTCAGATCGGCCAGTGTTTAAAAAGTACTCCAAGAATTCAGCTCAGCTACAACATGAGGAGAACATCTTAGTCAGAGCTTAGAGCTCAGCCACACAAAGGAAGGCAGGGCTATGAGAACCAAACCAGCTGTCCATTTCTATTCTGGACACCTCTTGAGAAAAGAAAGCTTAGAAGGGGGGACATGAAGGAAGAAATGACCAGGAGATGAAAGAAACAAAACTGAAGTAGAAATAATCTTAGTCTTAAAGTGAGCAGGGGACAGACAACCAAAACAAAAATGTAAAGATTGACTTGACAGTTGAAACATGAAACACTAAACTAAAGTCGTACTCAAAATGACATTGTCCCTAACAATAATGTTTGATGTTAACTTTATTGTGAATCCAAAAGCTTGGATGCTCTCCACTCTGCACCACCATCCTCAATCAGTGGGAAGCAATTAGACCAACTGTCACATGACATCCTTGTCATGTGGCTGGTAATGAGTACCGTTGCTACAAACAACATTTCTGATTGCTACAGAAATGGCACCATAATGAAGTCGCTGTTAGAATGATAGAAATTACACAGAACTAGAAAGATAAGTCTAAAAGGTCCAAATATGGACTGAACTGAATGTTAGGAGGTCAATGCTCATGATTTATAACATGAATAGCGACACAAAGCCACTGAAAAGTATGTCAGCTGAGAAGTGTAGCCTGTGTTAAGACCCTCCACAATGTGCTTGATCAGGGTGATGGCTGTTGCTAGCCATCTCAAGGACTAGTTGACAAGTGCATATTGGGTACTTGACTCATCTACAAGGTGTAAAGCCTTAGGAGATGCCCCCATGAACCTATCTGCTGAAGTTCACCATTATTGCCTTCAAACGTCAGCATTGGCATGCCATTGCAACGGGTTCTTTTTGCACGGACAGTCATCCCATTGTGCATTGTCCACCACACCCACTGGTCTCCCGGGACATGAACTCTGACTCTCATTCCACACAGAAACCAGAACAGGTGCGTCTTAGCAAAAGGAGAACTCCATGGCCTCAAGTGACTGAGTGGGCATCTGACTGCGAAGGGGGCTTTCCTCTGCCATCTGAGGTCTGTTTTGCCAAGTCTCCCTCTCGCTTTCAATCAGGGCACCAGAAATGGTGCTTATGATACCCTAGCTTTTGACACAACCTCCTCAGGCCTGCAGGTAGGACCACTAAGGCTTTGACCTTCTCACTTGCGCCGTTTCCCTTTGTGTTTACACATTTAGATTTGATTCAAACTGACTTGCAGTCCAGAAGTCCCCAGGGGACAGGTAGGTGAAACAATTCCCTCAGAATCTCATGGGAAGACCTCAGTGGGTATTAAACTGGCAGCCTCAAGGCTTACTGGCCAAAGTATCAGCCACAGCGCAGCCAGGTTCCCTGTATATGTACAGTTGACTGGCACCCTCTACAACTCATCCTGCGCTTTGTATCGATCTGCGAATCTTCTTTGTCCCAGGCTATGGACCCAACATCTTGCCAATTGCATTTTAAAACTGATGTTGTTCACTTGAATGAGTGACACTTCAGTCTCTCTTCTTGCTTTGTTTTCCTGTTGACTACAGCAGCACTAACACATACGATGGTCTTGTACACTAAAGTACTTTATGGGAGAAGGTGCTAAATACAAAACAGCCAGATAGACAACAGATTGAAAGATGAGGTATTTGTACCACTGAATTGTTTTCTGACTTAGTGATGCGCCTCAACAGTTTTGCGGTGTGAAGGGGTTTTCTAGTTGACCTGTCCTAAAGCTGCTGCAAAGCTTCTGAAGCCGTTCAAGGAAAACTCCACTCGAAAATGACATTTTTATATGTTACTCATCCAATATACTTTCTAGTGATGGTTGAGAAAAACTTTTAATCTCATGATATCATGCAGAATGGAGCTAGAATATCTTCTGACAGAACAGAAGTCTATGCTGACCAATTGATTGATTGATTGAGTGATTGATAGAACTTTATTTGCCCCCAGGGGGAAATTTGAGATTTTACAGTAGCTTCTTAAATACATAAATACATAAATAGGTAGATAAGTAAGTAAGTAAGTAAATAAATAAATATGCATGTACACTTTAGTCTGATCACACACCAGAATGACTCAAAAGCAAGAAAATCAAAAAGAAAGAAAAGTTCTGACTTGACTGTCCCAGTCCCACTGAGGCATTATGGAGGCATATTGCTGTTGGTATAAAGGAGCCTCCATAGCGTTTCTTAAAACACTTCTGTGAATGATTTGTTGACTGAATAGCTAACACTCACAAAAATCCATGAAAAGAATCTCACGGTGCTTGTATCTCATAATCCACAAATAAGCCATCCAGCTGTAGACTCCCAACATCCCAAACACGTGTATTTTATTAAAATATTGTTAAATAAGTCACTTCTGGAAACTGAACGAGAAGCACTCAGATGCACCCGAGCATTTGAATTGATGACCTGCCTCCATAACTCAATCATTGGTCACAAGTCCTACCCAGTAGCAGCTTATTGATTGGCTAACACTGCGCTTCACAAGATGTCGGCAGTGCAAAGTTCATTGAGAGATGAATACAGCTAAAGATTAAAAGTTAAAGAAAAGCGAGTGAAGACATTATAAGGAAGAGAACATGCCTGAGACGTGTGCGTCCACAAGCAGAAGGTCAAACTACCTTTGTGGTTTCCCGGCCTGCTGCTGAATAATCCCAAGGAGCTCCAGGTGTGGATATGAATAGAAATGAAGCGACAGGAGGCGGGAATACAATTCAAATACCTGAGCGTGGCTAAGTGCATTCCATGTTAGTTCATTAGTCCATGTTAGACAGTGTGGTGTAGTGGTTAAGGCTTTAGATTTCAAACCCTGAGGTTGTGGGTTCAAATCCTGATGCTTTGTGACACTGAACAAGTCAATTGAGCTGCCTGTACTCCAAGTGAAAAACCCAAAGAAATGTACCCATAAATGTTGTAAGTCGCCTTGGATAAAAGCATCAGCCAAATAAGTAAATGGAAATGTTAGTTCACGAGAATGACTCATTTAATGATATTTTAGTAAAAATACATGGGTTTGGGACATATGACAGGGCGACCTGACATGTGGATTATGTGATCCGAGTAACGGCAGATTTCTTCATGGACAGTCTTGGCATTGTTTGCTGTTGTCCAACACTGGTCACCATACTTTCCTGTTCTACCAGAAATTTTGATATTTCCATTCTTCATGAAAACATGACATTTGTTCGCATCCATTACTACAAACTACAAGGGGTAAGTAACGTATAAAAAAAATATTTTTTTGAATTGTGTATTCCTTTAAAGACGGGAAATTAATTTTTTAAACCATCACCATGTTTTGACTCTTTAGAGGAATCTTCATGCTTTGTCTGTAGTTGTTTATGTCATTTCCGGACTATACCAGCAGCATGGACCACCCCGGATGAGATGAGGCCGACTGACCACATTATGCCCAATGGAGGGCGTAGCACACAGACAACAGAGAGACAATCTGCACTCTGCACACTGACAGTTTCTGAGCTGGTATTCGAATCCGTGCCTCCAGAACTGTGAGGCTGCAGCACTAATCAATGGGTCTCCCATTAGTAGAATACATAAGAAGCCATCTAATTAATCTCTGATCAATTTCATGCTCATTTTTCTGCAACAGTGTTGTACGCTAATGGAGAGGTTGAACACAAATCTGCACAATTTTCTAATTATCCACTGTTTTAATTATCTTGTTGGGATAATGAAACACTGGTGTTAGCTCCAGAAAATTTCAAATATACGACTTCCTGACTATATTAGAAACAGGTAGTGTGGCTTAGTTGCTAAATTGCTGGATTATATTGCACAAGGATGCAAATTTGCATTTGGGATCCTAACTGACCCCCTTTACCTGTCAGCGCGCCATTTAAAGAAACAGACATCTAATGTACCAGACATTGGAAGAGCAGAACATGAGAATAATTGTGTGGTTTGTAAGTGGCTTTCAATAAAGGTCTCAGCTAAGTAAAGAAATGAATTATGGCATAAGGTTAAAGCACTGGGCTGTAAAGCATCAAGATTTTACTAAGTACTGTAAAGTATAGGCTTAGGAAATGAATGGATGGACAATGGACTTTTATTTATTTTGATTGGTGAAGCAAAGCTGCTCATTCAAGTCTAACATCAGTGTGACCCTGAGTGAATGACGTCACCTGCTAGTGATGACGTCACTGAAAGTGATTTGTAAATCATTCGAAATAATTAAATGTAACACATGAAAAGAAAAACTCTGTGAAAATATTAAATGATTATACAGTAGGTAAAGAAGACAAGCAAATGAATGGGCACTAAAACAATAGAGCGCTGAAAAAGTTAACAACTGTACGCTCTGAAAAAGGAAGATAAGGTTTGGAAAACTCAGCCTAAATGTCTCATTTTCTAGATGTTTGCTGATGCAGCACAATTCCTTTGTTTCAAGTGTTTGATATATGCTTACTTCAGATTTACTGTACGCACCAAAAAGGGCACAGATATGCTTGGATGTGCAGAAATAACGCATGGAGTTTCAGTACTGAGATACAAAATAACATCGCAGCTCAGATGTTCAACTCCTACTATTAAAATCACACCGTACATACTTCACATATTCAAGAAGGAATAAAGAGGAATGGATGGGTGTGAGCTACGAGATATGGCCGAGTGGGGGGAAAGAGGAACCACAGAAAATATTAGGGTCCAATATGAGGAGCCCCTGTAGTTTGTTTATATTTCCTGCTATCAAGTCTACTGAAAGAAAAGACGGCAATCACGACCAGGCATTGTTTCATGGCTGCGTTTCTTTGAAGTGATGCGTGAAGTCCTGTTTTACGTCATACTGCTTGGGAACAATTTATTGGAAATGATTAAGCTTAGTATTATTTTAACCTTGCCTTCTGTTTTTAAGATAGTCCATATATTATATTATATTATGTTATATTATATTATATTATATTAAAGATTTATTAAATTAATCGGTTAAGTATTTATATATTCCAAACCGCTCCTTTCACAGTCCAGAAACATGTTATTAGTTGAAATACTGACTTGAAATCATTCAGTTCCAATAACTCAGAGGGGCGCAAGTGCAAATGTACGATTGTCTCGTCTAGGGTTAGTTATTGCTTTGCCACTGTTGATACTGGGATAAACTGCTATCCTCGCATCCTTGCAATGGTAAATGACTGGTTTACAGCAGTCCACCAGTTTCCCTCCTGGTACCTTTCAAACGTGCTCTCCCACACTCGCTTTGCAGTTTATATCCCAAGCGGCTATTTGGCTTTACTTCTTGCAGGTCTCGTATGAAACGGGCTGCCTCTGACGGCTCATCCCAGGTTCGGCCGGTCACGTCTTGCGTGCGTACATTTGTCACGTCTTTACCTGGCGCAGTCGCCCACTGAATGCCAGATCGCATCCGGTTCGCTTTACTGGGCAGCTGCGCGTACTGCAGGCGCCTCCAGCGAAGTCACCAAAAAGCGGCGAGAAAGGCGACTTTGCTGCGCATCACCTGTCCGCGAATCTCTGCAATTAGCATCGGCAGAAACAATCGCGACCAGCTCCGCATTCTGAACTGTTTTTTCTGACCATCCCCTAAACCATAACAAAAGGCAATAGCGGGTCGTCTGCCAACCCCATTATTCCAATCTACAGAAGGGGATTCGTCTAGCTGAAACTGCTAAACAATTTTCTTTACGAGAAGGGCAGAGCACTTACCTTGCATCCGAACATCAATGACAGGGTCCGGTTACTGCAGACAACCTTACACTGGCACATAACCGGCGAGAAGCACTTTATATTTTTGAAAGGGGGTGACATCACACTTAGCCCCATAGAAAGAGACGTGTAAAAGAAAAATAATAAACAAAAAGGAAACACTGGCACAAAATCCGATTGGCTGCTGAGAAGTAGTGGTTCAGAGTACCCCTTCAGTCCCCGCTTGTTCTGTCCTTTTATCTCCTTACACTTTTCCACAGCCTGGCTCTTTTACGCTCGCACCCGTCAGTTACGATGCGCGCACTCGCGCCCAGTCGGACTTAGGAGTCCCACAGCCAATCAGCCCCAGTGCTCTCTTACTACAGCTCCATAATCTACCGTACACCGCACAAAAGGAGCGCACGACAATATTGTACACAGTACTTACAAACTCGCATAGAACTAAATTACAATCCATTTCTAAAATATAAAAATGAAATGCGCAGAACTGTTCACCCTGTAGAACCTGTTCCAGCAGTAACGGGCGCTATTTCTAGATGGGAAGCCGGACTCTTAACAAGAACACCCACATTCACTTACACCGGACCACTTTATACACAACAGTCAAGCAAACTGCATGTTGGAAAGTGGGAAGAATCTAGATTATTGACGGTAAGGCTCGAACATCAGTTAATCAATCTTTATTGTATATATCGCCTTGAGTAGAGCGTATCATTTTAAAAGTGTTTTATAGCGCAAAAAGGAAAATTCTGAATCGTTCAATACCTAGAAAATTAGAATGAAAAAAGCATTAGGTTGAAAATATATCAGTTCATTAAATACTCATTTGGAGAATAAAGTGATACGCATAGGGGATTTAAATGGAGAAAAGATAAATGTAACTTGATAAATGGGTTCGTGTAATAGTAAAATGGCTGGCAACAGAAAATGTCCAATGTCTGGCAGCGCAGCAGCACTCTTAAAATACTGGGGCTACAATCTTAAAAATAAAGGTGCCAGGACGTTTCTTCAGAACGAACTATTTTTGCTTCCCAAAAGATCCAACCGCACGAAGATGTCAGAAAGAACTTTTATTTATTTGTATCTGTAACAATCCTCATAGAGTGAATAACCGATGAATAGATGGTAACAGATATGTGAAGTACCAGTCGGTCATGATTTGAAAAGGACTCTCGCTGCACACATCTATTAACACAGGCTAATAATACGTTTTCTTAATTTGTTAGTTCCCTGCAGCCTACCAAACATTAAAAAAAATCTTTTTTTTTTTTTCTACATGTCAGGAAGTTTTTTAAAGCACAAAGAATCAACTTGATATGCAAAGAATCCTTTGCAGAATGAAATGGTGCTTTGTCAAGAAATGGTTTCTATGGCACGACCCAGTAATAAACCATGTAGCGCCATGTAGCTCCTCATAAGACCACTGCTTGACAAAGAAGCTTTTCATTCTGGAATGTATTTTTTGTAAATTAAACCGACTCTTTGGGTTTTGAAAACGTTTCTTATATGTGGACAAAACAGAAATAATTCATTTATAGCAGGCTACTAGCAGGAACAGTTCAGGAAAACTTAAATTTGGATTTTCTTTTAAAAGAAATCTTATAAAATCAAGAACTCATTGGTGTTTAATAAATCTGTTAATGTCTATTTATGGAGTCTGTTACGGGTCTAAATATGTAAAAGTTCTTTCTGGCAGCTTCATGCGGATGGGTCTTTGGCAACCAAAATAGTTATTTATATGAACAACAACAACAACATTTATTTATATAGCACATTTTCATGCAAAAAAATGTAGCTTAAAGTGCTTTACATAATGAAGAATAGAAAAATAAAAGACACAGAAAATAAAATAAGTCAACATTAATTAACATAGAATAAGAGTAAGGTTCGATGGCCAGGGAGGACAGAAAAAAAAAAAAACTCCAGACGGCTGGAGAAAAAAATAAAATCTGCAGTGATTCCAGACCATGAGACCGCCCACCGAAGAACCACTCTGTCGCCTTTATTTTTAAGAGTGTGCAAAGTAAGAGTGAGAGGTGTTGGAAGAAAACGATCTGTAAATTACAATTGCAAGATAATACAATACAATTTGTCTGATGTGTTCATTTAGGGTGGTCCATGGAAGAATGCGTGGGGGAACATCTCAACGTACCTTATCATTCAAAATGTCTACTCACAAGTAAACTAAACGATGCAAATGATATAATAGCAAAATGAAATTAGACGTATCTGTCCAATCGCTGCTTTAGGAGACCTGGGTTCGCTTCCCGGGTCTTCCCTGCGTGGAGTTTGCATGTTCTCCTCGTGTTTGCGTGGGTTTCCTCCGGGTACTTCGGTTTCCTCCCACAGTCCAAAGACATGCAGGTTAGGTGCATTGGCGATCCCAGTGTGTGTGCTTGGTGTGTGTGTGTACCTTGCGGTGGGCTGGCGCCCTGTTCAGCGGTGGTTTGTTCCTCCCTTGCGCCCTGTGTTGGCTGGGATTGGCTTCAGCAGATCCCCGTGAACCTGTAGTCAGGATATAGCGGGTTGGATAATGGATGGATGTTCAATCCTAATTCAAGAGATTATTTAACAGTAATTCTAAACATGTGGTGTAAATTGATCCTACCGTCCACCTGGGTGAAACACTAAGAACCAGCACTGGACAGCAGTGCATGGTAGGGGCCATTCACCCACCCAGACTCCTGCACTCAAATGCCCTTTGAGCTCACCTGCACATCGTCTTGCATGTGGGAGAGACACCGAAGAGAAACTCGGAGAGAACGCACAGACACCGCATTGACAGAATTACACGGAGGGCATACATGAGTGCCACGGCTCTGCTGCCCCACAATCGATTCATGCCCCCTGTGATAACTTTAACGGACTGTGCCGTTCTACATTTACTTATCTGATTAGCGATCACACGTTGCTAGCTAACTCAGCTCATTTTTTCATTCTGCTGGTTCTTCACACTTCTTCGCACAAAGGTTCATTGGAGTCTAACACAAACTACTGAATCACGGAGTCGAAGAGAATACTCTGCTAGCTCCTAAACGACGCTTGAATGACAGTTTTATCATCTATGCCACCCTGCCGTCACCATCAGTCAGTGTGATTTCGGCCAAGGCTTCAGTCTGAAGCTTTTTATTCTTCTCGTCCAGATAGTGAAGCTCCACCATCTGTTTAGTCCATTCATACGTTTAACACACAAGTCCTTCATACACGCTGTTACCGTATACTCCTGATTTGATCTCATCGACACGTTTCTTTGCGGCTTTCCCTTATTGTCTTTCATTTAAAGCTCGGTGGCTGAAGGTTTCACTTAACTTATTTTGCCTTGGGGTTTTGAATGTGGCTGTGAAGAAGCAGCATGGTGGCGCAGTGCATTGACTCTGCCATCTCACTGATACACCTTCCTATACCCTGTCGTTGTCTGTGTGTTTGCCAAGGACTTGATCACTGAATCCGGGCAGGTTAGGCTGTTAGGTTAATCACTGAGTCCGAAATGGTAGGTGTGTGTGTAAGAGAGTGCCCTATACACTCTGAAAAACAAAGGTGCCAAGGTTCTTCAGAGCAATGCCATGGGGGGAAACATTTTTTTTTGTTCCCTAAAGAACCCTTTACTTAGATCCATAACAGACTCCATAAATAACTATAAATACTGTAGATTTGTGAAATACGAATTTGTTCCTAACTTTATAATGACTCTTGGTGCAAACAGTGGCTGAGTTCAGGTTGTCTTGATCGGTTGTATGACTATACATTAAAGAGTTCTGTTTTGTCCACAAATTAGGAACCTTTTCAAAGTCCAAATAACCTATTTCATATGCAAAGAACCCCTGCCGGAAGGAAATTGCTCTTTGTCAAGTATAAACGGTCATACAAGGAACCACACAACCCAGGAAAGTTTCATTTGAGAACCAGGATTTTTGCGAGAGTGAAATGGACGGGCACCCTCTGCAGGGCTGAGCACGTACATATGTATGACGGAAATAAAAGGCTTGGCTTCTTCTCAGTAGTAATAATAATGAATAATAATAGCCATAACCATCATCATTATTATTATTATTATTATTATTATTATTATTATTATTATTATTATTATTATTATTATTATTATGCACACACATTCCAGCCAAAGGTGCAATGAGAGCCACTTTAACATTAAATGAAGTCTTGGTATCTTCTGCCCGCACATAACACATACTTTCTCACTTACAGCCGCGTGTACATGTTTCACCATTATACCCTGTCTTTTTTATTAATAGAATAAAAATCAAGGTCGATAGTCTTCGACGTTGTAAAATCCTCATCCGTTTACTGAACACGAGGCGGGATGAAGGAAGCCAGAGCTTATCCCGATGACATTGGGGGCAAACGTTTAGAGAACCCTGGATGGGGTGCCCGGATTAAACCTTATAAAGTAATTGGAAAAATCTAATTGTGCATGAAATTTCCGGAGCCGCTTCCCTGACATTACGTTTAATCCGACTCCTGAAATAATCCCTCACGGTGCGCATTTGCACTGTAGGAATAATCATACCCTGTGCTAGGAATGCCTACAAGGAAAACATTACAAATCACTCGAGCACATTAATTCTTAATTGATCACTCATATAAATAGGAGCCCCGTTACTTATGCATATTAAAACACGCGCCGCTAAAGTACATTTGACGCTCGCCGCCAGGTTGCGTACTTTCTTGCAATTTAACAATAAAATGAATAGCGAATACTATAAAAGTTAAACGATCGCGTTTTCAGGCAGAAAATAACAATTGATTTAAATACGGCTAGTGTAGAATATTAACTCGATGCACTTCACACAGCTACACAATTCTAAAATCAGACCACGTCTCCTATCTTCTGCTCCCGAAGCGTCAGCCAGTTCTCCAGGTCGCGGCTATATGTTTCGAGGATTAAGACTGGCACCTATTGAGGGGGGTCCTGTTATACGACCGTCAGACTTCAGATTTACAGGCACGGACACTTAATCCACCGCGGTTCCCGGTCAAAACGGCAAGAAACACAGTCTTGAGCGAACTGTAAAGAGCTATGATTGGATGTAGAGCTACTGGAGAGACTGAGCTGTACAGGCGTGGCGACCGAATGTCATCAAAGCTGCAGAAAAAATCGAATGCACGCGACCCTGCACACACAAGTATGCATACTGTATAGTCTTACAGCTGTTTAAAAACAACCTTAAAGAGAAAATGATTGTAGAAACAAAACGATGTAAAATATATCGAAGTTACTGTATACCAATGAAAACCGCTATTGAATACAGTAAGATCAAATCAAGCGTCAGTTTACGTCCAGCGGTACAACTGTAACACCACACACGCCTTTGGGATCGGCGGGGGCTGCACGTGACCTTGAATTGGATTAACTTAATAATAATAATAATAATAATAATAATAATAATAATAATAATAAGAAGAAGAAGAAGAAGAAGAAGAAGAAGAAGAAGAAGACATTTAGGCGCTATTTAAAAATGTATTATTATTATTTTATTTTATTTATATAGCGCCTTCCCATGGTTTGTGAATATTACGGTAGAACTCTCAGGAGTTGCTGTTTGCTTTATGAGAATGAAGAAAATATGCACAAATATTTGTGACGTTCTAGGTAAGTTTTTTTCAGTGTTCATTTTTTGTTTAGGAGTTTGACTTTAATTCTGCATTAGAAAAAACATTTTAAGTTGGTCAGGTGTTTTAAAATTTTAAAGTTCTTTTTTTATGGTGAACCTTCATCTTGCACTCCTATTTACGCATCATTCCGTCAAAGGCTGGCTTTAAATACAAAGTGTCCCAGGTTACTATTATTATTATTATTATTATTATTATTATTATTATTATTATTATTATCATCATCATCCTCAGGGAGGATAGGGGCAGAGACGTTTAGAATGCACACTCACAGCACCTACATGACCTGCTGTGTCAACTTTGTACGTTCTCCTTACATCCACATTGCATTTTTCCAATGTCCTCTGCCCTTCCAAAGCCACGTTGTTAAGTTTTACACTTCCCTTTAAAATGGCCCACCTGAGAGGGTCCACAAATGTGTGACTGGAAGTGAACTGGTGCTTTGACCACAGTTGAAAATTACTAGTATAATACTCCATTATACCCCATCCTAGAAAAGTGAGACGGATGATGTTAAGATAACAAGCCACCATGGCCCACAAGCAAGGGCTCCACCTAAGAACTGATTCAGGAAAGAAATAGACGACAATACTCATGGCCTGAAAGACAAAGGTTCACAAATAAACTTTGGACACTGCAACTTTAGAACAATTGTGACAAGAATGGGCCTTTCAGCTCACCAAGCTCCCCCATCCTACTCACCTAGAGGGTGTAAAATTAGATCAAGTCGAGATTGGACTTTTTCACACACTACTTGGTAATTTATTCCATGTTTCTGTGGTTCTTTGTGTGAAGAAGAAAAACAAAAACCTTTCTCTCATTACATTGCAGAATTTATTTTAAAGTAACAGTTTTATCCACTGTACTAAATGTCTTCATACATTTTCAATCCTGTCATCTCTTAATTTCCATTTGCTGACAATTCCTTCAGATCAGTTAAAAACCAAGCAGGAGCTCGCTGACCTGGAAGATGGAGGAATTTGGACAAAGCACAGGATTGGCCTCCAACTTTATAATCTGAGACGTGTCACAACTGAAGGTTTCTGCTCTAAAATATTGAACTACTAACAGGCATGCTTTTTAAGGTAATTAAATAGTAAGCTTGTGACCTTTGGCTAAAATTATGATACAAATCAGGGGAATGTAATTAAGAAGATAATGGCATAAGCAAATGTGCTTTTTATATATTTTATGTTAAATTATAAGGATATAAGGAAAAGAGAACAGATGAAGATAATTACAGAATTAGCCCAGGACAGAATCCCCTTTTTAAAAGGTAAAGGCAGTTAGAAACAGAAACAAAGTTTTAACACATTTGCTTATAAAAAGCTGGAGGATTTGTAAAGTCATTATTTTATTTTTAGAAGACAAAGCAGCCAGAGAAGGCTGTCAGTGTCGGTGCCACTGGATTGTAGTACGCGTCTTTCCTCTTTCAGCTTTATTACTGAGGCCATGCATTAAATATGAAAGATGTTAGATTTGCGTATTTTGTATTTCCTTCATTTCAATCTTCTTTTATTGTAATTTGTTTTCTGCTTAGCCATAACAGCACATCCCACCATCTGTAGAAAGAAGGCTGGCTGTGATATTGGATGGAAACAGGATAAAAAAGTTCTAGATCAGGGGTGTCCTGGTGAGCCGCAGTGGCTGCTGGTATTCATTCTAACCATCTTCTTAATTAGTGAGCCGTTTTTGCTGCTGATTTAACTCATTTTGCGTTAGTTTTAATTGATGTGACTCAGACCCTTTAGGTATTTCTTTTTCCTTAATGAGCAGCCACACAATAATGAAACACAAAACGAGACCAGCTAACCTGAAAGTAAAGAAAGGTGAAGGTCTCTGTCATGATAGCTTCTCAGGTCACCAAAACATCTTGACGGTGGTCTTACAAAAAACAGAAAATCAACAGTCTGCTGTGGTAGAATGAGAGCAGCAACAAGTCATGATATTCAATAACGACTTTAATTAACAGCAAGAATCGGCTTCTCATTAAGAAACCGGTTGGAGTGAAATTGGCAGGAGTTTGACGTTCCAATTTAGCTGGTCATCTGTGCGCTCGTTTCAAGTCTCATTTGTGTTTGGCTGCCATTTAATGAAGAAAAGAATCAACTCAGAGGTCTGAATAATTAAAACAGGGCTATTAAAATGAAAGAAAAAGGAGTTAACTAGCAGTGAAAACTACTCGCTGATTAGGAATAGAGTTAGAATGAAAACCTGCAGCTGCTGCGGCCCACCAGGACCAGAGCTGGACACCCCTGTTCTAGATGCTTCTATATAGACACATAACGTTTTTGTATTGTATATGTCCTTTTAATGCTTACGTAACTCCTTACTGAATTAAATAACATATTTAAACACAAATGCTTCCATATTGGGAATTCATTTCCTTTGATTTTTCCATATGAAGAACTTTAACCTTTGCTCTAGCGATTGCTTTAGACCAGGGGTTCTTAAACTCGGTCCTGGGGGACCACTGTGGCTGCAGGTTTTTGTTCCAACCAGCCTCTGTTTTTAATTGGTCTCCTGTGCTAATTAAGTGAACTGTTTTTTCGCAGATTCCCTGTTTTGGGAAAAAATATACAAATTAGAAAACTAAGTTTGGTAAAAAAAAAAAAAAAGTAGTAAAATGTACTAAGCAGTTATATGTATTTGTTTCTTTTTAACAGTTTTTTCATCTTGATTGTCATTCTAGGTGTTCTTATTGTTTAATTAATCCGTTATTTACTACTTTGTGGGGCTGACGCAAAATTAGTTGCAGCCTTTCAGGATCGAGTGTTGTTTGCTTGGGTTTCTGCTCTGCTTGTTTTTAATTGTCATTATTAAGATTCAATGAAGGGAGCAAACTGCACAGAGAAAGGGTGAGATATAATAAAGAGAGAGTTAAGCATTTACATTCACAGCAAAAACAGAAATATTTATAAGAAATGTTTCTTATAAATGTAAAAATCATGCTGCTGTGCTTTTCTGAATGTAGAATAAAATATAAATAAAACCGGCTAATTAAAAGAGATCAGTGCTATCAGGTGTTGTCACTGATTAGGAATCTAGTTGGAACAAAAACCTGCAGCCACAGTGGGCCCCCAGGATCGAGTTTAAGAACCCCTGCTTTAGACCAGGGATGGCCTTCTCCGATCCTGGAGATCCATGGTGGTTATAGTTGCTCATTCTAATTCATTTTCTTAATTAGTGACTAGTTTTTGCTACTAATTAACTTCATTTAATTTATTTGCTATTTAAGACTCCAACCTTTTAAATCAGGACTGAGCAACGTCAGTCCTGGAGGGCCAAAATGGCTTCAGGTTTTTGTTCCACCCCAATTACTTCAGATGTTGATGAAGCACTTCTTGCTCACGTGACAGTTTTCTGTTTCATTTTAGTTGCCTCGCTTGTTTAGATTTTGAGCCCTTAACTTCTTATTTTAGTCTTAAACAGCTGTATTTACTATTTTAACTGCTCCTTATGAGCAAAAAGATGTAAATGACAAAGAAACCAACATTTCTACATGTAGCTTGTCTCCATTCCCACCCATTTGTATTCATCATTCACTCTTTGGTTTAATTAGATACTCCGAAGGAAACTGAAGACAAAGTGAACAACTGAAAAGTACTTATCTATTTTAGACTTCAAATCACTTGGAAAGAAAAAAATCTAAGATTTCAGAATGAACTGACGTGGTAGAGTTAAAGCACTAGCAAGCCATGAAATTAAATAAGATCTGTTATAGGTGAGGATTGGCTTCTAATTAAGCAAATGGGTTGGGACAAAAACCTGCAGACACTGCGGCCCTCCAGGGTCAGAGATGGCCACCTCTGCTCTAGGCTAAGTAACATAGAGTATGCTTGGCCATGAGTGAAAACTGGAGACGATAAATAAATATCAAAAATAAATAAAGTGTGCCAAGCCATGCAGAAGTGGGAATGGCACACATGTTTGCACATTGACATGTGGTATGGAGAGGAATAAACTAATATGGTTATAAACACCTACATCTGTGTCAGCCTTAAAATCGTTTTTCTTTATGCGGGTCATCCAACCTGGAGTTTCTGGTGTGCTTTTATTAATATCTACATAGTCACTGCATTCATTTCTGGAGGTCACGTAGCTTTATGCTATACGCTGCCTGGTAATATCCACACAAGATTCAAAGTTGTGAAATCTAAAGTGTCATCCATAAGTCGTACACAGTGTCACACACGTGCGCATGGGGGACAGTTTACAGATTCAAATCCTGATATTCATCAGCCAGACCAGTCACTTAATCCTCTCTCCTTTTGTACCTCTTCAACTCACCCAAAGACCCGGCCCCTTGATGACCTCACCACCAGGCCACTCACTGTTGACATCACTTTTCTATACCTGGAATCCATTATACCACCACATCAGGCCGTCCTGACTCCACCATATTTAAGCTCAGTTATTTACCTGTTAGCCAGTTACATTTTGAACTCCGCCTGTAAAGATATGTTTTCTTTATTTTTTTGCAGTATATGGGGTTCGCTGTCCCCAAACCTTTTTCTGTCTGCTCTCTGCTTTTTACTACCATAGACATGAGGAATGATAATGTAATAGCTGGCCTGGTTCAAGATAAATTATGGACTGTTTGTTTGGTGCTTAAATCAAAGAGCAGAAGCACCATCTATATGAAGTGAATTCAACAGAGTTTAAAGAACAGTATAATATGAATAAATGCATGTTACAGAGGAAACACATATCATCATTGGACCCAGAATGAAACCTTTAGTCACTCGCAGATTAAGGAAAAGAGAACATCGCTACTTTTCCATTCTAATACATTTCTTTGTACTTGGTGGTGTCACTCTAGACCAGGGGTCCCCTACTCCGCACCTGGAGGGCCCCAGTGACTGCAGGTTTTCATTCTAACCCTTTTCTTAATTAGTGACCCATTTTTGCTGCTAATGAACTTCTTTTGAATTAATTTTAATTGGCTTGTTTTTTTAAGATTTGTTCCTCTGAATTTCTTCATCGTCCCTCTGAATTGCTTCCTTAAACAGAAATGAAATGTGAAGTGAGTGAGCCAACAGAAGACCACCCAAGTCAGGGTCTCAAATTCCAACCAGTTTCACTCCAACCAGCTGCTTAATTAGGTGTTGAGTCTTTTTGTTAATTAAACTCGTTCTTTAATTCCATGGCTTGTTGCTGCTCTCATTGTGCAGTAGCAGACATTTCTGAAATTGTTGATTTTCTCTTTTCTAAGAGCTCTGTTAAAGTGTTTTGTGGACCTGAGTAGATCAGTATTCCTGAGACCTTCACCTTTCTTTATTTTCAGATATTGTATGATGGACTCAGTTTGTTGGTCATGTTTTGGCTCATTTTATATCTCATTATTATTTGGCAGCTAAATAAGAAAAAAGAAACAGTTACAGGTTCTGAGTCTTTAAGAACAAGTCAATTAAAATTAATTCAAAAGAAGTTAATTAGGACCAAAAACAGGTTACTAATTAAGAAAAAGGTTAGAATGAAAACCTACAGCCACTGCGGCCCTCCAGGACCAGAGCTGGGGACCCCTGCTCTAGGGACACATTGAAAGGAAAAGCAGAGGTAGGAATGAGAGGTGACAGGACCTTCAGGCCGACAAGAGGTGACATCACCATGCCAGGAACCCAGAAACTGCAGAGTGAACCCTAACTGTCCTAAGGTCACCCCTGCTTCGAGATTTGTCACCTCTATACCAGGGGAAGGCCCAGTCCTGGCTCTCCGAAACGGAAGAACAGTGACAGTCTTCATAATTCAAAACTAGGAATTAAAATGATAATACAAACCACATACTAACACGAAGAAGCAAAAAAATACATCAAATTGTTAAGGACAGGTACAACTAGTACAGAAGAGCATAAGCAATGACAGGAGGCCATTCAGTCCATCAAGCCGGTTTGTTTAGCTAATAGCTAAGCTGTCCCAGTGTCTCATCCAGATGCTCCTTAAAGGTTGTCGAGGTTTCTGCTTTAACTACATGTCTCGATAATTTGTCCAGGATTAACACAACTCTTTGCTTAAAGAAATGTTTCCTGCCTTTGATCCTAAATGCATTTCCCCTTAGTTTCCACAGATGTCCTTGAGTACATCATTTACCCTTAAGAATTCTTCTGGATCTACTTCAACAAGGCGTTTGAGGATTTTGAAGACCTTAATTAGGTTGCCATGCAGTCTCCTCTGTGTGAGACTAAACAGGTTTAATCCTCTGAGTCCGTCAGATTACGACATGCCTGTCACCCCTGTGATTCACGTGTTGGCTCTTCTCTGCACAGCCTCAAGTGCTCTTATGTCTTTCTTGAAGCGTTGTGACCAGAACTGCTCACAATACTCCAGTGTCACATTCCTTGATTTACAGTATATTTAAGAGTTTTTATGATAAAACCTAATATTGAGTCTTAGGATGAGATTGTCTCTTTCACATGAATTAATGGCCAAAAGCGTACTCACAATTATGCATGGAGATTTATTTGAAATCGCCCCAAAAATTATCTCTGAACATGACCACCGCTATGGCCCAGATATGGCCGTGTGTCTCCCACACCACGCAGCAGCACCGTTTCAATCACACTGCCAGTAAGGCTCAGCCCACTTTGGTAGATCTTTGTTTTGTTAATGAACATCTAAATTTATGTCTTTCATTAACTGAAGGTCTCCCTGATGACTGCAGGTTGAGGTACTTTCTTCAATTATCTGCTGATATCTGCAGCTTTTAGGCTGTTCTATGAGCATAAGACACCCAGGTAAGCAGCTCTGTTGTGTGCCTCCAGGACAAAGCAGCAGTAAACGTGTACAGAATGGGTGAAGTGTCCCTGTGGCAGACGTTCTAGACTGGACAAGTTCAAGTCTGAAAGTCCAAGGCCCAGTACTGACTCATTTCATGACTTTAACAGAGGTGGCACAGTGGTAGTGCTACTGCCTCATAGTAAGGAGATCATGGCACTACCACTTTGGGTAGTGAGAAAAGCACTATATAAATGTAATGAATTATTATGTATTATTATCATTTAGGCAAAACCATAAGTTAAATAAAACATGGAACAATCAGGACTGCTTAATCCATTTCAGGGTTTTGGGGGGCATAAGGTAGGATGAAATGATAAAGGAGCCAGCAGTTCTCCGTCTAACTTGTTTCCACTGACACCTGTGAGGATTCAGTGAGAACTGTTGGGTAAATAAAATACTTGAGGTAAAAATGATCTGTTTTAGGTTTCAAATCATTTAAATGATATCCTTGGAAAGGAAAAAAAATTGCAATACAAGAACCAAACATTGCAGACTAACAAGCCATAAAATTAAATAAGGTCAAAGATTGGTTTCTCATTAAACAACTGGGTTGGAATGAAAACTTGCAACCACTGCAGCTGTTCAGGACCAAAGTTGCCCAACCCTGCATTAGGGCTTTGTTTTAATTATTATTATTATTACTTACAGTTTCATTTTTCTGACATCTTGATCCACTGTGACTTACAACATTTGACTTACAGCTGATGACACTTCTTTTGGTTTTTCCAACTGGAGTACAGACCGGTGAAGTGACTTTGGTCAGGGTCACACTGTGTCCGTAGTGGGATTTGAACCCACAACCTCAGGAAGCAAAGTTTAATGCCTTAACAACCATGCCACACTGCCTGTCCAATGATGCCCAATGTGTACCTTATGCTCAAAACATCAAGGAATGATCGTTGAATTGTATTCATCTTTCATTATAGCAGATACTCAATCCATTTTGGACTGATAGCTTTGGGCAGAGGACTGGGTACCAGTCTCCAACTTTTGTGCATGCTAACCCTGATTCCTACTGGGCACCAGTTAGTCTAATGTGTCCATCATGAAAAAGCAAGAGCTCTGGCAGAAAAACTCAAGGAGACATGAGGAGAACGTGCAGACACCATACCGACAGCCTCTGGGCTTGGACTCTGGAGTTGAGAGGCAGCGAGTTGATCACTGAATCACCCTGCTGAACCCCCTGATGATTTACAGAAATTATTTTTAAATTTAGAAAAAAAAATTAAACAAAAAACTAGTAGGTCTTGATTGCCTTTTTCTTCACAGTCCTTGGGCCAGCATTTCATTCCTTTGGTGCTCATTTTGTGTAGATTATTTTCAATCAGGGGGATGCTGCAGGCTTTGTCTATTCTTTTTGTCGCAATGACCCTTAACAGTTGAGCTGAACTACTAATACAGAGCCTCTACTGCTGGTACTCCATGCCCAGCAATAATATAACTGAACAAAAATGTACAATATTTTACCAAGTTGTCACCAACTCAGCTCATGTTTATGACATTTAAACCACATCGAAAGTGGTTAGTTTGACCATAGGGTAAGGGTGTTAGGGAGATCATATTCATTAAAGGAGGATGGCTGGCATGGGGTGCAGGGAAGTGATCATAACCGTTTATATATGTAATACAAGATATGAATCCTAAGATCTAATGCTGGTTTCGTAACACCTCATGACCACACTACTCATACATAAGACAAGATGTACCTATAATATAAGGCCCATAACAGCGTCATGAGGTGCACTGAGGCCCACTGAGAAGCAATGACACCCTCACAGTCTGAATCCTGATTGGTCACATGAGGCGACAGGCTTCCCTATTGGCTCCACTGACTGATGGCTGGATTATACTGTCGAGCGACTTCTGCGATGAAACACCTTTTAAGCAAATGGCATGGCAATATTTTCCCATACATGGTTTCCCAGATTTGCAATGCCAAGATTATTCTCTTGCAGTATAATTTCTCAGTAGGTGTAATAGTTATTTTACATTATTCCTTTTACAAAAGCAATAAACTATAGAAAACTGTAATCCAATGTGTTTCCTTTTCATTTGTATAATTTTTATTATAAATGGTTTCATATTCCTTCAATTAAGTGCTACCTGTTTGTCCCTATGATATCTCATTTGGGAGTTGTAGCAATGCCTATATCTCCATACTTCAGTCACTAGACTCTCTCCCAAGTTTTCCGCATTGTTGGGCTGCTAGAAAACTTTGGAAGTGCACAGCATGGCTAAGGGCGGCTGCACTGCGTTCAGCCCTTGCAGAGGATCAAGTCTGATCATGTGACATCTCGCTGTTAAGGGTTAGGGTTAGGGTCGAGTCTTTGTGAAAGCCAGACACCCCTTCTAGTTACCCAGGGTGTCAAATTAACGACTGGACTGCTGATGTCATTGCCTGAATATGTCAGATTACACAACTACAAATCACAGGGGATGGTAAACTAGGCATGCCCATGATAACACCAGAGTCTCACATTTCCAAAGTATGGTGTGTGTAGCTGCATCTACCAAAAATGACCAAAGTTCAGCAGCTCTAGTTTGCAAAATGGGATTCAGCAATAGCTTGATAAGTTCAAATGATTCCAGAGACAAAATATCTTTGTTTAAAAACTTTAGTAAAAATTCAAAGTAGAAAAAAAGATTGGTATTGCAAGAAAAGAAAGGGTCCATTTAGGGCTCATATCTTGTTTGTTTCTTTAAGTTCGCTCATAAAGCTGAACCATTTCTAAATGTTCAGAAAACTGTATGCCTATCCCATTTTTATGATGTAAATGGGTCTTTTAAGTCCCTGCTAGCTATGAGACCTGCTCTAAACAACAACTGACTCAATTAACACACTGTGTCTTAGTTATAGCAAGAACGTTCTATCTCTTATTAAATTACGGGAGGTAAAAAGCTATAGCATTGTCTATGACTATGAAAGAAAATTATATCCTATTCAAATTAAGTAAACACTAATATGAATTTGGCTTAAAGCTTTAACTTGCTATGATTGGCTATTAAATCGTGCTCACCTCTTTTTCTGAGCCCCAGTAATGTGCTGGGCGACTGCACTGTTGTGATATGATACTTTCCAGGTATGGTCAGTTCAGGCACAATCTCTGCCCTTTTTGTCTTTTTCTCCATTCTGTTGTGGTATGTAAGACGAACAAGTCAGAGAGATGAGCCTCTCTTCTGTTCGCAAGGTCCAAAACATCCCCTTCCCCTGTTTTTACTTGCAGCTACATAGCAATGCATTGTACTTCTTGGTGAGCACTTCTGTAAATGGTTGTCAGCCAGCCCCAGTGACTTATTTTGTTAGTGTGTATTGCAGACTAAATGCCATTTAATGATCTTTTCAGTGATTTGCAGTCATGACCTTCACTTACATAATCTTAATGCGTTGAAGGCAGTAAGCAGTGTGTGCCTGTGAAACGTGTCACCTAATGTGACATGCCTCACGTCTCACTCCAACTAGTCCGTGACTTGCTTAAGTAAAATCAAACAGGCTTAAGTCACAGGGGCGGGCTCTGTGTGCATGTGACAGTTGAGATCCAATGACTGCTCAGCCCGAAGTACAATGCATATACTGCAGCGACAAGGAATAAGGAACGTGGGTGTTTTGGACCTCACAAACCGAAGGAGAAGCTCGTCTGTCTGAAGTCTCATGTTTTATGTGCTATGACAGAATGGAAAAAAGAAAAAGGAGATGAGATTGCAGCTGAACTTGCCATATCTGTTAATCCTTCATACAGCATTAGCTCTGGCGGGTAGCACACTACTGTTTATAGAAAAAGGGGTGAGCATGACTGTGGTGGAAAGTTGTCAGGCAGTCGCTAAATTAGACGCGCCCAGCGATTTTCAGTCACATAAACTGATATGGTCCGGCAATGAGATCAGCAGCTGGAGTTGACAAGTCTGACATGCCCTGCTAGCGATAATGTGACATCGAGTTGCTGGGGATGTCACACTTCACTACTGCTGGCCATGGGAGCTCACTGCGACTGTGCCAGACTCACAAAGATTTTGTAAATGAAGTAACTAAAAAAAATCACAAAAAATATCGTGTAGTATGACAGGGCCTTTAAGATGCTTAAGTTTCCCTGCGAAGCAAGGACTTCTTTGTTCACAAGCCCAGTTGTAGCAACATTAGAAGGCAGCACTGGCAGCTAGTAGTGCACTGTGGACAATGCATTACAAAAACACTATCTTAAAAAAATAAAATCAGTTATAAGTACCACTGGCACAGTTTTCAGCTGGGGATGCTGAACTCTAAGCTGTCTGTCCTAAACCCTTATTTTTTTGCTTTGCCTCGGGCACACATTGCCATAGGCATGAATGTCATGAACAAGGATATCTGATTGGTCAGATCTTGCATCTGTCTTGAATAGAACTTATGTGATTGGCTGGCGCTGAAACAAAGTGCAGATGGCAAGAATGTGTGCACAAAAATGTTCAGTGTGTAACATTCAAGTCAGTTGACTGTCACATCTATTTACAGTATATATATTTTATATATTGTGGAAGCCGGCCCGGACACAGACAGGCTGACACTGATGGTTCAAGTACCAACACATGTTTATTTACAAAGTCCATATTTATAAGTGCACACACAACCCAGTACCCCATACCAATCACCCTTAAAGTCTAAGCCTCACACAATGCCTTTCCTTCAGGTTTGCCTCCACTCCTCTCCTCCTGAGCTCCGTCTTTCTTCCTCCCGACTCCAGCCATCGAATGGAGGGAGGTGGCCCCTAGGGTGGCGGAAGTGCCAGCTGTGCACTCGGAAGCACTCCGGGTGTCCCTGGTCTTCTTCCCCCCAGCACTTCCAGATGTGGTGGAAGTGCTGCGGGACAGGGCTCCTCAGGCATCTGGGCGCCCCCTGGCGGTGACCACTGGCCCCTATAGGGTTGAGCTTCCATGCTCCTTTCCCGTGGTCCCCAAAGCCACCAGGGCGGTTAACCCCTCGTGGTGTGGAGGAGGTATAATCCCTCATCTTGTCCTTCTGGGCGTCCCGGCTGGGTACCACCCCCAGCCGCTCGCCACAATACATATATTAAATATATATATATATATATATATATATATATATATATATATATATAATATTTATATTATATATGACATATATTTATATATATTTATACCATATTTACTTGTGTACCACACTCCCTCGTGTAAGACGCGCACCCTAATTTTTACAAAGAAAATCGTGAAAATCGTTTTGCCCCGTGTACAATGCGCGTTGTGATTGTATAGGAAGTGTTTAGAAAGAGAGAGAGAGTGCGAGCGAGAGAGAGTGCGAGCGAGAAAGAGCGCAAGAGCGAGCGAGACAGAGAGAGAGCGCAAGTGCGTGAGCACGAGAGAGAGCGCGAGCATGCGAGCAAGCCCAAGCAGAAGAAGTAAACATTACAGAATTACATTTCCTCGTGTATGACACGCAGCTGATTTTCTAATGCTAATTTTCGGGAAAAAATGTGTGTGTGGTACACACGTAAATACGGTATATACATATATATATATATATATATATATATATATAAAATCCAAATGTTTGTCTGTCTGTCTGTTTGCCTATATGTCTGTCCACTTTTCACGAGAGAACTACTTAATGGATTTAGGTCAGGGTTTTTTCTATAATTTGCTTGAACATTCTGGTTGATTCTGTGACTTCTCTCATCATGCTAAGTGTCACAGTTTGGTTGCGACACCGTTTTTTTCATGCGAATCCGAGAGGCATGCAGTGGGCCGAGGGGAGGGTGAGGTGGGACCTCAGGAGTAGGGAGCAGAGTGGGGCCCTCCTCACTCACACGCCAGCCTCCGTTCAAGAAGCTCTAGCTCTCGCCACGTGTTGGAGTGCACCTTGCCTCCACGTAGCTAATGATACCTGTTTGTTCAGCAGAAATTATCATATAGAGATTGTTTAAAGAGTAACATTTGATGTTTTTGAGACAGAGATCACAGCTACGAGTGTTTTACAGGGTGCCTGCTGATTTCCAGACATATCACGGCCACGTGTTTTTCTCCCCACGCGGGGGACGCTCTCCCGTCAGAGCTAAACATGATCAGATACAGTGATGACGTTTGACATTGGAGCGTAGCTACCTTCTGCTTGGCCAGAATTACAGTTTTTAAAAATTTTTGTTATTGATTTTGAAAGTTTGTCCTGTTCCACTACTACATGGACAGAGCCACGGGGGAGAGCTAGTCTTAAATACAGAATACATTTTTTTAAGAATAAATCAAAGCATCTAAATAGGGTTGATATAAGGGACTGTCCTGGGAAATGTCAGCTTGCGACTGCTGAATGATGTGTGGTTTACACCTTATTGTTAGGTGATTTTATATTGCTTTACTTTTCTGTTATTTTTGCTTTAAACTACGAGTATAAGCTGCTTGTGTCTATTTAAAATTTAATACCTCTGCTTCTATTCATCACTTAGAGACCAAACATAAAAAACAGTTGCGCTATGAAAAAATAAACTTGGACTGAATTGAACTGAAGGCCTCAGTTTACATTCATTTTTCTTATTCTCCAAGTGACGTTTCCTGCACGTCAGCCACAAGGGTGTCTACCCTGCATACTGACTAACACCGACAGCGATCTGCCTTCACTTGCCAGCTGGCAGACCTGTAGATGTGTACCTTGGTTTCCAGGAAAAGGATGAGTCGACATATTATCATTTGTTCAACAGCCCTCTCTCAAAGTCCCTGAACAAGCTGACCTATACAATGCTTTGAAGTAACCGGTGCCATATACAATAAAAAAGATGCCTTGTCGGACCTCATTTTTCATTTTAATATTGTGGCATGCAGGAGACTATCCAGAAAGGTGCAACTCACTAATACAGTATGTGGCTGATTCACAGTTGTAAATTAATTGAAAGAGCACATCTATGAGATTGGGGATGAAGGTTGGAATACTCAATGAAAATCCTGCAGAGAACGGGAGAACATGCAAAGTTGAGCCCAGCAGCACACACACCACCCTCACCCTGCTCCATTATAGACTGAGGGGAATCTGATTTGACTTCAAGGACATTTGAAATGAAAGTGCCATCTGTTGCCATAGCTGAAAACTCCCGGTCATAGTTGTATTGTTGACCACTACTGTTATAGCAGGATCTGCAGCCCGTAAGCCTGTGCACAAGCCTCCATAAGGGGGTCCCACCAATATCCGAGCCCCATGAGTCTGAGCTGCAGGCTTCATGCTGTTTATGTGTCTCAAAATGACCAGCTCATTAAACAGCCATTGTCTCCAATGCCGCTTCTTTATTTTCCCCCTGTTGTTAATTTGGCAGCCCTAGCGCTGCATTCAGTCAAACACACATCTCTGTGATCAATCAACTTGCTTCTAGCTGCCTGAATATTTCATGTGAAATATTGAATTTTTTTTAAAGACCGGCATTAATAATTCAGAATGCTCCAATCATCCTTTACACATCTTGTACAACATTAAAAAGCTCAAATCAAATTCTTGAAGCACTCATTTATTTATACTATTAATAACAGAACAGGGCATAAATGCATTAATGGAATGGCATCCACAGAGTGGTGTGCGCAGGGTTCTGGGGCCTAAACCTTGGTCTGGGCTGCACTGCAGGGGCAATGGGTTCAAGGACATTGCTGTCTTTTGGCCTGTGGAGTGACATGAAATAGCTGGCATTTGTACTGAAAACCACTTTGTATAGATGTTTACGTACTGCATGTACAGCATATAGAGAGAGAGGTCTATGTGTTTGTATATATTGTGTGATGTGACTCTGTTTATGATCAGGATAGATAGATAGATATGAAAGGCACTATATAATAGATAGATATGAAAGGCACTGTATAATAGATAGATAGATATGAAAGGCACTATATAATAGATAGATAGATAGATAGATAGATAGATAGATAGATAGATAGATATGAAAGGCACTATATAATAGATAGATAGATGTGAAAGGCACTATATGATAAATAGATAGATAGATA
>JANRMT010062791.1:143186090-143229523 GCA_026402145.1 Polypterus bichir lapradei
GGAAGAACATTGTGTCTTATGTATTGAATGACTGGGACAGGTTCAAGGTGTGGACTGATGACGGTACAGGAGATAATTATACTACACAGGAGCACTAGAAGAGTGAAATGCTTAAGCCCTTCACCTATGGTTCTGCATGTGAGTTGATGGCTGCCGCTGAATTGTTCGGTTGGTGCTTTCAAGTGTACCGAAATGGTCAAATATATTACACCTTTCGACAACCGCCAATGCCTCTTAAACATCTTACATTCACAGGTGACGATTTCAGTAGTGGACACTTTGATGTTTATGAATGTTTAAACTCTCAAAAGCTGGATGTGAAGTTATCGATGAAACCGGTTGTAAGCTTACAACGCTTGACAGATTCCGAATGTCACTTCAACACAAGTCCTGCAAATACTGTCGTAATTGAAACAAACCATGAACCTCAAACTGATTATGACAGCAGCAATCCAAGCTGTGAGATTTGAGACAAGATTACTGTTCACATGGCCAACTATAAGTTGCATGCTCAAGAGTAAGCTCAGCGCACAGCTTGGTCATGTTACAACCGGATGGCCGAACTCACAATGTGGTATACAAAGAGATCCTTAACAAATAATTATTGGCATATTTTCCCTCAGTTTAAAAAGGTTAAATTTTCTTCTTAATAAAAATTTTAATGCAGTACTTCGCCGCTGCGAAGCGCGGGTATTTTGCTAGTCACAGATATAAGGTGGAACATTGTACCTGTATTTAAGCCATTGCAGTGATTACATTAGACATAGATAGATAGATAGATAGATAGATAGATAGATAGATAGATAGATAGATAGATAGATAGATAGATAGATAGATAGATAGATAGATAGATAGATAGCAATAAAATAGTGACAGTAAGTGATATACAGAGAGTGATGAGCAAACAGACAGAAAGATTGCTCAGCTGTCATTGTGTTGGAATACGGGGTCCAGTTTTGAGACCCAAATTGATTTGTTATAAAGCATGTTGAATTAAATGCCAGCTGTCTTAGAAAAGAAGAAGGCCGCTTTGAACCCAGTTCCCAAGGAGTCTTATGTTGGCTACACTCTGCAGTCATCCTCTAGTTCCTATGAGCCCCCTGATGATAACACATCCCTCTAAACTGTGTCCAATACTGAAGCCCACAAGGTCAGGATTCATCTCCCACAACACAAGTAGCACAGCTTGTCTATGTCTATTTTACTTTTCTTTAGATGATTTTGAATTTGACTTCTGAGTGGAATATAGAGGATTTAAATTGAGACAAAGGGTAAACAAGTGCTGTACTCCACTTGAGGGAAAGCAGAGGTTTCTCTTACAGCACACAATGTGCTCCATGCCGGTCCTAAAGTTCCAACTGACTATTTTAATTGATTCTTGGATCAGTGCTGGCATATACAACACTGATTATCTTCAGAGAAGTCAAGTAATCCCACCGCTACCACCAATACTGATCTGAGTGGTATGAAAAGTTATTCCACAAAATGGCATAGTTTACCATTACATGATGGCGAACAGTCCACTTATATATACCAAGTGTTTCTGCATGTTTTGGGCCCTTGCTACAATCTTAAAATATATTTTACTTATCCTACTGTGATCATAAAATAAAGCGTTTTTGATGTACAGGATGGATACTTTTAGCTTTCTGGTAAAATGCGGAGAAACACAACTGCATACATTTGAATATCCAGATCCAAATGTTTCCCAAAGATATCAATTCAATAGTTGTGGACTGTACCCCAAAATATAAAGATCACTACACCCACTGGTAGATGTTCAGGGGCCATCTTTTATTAGCTTGCTGTACATATGGAGTCCAGTTGGCTTAGCAGTACTTATGTTGCCCACCATGTCCAGCTAACATATTAGTGCTGGTGACAATGAAGACCTCAGACATGTGCCACAGTATAGTGTGAAGATGACTGAATGACTGGAGATGTGTGTCCGTATGTATGGTGAGGAATGTCAAATGCTCCTTTACCGCTCATTTCCTTACCTGGTCGCTGCCACTTACCTCACTTAGCCTGTGTGTCAAGCTTGTTTTGGTCACATTAAAATACATTGTACGCACACAGTGTGACTCTTGGGCTGCTGCCATCAATCCTGCTGTTTAGGCAGCTGTCATTTTATCCTGGTCAGGGTCACTTGCAGTCGAGTCTCAGACAGTATGTCACTGCATCACTGTCTAATTAAGGGAGTACAACGTATGGGGCACATGTCGCTGCTGCTCTGAATCTGCGCCAGTGGGTCAATGAGGGCAGGCTTGTGTGCCAACAGAGACTTTGGTAACTTTTTACTTTCCCTGGCATCAGTAAAGGGAGCTGATGCCATCATTTTGCCTACCTAATAAATTGTTTTATTACTTTAATGGCATTCTTATAAATTGGTTCAATAGCAGCACTCACAGTATGAGGACAGAGGAAGGAGGCGGCACCACCCCAAGGCTTTTACCCAGTTTTTGGGCAGCAGTGAAGTAAATCCAAAGGTAGTGGGACAAAAAGCTGACTAGCTTTTGGGACTATAGCCTTAACATGTGGATTTAACCCTCCTATGCAAATGCAATGCCCACTTGTCTACCCATTCATTTTCCCCATTAGGGCATTTCTATCCTGGCACCACTGGGACAAAGCAGGAACACCCATAAATAAAACATGTAAAGTATCTACATTTTCAGAATTGTAGGGTTGGAAGACTCACACAGAGAGTGAATGGAGCTGACTACCTTGATGGTGACATGGACAGCCTAGTGTCCCCTATTTGGAAAGGTCAGGTCCGTGGTTCACTTGTAACACTAGCTTTATATTCAGGCTTATTTGATTTGCTTTTTACCAGTGTTGCTCATAGAAACCTTTGTTAGGTTAGTTACGTGGTATCCTGACCACTTTGTGAATGGTGCTATATTAGTACTGTCTGTTTGAACTGAATTCCATTTCAGCATTAGCCAGAACTAAAAGTACAGGAAATTTAAAAAATGAATCCTGATTACTTTAAAACTGCTTGTTAAACGTTCGCCTTGGTTAAAAGCACTATATTTATTAAGGGGGAACTGGACTGGACCCTCATTGTTTTATACTGTGCTGTTGATATTTCAAACCATGAATTAACATAACAAAACATGACATAACATTTTCAAATCTGTTAAATTCAATTCAGGCTTAAGGAGTTCAGTAAGGTGCAAGGGAAGATCAGACCCTATATGATCCACCAGCCCAGCAACCCCAGCATAGCCTTACAGATTCAGCATCATGGCTTTGATCACGCGCCTGATTTTTGTCTGAGTGGACTTTACATATCCTCCCCATGTGGGCTTTCCTCAGGGTACTCCAGTTTTCTTTTCACATCCCAAAAGCCCCATGGGTGTGTGCATGAATGGGCCCTAAGTTAGACTGGGGTTGTCTCCAGCTTTGTGCACAGTGCTGCCAGGACATATCATGGAGTAGGTCTGAGAATGTGATGTTATGTATGCTAATTAGACAAGAACATGGTGTTATGGGATGAAATCCAGAGTGGCTGAGAAAAACTCACATGGAAATAAGAGACCATACGAACACGCGGCATCAACTGAGTACAGAATTCTAGCTTAGGATTGTTGGATCCATGAGGCAGCAGTGCAATCTTTTGCACCCCCATGCTTCCCCTACTATGTAGAGTGCCATTCTAAACAAAACGCTGATGCAGCAGTCACTATTTCCCTGATAGAAGCTCTCTTTATAAAAACCACTATGACTGCACATTTTTGGTTCCTTATTGCTTTTTAAAAACAGTAGTCAATAGTCCATCTTAAGAAAGGTGCTATATTTAATGCAATTTAGCTGGATGAGACCTTGACTGCTTTGTATAGCATTTTGCAATTTCTGTTATGAAAGACTCATTAATAATGGAGGAGGGCTGGTTTGGCTTCCACTGTGACCAGAACAAAAAGAAAAGCCAACAGATGGACTGGAACCTGACTGCTTTGTAAAGTGCTCGGTCATAGTGCTCTCTGAGAAAGGCACTATATTAATAATGGTGAGATGAACTGAATCTTTATTGTAATGTAAAGAGCTTGCACTTTAAATGGTTATTAAGTAAACAGTACGGCATCACTGACTCAGTGTGCCTGGGTCATGGTCTCTGTAGAGTTTATGTGTTCTCTCTGGCCTTTGTGGGTCTCCCAGCAGGTAATAATTAATAATAACAACTTACAGTTATACAGTGCTCTTCTAGCTACGCAAAGCACTTTACATAGTGGGCAATCACTTCATCCACCTGGATGATGCGACGACAGCTATTCTTGTGTCAGCACGCGCCCCACAAATCATCTATAGGGTGGCAAAGGGGTGAGAGAGAAAGTTAGCTAATAAGGGAAAAGGGATGAATAGGGGACCAGAATGACCAGGCTGTAGTGGGCCAATTTAGCCAGGATATTGGGGTACACTCTACTCTTTTTCAAAAGAAGCCCAGGGATCTTTTGTGATGTCAGAAAGCCAGGGCCTTGTCTTTATGTCTTATCCAAATGCCGGTGCTAACTTTTTCAAAACAGTGTCCTTGACGCTGCACTGAGGCATTGGGGTCCGCAAACAGACCACTGGGTAAGTGCCCCTGGATGGCCTCCCCAACACCTGTTCCAGCAGCAGCCCCAGCTTTTCCTAGAAGGTCTCCTATTCAAGTGCTGGCTGGCAGAACCGGTCAATTCATTAGGAGATACGGGTGGCCGCCCATGGTGCTGTCATCTGAGGGACACCATTTATGAAAGTTGAGCGGCATGTCCTCCGGACACCGAGGGGGAAAGTGTCATAGACGTACAACGATACTGTCTGAAGTATGTACAAAAAGTAAACCCAAGGGAGTGCTGCTACCTGCTGGCTGCTTTTTATTAAAATAAAGTATATATGCTCCATACACCAAGTGTGCTGTTTGTGCTATCGAAGGAGTACGTACTCCTGACATTGAGGGAGACTGTAGATCATCAAAGTTAGGTTTAGGGTTTTTAGTAATACTGAATAACCACTATGGACGACAATGGGCGAAGTTTCTCCAGTGTGCCTGGGGCTGCAAATGGCCTTCAACTGGCACTGCTGGGTGGGCCAGAACATGCTTAGTTTCAGGTGGATTACGTGTTCTACAGTGCAGGGGAGGGAGTGGCTGCTGTTACTCCGTTTATCATCCTACATGCCCAGAGATGTGCTAGATGGGTTAACGGGAGATTCTTTATTGGATGTAGGTGAGTGCGTGAGTGGGCCCTGCTATGGACTGATGTAGTGCTGATTCCTACTTTAACCCCGATGCTGTCTCCAAACCTGCAGTGGGTATGACTGTTATAACATGTTATGGTATATCAATTGGACCCCCTTTAAAAAGCTTGTTTCTAATGCCGTCACTAATTGGCACATTAAGGTGCCTATATTAAGCACTTGATAATGGTGCCCTTCATGATAGTTCTATGTTACTGAAGCTGGGCTGGACTGGGTACACCATGATATCTGACAATACTACCAGTTTACAAAATGGAGGTATGGATGAAGTGAATTCTACTTCGATCATAAACTGCTCAGTAGTAGATGGGGTCTGTGTCAATGATGGCTACCTGGACTGGATTCTCCCTGTTTATTTAAGCACATATTGAATTCACTACAATGAGTAGAGCACCAGTATATGTATATTGAATAAAATACCAATGGCGTCAGCCCTAATGCTTGGTAAAGTTCTTGGTGAAAATGACGATTATGAAGTTCACGATTTTAATTAAGGTTATTTTATGAAATCTTGAAGCAGGCCATTGTGAATGTTATGTTATGGATGAATTAGCCTGTGGCTATGCAAAATGACTCTTGTCAAGAAACTTTATAAAGAAAGGTGTGTTGCAGAACCAGATGAGGCCTCCTTTGGAAAGCGACATATGTGACTTCTCAAGTGGGTATTGAAAACATGTTTTTGGATTAGACCTCGCTGTCATCCGAAGCTGGGCAGAGTGTAGAACATGGGTGTATATGGATGGCTAGACTAGGTTTGATTTTTTTGTAAAGTCCCTGTCACACACGTCCGTTTGGGAAACAACTTGAGGGCTCACCTACTTGTAATTCCTCCCAGAACCAAGGGTTGGCACTGTCACCTAATGCTTCTCCTTCTTTTGCTTCCTACAGCCTCCCAGATGCCAATTCCGGGTTGTTGTCTCCTGGCTCCACACCTTCTGGTCTGGCTTCTTCTTAAGGGGCACAACCACCATCTTTGCCTCAGTCAAATTTCTGACTACAGTCTGAAAAGACGCTCATATCTTTTTATTTCTTTGCCTTGCTTTTTGCCAACAAATATATGGGGTTCACCTTCAAGGTGCCCCACCTCTCTCTAACTGTCCCTTTGTTTTATTACATCCCAGATAATACTGCTGTCTTTAAAAGGCACTATATAAATAAAAGTTAGCTGGATTGGACCTTTACAGTTATATAAAGGACTAGTTGGAAGATGTCATGAGGCTGGGCTGCACAGGGGGCTCATCTTGCTGCCCCAAACACCAAGAGTCCTGGGCTCAACTACTGGCCTGGGTTCTGCCAGAGTGGACTTTGCCCATTTTCCCAGTTTTCCTCCCAGTACTTTGCTTTCCACTCACAATCCAAGTAGGTGTATGTAAGGTTAACTGGGTGCTCCAAAGTGGCCCATTTGTGAGTGAGTGGGCATGAGTGTGCCCAATAATGGAATGGCATCCCCATCAAGGACCGATTTCTGCTTTGTGCTTGATCTTCTTGAGAGAGGCTGCAGCACCCTGAAGTAGAATACGTAGACTTCATTAAGGATATATTGGTGAATCGAGACAGTTCAGCCAGCTCTACAAAGTATATTGAAATAGATGCCATATTTATAGCCAGGATACTCCCTTCTTGCCATTACTCATTGTGCATTGAGACATGTCCTGAGGCCATGGAGGACTTTTTCAATCGACACCAGTACAAGGAGATGTATGGAATAAACAAGACTGCAATCCTGGCTCCTGGACAGCAGCATCAAGAGACAGTCACCAATGGTGTTCGCAATGGTTAGTATGTCACACTATCCCAGGACATCATAAATGAAGTGGAACAGATTTCTGAAGGACAGCAAGAAAGGAGGAAGATTTCATGCAACTTATTGTGGCTGTGGATATTCTGCTCTTAGGCCTCATTTCTCTTTAAGGGGGTCTGTTTGTTTGGATCTTGAAGTTCTTCTACTGAGGGGTAAATGTCTTGTTGGGTTTAGCCTAGCAACACTGACTGACAGCACCAAAGTGTAGAGCCAATGGTCCTTGACAGCTGGGTGCCATTCTCTATTTCACGGTGAATACAGCGCATTCATAAATTCTCAGGGTTGTGGGGCCCAGTACTGGGAGCAGGGTAGCACAGGGTAATGGTCCACCATTGGGCCCATTCTCTCCCAAACAAGGGCCAGTTTGGAATTGCCAGTTAACCTAAACTGCATATGTCTGGAGATGCGGGAGTTAAACCGGAGCACCAGGAGGAAAACTGATGAACATGAGGAGAATGTGCAAACTCAACATGGGAAATGACTGGGAAGGAAATCCAGGAAATTAGATTGGTGAGGCAGCAGCAGCAAACTCTATGCCACCGTGTCATCTTCTGTGATCATCTCATCATTTTTTTTTTTTTTTGGTTTTATTGATTTTATTAAAATCAAGTAACATTCCATACAAACAAGTCAAGTTTTGCAAAACTAGGTTTGAAACAAATCAACCCCCACCGATGAGAAAGAGAGCTAGGCCAGTAGAGTAAAACTTTAAGCTAGTAAAAATAAGAAAATAGATAAATTAATAAATGGATACAAATAAATAGAGATAAATAAAAGAGGGGAGAGAATCAGCTTCCTCAATTAAAATACTTATTCTAAAATGTTAGTTAACCTAACCTGCATATGTCTGGAGATGTGGGAGTTAAACCAGAACATCGGGAGGGAAATTGATGCAAACAGGAGGAGAATGTGCAAACTCAACATGGGCAATGACTGGGCATGGGAATCAAATCCAGGAAATTGGAATTTTTGAGGTGGCACCGCCAAATTCTATGCCACCATGTCATCTTCTGTGGTCATCTCATCTTTTAAATCTCTTCTCTTCTTCAGGTGAGGGTTGTGTTGGCAGCAGGTCTATCAGGTAAGCCTAGGCTTCCTATTCCCTAGCTACAAATTCCAGCTCTTCCTAGGGAATTCCCAGTGCTCCCAGTCCAACTGAGAAAAGTAATCCCTCCAGCATGTCCTATGTCTGACACAGGCTCTCCTCCCTGTGGAACAAGCCCAGAGCACCTCCTGGGATAGTTGCCCAGGGTAGCATGCTTATGACATCCTCAGCTGGCACCTCTCAATCTATCCGGAAGTTCTCCTGACTCGCTGAGGCTGTCATCTTATCACGGAGTGTCACCCCAGCCACCCTGCAAAGAAACCTCCTTTCTTCCACTTGCACTTGTGATCTCATGCTTTCGGTCGTTATCCACATCTCATGACCAGAGGTGAGGACAGGCATGTAGATCAACTTGTAAAGCAAGAGGTTTGTCTTTAGACGGAGCTCCTGCTTTACCACCAAGGACTGGTATAATGCCTGCAGAATCACCGCTGCTCCAATCTATGCGTCAATCTCACATTCCCATCTTCTGTCACTCAAGAACAAGATCCCGAGATACTTCAACTCCACTACTCAGAGCAGTTGTTCCCCTTTCTGTGTTTCAGTCAATCTTTATATTATGTAGATCCTTCGACAGTGAGGACCATTACAAGGGCTTTACAAAGCAGACAAGAACACAACATACACTGCACATTTACAGTGCCCATTTGACTCCTGCAGTGCTTCATTTTAATTATTATTTATACTGGAGCCTGTTCAGCTTCTCATCAGGCTACGTAATAACACTCAGGCATAGCTAATCAAACACACACAATCTAAAAAACTGACCATCCTCTTTAATTATTGAATCAACAATTAAATGGCACCATGACCAGCACCTCCTCTCAGCACCCTTTAATAATTAGAGCCAGTGATAAAATAATGAGGAGGTATCAGCCAAATATACAGTATGTCATGATGGCGGTGGGCTGACGTGTCCTGATATTATATGAATCCTGAATATTCCAGGTCAGGTCATACGTCTACTTTCAGAACCCACTCATATTGGGCCGAGATGCAACAAGCTGGGTCAGGTAAGTGGGCACTGGCTGGGATGGCAGGACTACACACCCATTTAATATAATGAACTGTATAAACACTGTGAGTAAAACACCATGGCTCATCTGTTCATTTGGTGTTTGACTCTGCTTGCGGGGAGATGGAGCCTATCCTGGGAGCATGCAGTGTGAGGCACAAATCAGATTCTGTCAGAAGGTCATATGAGTACTGACCATAATAACTCCAGGATTTGTACAGGGTGATTCTAATGGACAGGACCCCGAGTTATGATGTCTTACTATCTTAATAATAAAGCAATCCAGACGTAATAAAGATCACAGTATACCTGGATAAATGTACGAATGAGTGAGGCATGGCTCTCGTTTTGACTTATTTGTGAATGAACTGGATGACTGTGAGATGAGTGAAGGTTATTTTAATCAAGATGGGTTCAACCTGTCACACGTCCGCTCACAGCATGGCACAGATTGAATCGTTTTTTGGTAACTGGGTCATTTCAAAGGGACTATGGCCACTTGGACCTGTCACCTCCAGATTTCTTCGTTTGGGGAGTGCTGAAAGGACAAGCCTCGTACACTAGAACACTTAACAGTAGAACATTGAGCAGGAAATTACTACCATTACTACCAATTACTACCAACTTTGCCAATATGGTGAAGGCCTCTAGGTAGTGAGAAACGTGACATCCCAAAAAAGGCAGTCAGAGGATCTTGTGGCCTTCCAGCTACACATGGACTGAGAAATGTCAAACATCAAGAAAATGAACTGAGTGGGCAGGTATTGTGGAAACAGAAGACGAAGGCCACCAGTTAAACGTGGGCTGAGAAATGTGGCACACCAAAAGATAAACTGAGTGGGCAAGTCTTGTAGAGAAAGGTGGTGAAGGCCACCAGCTAAATGTGGGCTGACCAGTTAAGGAAGATCTTAAGGAAAAAAATTATAAAGGCCATCAGGATACATGTCGATTTGTGTTTGCAAGAAGAAGGCAACCATATCAACACTGAATGTGATTGGATCGTTTACACATCTACCAAGGTATGCAATGTATTTATTTTGTTTTTATTGCTTCATTATTTTGTGAGTAACTCATCATAACTCGGCACTCCACCCATTAGAATCTTCCTGTACTTGCATAAGTATATTGTGTATAGTCTAGAAGTGTATCAATGTTGCATTCAATGGTTGCTTTTTGTGCCTTTTGCTGGTATTCTATCAATTTTACCATTCTGAGGAGACATTGTACTACACACACAAGACAATGAACTTGAACTGGGCCATTTTAGAGTCACTAAGCCCACAAAGACAAGAGGAGAACATGCAGATTCCACATAGTCGGTGAGCAGGCATGGCGTTCATAATCAGGATAGTGGATTTACATGCCCATGTACCACACAAATCACTGCATTGTTTGCGTTGTCTTCCTGCAGTGGACTTAAAATTGGGAAAAGCAAAAAAGTTTGTCTTTACAGTGGAGGTCCTCAGTCTTTACCATTATGATTACCCACATTTTAGAGTCACTTATTAACCAAACACACACAAAGGAGTACCCAGAGGAAAACCCACATGGACACAGGGAGAACATCTAGACTCCATAGCAGCAGCCTCCATGTTGAGCTCAGAGCCAGCAGACTATCATGAAGGCTTTTGTGTGCCTTAAATCTTTGATTAAAATTAATGTTGCAAATTGCAGTTCGTTTCAACTGTATACACTACGCACTGGGGCATGTGTGCCCTCTCATATCCTGGATTTATTTTGGATCAGACCCTACTGTGTCCCACAGCAGGCCAAATACTGTAGAGTACGGGGCTAATGGATGGATAGATTGGGTCTTGTTTGCTTGTTAAAGCATTTGGCTGGATTGTACCTAATTGCTATACAAATTGCTTGTTAAAAAATGTCATATCAGATACCAGGCCTGGTCACAGTGGGTTTGGTGTTTGAAACTTTGGAACTTTTGATTGGTGGTAGCAGTCTGGAAAAAAAATATAAAAGTTCAAAGTTTTCAGAGCAGACATTTACAGTAACAATTGAGTCAAACAAAGCTCTACAGGGATGTCGTGTAACCCCGCTTAGGTACAAGCCCGACGGATAACGGATAGTACTAGTAACAATGAAGGCAGATCAACACTTGAGGGCGCTAGTGCTCTTCTTGTGCAGCTGTCAGCTCCGGGAGGCCAGCTAGCACTGAAAGACGAAGGAGAGCAGCAGCAGAAAAAACACACAGGGTGCAACTGAAACACTAGAGCAGCACTCGGCTTACCGTGAGCACAGGACGTCGGCAAATTCATACGACGAGATGATAAGGCTTTTCACTGCCAGGGCCGCATAACGAAGCAGTGCCAACACAAGAGGCTGTCGGTGATCTGCGGTCATTCAGACACACCGCCGGACACCTGTTGACGCGTGCTTCACTGTTGCCATAGTGACAGTGCGGATCTGCTTCACGTGGGGGGCACTGCTGCCGTGGGGCCGCGGATATGGTGAGGGATAAGCCGATGAGGGCAAAGAGAATCGTGTGAAATACGCTTTACAACATATCCTGTAAGAGTCACGTGTGTCTAGCAAGTTAAATTAAACCGCTCAATCCAAATAATTCAGGTATGTTACATAACTAGAGGTGAGTGACTGATTGGGGCGCTCGTTATATTTTGTGGAATAGCATTTTATTAGTTTCCATATGCTGATTTTTTTGGTTCGGTAGGTCCCTGCAGGTGTGGCCCATGTAACAAGGCCGGCACACACATTTGGAATAATGCAAGGACAGGCGTTGCGTTTAAGACCACGTGACACACGACAAACCCTATTGTGATTGTGGCTCCGATTCTTTGGTTGAACCTCAAGTAGGGGGGCGTGTCTGCTCCACAAACTACTATGATGATGTGTTGTTTGTAATGCACCTTATAAAATGGAGTAAATGTTAAACATTTTGTGATAGTGCTTACTATGCCTATATACCTGTAAATACTGATTATTTTACTGTTTTTTTTTTTAAGTGCTCTTTAGGAAAAATACTGCATAGCAGCAATCAAAACAAGCATTTCTTATACAGCTCCTATCACAACAAGCAACATTTGAGTGTTGCATAAAGAGCTTTGCATTATTATTGATCTTATATGAAGAACACTGTAGTAGAGAGTTAGTTCCATTTACAGTGCGGCTACAACAGCGACACAAGACAATCTTGACAGAAATCATCATTTTATATATAGCTTGCATTGAAGAGTCTTTCATTATACAAAATCTGCAAGACCCTCAATAAAACTCGACAGAAGTTAACACAGCAGTCAGCTGAGGTGCTCTCGGTGCTCCAGCTGTTGTCTTCTCCAGATTGTGTCAGAGTGTGCAGAAGTTTGGAGGGTTGAAGGTTATGGGGGGTCAACCAAGAACTGAGCAGGTCAGTGTGGGGTCCTCAAGTGTAATTTTTTTGTAACTTTAAGATAATACAGTTTTGGTGCAATAAACCAATCAGTAACTCTGTAGGAGCTGCACCACTGCCTGTGCCATAAAGCTCAAGAAACAAAGAACTTTTTCAGAATTTCTCCTGGCACAGCCCAAGAATTATTTTCTCACATAATAATGAAAACAAAAGAAAAAAATGTACATAATAAAAAGAAAAAGCAAGCAATGTAATGTTATAACAATACATGAGGTATACAATGCCTCCAGGAAGAATTCAAACCTCTTCACTTTTTTCACATGTTGCTAACTCTGCAGCCTTGTGCTAAAATCATTTAAATAATTTTTTTACCTCATGATACAACACTCAATTCTCTAGAATGACAGAGTGAGAACAGGATTTGAGGAATTTTATCAAATTTATTAAAAATAATAAACTAAAATCTATCACCTTGACTCAAGTATTCAGACCCTTTGATCATCTTTGAGATGTTTGTACACCTTGTTTTTAGCCCACCCGTATTCAGTTTCATTGATTGGACTGATTAGGAAAGGCACACGACTGTCTACAGAAGGTCGCACAGTTGAAAATGTCTATCAGAGCAAAAACCAAGCCATGAGGTCAAAGGAACTGCCTGTAGACCTTAGAGACTTGAGTGTGTTGAAGCACAGATCTGGGGAAGGCATCAAAACATTTCTGCAGCACTGAAGGTTCTCAGAAACACAGTTGCTTCCATAATTCTTAACAGGAAGAAGTTTGGAATGAACACAACACTTTTTAGAGCTGGCCACCCAGCTAAACTGAGTAATCATAGGAGAAGGACCATGATAAGAGTGGTGACCAAGAACCTGATTGTCACTTTGGCTGAGCTTCAGAGAACCTGTGTGGAGATGGGAAAGACTCAGAGAAAGTCCTTAAGTGGCCCAGTCAGAACTTGGATGTAAACCCAAGACCCTGAGATATGCCTGAAAATCGCTCTCCACCGATGGCCTCCATGCAACCTGACAGAGCTGGAAAGGATCTGCAGAGAAGAATACCAGAAAAATCCACAAATCCAGGTGGTTCCCAAGATATCTCCAGGCTGGAATGGCTGCCAAAGGGGCTTCAATTAAGTACCAACTGAAGGGTCTGAATACTTGTATTGATGTGATTTCTGTTTTGTATTTTTAATAAATTCAAAATATGTCTAAAATTCTGTTTTTGTTTTGTCATTCTGGGGGTGTGAATGTTGTATGATGTCAGGAAAAAAGGAATGGAAATGATTTTTACACAAGACTGCAAAATAAAATGTGTAAAATGTGAAGGGGACTGAATACTTTCTGAATCCTCTGTTAGTGTGGTACATGAAGCATCTTTAAGGAGTTAAAAGTTATGAAAAACACAGACCATAGTGACACATTGACTAGAAATTGAACTTCATGGCTGCCTGGTGATGTCTTGCCAGGTGCTCAGTATATCTATATAGACCTGTACACGCATATACATTCTTAGTCCATTTGGAAGTTGTGCTGCCAATCCCGGCAGTCCATTACAGGACCCCTTCACTCACAGAGGTCCAATTTACAGTTACCTGTGAAACTCACATGCATATCTTTGGGGATATGGAGTGACGGGAGAAAAGCCTGAAAAGACACAGAGGGAACATGCAGACTCCACAGAGACAACAGTGCATGGGATTCAAAGCCTCAGTCCATGAGGCAGTGTTGCTAACTGCTGAGCCACCATAGTGCACATCTACAGCATGTCTATATTAACCCAAAATGCGGTGTTCTATGGGAAAGGTACAATACAGAAAAACATAATTTTCCAGAATACTGCTTTGTCATAAGGTTGTCTGTGAAAAGTACAGTAATTAATTAATCGGAAAATTTCATTCCTTATGAAAGTATTATATAATATACATGTACCACGCCTTGTAAATGTTGTGATCTTGGAGTCCCAAAGCGTGTAGTCCCAAAAACACTTCCAAAAATGCCTACTAGAGGGGGATATCACTGTCAAACCCTGGCTAATAATAGGGCAAACACAGAGTCTTTATAAAATAAAAGATTTATTTTTAACAAAAAAACACCGAGGCTCTAAAGAACACAAAAGGCAATTCTAAAAATATACAAATTGCCAATACCGATATTTAAAGAATGCTCAAAAACAGAGCAATAATGTCAAAAATCGAAGAGATACATTCACCAAATTCCTAAACAAATTTGAAATGAACCACCAGGAACTAAAGGAGAAACTCCGGATTTATAGGGTGGAGGGCAGTTCCTGGGAGTGGTTGACATGTGGCCCCACCTCTTAGGGGACCACCCACATAACACATGGAACCTAACCAAATCATATTAAACAATACAGATAAGAAATAAAACAAACCTTAACATAAATAAATGATGCAAAAAACAAAAAAAGACATAAAACACGGATTTGAACCCCCCACAGAGGAGGAACCCCGACTGAATGATAACAGTAAAGTGCTCTGCAATAGTCAAGGCACCACATATTACACACCAGCCGATTAAAATAACAGATTGGATTTTAAAGCTCATCAGCTATACAGTCTTCTGCTTTTCTTGTCTGTGATACAAATTTTACACCTAAGCACCAGCAGAGTGGAAAAAGTGACGTGTTTGAAATCAGAATAATTATGTTTACTGCTGAGCAGAAAGCAAAGACGGGCCCCAAGACATTAATCAATGGCTCACTGATATTCATTTTCCCCTAAAACACAAGATGCCTCATTTGCATTACAAACAAAACATGAGCTGAGTGGAGAGTACAGCGCGTAGGGATGAACCAAGATAAATATCTGAAAGACAAACCTCAGCACTCAAAATTATCCTCATCAAATCCTGCCAGTTAATTCAGAAAATGGAAACAAGGAGTTCCAAACTGAGGATGTTTGGGTGATTTAGGGGCTTGAAGTGCAGGTAAGAATATGGCTAACTGTCCTCATAGGACCTGGACAGTCACCTCTTAAGCTGTCCGTTATTGAATCAGTGGCTTGTGTTGCGATCAAGATGGAGTCTGCGGGTTTGGGTATGTGCTAGCACACATTATAAAGACTGCAGCAATGCAGAAGGGAGGCATCTGGGAACAAAGAAGTGATTGGAGGGAGTGCAAGCCGGTCACTTGTGTCACAGTCAGTTGCTGGACACTTAGGACACACTTTTTAAATTACTGTTGGGGTAGTTCACTTTGTTCCTTCTTCTGCCTTAAAACTAGAGAAATGAGGCTCAAAGCCACAGTACTGCTATAAACTGAACACTGGGATGGTGCTGAAATGAGCCGGTGTGCTGACTGGGGGGCTGCCTTCATGCTCTTAGGCCCTGCTACCTGACACCCTCCTGTATTGACTGAAGCGGCTCCCAGTTTGTAACCTTGAGTTAGCTTAGACATCACTGAAGAACCTCATTGTGGGAATGCAGACGCCACTTGCCTTCAATAATTGAAGAGCCTGTCTCACTTGAAATGATGGGCCCCAGAAGCAGCAGGGCAGACTGACCACTTAACATCTCTGTCTGCCTTATGGAAAGTTAAAAAGGGCCTGTTACTGAATTGTTACATTAAATTGGCCAAATATATATATATATATATATATATATATATATATATATATAAGGGATGGGCGGTAGCTCAACCCAGAAGTATGGAAGTACTAACAAGTCACGAGGATGGAAGCCCCAAAGTACTTCTGGGCTGGGTGAGAACCTTGTCTCCCGATGTCTTCCCACAGTGTCTCCTGGCAGCACCCACAGTACGCAGCAGGGCTGTGATGATGAACTTCATGTCCCATGATGCCCTGTGGGAGACCAGGGCACAGCTACAGTCCAAGGAAGCTGCCATCTAGTATTTTGGAGGAGGCAGTGTTGCAAAGTAGATGCCTTCCCCCATCCTTATAGTCTCTGGGCATCCCTTGCAATATATTTCATAACAATTGCTAACTCTACTGGTGGAGCCCCCTGTACACTCAGCTGCCACTTCATATGGTCCTCCTGCTCATTAACTCAAATCTGCTGCCCCATGTCTCCACCTTAATATACACACCATGTGGACCCCCTTTAAAAACTGTCTAACCCTTCAAATTGCCACTCTGATGGCTGTAAGGTTGTGAGTCCAGGATCCCAGAGACTGTCGCACTCCAGCCCTCTAACATGGGGGGTGGGCAGCAGTTCTGTTGGCTACCACACCTTGTAATTGAGGAAGGTCAGAGAAGAATGGACAGGGGAGTTCAAATCTTCCAACAGCTTTGTGCAGAAGGCCATCTCTGAGCGTACGCCATTGAAATGGATGGGCTACCTTTGCTCCTCACTCCTGTCAGAAAAGATGAGGAAGATGAGGCTACAGTGGGCACATGGGCACCAAAATGGATGACTGAAGATTATGAAGATGTCGCCTGGCCTAACAAAACTCAATATATGAGGGCCACATGCACAGCATGAATAGATGCAGCCTTGTGCCAACATCACTGGCTGGTGCCTCCTTAGCACATATTAAGGCCGTATCACATTAGAAGGCTTTCAGTCGTAGACTTCATTTACATGATCTTCGTGAGTTGGAGGCTATATAACAAAGGAGCACTGGAGTCATCGGGTAGAAGGGCCCTTTCATCAAATTGGCGACACCATCCTCAAAATCTACTTCTAATACAGTATTCTAAGGCTAATCCATTACTTCTTGTTAATCCCACACCCAGAAGTTTAGACCAGTACATTTCTGTTTCTGTTTCTTCATGGCAGGTCCAAATCCTCTTCTCTCATCCTTTTTCTTGACCCAGTTTCTTTATTGCAGGTTTGAATCATACAGTATGTTGTCCCGGTAGGGGGTCCATCTGTTTGTATATGCGACAGTTTTACTGGGTAGGTAAGTAAGTATGTCCAGTACCTCCCTATCAATCAGATACTTTATTCGTCACTTATCATCCGTACAGTGCTACTGAGCCAAACTCAAATGCTGCCCATGATGCAAAAATAAGGAAAAAGAAAACTCATTCCCTTTAAGTGAGAGTTTTACTAGGTTGGTAAGTAAGTATGTCCTTTCAGATACGTGTGCTTAGGGACTCTGATTTGAATTGTAATACCTCCCTGATATGCAAGGTGGCGCTGTTAGTAACGCCTTTTTTTTTCTTTTGCCCTCAGACAGGAAGACATCCAAACTCAAGACTGATATTATTTTCACCTCCTGCTCAGTGCCATATACTGCACATGATCCTGCAATGTCAGATGTCTTCATTCATTTCTGGACCGGCAGTTGTGAGATACACATCTACAAACAGAAGTCTTGACTAAAAAGTCAAAAGCAAACTTTTTTTTTTTCACTTTTAATTTATTTTGGCCATGCCAAACTTTATACTGTCCATTTCTCTTTTGTTACAGTGGTGTAGTTGGACTGGTTTCTCAAGGTCTACCCAAGGGTCATTAGATTGGTCAGCTATTCTATTTTCCGATACAAAATCCCACTGACTATGCCATTGTAACAAATGAGAAAGAGATGGTATAAAGGTGTGGTGCACCCAGTTTAATGATGTGGCTGGCATTGCAGGATCTTATATATGAGATGTGGGGTAAGTGGCAGAGCTTCCAGATAGAAGGTGGAAGTGATGTCAGTCTTCTGGTCGGATGTTTTCCTGTTTTGAGGGCGAAAGAAGAAAATGCGTTACTGACAGTGCCACTTTGCTTATCAGGGCAGTATTACAATTGAAATTGGAGCCTTGAAGAAAACCCATAATTACATTAGAACATTAGAACAATCTAGACGAGAACAGGCCATTCAGCCCAACAAAGCTCGCCAGTCCTATCCACTTGTTTCCTTCAAGAAAACATCAAGTCGAGTTTTGAAAGTCCCTAACGTCTTACTGTCTACCACACTACTTGGTAGCTTATTCCAAGTGTCTATCATTCTTTGTGTAAAGAAAAACTTCCTAATGTTTGTGCGAAATTTACCCTTAACAAGTTTCCAACTGTGTCCCCGTGTTCTTGATGAGCTCATTTTAAAATACAAGTCTCGATCCACTGTACTAATTCCCTTCATAATTTTAAACACTTCAATCATGTCACTTCTTAATCTTCTTTTGCTTAAACTGTAAAGGCTCAGCTCTTTTAATCTTTCCTCATAATTCAACCCCTGTAGACCTGGAATCAGCCTAGTCGCTCTTCTCTGGACCTTTTCTAGTGCTGCTATGTCCTTTTTGTAGCCTGGAGACCAAAACTACACACAGTACTCAAGATGAGGCCTCACCAGTGCATTATAAAGGTTGAGCATAACCTCCTTGGACTTGTACTCCACACATCGTGCTATATATCCTAACATTCTGTTAGCCTTCTTAATGGCTTCTGAACACTGTTGGGAAGTTGATAGCTTAGAGTCCACTATGACTCCTAAATCCTTCTCATAAGGTGTACTCTCGATTTTCCGACCGCCCATTGTGTATTTAAACCTAATATTTTTACTTCCTATGTGTAATACTTTACATTTACTGACATTAAATTTCATCTGCCACAAATCTGCCCAAGCCTGTATGCTATCCAAGTCCTTCTGTACATGAGTGTAACAGTCCAGTACCTCTGTTTCAAGCAGGTACTACATACATCCTACATGCAGCTTACTATTGCTTGGTGTATGTTATTAATGGTGCATCTTGTATTATGTAGAGTGAGCCCTGTATGAGTGAATGCATTATACATGTGCATGCACTAAGATGAACGTCACCAGGGGAAAATGAATTCTCATTAAGTCGATTTGGCTTCTACCAGCTATAAGCACAGTGCACAACAGTCAGTCAGTAGTCAGTAGAAAAAAAGACATAAATCGTTTGCAACGAGTGCAGAATGCAGCTGCTAGAATCCTAACTAGGAAAAGAAAATCCGAGCACATTTCTCCAGTTTTGATGTCACTACACTGGCTACCTGTGTCGTTCAGGATTGACTTTAAAATTCTGCTTATGGTTTATAAAGCCTTAAATAATCTCGCTATATCTTATATATCGGAATGTCTGACACCTTATATTCCAAATCATAAATGAGTGTCTCCTTAGAATTCCAAGAACAAAACTTAAAAGAAGTGGTGAGGCGGCCTTCTGCTGCTATGCACCTAAAATCTGGAATAGCCTGCCAATAGGAATTTACCAGGCTAATACAGAAGAGCACTTTAAAACACTGCTGAAAACACATTACTTTAACATGGCTTTCTCCTAACTTCACTTTAACTTAATCCTGATACTCTGAATGTTCACTTCATCAGAATAACTATTCATGGTGGCTCTAAAATCCGTACTGACCCCTACTCTCTCTTCTGTTTCTTTTTCCGGTTTCTTTGTGGTGGTGGCCTGCGCCACCTCCATCTACTCAAAGCTTCATGATGCTCCAACAATGATGGATGGATTAAAAGCCAGAAGTCTACGTGACCAACATCATGAAGTCCTTCCGTGAGAACCCTAAATCCAAAGAGGACTGTTTCATTTATGTGAGGTAGAATGCCCAGAGGGGACTGGGCGGTCTCATGGTCTGGAATCCCTACAGATTTTATTTTTTTCTCCAGCCGTCTGGAGTTTTTTTTTTTTTTTTTCTGTCCACCCTGGTCATTGAACCTTGCTCTGATTCTATGTTAATTAATGTTGACTTATTTTATTTTCTTACTGTGTCTTTTATTTTTCTATTCTTCATTATGTAAAGCACTTTGAGCTACTTTTTGTATGAAAATGTGCTATATACTGTAAATAAATGTTGTTGTTGTTGTTGTAGTAGTATTCACACCACAACACATTTTGGAAGAAAAATAACACCTACTTCAGGTCCACATCCCCTGCCCTGGGGAACTAGCAGACGCCTCAGCAATACACAACTCTACAATCTGCCTGCATTATGTGTACTACCGGATTGACGAGTGTCACGTATCAAGCAGTTTGGTGGAGTGGCTAATTGGACTTACAATCTCAAGGCTGCAGAGCAAAACCCTGTTCTACTTCCTTCTCTTCATCATCTTTCTTTTCTGCTTGAGGTATAGCTCATCATCCTCTTCCCCTTCCCACACACAGGCTTTACCATCCGTCTCTCATTCTTGGCCTTTTTTTGTCTGCTGCTGGACAGCTCCTCACCTTCATCCTCTTCTTTATTATCTGTGTGTACTGGCTTTTGCTCACGCATGTGAGGAGTGTCAAATGAATGGAGGCATAAAAGACAATAGGTGTTTAAGTTTAACCTTAGACAATTTTTCTCTGCCTTTGCTTCCCTTCCCAATTGCGGATGGAGGTTGCCTCATACAGAATTCAATGTCTTGCGGCCATATGGCAAAACAGAAAGATACTGCAATAGTCAAATGAGTATTGTGTGTATTGTGGGTGCAAGTGAGTGTACCCAAGTCCAGGCTCAGTATATCTTTGACTTGTCCTCACTGCATCTGTAGTCCTTTGCTCAGGCAAATGCACCATTACACAAGTGTCCATGTAGTTTCTAGCAGTTTAAACATTATCTGTTTAATCTACCTTGCCTTTTTGTTTTGTCTGCAGCCCCATTCCTCCAGCCTGTCATCATCCCCTAGGACATTTTCCAATCAGATGTGTGTCTACACTTCCCACCTGCTGTCAGCCCTCCATCAGAGCTTCAACATTCAAATCTGCAGCTTCATAAAGGCTGAGGGAGTTTCAGAGCTGATTGTTGCACACTTCAACCACCAGGTGGGGTCATTGAGTTCACTGAAGGGATTATTGTGAATTCAGCTCAGGGCTGACTGCAGTGGGCTGTGATGCAAGCACATCGACATGAGCTGGCATGACAGCCAGTCGAATTCCCAGATGGAACCGCCGTGTAAAATTATGCAGTCCCACTAAGCTCTCTGGATGTTTTATCCTGCTTGCACACACACACACACACACACACACTCCACTCCCCCACCCGCTGCCATTAATAGCTCCATTCAAGGCAGTATATTATAAAGCAATTAAAAATGATGGGAGAATTTTTTAAATGTGATGGCTATGCAGCAATTGGAATCGTTACTTATAAAAGCAAGAGAGGTAATGTTACTAATTCTAAAAAAAACATTAACTGCTGATTGAATAATACTGTATTGGTCAAAAGGGTAATGGACATTAACCAAACACCTTTATCAATACTCCATAGATGATAAGCTATGGTGCTCTCAGGTGCTTATACAGATTGTGATGTTTGTGGTGTAACACAACATTCTCAAATCTGTGTAATCCAGTTCAGGGTCATAGCAGGCTGGAGCCTACCCTGGCAGTGCTGGGTGCAAGGCAGGATGCCAGTACATCGAAGGAACCACTCACACCCACACTGGGCCACCATCAACTTATCCTCTACATCTGTGAGGGATCTGAAGTATCCAGAAAAGAAAACTATGTAGACACTGAGAGACAGTGCATCAGCCCTAACCAAGGTGGCACTATGCCTCCCTATATACTGAATATTACTGCAGGCATGAACTGCTGTCATGTATTGTAGTCATGAACAGTAGGGATCCTCAGTGTTTCCTAGCTAGCTCTATACTTCTAGACCGCTATTTCAGGTAACAATTTTACAACCCTTTAACCCGTCAAAAATGGAATAAAATGCAATGTATTTGTTAGACAGCATATGGATTTTGTTCATTTAAAAAAAGGCACTATACAAATATACCAATTTAGTCCTAGTCGATTTAGCACCTTGAAATTATCTTAACTGTATGTACTGTATATGTTATGAGCGGCATCTTTAAATATTTAATAAAAAATGAAATTAATTTTGACTTCTTACAGAGGTTTTCAAATACAAGGAATTTAATGCTGCAACTTATTTTGTGATCAGAGGCTTCCCTGAAAAGTTTATATCTGTTTACTGCCATTTTTGTTGCAATTTTGGGGATGATGCATCTGGACCAATAGCCCAAGATTTATCAGCTAGTTTAATATATTCTTCTGTTTTCGGCTGCTACTGTTAGGGGTCGCCACAGCAGATCATCAGTTTCCATATCTTCCTGTCCTCTGCTCTGTTACACCCATCACCTGCATGTTCTCTCTCACCACATCCATAAACCTCCTCTTAGGCCCTTCTCTAGTTTAATATAATATAATATAATATAATATAATATAATATAATATAATATAATGAATGGCACAGTAATAGAACTGTTATTGCTTCTAAATCAGGTCCTTTTCTATGTGGAGCTTGGAATTTGAGTTTATGTTGTGAACCATCGATGTGAATGTTAGCTTATTTGTTGACTCTAACTTGACTCTGCTCATGCATGACTGTGTGCTGCAATCTTGTCCAGGGCTGATCTCCCTCTTGCACTCTATGCTCCGAGCAAAGGCTCCAACTCCTGGTTACTCTGTAAAGGATCAAGCAGGTTCAGAATACTGATGAATATGGTCCAAGTGGCCGTCTATGGAGTTGTTGTTCACTTTGGAATCCTTCTGGACTCTGGTTTTCACCCAGTTCCTTTAAAGTTGTAGTCTCTGGTTAGATTCTGTCTGTCTGACTGCTGGTCATGGTCCTGCCTCACAGTCCTGAATTTGATTTAGCTGCTATGACAATGCATTAATCTAAAACCATTAGTAATTCATTCACTTTATTTCTGAACCCAAGGAATCTCAGGTAGGGTCACAGAGATTACAGGTCAGGTCAGGTCAGGTTGGGGAGTATGCACTGGCACAGCATGTTGCTGCATCCACCACACAACAAAACAGCTAGGGATCCTGGTTGGCAACATCCTCAGGCAGACACGCAGCCCACTCCCACCCTCCAGAAATGACCATCTACTATCTGCCCCAGTCAGGTGCTATGTGGACATACCCTTAGTCTGGTCCAGCTGCTCAGGTCCTCAACAATGAGGGTCCTGTGAGCTGGATCATCCTTGGGGAATCGCGCTACGTGGCCATTTTGCCGTAACTGATGTTCCCTGATGCTCCCTCACAATGCAGGTAATGTGCCTCATTTGGGACTCCAAGAGCGACCACTCATTGGAAACAAAGTCAAACCATCGGTACCCAAGGATTTTCCGGAGAGACACAGTATCAAAGGGGCCGGATAGCATCCATGTCTTGCAACCATATAGCAAAACAGAAAGATACTACAATGCTCAAAAATCACCCGAAATACAATCTATTATCATTTTAGGTCAGTGCTTCCCGAACACGGTCCTGGGGACACCCTGTGGCTGAAGATTTTTGTTTCAACTAGCTTCTGTTTTTAATTGGACTCCTGGGCTAATTAAGTGAACTATTATTTCACAAGTTCTGTGTTTTGAGGACAATAAAAAAAAATAGAAAACTAAGTTTGGTAAAAAAAAATATATGTACTCGGCAAAAAAAGAAACGTCCCTTTTTCAGGACTGTGTATTTCAACAATAATGTTTTAAAAATCCAAATAACTTTACAGATGTTCATTGTAAATTGTTTAAACAATGTTTTCCATGCATGTTCAATTAACCATAATCAATTAATTAACATGCACCTGTGGAATGGTCGTTAAGACCTTAACAGCTTACAGAAAGTAGGCATTTAAGGTCACAGTTCTAAAAACGCAGGACACTAAAGAGACTTGTCTACCGACTGTGAAAAACACCCAAAGAAAGATGCCCAGGGTCCCTGCTCATCTGCGTGAACGTGCATTAGGCATGCTGCAGGGAGGCATGAGGACTGCTGATGTGTCTAGGGCAATAAATTGCCATGTCCACACTGTGAGACGCCTAAGACAGCGCTACAGGGAGACAGGAAGGACAGCTGATCATCCTCGCAGTGGAAGACCACGTGTAACAACACCTGCACAGGATCGGTACATCCGAATATCACACCTGCATGACAGGTACAGGATGGCCACAACAACTGCCCGGGATGTCCAGGAACTTGCAGGTGCCTTGGTGGAAGAGTGGGGTAACATCTCACAGCAAGAACTGACAAATCTGGTCCAGTCCATGAGGAGGAGATGCACTGCAGTACTTCAAGCAGCTGGTGGCCACACCAGATACTGACTGGTACTTTTGATTTTGAGCCTCCCTTCATTCAGGGACACATTGTGAAACATTTTTAGTTTATGTCTTATGGTGTTGACTCTTTTAGTGTTCATACAAATATTTACACATTAAGTCTATTGAAAGTAAAAACAGTTGAAAGCCAGAGGACGTTTCTTTTTTTGCTGAGTATATATTAAAATGTACCAAGCAGTTATATGGGAATAATGTATTTTTTTCTTTTTAACAATATTTTCATTCTACCTTTCCAGGTGTTCTTATTGTTTAATTAATCCATTATTTATTAATTAGTGGGTCTGACACTAAAGTAGATGCAGCCTTTGATTATTCAGTGTGGTTTGCCTGGATGTCTGCTCTTCTCATTTTTAATTGTCATTAATAAGATACAACAAAGGGGGAAAACTGCACAGAGAAAGGGCAAAATATAATGAAATCTGCAAAAGAGAGTTAATCATTTAAGTCTATAGCAAAAGCAGAAATATTTCTAAATGTCTTATTAATGTAAAAATCATGCTGCTGTGCTTTTCTGAATGTAGAATAAGAGAAAAAAACAGCTAATTAAATGAGCGCTGTGTTGTCACTGATTATAAATCTGGTTGGAACAAAATCTGCAGCCACAGTGGGTCCACAGGACCGAGTTTGAGACCCCTGGTTTAGGTACATTTTGAAAAGTTCACGCTCTAGATGCTGATGTCAAGATTTCTATATGTTTAGACTTACATTGAGATCTAACTTAGCACCCATAACTAAAGACACCCCATAATACTACAGAGAGAGTGGGGTTAGGGAGATGGACCACAGAAGATCCAAACCTTACAAACCAAAAAACAGGCGACATCATCTCAATAGGATGCATGTAAAAAGAGGAACTCGACATTTCTGCTTTACACCATGGCAGTTGTCAGGCTCATTTAATTTTTATTGGCATGTCTTTATCATAAAATCCTTCATCTGTTTTGAATGATTGTAATAAATCCTTTCCTAGTGTTTTTTTAAGCTTCGGCTTTAGCAATTTCTGTATTCATTTGTGTTTTAAATGTGTGCCTGGCTTTGAACTCTCCTTCGCAAAGCTTTATTTGTATAAGGATGTAATAATAAAATAGCATTGATGAGAATGAGCCATTCAGCCTCAGCCCAGCACACGGAGCCAATTCTGTTTCCTCCTCTATCCAAAATAATTTTATATATATGTATATTTTTGTTTCACACATGCAAGCATTGGGTAAGTCTCAAGAGTTTAGATCAACTAGAATTATGGGGAAGACTAAGGATGTGACACTGCCATTAACGCACTTTTCATTTGCTTTAGAATGGAAGAGAACTCACCAGAGGACCACTGGCATTTCTTCCTCCCAGAACACCATCAGCTGCATCCGTCACTTCCTAAATCTCCACCATGGTCAGTTTGAACCTGGCTTCCAATCGGAAAGTATAGCTTCAGAGAGGAAGTCATTCTCTCTCCATCAAGAGCCGACTCCATGCTGATTGTAACATGCTTTGATCTTTATCGCCTTTATTCTGCAAATTCATCACCAGACATTAAACATGGGGCAACCAGTGGTTCCAATACTTTTCCTGTTTTATATATATATATATATATATATATATACACACACACACATATTGTCACACATGTGCGTCTGTGGATCTCCCCTAGAGCTGCTCTAAGGATTGTGGTACCACTCCAGGCCGAGAGGTGGTGCTGTTGCTAATCATGTCCTCTCTGATTCCTCCCACAGCACCAAGAAGACACCTAGTGAGAGAACTTGACTCCGCCCCCTCCAGTTTCCCAGCTATATATCACAGGGTTGGCAGAAGAAGGCGTCACTCTGTGAGCAGAGCATGACACAGACAGAGCTCCTGTGATATAACCTGAAGTTCATACGAGTCCGACTGGGGCTATTTAGTTTGATTTGATTTGATTTGTTACCTTACTACCATTGGGCACTTGTATTTTTTCATTAAACTGCTTGATTTAAACAGGCATGACTGGGTTGGCGCCCCAACATTTCCTTGTTAGGGACTTACAATTCTTCACTCGCCCACAATATATATATTATATATGCACTATACACAGTACAGACTCACACATTGCTTCACTGACCTAACATCCTGCTTCTAGTTATTTATTACCTTTTTGGAGTCTGCAAGTTCTCCATGTATGTTCCTTCCACATCCCCAAAGACGTGCATGTCAGGTGAATGAAGGACTATAATGTGAGACATGAGTCTTTCCATGGACCCAGAGATTTTTGTTTTCTGTCTTGGACAGCAGGGGTCCGAAGATAGAGTATGGCCCCCTGCAATCCTAAATTGCATGAAGCTAGAATGAAAACATGCTGAAGTGAACTGGGTTGATGAAAATGTTTTGAGCCTGAAGGTAAAAGGGCTATTCAAGGGTGCTGACTGTTGTAGTGTTAGTCTGAATTGTACAGGTTTTTCTGAAGTTATTTTTATGATTAGTCTTGAAATTAAAAAGTTAAATTTCATTACCATCTTGCTTTCCTTTATTTACAGTTCGTTGATCATGTGGCCACAATCATTGCACTGTTAATGCCATGGGAAGCAACAGTATGAATAAGGCAGAAATTACAAACTGACTTTATCCCTTGGTGGATAAATCCACTGTTATTCTAAAGCGATGTCACGTTACACGACTTTTTTTTATGGGGCATATCAGATTGGCCAATCGCAATCACCGATCTCGTCGCTGCAGCAGCTCAGATTACATGACATGAAAAGCTGCAACCCATGTCACATTTACTGACAGAGCACCAATCTTTCAGCACAGTCGTGCTTGCCACATTTTCTGATAGCCAATAGCATGCTGCCTGACGAAACTGGCACTTTACAAAGTGTTAATGGCTGTTAACAGCAGTCTCTGCCCTTTATTTCTTTTTTTCCATTTTATTATGGTATGTAAAACAGGTGAATGAAGGACTATAATGTGAGACATGAGTCTTTCCATGGACCCTGAGATTTTCGCTCTTCTCTTCTGTTTGTGAGGTCTGGTGGAGCTGGAGTTTTACCAGTCCTTTATGTTTATAGCCGTGGTGTGTTCAGCCTTCTTGTCACTATGCACTGCACTCCTGGCTGAAAGCTCATTGGTTCTCAACTCTCGCACACAAAGAGCTCACTCGTGTGACCAAAGAGTAAATCAAGCCTTTTTGATTTTATTCTAGCCAGTCGCAGACTAGTTGGTCTCAGTCATTAGGCATGTCACATTAGGTGATCGTTTTCACAGGATGGTGGTGCCAACAGTCTCGGACTGGCTACGATTATGTAAAAGAAGACCACAACTGAAAATCGCTAGAAAAGTCGCCCAGTGTGACAAAGAATTTAGAGGTAGCTAGTTTTCAAATAAGTAGATCTATTCTAAGTGGTTCAATTTGTGATCTTTTTTCTGCTTTTGACTTTCGATTTCGTCCTGCCCCTTTGGTTTCTGGTTTCTCAGATTTGTTTGGCTTTCATGGTATTCTACCCTTTGCTTGCTCTGACCATGATTGGCTGCTACTTTTCTAATCTCTTGGTTTAACTGTACTCACCATAATTCACATGGTTCTTTACGCGTCCATAAGAATTGTGTACTGCATGTGGTCAAAGATGAGCGCCTGTGCGCTGAAACACGTGAAATGCATTTCTAGTTTATTGTGTGTTTTGTTTCATGGATGCTAAAAACATCAAGTGTTGTCCTTTCATTGAACTTGTAATGCTAGAGAACCACTATGGCTTTGTAGACAGGGCTCTCTTAACGGATGGGTATGCTGGGCAGTTGCCCGGGGGCCCCATGAGTTTAGGGGTCCCATTCTAATCTGTATATGTTGTGACTTGCTGAGTGGTTATGTAGGTAGGGGCCCCAGTACAGTGCTTTGCCCGGGGGCCTATACTCCTGTTAAGACGGCTTGTACCAGGACCTGTTCTCTTCATAGGCCGCAGTCAAGAGATGGGCTGCAGAATGTTGACATGGCAGGAAGTCTCTTGGAGATGACCCAAAGTGTGACTAGTCTTAGAAATCAAAGAGAGGAGAAAGTGCCATTGTGATATGAACAGAAATTGAGAATCAAAGAATGATGGTATGTGAGATAGCAGACACCATAGGGATGAGTAATGGGTTACCTGAATCCACTCTTCATGAGCAATTCAACATAAGACAGCATGTTAACTGACTAAAATGTTGACTCTTAACATGACACATCTCTGCATCTTTTGGGTGAATGAATTTAGAATGGAAGAAGTTTAGGAAGCACTTCATACCTGTAAATAAAGCTTGGACACATCACCATGACCTGGAGTCCAAAGAGCAAATCGAAACAATGGAAGCTTGGGGATTACCAAAGCCCAAAAAAAGACAAGACTCAAGCCAGTGCCAGCAAGACCATTACTGATAATATTCCTCAAGGCCCATATGAGCAGTCAGTATATATGCTGATTTGCTTTGGCACAAAGCTGTTGATCATTCCACCTCATCCCATAATGCTTGGGTTGCAAAGTCAGCTCTTCCAAACTGTGAATTCAAAGAGATTGCCACCACCATCATAGATCTGGAACTTCTGCTTTTCAGCCAGTTTAAGGGGCTATCTATGTGGGATGTGCTACGTTAATAGTGAAGATTCAGCCACAGAAGGATGATGGCACAAATAAGACAAAACATTGTATTTGAGTGGTAGAGAAAATCTACAAGAAGTGTGATGAGCAATTATGTTGACAAGTTAAACTTGTTTGCTTAAAACATGTTGATCATCTCTACTGTCACTACTATATATATGCCATTCTTAACGAATATTGTGTTTATAAATGTACGCACATACTTAATGGACAACACCTCGACCCTTATTTACTTCAAATCCTCACGTGCTTTCAGTGTTAATCTATCGTAGGTTTCTTTCACAAACACTGGTAGATGCACTCAAGAAATCCTAAAACATGATAAAATGACAAGTGGACAACCACTTATCTAATTTCTGAGCCTGCATTTTCCATTACATAAGAATATAAGAAATTTGACAAATGAGAGGAAACCACTCAGTCCATCAAGCCTGTCTGTTTAGTTAATAGATAAGCTGTCCCAATACCTCATCCAGATACATCTTAGAGGATAGCAAGGTGCTTCCTGGCTTCTGTTCTAAATGCATGCATCCTTAAATTCCACTGTTGTCCTTGAGTACGAGATTCACTGTTAAACTGAAAGAATTCTGCTGGATCTACTTTATCAAAGCCTAATAAGGATGGCATAGCTAAAAGAGGAAAGTGCCAGCTGAACGACACCATAATGTAAACCACTCAGAAAAGAAAAACATATTAATGCAATGTAAGGATGACACTTTAAAACATTCTGGACGAGAACAGGCCATTCAGCTCAACAAAGCTCTCTGATAAATCTTCTAAAAAACATCAAGTCTAGTTTTGAAAGTCCCTAAAGTCTTACACACTACTTGGTCACTAATTCCAAGTGTCTGTGGTCTCTGTGTAAAGAAAAACTTCCTAATGTTTGTGCAAAATTCAGCCCTAGCCAGTTTCCAACTGTGTCCCCATGTTCTTGATATACTCATTTTAAAATAACAGTCTCGACCCACTGTACTAATAATTCCCTTAATAATTTTAAACACTTCAGTCATGTCACCTCTTAACCTGTCCACCTCTTCCTGAAGATTCTTTACTTGTGTTTGGTGTTTTTTGTTGGTATTTTATTATTGTCTCTGTTCTGATGAGACATACAAGTATGAATATCGTTGTACTAAGTACTCCACTTGCTATGTACACATGACAATAAACAGGACACTTGAACTAGTGTCTGGATACTGTAATTTGCCCACTTAGAGTGAGACCCCCGTTCTTGTCTTTGCATAAGGTAAGGCACATGGCCAGCATTCACTCAATCCCAAAGAAAAGAGCACCAGCAACACAACAAATGGTCCCCCTAAACATAAGCGGCAGGGATCAAAGCAAAAATCAGAGCGGATAAATTATAATGATAAATAAACATTAGAGACTGTATGAAGTCAGATCAAACAAGATTTAAAAGCATAAAGTACAGAAAAGGAACAAAAAAATAGAAAACGCACAATGGAGTACAAAGTGTAAGACAACAAACGGCGGAGATGAGCTGATTTCTCACTTTACTTGCTGCCATGACTAAACTGTTGAGCAACTTACAAATTGTGAGCGAAGCAGAATAAGAATTACAGCTGACTCACTCTGAAGAGATGCTATAAGAGGCAATGTCCCAGGCTGCATTGCCCTTTCTAGATGTAAGTGGCAAGGCAATCCCTAAAGGCCTCCAGAAGCCTTACAGCAGTGGTTCTCAACCTGTGGGGCGCGCCCCCGAAGTAACAAAAAGGGGGGCGCGAAGATGTGAAAAAAAGAAAACAAGAATCAAAAATATGAAAAAAACATCTGTAGAAACCAAAATAAATTAACTTAAACTACATTCTGATACTAGAACAATAAATATAGAGTTAGATAAATGTCGATAAAAGTTAAGTAGGTATAATAAAATATGCATCTACATTTCAAAAAATTGTTAGGGAGGGCGCGATTAAAACTGTTATGAAAACTCGGGTCGCAGGTTGAGAAACGCTGCCTTACAGGATGGTCTTCTTTATTTTCAGGGAAACAAGTCCAGGTGAAGTCACATCCATGAAGGTCACCAGGCCCAGTGAGGTCAACAAAAGAAGAACTGCTCAGCCGACTAGAATCCTGCTGATTGGTGGTGGGCCCAATACTATTAAAAGAAGAGAAATCTTATGGATGCAGACATATTTGGTTATGTAAGATGTTATTGGATACAAAGTTCCTTGTTTTTATAAATTCAGGTTCTATACAAAATAAAAGAATTCACTGGAGGTCACGGTGAAAAGTGTCATATGAAATACAGACTTTGATTACGTTGACAATATTAGCCACCTAGAATGATACAGTGCTGTGTGGAGTCTCCATGACCTCCCTCTGTGTGTGTGTGTTTTCCATATTTCCAAAGACAGGCAGCTTACACTAACTGGTGACTCTAATATGGCACCAGTGTGTGTGTGTTCGCCTTAGGATGAACTGGCACCCTTGCGCCAAATGCTGCCTTAACAGGCCTGTGAATGGAAATTGGATTAAGTCAGCCTGACTAAGTTTTAAACTTGACTGACTTTCACTGTGAAAGGTGCTATACAAAAGCATTTTCTTTAAAGGCACTCTCCAATGGAAGGCTTGTGGCACGTTATGCAGCATGCACTATCCACATCCATGAGCCCCCAAATATTACAGTTACAGAGCTAACCGTGTGGGCAATACGGAAAATGACTGTGGATAAAAGCAAATGTTTACAGCTGTTGAAGTATTAGCTGTGGCCAACGGTATAAAGGGAGCTAAAGGCAACTGAGTGAGGTGGTTTGGGTAATGGACTTGAAGTACAACTGACTCTGCCTGAGTATGTAACTCGGAGGAAATCATTTAACCCACCAACTGTAAAAAAAACTACCTAGAAACATGAGAACAAGCCATTCGGCCCATCAAAGCTCAACAATCCTGCTCACTTAGTTTCTCCAAAATAATGTCAAGTGGAATTCTGAAATGTCCCTAAAGCCCTACTCTCCACCACACTACTTGCTATCATATTCCACATGTCTAAAAAAGACACCCTAACATTTGTGCAGATTTTACCCACAGCAGGTTTCCAGACATGTCCCATGTTCTTGTTAAATAAATTATTTTAAAATAACTGCTAGGATTCACTGTACTAATTCCTCTCAATATTATAAAACACATATGTTTGCTTAAACTTAAAAGGTTCAAACCCTTGAAAATGCATTTGCTGCTCCTACTTCTCTGTCCTTGAGTACATCTAATTGCTCTTCTTTGGACTTCCTCTAGGGCTGCTATGTCTTTTTTTAATATGAAGGCCAACTTGTACACAACACTCTAGATGAAGCCTCACTAGTATGTTATATGCTGTAGCTTCAGTACAACCTTCTTTGACTCGTACTCCATATATCAGAGACACAGCTTACTGGCGCCCTTAATGTCTTCTGAACACTGTCTGGAAGTTTATAGTAATGAGTCCGTTTCGACTCCTAATTCCTTCTCATAAGGTGTACTTTCAATTTTCAAACCTCCCATTGTGTATTCAAACCTCACATTTTTACTTCCTATGTGTAATACTTTACATTTGCTGACATTAAATGTTGTCTGCCACAAATCTACCCAAGCCTGTATGCTATCCAAGTCCCTCCATAATGATTCAACAGATTCGAGATTATCTGGCAGTCCACCTATCTAGGTATCATCTGGAAACTTAACCAGCTTGTTACTTATATTCCTATCCAAATCATTAATATGTATTAAAAATAGCAGGGCCCTAACATTGACCCCTGTGAACACCACTCTTAACATCGGCCAGTTCTGATGAGATTCCTCACACCATCACCCTATGCTTCTCTGTGTCTGAGACAATTCTGCACCCATCTATACACTTCACCCTGAACTCCCACTTCTTTTAGTTTGATGCCTAGCCTCTCATGCATGGACCTTATCAGAAGTTTTATGAAAGTCCAGATAAATAATATGATATGAATCTCTCTTATTGTATGCTTTTGTTGGTTCCTCATGGAATTCCAGCATATTAATAAAGCAAGATCTTCCTTGTCTGAACCAGGTCTCTTAAACACCTGCCTTACACACTTCTCCTTAAAAATTACAAACCTAAATTTTAAGAGATAGAAGAGGAGTCATGAAAGATGGTATATAAGTCCAATAGACTGAACAAACACTTTCATAATGCTTAAATTATTAATATCGATAGTGTTCAATATTATTTCAGTGCAGGGTACCATAAAAGGACACACACTAAATGGACAAAAGTATTGGGATGCCTGATATTTACACCTACAGGAACTTTAATGACATTGCATTCAAATACATAGACTTTAATAAGGAGTTAGTCCCCCCTTTGCAGCTATAACAGCTTCCACTCTTCTTGAAAGGCTTTCCACAAGATTTTGGAGGGTTTCTGAATTTGTGCCCATTCATTTTGTAGAGCATTTATGAGGTCAGGCGCTAATGTTGGACACAAAGGCCTTGCTCGTAATCTCCATTCCAGTTCACCCCAAAGGTGTTCAATGGGGGACGAGGTCAGGGCTTTGTGCAGGCCAGCCAAGTTCTTCCACACCAAACTCATCATTCCATGAAGATGCTGCCGCACAGTTTTTTGTGCTTACATTAGTGCCAGTGGAAGTTTGTAACTCTTCAGCTATGGAATCAGCAGAGCATTAGCAACAGATAGATAAATAGATAGATAGATAGATAGATAGATAGATAGATAGATAGATAGATAGATAGATAGATAGATAGATAGATAGATAGATAGATAGATAGATACTTTATTAATCCCAAGGGGAAATTCACATACTCCAGCAGTAGCATACTGATAAAGAATATTCAATTAAAGAGTGATAACAATGAAGGTATAACAGACAGACAATAACTTTGTATAATGTTAACGTTTACCCCCCCCGGGAGGGTAAGAGGGAGGGAGGAACGATCTCCTCAGTCTGTCAGTGGAGCAGGACAGTGACAGCAGTCTGTTGCTGAAGCTGCTCCTCTATCTGGAGATGATTCTGTTCAGTGGATTCTCCATGATTGACAGGAGCCTGCTCAGCGCCTGTCGCTCTGCCAAGGATGTCAAACTGTCCAGCTCCGTGCCTCCAATACAGCCTGCCTTCCTCACCAGTTTGTGAAGGTGTGAGGCGTCCCTTTTCTTTATACTGCCTCCTCAGCACACCACCGCATAGAAGAGGGCGCTCGCACAACCATCTGATAGAGCATCTGCAACATCTTATTGCAGATGTTGAAGGACGCCAGTCTTCTAAGGAAGTATTGTCATCTCTGACCTTTCTTGCACAGAGCGTCAGTATTGGCAGTCCAGTCCAATTTATCATCCAGCTGCACTCCCAGGTATTAATAGGTCTGCACCCTCTGCACACAGTCACCTCTGATGATCACGGGGTCCATGAGGGGCCTGGGCCTCCTAAAATCCACCACCAGCTCCTTGGTTTTGCTGGTGTTCAGTTGTAGGTGGTTTGAGTCTCACCATTTAACAAAGTCTTTGATTAGGTTCCTATACTCCTCCTCCTGCCCACTCCTGATGCAGCCCATGATAGCAGTGTTGTCAGCGAACTTTTGCATGCACCTTAACAGTTGTTGACCCGCTTCATGGTCGAGTTGCTGTTGGTCCTAAACGTTTCCACTTTTCAATAATACCACTTACACCTGAGTGTGGAATATTCAGGAGGGATGAAATTTCTAAACCGTCTTATTGCAAAGGTGGCATCCTATCACAATGCCACACTTGAAGTCACTGAATTCTTCAAAACGACCCATTTTGTTTCACGAATTTTAATAAATGGAGACTGCATGGCTAGGTGCTTCATTTTATACCCCTGTGGCAATGGGTCAGATTGAAATACCGGAATTCAATATTAAAGAGGTTTGTCCCAATACTTTAGTCCATATAGTGTCTATAACTAGTGTTTTACAGTGTTTACATTTTTTATTTTTGATATATTTGATCAAATTGGGTCTAATGTATGTATATTAAATAAAAAAGAAATTAAAGCTAAAAAGAAAAGATACTTTTTTGCCAAATAAAAATTCAACTTAAACTTCTTGTTCACTTTACCTCCGATGGAAGCAGTGCTGCACAGATACCAGACTTGCCTTTGATTTGCATCTTGGGATGGCTTTCTGCTTTTCTGTGTATTTATGGGTTTCACAATGTTTATTCCTTCTCTTGTTTGTTATTTTTATAATTCATGTTCATATTATTAGTATTTTGATATTAAATGATTCATCATCTATTTTGTTTACTTCTAGTCATTACCATTTCAGGTCAGAGTTGCTGTGTTGAAAGTTCGATTGCCACGGTGAGTGTTACCGGAAGACACATGAGTTACATCATTCGCGCAATGGTATAAAGATCAGAAATTGGGACCCATACTTAATCTGAGTTTAACAGATTCCTACGGACCAGGGGTCCTCAAAGTCAGTCCTGGGGGGCCCCCTGTGGCTTCAGGTTTTTGCTTCAATCAAATTCACAATCAGTGACAACACCTGATAACGCTGATCTCATTTAATTAGCTGGTATTATTTTTCTTTTATTCTACATTCAGAAAAGCACAGCAACAGGAGTTTTACATTTATAAGACATTTAGAAATATTTCTGCTTATGCTATAGATTTAAATGCTTAACTATTTTTTGTTTTCATTCTATTTGGCCCTTTCTCTGTGCACTTTTCCCCCTTTGTTGCATCTTATCAATGACAATTAAAAACGTGCAGAGCAGACACGCTAGCAAACAACACTGAATAATCAAAGGCTGCAACTACTTTAGCATCAGACCCACTAATTAATAAATAATGGATTAATTAAACAATTAGAACACCTAAAAAAGTAGAATGAAAATCAAGATGAAAACATTGTTAAAAAGAAAAATAAATACATTATTCCCATATAGCTGTTTATTACATTTTAATATTTTATTTTATTTTTTTACCAAACTTATTTTTCCAATTTCTATATTGTTCCCAAAACACAGAACTTGGGAAATAACAGTTCACTAAATTAGCTCAGGAGTCCAATTAAAAACAGAACAAAAACCTGCAACCACGGGGGTTCCCCAGGACCGACACTGGGAACCCCTGGTTAGAAGACCACTGTGCTAATTGTTTCCTTATTGTTCCTCTATTAGAATTCTCTGTTCCTGAATTCCACTTTGGTATTTTGACTTTGGTTTTTGGGTTACGACTTGTCGTTGTGTGAAAGGACACTGCAGTAATAACACATTATCATTTAACTTTTTCATGAAAAAACGTAGCTAAGAAGAAGCATTTTTCTAGAAACATCCTGCTTATGAAGAAACAGCCCTAGAAGATTCCTGTAAATCAGTAAGTTCATTTAACCCGTTGATACAAGGAAACTGTGCATTAGGATGCATCCAAATGCACGTATTAGAATGTTTACTTCAACTGTTTCTCTCACAACTTCAGGAATGCAACAGAAAAATAATTCTAAGTGCTTGATGTACAGATGTAGAGAACAATCTGTTTATCTACTCAAACTGCTCCTCCATAAATGTTCTCTTTTTGGATAGCTATTTTGAGTCAGGTCAGACAGTCCATCAAGACACAATAGCTCCAACTCCCAAAGTGCTTAGTAAATAAGATCTTCCTCCTAGAGGGTGTGATAATCTCATCTTTGAAAGAATCTCAAAGATCCCTAATTTACTGGGAAGTCTACAGGACTGTCGATCTCTCATTTAGTCTCCTGGTTAAGAGCTTGTCCCTGTTTTAATGATCTTCTGCCGGTCATCCCATTACCTTTGGTTGTATTCTAGTGCTAGCCGTAACAGCAGTGTGTCATGATGGCACCATGATTAGCACTGTAGCCTCATGGATCCGGCATCCTGGATTTGAAACCCACACCCAGTCATTGTTCCCACGTCCACGTAGTGATGAGGGGGCCCTGAGATGGCCTGCTGCTGATATGGCCTGGGCTAGTTTCTGCCTTGTGCCCGTTGGTGCCAGGTTAGGCTCAGTTGCATTAACCAAGCTTGAGAATGATTTGATGTGCTTGGATGGTTAATGGTGTTAGAGTTTTTACGTGACCGTTGTAGTATTATAGTTGTAAATATGTGTGAGCATTCTGACTTTGTACACGCAGACCAGCACTCGTCAATTAGGGTCAGTAGTCGTATTCCGTTTAGAGAAACTCTTACTTGCTGTCTGACCAACACACAACACACTTGCCAGCACCATGATAAACTTCATTTTATTAAACAGTCTGACCAGTAGGGGATGGTGAGGCACCCCAAACCCCAAGCACTATCTCAGAAACACAAATCCTGGGTTCAGACAATTGATTTATTGTACAAAATACCTTTACAAGTTACCCCAGGCACAATCCTTCCTTCCTTTCTTCCTTAACTTCAGGCTCCTCTCCTGACTCCAATGCTCTGTGCTAAAGCAGAGATGCTTCCTTTATGCAGGACCCAGGAGTATTTCCGATGGAAGCACTTCTGGGTTAAGTGGAAGACCCATAAAAGTAGTGACATTTAATCCCTTCAGTGCCCCCTGGCAGCACCCACAGAATCCAACAGGGCTATTCCATGGGACTACAGTTCCCAACATGCCCTGCGGGTATCCACAGAGGTACTGTAACCCAGGGATGCTGCCACCTAGTGTTTTGGGGGAACAAATAACCTGAATAAGTTGTCTTCCCCTGTCCTTCCATTGTACTGGCCTCCTGGCCGAGTAAGCATCCTTGTTCAGCCCTGGCCTGGGATGCCAAATCCATTACTATAAAAAACACAAATTATTTTACATGATAATAAGCTACCAGTCCATAAAACCTTGTGGGAAAAACCTCTGAGAACATCTCGACTATAATAAACTCCATTGAACTGAAAGACCAGCATTACTAAGCTATATGAGTAGCTGTAGGCCTTAGCGAAAGGTGCTACATAAAATGCAGTTTGATAAAGGCCATCTGTATATAATACCATAAAAAGGCTGTGTATAACTGTGGTGTATTCAAAATGTTTATGGCTCCTGTCATGCTGATTGGAAGCAGATGGAAAATGTCACCTGAAGTCCACCCAGGGCTGTACTCCGATGAGCACCTCAATGAAGGAATTGGAGGCTCGATTAACCAAATCCTCCCTGCAGCGTCAGGCTCAGCAGGAATTTCTTTTACTTTCATTCAAATCAGACGTGGGAAGTGCCATAGAAAGACAAGCCTGTGACTTTTTCAGGGGGACTCACAAAGAGCTCTACTGTTTGGTGACCATGCTGCTCTCAGACATCCTGACCAGAATCCCCTTATGGCGTGAAGTAGCAAATAAAACTTGAAACTAACCAAGGGAGACATGAAACGATCTTCAGTAACAAAGAATCTTCCATGGCTAAAGAGTGCAGAGCCACCGCTGTCTGGGGTCACATCGCTCTGTGGGGCAGTAGGATTGCCAGTTATCTGTTATGATGATCGACACAATAATAATTGTGCACTCAACTGTATTGTGGGAGATAATTTGAATACAACTGCTCACAAACCTAATGGCTTATTAAAAACCAGAACCCTTTTTTTTTCCTACCAAGTCACTCACTTGATGGCTATGAACCTAAAAAGCAACGTCCCTAAAACATTTTATGGGTTAGCATGCAAATAACTTTACTTGTTTTTGGTATGTTACGATTTCTTCAACAGTGGCATCTGGGAAAAACAGATAAGGAAGACAGAAGTTGTGAGGTAAGTTAGTCACTGTTTCTATAAAAAGAAGTCACCCCTTGGAAGTTTTCACCTTTTCTTGTTACATAACATTGAATCACAGGGGATTGAATTTGGCTTTTTTGACTCCCATTAACAGAAACAGATTCTTTCATTTCAAAGTGAAAGAGGCTATCTGCAAAGCGGTCAAAATTCATTACAAACACAAAATAAGCAATCTTAATGGACTATAAGTATCCATCCCCCTTTAATATGACACCCCTAAATCCTCATTGGGGCAGCCAATCAGTGTCAGATGTCACAGAATTAGTTCAATGGAGGTCACTTGGCTAGTGTTTCAAATGATTGTGGTATAAATGCACCTGCATGTGGAAGGGCCAGCTTAAGGGGAGTTAGTATGGTGGGCTAACCTACACCATGAGGACAAAACAACGCAACAACTCCATGAAATGGTCACAAGTCAGGGGATGGGGACAAGGAAACATGTAAGTCACTGAATTTCCCTTGGAGTCCACTTAAATCAATCGATGTGAAGAGTATGGCAGCAGTCGACAAAAACTGAGTGATCGTAGAAGAAGACTAGACCACCAAGACACCTATGAGAATGCTAAAGGAGTGATAAGCTACAGGCAATTGATGCCAGCAAGCTTCACCAGTCATATCTTTATGAGAGAGTGGAAAAGGGAAAGCCACTGCTGGAACAACACTCACACAAACATTGACATCTCAGATGGAGTTTCCCAGAAGGCACATGTGGGATTCGCAAGTCAGATGGAGAAGGATCTATGATCTGATAAGACCAAAATTGAGCTTTTTGACCCTCAGACTACACATCACGTTTGAACAGTCCACACCAGCCCCACTGTGAAGTCCGGTGGTGGTGGTGGTGGCAGCATCAGGTTTTTGGGGACGCATCTCTGCAGCAGGCTCTGAAAAAAGGCTTGTGCGGCTTGATAGTGTCTCTTTGAGAGAGATTGTAACTGCGAGTTGTGCTGCATCACAAATGCTTTGCTAAGGTAAACTGAAAATGAACAAGCAGGTCATATAAAGATGATTTGAAATTTTTAATGTCTTCTCCTTCTGTATAAAACTGTCAGTCATAGCCGTAATGCCATTAGGAGGCACGCTGATTGGCTAGTGTTCAGGAATACCTAATTTGCATATTTACTTTTCTTATAGAAATAAACTTGACCCCTTAGCATAAAGCAGAGGTAAAGGATTTACGTAGGTGTAATGTTGGACTCTGACCTAAACTTTAAATCACATATTAACCAGATTACTAGGATTACATTTTTCCATATACAGTAAGCAACATTGCAAAGGTTAGATCTCTAATAACACTTTAAGATGTTGAGAAATTAATTCACGCTTTTGTTTTTAGTCAGCTAGATAACTGTAATGCACCACTAAGAGGACTACCTAAGAAAAACATCAATCGGTTGCAATAAGTGCAGAATGCAACAGTAACAATATTTAACTAGAAAAAGAAAATCTGAGCACAGCTCACCAGTTTTAGCTTCGTTACATTGGTTCATTGTGACATTTACTACTAATGGTGTATAAAGCCTTAAATAATTTTACTCCTTCCACGTTGAAGTGCATGGGCCTCTACACTCCAAGTCATAACCTTAGATCTTCTAATGGTGGTCTGCTTATAATTGCAAGAACAGGACATAAAAGAAGCGGTGAGGTGGCCTTTTGCTTTTATGCTCCAAAAATCTGGAATACTGATAGAAATACACCAGGCTAACACTGTGGAACATTTTAAGGAACTCCTAAAATCTCACTTTTTACATTTTTAATAGCTTCAATTTAGTTCAACTCTTAATACCCTACTGTAGATATTCAAAGAATTATTCTCTTCAGCGAATCTGCAATTATTATTAATCTTTACCTTTCGCTTTATTCTTTTCCATTTCCTCTGTGTCTGTGGTGTTGTTCTGTGCCACCACCACCACCACCACCACCTGATCAAAGCCACGTGATGTCAAAATGAAAGCGGGTACCCCAGCTTCTCATGAGAACCACTGCATTGAATCCTCAAAGACGAACAAAAAAAAAAAAAAAATAAAGAAGTACTTAAGAACCTTTATATTACGCAGAATGCCTAGTGGTGGCCGGGTGGTCTTATGGCCTTCAACCCCTGTAGATTTTGTTTTTTTTTCAGCTTCACTGGAGCTTTTCTTAATTTTTCTGTCCATCCTAACCATCCGAATTTATTATTAGACTTAGAAACTTTAAAAAACAATTCTATATTTAAGGACTATAATCCCCTTAATTATATATCTTTCTTACGTAAATGCACATTAGTCATTTATCTTTTGTATACTACTTATTCATTATTTTTCTTATCTATATTTAATGTGTCTTTCTTTGCATGTCAACACTTCTTTGACAAGTTGTAAAGCACTTTGAGCTACATTCTTTATATGCATTGCAAATGTGCCATAGAAATAAATATTGTTGTTATAGGAAGCAAGTCTACACTGATTGGCTCAGCAGAGCCACTGACACCATTGCTGTGCTGCTGGTCTCCACATCACCACATGCACCAATAAAGTGCTAAACAGAGAACAACACTTATTTGTACCTCAAAGACTGCAGAACAACCACTTCAAAACAATGGACAGAGCAAAAACAGATAACATGCGCTAAGACGCAACACGTCACATCAGCAGCTCCCATGTGAGGGCAGGCTTTATTATAAAACACACTCACTCGCCAGCACCTCTGCTTCTAGATGTTCAGTCCTTTTACTGTCAGGTGTATATCATGCCATGTTTGGCCTTAAGTCTTGATCAAGGAGGAGCCGCTGCTGGGCTTCAGTGAAATCGCAGGACTGTTGCAGCTGATTGATTGAACAATGGCCGAGCACTACACTAGTCAATGTGTCCTTAAGAGTTATTCATTTTTAAGCTTGCATCTCTGCAGTTTTATAAACTGGGATCCATCCGGCCTTAACTAAAAAAAAAAAGAAATGGTTCATATCCAAAAATGTTATAAGTGTGCTTCTTAAAAAATGTATTTTACTAAGATTTAATCATAACCTCATTTATTTGGAATTCAAAACATCCACAATTCCAAAGAGCGACCCTACAAAGACCTAAGGCAGAAGGTGGCATGGCTCTACCTAACTTTCAGTTTTATTACTGGGCAGCAAATATACAAGCTATTAAAACCTGGACACAAATAGATGAACATACACAGGCTTGGTCAGCAATAGAAATAAAATCCTGCAGTACTTCTTTATATTCCCTGCTATGCGCCCCAATAAATGCAAGTTATCAACAATATACTAATAACTCAATTGTGCTTCACTCACTCAGAATATGGAACCAATGTAGGAAGCATTTTAAGATAGAGAAGCTTTTATCTGTGGCACCTCTGCATGATAACCACCAAAAATATATTTTGCCTTAGTCAGATCTTCTATTTTCATGTGAAAATATTGAGTATGTGGTACCCTTTTTTCTTAGCTTCTGATTTTTTTTAGTGCAGTATGGCTATTGCTTTATTTTCATTTACGTTTCTGTGCTGCCATATTGTGAGCCCATTGCCTATAGACGCTGTTCTCAGTTTCTAGGAAGAGTGTTTTGTGTGTAGTGATGTCTATGGGAGTAGATTCATACCTGGTGGCGCGGATCGTGGACTATCTTACAGACAGACCTCAGTATGTGCGTCTCGGGAACTGTAGGTCTGACATTGTGGTCAGCAACACAGGAGCGCCGCAGGGGACTGTACTTTCTCCGGTCCTGTTCAGCCTATATACATCGGACTTCCAATACAACTCGGAGTCCTGCCACGTGCAAAAGTTCGCTGACGACACTGCTATCGTGGGCTGCATCAGGAGTGGGCAGGAGGAGGAGTATAGGAAACTAATCAAGGACTTTGGTAAATGGTGCGACTCAAACCACCTACAACTGAACACCAGCAAATCCAAGGAGCTGGTGGTGGATTTTAGGAGGCCCAGGCCCCTCATGGACCCCGTGATCATCAGAGGTGACTGTGTACAGAGGGTGCGGACCAATAAATACCTGGGAGTGCAGCTGGATGATAAGTTGGACTGGACTGCCAATACTGATGCTCTGTGCAAGAGAGGACAGAGAAGACTATATTTCCTTAGAAGGCTGGCGTCTTTCAACATCTGCAATAAGATGCTGCAGATGTTCTATCAGATGGTTGTGGTGTGCTGGGGAGGCAGCATAAAGAAGAGGGATGCCTAAGGCCTGGACAAACTGGTGAGGAAGGCAGGCTCTATTGGAGGCACGGAGCTGGACAGTTTGACATCCTTGGCAGAGCGACAGGCGCTGAGCAGGCTCCTGTCAATCATGGAGAATCCACTGAGCAGAATCATCTCCAGATAGAGGAGCAGCTTCAGCAACAGACTGCTGTCACTGTCCTGCTCCACTGACAGACTGAGGAGATCGTTCCTCCCTCCCTCTTACCCTCCCGGGGGGGTAAACGTTAACATTATACAAAGTTATTGTCTGTCTGTTATACCTTCATTGTTATCACTCTTTAATTGAATATTCTTTACCAGTATGCTGCTGCTGGAGTATGTGAATTTCCCCTTGGGATTAATAAAGTATGTATGTATGTATGTATGTATGTATGTATGTATGTATGTATCTATCTATCTATCTATCTATCTATCTATCTATCTATCTATCTAT
>JANRMT010062791.1:143229533-143259136 GCA_026402145.1 Polypterus bichir lapradei
TATCTATCTATCTATCTATCTATCTATCTATCTATCTATCTATCTATCTATCTATCTATCTATGTCTAATGTAATCACTGCAATGGCTTAAATACAGGTACAATGTTCCACCTTATATCTGTGATTGGATTTCAAAACAACAATTCGCTCCATGTGTGACTTTGTGGTATTTTTCTGATCTCGATGCCTTGCATTTATTTTTTACTATGATCTTTGGTTTATTATTTGTTTCTATTTGCTTGTTTGTTTCTGTTTCTATTTCTTCCTGAATAATTTAGTTGGACTCCAAAGAATATTCAGTGACTTAGATTATTTCTTGTCTCTGTCCCCCTGACTTGTTCTTTTCCATCTCCTGAGTGTTGTCATCATTTTGACACTCGGTTTTCTGTTCACTTACTTTATCCATCTCCTGGTCCTGTACATTTTCTGTTTTCTTACTGTTCAGTTAGCTGGATTATGGATGAAGACACAGTCTGAAGCAACAGTAGAGCAATTGTAGTCAGCAGTGGCAACCTACTCTTGTCTAAAAACTGGGGAGACCATATGCCTGTCATCTAAAGGTAGGCCAATAGAGACCTCACAGCAGCAGGTTTCTCCAATGGTTTATTGCTATGTGGTTGTCTGCTGAGGAGCACCTTAATAGTCTTGCGTTCTGTACTTGTCATAATATAATTATTTGTAAGGCTATCACAGAAACTCTGCCAGGCACTTCTGGTTGCCAAAACCAGAGAGGCATGGAGTCCAGTTCAGTAAGCATCATGACCACTTTGACCAGTGGTCAATTATTTGATTTATGAGTGAAGTAGAGATTTCTTTTGATGCACAGTGAGGAAGTAGTCTGAACAAGCAGGATTTGTATAAGGCTAAGATTAAATCAGGAAGGGTAAAAATGGGTTCAAAGTCAAGGACTAAACAAAAACCATGAAAGGAAATTCTGTTTGAAATGCAATTCCTCATGCTAGGGAAGGGTCTTTTCTTTATAAGTAATGAAGTGCAGACAATTACAGAGCATGAGGCTCACCCTTACATACAAAGACCAACCAGATCATGAGATCCCACCTCTGTGAAGGTCTATGACCACACACACCCTGTAGCAACATATGGCATCCTAGTAAACAATTCTGCAATTGAAAAGCGAGATGATGTCATCCATAAAAGGGATATGGAAAAAACAAACTACAGTATAAGTAACAATAATAGGAGTAGTAGTAGTAATAATAATAATAAAGACAAAAACTTTGTAATTACCTCTCAGATCTTGACACTAGGGAGGTAATTTGGTGAAGGAGTAAAAACAGGGCTCTACCAAAAAGTTGCCCTTACTACAACTTCTAAGAATGAAGGCTGCCAATCCCATCTCTAAAGAAAGACTTTATCAGACCCTCACTGCCTATTGGTGGGATTACAGCAGATTCCCATTCAGTTGTTCACCCACACAAAGCATCCACAAACTTCAGCCAATACAGATCACTGCTGCCAGAGGTGGGAGAGCATAGCTCAGCATCTGGCTGCATATGCTTCTGTTAGGTCAGATTATCTCAGGCTACAACGTGAGCTACCACAGCTATGCTGATGACACACAGCTGTACTTATCAATAGCACCTGATGACTCCGACTCTTTCGATACACTAACACAATGTCTTACTGGTATTTCTGAATGGATGAATAGTAATTTTCTCCAACTAAATAAAGAGAAAACTGAAATTTTAGTAATTGGCAATAATGGATTCAATGAGGTTATCAGAAATAAACTTGATGCATTAGGATTAAAAGTTAAGACGGAAGTAAAAAACTTAGGGGTAACTGTTGACTGTAACCTGAATTTTAAATCGCATATTCGTCAGACCACTAGGACAGCATTTTGTCACTTAAGAAACATAGCAAAAGTTAGACCTCTTATATCATTGAAAGATGCTGAGAAATTAATTCACGCTTTTGTTTTCAGTTGACTAGATTACTGTAACGCACTCCTCTCAGGACTACCCAAAAAAGACATAAATCACTTGCAACGAGTGCAGAATGCAGCAGCTAGAACTAGGAAAAGAAAATCCGAGCACAACTCTCCAGTTTTGATGTCACTACACTGGTTACCCGTGTCATTCAGGATTGACTTTAAAATTCTGCTTATGGTTTATAAAGCCTTAAATAATCTCGCTCAATCTTATATATCGGAATGTCTGACACGTTATATTCCAAATCGTAACCTTAGATCCTCAAATGAGTGTCTCCTTAGAATTCCAAATGCTAAACTTAAAAGAAGTGGTGAGGCAGCCTTCTGCTGCTATGCACCTAAAATCTGGAATAGCCTGCCAATAGGAATTCACCAGGCTAATACAGTGGAGCACTTTAAAACACTGCTGAAAACACATTACTTTAACATGGCTTTCTCCTAACTTCACTTTAACTTAATCCTGATACTCTGTATGTTCAATTTATCATAATAACTATTCATGGTGGCTCTAAAATCCGTACTGACCCCTACTCTCTCTTCTGTTTCTTTTTCCGGTTTCTTTGTGGTGGCGGCCTGCGCCACCACCACCTACTCAAAGCAACATGATGTTCCAACATTGATGGACTGAAAGCCAGAAGTCTACGTGACCATCATCATCAAGTCCTTCCATGAGAACTCTAAATACAAAGAGGACTGTTTCATTTGTTAGGTAGATTTCCCAGAGGGGACTGGGCTGTCTCTTGGTCTGGAATCCCTGCAGATTTTATTTTTTTTCTCCAGCCGTCTGGAGTTTTTTTTTTTGTTTTTTCTGTCCACCTTGGCTATCGGACCTTACTTATTCTATGTTAATGAATGTTGACTTATTTTTATTTTTTATTGTGTCTTCTATTTTTCTATTTCTTCATTTTGTAAAGCACTTTGAGCTACATTTTTTTTGTATGAAAATGTGCTATATAAATAAATGTTGTTGTTGTTGCACTGGCTCCATCCCCAGAAGAAATCCCTGAAATCAAAGCATCGGATCTCTGTATACTCTGTATGAGTTTCATCTCAACAAACAAGAATACTGACATTTTAGTTTTTCACTTAAACCATCAAGTACTAAGCGGGAAACACATTCAAGATTCTCTGGGAACCAAAGGTGTCCCAAGGAGAAATGGGTGGAGGATGCCTGAGATGAAGTTACTATTAGGTGAACATGTAGACTTAGAATGGTCTTCCTTTTGTATTAAAGGGACACTCCAACCACAATATATTTTTATAAGATATGTAGTTTGTAGTAATGGCTAAGAACAATTCTGAAGCTTACATTTTCATGGAGAACAGAGATAACAAAGCTTGTGACAGAATGGGTGTCAAAAGCAAAGACAACACTGAACAACAGTAAATAATATGGAAAACACCCATGAAAAAATCTCAATTTACTGGTGTAACATAATCCACTAGTCAAACTATCTAATTGTGTTCTCATAATGTAAAGAACACATTTTTTTTACAATATTTGTAAATGGATACTTTCAGAAAATCAAAGAGGCACACCAACAGGAAGCACATTCAAATCGGATCACACACCCGCCTCCTACCATCATATCTCAAAGATCCACCTCTTCTCAGTCTTCATTGGTCAAGAGTCTTGTCTTCCATTCAAAGCAGAGATTCTGTTTGAAGGAGTTTCCTGTTCATGTGCTGCTCTGATTTTCTATATGTATTTATTTAACAATATTTCAGCAAAAAATGCATGCATATGACTGGATGACTTGGCATGTTATTTATGTGACAGAAGTAACATGAATGAACATTTTGATATTATTTGCTGTTGTCCGATGTTGGTCACGGTAGATACATAGATAGATAGCATAGTGGACCTCAGTTTAACTGGAATACTCCAATCGGTAAGAGTGTAAATATTTTATTCTCATTTCATGATTTTTACTCCACTAAATAATAATAAATTTTTCATTTACATATTTATAGAATTTTGTGATTTTGACTGCAATACATAATAATTTTTCTTTTGTACATTTACAGATTTTACTAATATTCTGGCAACAACTTGGGGTTGGGTGCTGAAGGCGCCAGGGGGGCTTGCCCCCCTAGTATTATAATATACACCAAAGCCCTGTCAAACCAAAATGACTAAAATTAAAGAAAACTTCCAACTTGGCAGTCCCAGTGAGGCACTGCACAGACATATTAGAAACTATGTGATCTTCATTCTGCATAAAAACATGTGATTCAAATTTTATCTCAGCCATAACTACAAACCACATAGGGAAGGTAAGAAATTAAAAAATGTCATTTTTGGATGGAGTATTCCTTTAACATCTTACATTACTACTATGGTAATCTCCAGTGGGTCTCCAGAAACACATCACATATAACACTTCTTTGCATGAGTGATCACTGCTAGCTCTAGAGACTTAATCTACAGTCTCATCAGAACTTCTTTCAGTTCCTCTTTCAAAAAGAGCCTAACCTCAAACCACTATATAAAATAATTCTTTTTAAAAGAAAAGAAGAGGGTGTGAACAATTTTGACATGAGTAGGATATTCGGCACAGTGTGGCTCATCAGTCCCTACTTACCCAACACGTACAGAATATTATGAACTTAAATGTAGAAGATCGATCGCCAAAACCTTGATATCAGCCAAACTACCTGATAAATTATTTGATTTACCTAAGAGAAGAGAGCCTTTCTAAAATGTGGTTATCTTTATCTCCTGTATAATATAATCCAATCATGCTGATATAAAAGACAAAGAATCAAATCTTGAAATGCCACAGGTGATATTAACTTGTCAAAAACTGATAGAAAAAGTTGCACATAGTAACTCCATGGATTTGCTTTCCATTTCATATTTATAGTTTCTTAGCATACAACATCTGAAAGACATTTACATGAAGCCTACCTACACAATGCACATATTCTTATATGGCTGCAGCAGTGGGCTTGGGTTTTGCTATGCTGTAACATGACATGCGGTGTAATTGGCATCAGGATAGATATTATTTTCTTGGAGACATCAACTCCACTTGGATGCCCATAGCCCATCGTAACTTGCCTGTCACCATCTGGAGGTGCCATCATTCTCTTTGATAGTCTCATCATTGTGATACTAAGCAGCTGATACATTCAGTCATTGTTTTTGTTCACTCTGAAGCACGGGTGTCGAACTCCAGTCCTAGAGGGCCGCAGTGGCTGCAGGTTTTCATTCTAACCATCTTCTTCATTAGTGACCAGTTTTTAATGCTAATTAACTTCTTTTTCTTTAGTTTTAATTAACTTGACTTAGGCTCCCTTAGTTGTTTCTTTTTCCTTAATTATCAGCCAAACAATAATGAGACACAAAACAAGCTGCCAAATGACAAGCTCACTGGTGCCCATCACACAGTATCTGAAAATAAAGAAAGGTGAAGGTCTCAGTAAGGTTGATCTCTCAGCTCACCCAAACATTTTGATGGTGTTCTTAGAAAAAACAGAAAAAATAGCAGTTTTGGAAACATCTGCTGTGGCAGAATGAGAGCAGCAACAAGCCATGGAATTAAATAACGAGTTTAATTAACAAAAAGAATCAGCTTCTCATTAAGAGATTGGTTGGAGTGAAATTGGTCGGAGTTTGAAATCCCCGTTTAGATGGCCATCTGTTGGCTCGTTTCACGTCTCATTTCTCTTTGGCTGCCATTTAATGGAGAAAGGAATAAATTCAGAGCTTAAACAGGGCTATTGAAATGAAGAGAAAAGAAGTTAATTAGCAGTGAAAACTGGTCACTGATTAGGAAAAGGGTTAGAATGAAAACCTGCAGCAACTGCGGCCCTGACACCCCTGCTCTACAGCTTTGCTCATCCACAGTAACAGCACACACAAGAGACAATGGAGGAACAAGTGGACTGAGCGCCCAACATGTAGCGTCTTCCCCACTGAACTTCTTTCTAACTTAATTTGCCCACACAGGATATTTTGAATGCCGGGAGATGTGATTGCGTCAGTTTCACAAAATTCCGTATCTGAATGTGTTCTACCTCGATGGTATGTAAGCCCTTTTCTGACGGTGTATGATGGCTGCTGCAACTCACTTAAGGAAGAATCAAAGATGTGTAAAAATGCATGTGACTTTCCAAAAGAAACCATACTGTTTTATTTTATTTACTTTTTGTTTTGTTTTAAAACAGTTTTTTAGCTGAACGTCTGTGACAAATTTTGTGTTTTATTAGGAAAGCTTACGTGGTGAACAGATTGGAGAAATTTTGATACCGAGAGGCAGAGAATCAAAAGAGGTCTTCCTTTAAGGACAAAGCAAAAGGACTACAGTAGACATCAGCAAAGGTCAAATAAACAAAGTCATTTGAAAATCAAAGTTTAAAAAAAATAAGTTAAAATCAGAATCTTTTGCTAAATGGTTTGTCAGCATCCTCAAGCACGAGTCATTCACAAGGTTTTCCCTTTAATTTAATGAAGGTTGGACTCTGCTTAATGTCACGCATCACGCAGATCTGCAATGCACCGCAGCCATGGCTCCAAATTGGTGGTAGCTATGAAATATTTCACAAAATGGTGACATCACCAAGATAACGATAACAAATACAAACAAATGAAAATAAAACAAATGATACATCAAAAACAAAGCAGCTCTAATAAACTAATTAAAAGTGCATTCCTGACAACGTCATCAAGTGTTAGAATTGACTGCTATAATGCCATACTTCTTTATGGATGCATCGAATACGTGTGATATCTCGGGAAGTTGCCATATACTTCTGGCAGCCATCTTACTTAATTTTAAAAAATTAAAGTGAAAGAGGAGAAGTATGAATGCCTTCTTAAAAATGGGCCTGTGTGTCCACCATTAGTGAGCTGATGACCGCACTCGCACCCCATGCATTTCAATGTTCTTTTGTTCTCTCGCTTGTCATTTTCGTCCTCTGCCCTGCTTTCCTCCATGACCAGATAAGCTCTGCCTATTAAGTCATCGTTCCACTAGATCAGCAGAAGACCATCTAGGGCCAAAGCTCTTAGAGTGAGGACTTCAGCTTCCCCACAATCAGTAGTAAGGAGACCCTCATAACTGCACTTATCCATAAGGTGTATTGTATGGATTCTCCAGCTCAAAGGGTTGTACATTTCACCACACAAATCATTGTTATAAACTTAGGGGCCACACAGATACTGTCAATGCCACAACTGCACAAGCAGGATGGACCTTGAAAATTGGACATTGTAACTGTCTAAGACATCAAGCTGGAATGCACAGAACCGCCTAGGTAGCGTCACGGAAAATGTGCATCTGTGGAGATTATAGTCATCATTCAGGGATTCAAAGATTAACCACCCACCCTAATGAGACAGGATTATGGTCCATTCACATTATGGTACTGGTTGTGGACAATTTAGGAAGGTCCTGAATTATTGTGAGGAATTATACTGAATGGGAGATGGAAAACTGACAACATCATTGTCCAAGAGATCAAAGAATCAATTATCAATGCAGAAAGGGAGAAACCCAAAAAAAAAAGTCGAAATAACAAAGGAAAGGTGTCTTAAATCAAAGAGAAACCTGCACTAACTTGGGAGTGTGATGGGTGGCCTCAGCCATTACCTGACTGGGATGCCAATGGAATGGAAGGACCAAGGGAGAGAGTATCACTGACGTAATACCTCTCCTGGGATGCTAGAGGGCAGCACTCCTGGGTGGCTATGGCACCATGGATTCCAGCAGGGCACGCTGGGAGCTGGAGTTTCATCTCCCCATCTGAACCCGAGTCAGGAAGAGGTGGATGAAGCGCACCGGGAGAGTGCTTTGGACTGTATTGTGCTGTGGGGAGCGAGGAAAAGCGCTTCCAAGCTGTGAATAAATCATGTGTTGTGTGGCGAACTAATGTCTCTGCCTGTCTGTGTCAGGTTAGGGTGGCTGTAAGTGCCCCAGTGGTCACATGAGGTCACATTCTTTTAGCATTTCTTTGTTCCACCAAGGGATACTGAATTAGGACATTGCAAAATTGTGACCAAAACCTGACAAGGAAAAATAAAAGTATTGCTTAAGTTGAGAAATATTACAGAAATTTCTTCAGAAGTCACAACAGCATAAGCCAAAACTAAGAATTACAACAGGTTCCCCAGATAGTACCTGAATATTGAAAAGTCCTACATTGAAGTATTGCCCAGCCCAGTGCCACTAAAAGCATGGAAGCACGGTCCATATTTGCTAAAGGGACCCAATGAGTGTCCATGTATGATTATATATTTGACTAAACGTTTGTCTAAGTACTCAAACAGAACCTGATGGTTGCCCAGGTAGGCCTACTTGACCAAACTGTTACACATATTTCCAAACAGTACAAGAGAATTTTGCAGAGACCTGACCTAAGGATAGCCGGGTACTCTGATGAGACCTAACAATGGCTCTTAGGTGAGGAATGACAGAAAGAATTAGGTATCATAATTTGAGCTGAGATTGGGACATGAGGGCAACCAAGTAATTTAAACTAACCCTAGGAATCGCTGGTATCTATAAAAGAATGAAATGAATTGAATTATTTAACCCACAGATTTCCAAAATTTCTTAATGTAACCTGATAATAGATCCGGCAAACAGAATGATCCATCCTGCACAGGACTTGTGGAGAGCTGAAATGACCACAACATCCGTAAGCATAGCTGTGGGGAGAAAGGGTGATTTGGGTATGACCCCTTCCATAAAATATATTTTATTAGAGGTCCAACTGATTGATCACCAAAAACTAATTCCTTTCTATAACCCTAACAATATCCTAAAATTGATCCAAGCATTGTCTGCATACCATGATGGAACTTGAGGATGTTCCATGAATCCTAAAAGGTCCTAAGAATAGCAAAGATAGCATATTTAACACAAGGACTGCTCAAGCAATCTGAAGTTCACAAATGCATATATAGAACTTGATGACTGTCCATAAATACCCCAATAATGTCTAAGGGTAGTCCAGGCACTGTTAGACAATTGAAGATATCCCAGAGATCCTAATAGTAGTCTAAGCCCATTAATAGGACCAGATGATAACCAGTCACCATGACAGGACCTGTGAATGGTTCATATAATGTAATTTGATCTACCATTTGCCTAAGTACATTAATGGGTTCAACAGAGGATGCCTCAAGTACCTTGCTGGAACTTAAGGACTGAGCTTGAACCTAATGGGAGCAGAATATGGCCAAGTCCATGTGGGAAAATGAATTAGCCAAGATATCCTCATTTTATCTGAGCATCGCCTGAATACACTTAATGGTGCTCGAGGGTAGTTAGTTTGAGAACCAAATAACCCACATAGAATAACTGGATGACAGGATGGCTCAAGTACTCTATTTAAATGGGATGCGATTTCAGTGAACATAATAGGGCCTAAGGGTGCTCTGGGTGCCATAATAGGCATGGCTTAAGTATCATGATGGTCCTAAAGATGTTACCAGCACATGACAGGGTTCTGAATGCCCAGTTCTATCATAGAACTTATCGATGGCCCGCAGTAGACTGTGAAATAAACTGATGACTCAATGTCCATAATCGGGATGTCAGCCAATGTACCGTATATAGAAAAGAGGCTGATAAAGGAGACGGGCATTAAAAAATGTCATGGTTCAAAAAGACAGATGGGAGTTCCTTTTAAGCAGCGGAAGGCCTTTAGAATGAAGCACCAAGTGATGGGAATGAAAAAGCTGTATGTGAGGTCCAGTTGCATGATGCAGTATTACTCACACACACAAAAACACACACACAATCAGCAGGAAATCTAACTCTGTGGCAGTCACAGACCTTTGCTTCACAACACAACTAGCAAAAGCACACTGCTGAAAAGGGATGGAGTGATCATAACCAAATGAAGCAGTGTTTAACCCTTTTTGCACAGGAAAATAAATAGAAAAGTGACCGAGCTGTCACTTAGCACAGACCTGAGACAAACCCCCTGCTCTGCAACTTTCCAAACACCTAATGCCATGAAAAAGAGCAGCACCAAGCCCCAAAGTCATCCCACACAATCCTCCTCTACCTGCACGACTCTTGCCATCCACCACAAGGTGCCTCCGTGCACACCCGTACCCACGTTCACATCCACACCCAACCCCGGCTGCTGATCTGCACAGAGGCATTCACACGCATGCTTGCACATGCACCCTTAATGAGCGTAAAGAGTCTGCGAAAGAAACCTACCACGCACGTGCAGAGGGACATCAATTTCGTTCTCCCCTTCATTAGTCAAAAAAAAAAAAAAAAAAAGACGTTCCCCAGGATGGGTAGTTGCTAGTGCTAGGGGTGGGGAGCGCTTTTTCAGGGGGTGGATTAAAAAAAAAAAAGTATTAATAATAAAGTAAAAAAAAAAAAAACCCTCAGGTTTAGGGTAAGGGGATGGGGGAGAGGCAAGCCCGTCAGTAGCTCTGCGTGTGCTGAAGGCTATGCAACTTGGCAAAGAAAACGCATCAGCATTCTTTTTTGGTTGGGTCTCTGAATTAATAACACGCGACACTGTATTCCAACAGAAAACGGAGCTCTGATTCACGGTGGATGTATGAATGTGTGTGGAGAAGGAAGGGGTGTGGGGGAGAGGCTGGCGGTGAGTGAGCGAGAGAGAGAGAGAGAGAGAGAGCGAGAGAGAGAGAGAGAGAGAGGGCGAGAGAGGGGAGTGACTGGCTGTGCGAGAGAGAGAGAGAGAGAGAGGAGAGTGAGTGAGTGGGCAAGCAAGAGAGAGAGAGCAAAATGACAACTGAACAGATGAGCTGCTCTATGGGCAAATATTTATTCCATTTAGAAAATTTAGGTACTGATTATTATAAAAGAGAGAGAAACAGAGAGAGGGTGTGAATGAGGGAGCGAGCAAAACGAGAGATCGACTGAGCAAGAGAGGGGGGGATATGACAGCCAATGTGACGTATGTGCATGGGCAAATATTTGCTCCATTGATACATTTTAGCTGCATATTGTTGCTATTACATTGGCAACATGGTGGCAAACTGGTTCGTATTTCTTCATTGCATGGCTTCAATTCAGAGTCAGATTACCAGTGATGTGTTGCACAATGTTCCTATGCCTATATGTCCATTTTTCTCCATATACTGCCATATTCCTTACACCTGCATCCCAAAAACATGCTAGTTAGGTGAACTTAAGAACCTACATTGGCCCAAAATGTGTGGATGTGGCATGAGTGTGCCCTGTGATGGACTAGCATTCCATCAGGGGTGGGCTCTTATCCTGTCCCAAATGCTACTAGGCATGGCTCTGGCTGGAAAACAGATTGTAATGAAAAAATATGTTTAGAAAATGGATAACTGATTGATAAATATAACTTCCCCCATTCCCTTTTGGTTCTAGCTGGGGCATAAGTTGAAGCAGCTTCACCTTGTCCTGTTTCTAGCCAGTACTGCGACCTCGCTCCATGCCTTTCCTAATCTTCCTGCTTTTTAGGTCATCTCCAGTCTCCCTGTGCTCCTTGATCTCCCAGTCCTATACCTTCCATTCAACTGATTGAGCCTCTTTCTGCAGTGTACGCCACAGTCATCTCCATTTTGTTCTCCTGATAAGCACTTCTATACTTTCTTCATTTGTCTGCAAGAGAGGTTCTGTATTGTTTGTTGTCTCTGGTTATCTCTAATATCCTTCATGGACATCTACCAATAAACACTTGCAGATTCTGAATACTTTGACTTGTCATATGCCATGTTTCAGAGCCATACAGTAATGTCTGCGCTCTTGGTCTTCCTTGATATATTATTGGTTGTCCATTTATTGCAACCTTGAGGGGGATATCAAGGAAGACCAAGAGATCCAGACGTTCAATGCGCCTACTCAAATGGGCGCCTACCTCAAATTGGGATCCAAGTGCTGCCGTGCAGCAGGTGGTACCTCAGCATCACACCAGTTCTGATCACCAAGAGGCCTGACCCCATTGGCTCTCAAACAGTTTTGACCGTTCTGGGGATGGGGCTCCAGAGGTCTTTACCCTATACCTGTTCATAATGCGAACAGGTTGCTAGATATCATGGCCGGCCTGTACACTGGTACTGTGAGTGCTGGGTAGACTGCAGGCAGAACCTCTGCATTTTTTTCAATTGATTCCGGAGTTTGTCAGGAGTGTGTTCTTGCTGCTACTCTGTTCAATACCTGCATGGACTGGGTGTTGGGCAGGGTCATGGGGACCAGCGGCTGAGGGGCATCTGTTGATGAAGAAAGATTCACTGACCTTGACTTTCCCGACGATGCTGTGATCTTCGCAGAGTCAATGGAGGCTCTGATCGGGGCACTCGAGAGACTGAACAAGGAGTCTGAGTGTCTGGGCTGGTGGGTGTACTGGATGAAAAATAACATCCAGGCATTTAATGACCTCTTAGGCACAGCCATCAGCAGTTTGTCTGTCTGCAGAGAGTGTCGACCTTGTCAAGAGGTTTACTTACCTCTGCAGCAACATTCATATCTGACCTGTGAAGTCAGTAGATGGATTGTGAGAACATGGGGGGTCATGAGGTCACTGGAAAGGTGTGTGTGGCGCTCCTGATATCTATGCAAAAGGACAAAGGTCCAAGTCTTTAGAGTCCCGGTGCTTCCTCTTTGCTATATGGTTGTGAGACATGGACGCTATGCAGTGACCTGAGACAAAGACTGGACTCCTTTGGTACTGTGTCACTTTGGAGAATTATTGGGTACCTTGGGTTTGACTTTGTTGAATGAGCGGTTGCTTACAGAGTCCTGAATGAGGCACATTACCTGCATTGTCAGGGAGCATCAGTTACGGAACTACAGGTACAGCCATGTGGCATGATTCCCAGAGGGTGATCTGGCTCACAGGATCCTCATTGTTGACTAGGCCAAGGGGATACTCATGTATAACACCTGGGTACGGCAGAGAGAGGGTCATTTTCGAAGGGTGGGACTGGACCATGTGTTTGTCTGAGGGGTTACCAACCAGGACCCCCAGTTGTTTCTTCATGTGGTGGGTGCGTCAAGGAGCTATACCAGTGCATGCTCCCCAACCTGACCATATACTGCGCAGCTTGGTAAATGCAGTGTCCGCTTTCTTGTTTCGGTTCTGCAAATTTTCTCCTGTTTTTGCCACTGTGCTGCCAAGACATGCAAACCTTCTCTTACACATCTTCAACATTGTCTCCATTGATTTGGAACTTTTCTCTTAATGGTGTGTTTAGATGTATTAAATTTACTCTAAAGTTAGTCATTCATTCAATTTTTAAATTTACTCTTTCTTACACAGGGAGAGGTTGGAAGCTATCTCAGCAGCTTCACAAATCAGTCCTAAACGGGGTGCCATTTCAGTCCACTAATGTAGATTAATCAATCCATCCATTTTCAAAGCCACCTTTCCATTTACAGGGTCACAGGTGCCATTATTTGGTTGCCATTCCTACATTTCTTTTCTCTGTTTTACCACATTGGCCACCATTTTGTATGGTGATGATGCACTTTGTGATGTCAGTTTCTTTACTTATATTAGCTGGCAGTCCCCACACTCTCATAGTGGCTCTTCAGAATGATGCTATTAGGGAACCATTTTGTTTCCTAAAAAAAACCATCCACATGAAGGTTGTAGAACGAACCTTTATTTATTTAGACCTGTAACAGGCCCCACAAATAACTATGAACAAATAATAACAGATTTTTGAAATGCCAGTCGGTTTCTGATTTTAAAAGGACTCTTGCTGTATGCAGTTACACATTTGAAGCTCAGCTTTTCATGATGTGTCGTATCTGGCCAGGTATGCTACTAGACATTAAAGAGTTCTGTTTTGTCTGCACATTAGGAACCTTTTCAAAGCCCAATTTCATATGAAGAGAATCCTTCCCACAATTAAATGGGCTTTTGTCAAGCAAAGGGTTTCCAAGTAGCTGCACAACCCAGTAGAAGGTGCCATTAGAAACGGTGATTTTACATTTACTTATTTGGCTGACACCTTTATCCAAAGTGACTGACAACATTTGTGATACAATTGGTTACAATTCTTTTGGTTTTGCACAGGCAGGTCAAGTGACTTTCTCAACGTCACACACTGTCGGTAGTGGTTTGAAGTCCAAAGCCTTAACTACTGCACCACATTACCTACATAAAGAGTGCACCTCACAGCATCCAAGTTTTTAAATAAATATAAAACAAAGTGCCGTTGATGAAATAAAGCTTTGCTTAGGGAATCTCATTTCTACCATTGGTTGGGTCATTTGGTTTGGTTTTGGGGTTTTGGTGTTTGGCATCTTTTACTCCCAGTTAACGATCCGTTGCTAACCCTATAAGCCTTCCTGCAAGACAACAGCAGCAGGTTGTTGAACGTAGTGCAGTGTAGCAATGAACTGACGCTGGTGCGCCTTTGCTGTTCATTCCAACAATACTTGCACGTTACCTGCATATCCTTCATCCTCAGAGGTTTAATGGGGGCCCGCCAGCCTGTTGAACTTTTTATAAATTGACACTGGCTGAGGTTCACCAGCCGTACCAAAGACAGGTCTAAAGTTACCTTTACAACGCCTAAAAAAAGTATTCACCCCGTTGCGATTTTTCAAATTTTATTGTTACATGACATTTGTTTTCATACTGACATTAAAGAGTCTTTCTCTGTTAATCAGTGTTAAAAAAGCCCAATTCAATTCACCATGTTTCAATGCTGTGTAATCATAAAACGTGAAGTCTTCCGAGGGGGTGATTACTTGTAATAGGCCCTTGTCTAATATCACTTTTGGTAGACACGTTGCAAGAACGGGCGTCCATCCTTTATGATTCCGAGCACTCCTGTTGTACCAGGTTAGATTCATTTTTATGGGAGCCATTTTTGAAAGAGGCACCTAGCTGACTCTTAAAGCAGAAGCAGGGAAACTCAAGTACTGGGGAATATGCCCTTTTGTAAAAAAATGTATTTATCACTTTGTTGTTTCGGATAAGCCTATTCCATCATGACAGCAGGACAGAAGGTGCAGCCTATCCCAGCAACACCGGGCACAATTTAGTAAGCAGCTCTGGATCCTCATTGTTAAGCACACGAGTGGCTGGACAAGGCCAAGGGGATGCCCACGTAACACCTGGCTGCAGCAGGTAGCCCAGCTGTGGTTGAGCTTGCTGGTATTTCAGGGGGCTTGGAGTCAAGCATGACACTGGCATGATATTACTGGTCTGGAGGTGTTGATTTAGTCAGATCATCTCCACAAGGGGATGCTCTAATGGTAGGAGTACAGTGATCGACTCATACTAAAATGAAACAAGCTGCCCAGTAGATGGCAAAAGGGAGGCCGGTTATGCTGCACATGTTACCATGATGCCCACCGTACTGGACAGGTGATCTGAGGGTTACTTGGTCCTTTCATGGGTGAGTAGACTTTGGAGTTGGAGGGACATTTGAGAGACAATGCTAGGGGAAGGACCTTAGGTGTTCCACAGCTCAGAAGTTTATCTGAGGGCAGTCCTAGAAGTAGACTTTAGTTACGACTTAAAGACCCCTTTTGGCCAGCGGCCACAAGGTCCTGAAACTAGGAGATGGGTGGAAATTGGACAGCGATTCAGCTGGTGGGACAAACTGAGGCCAGAGTTAAATATGAGAAAGGCAGAGGAAGGAGGAAAACCTGATAGACAAGGTCAGATAAGCAGGCAGCTAATTGTCAATTCCCTTCTTTGTTTAACACATTATTTTACAAAATGAACTTTAGTCTGAGAATTTATTTAAGGTTCAGCGACTGAGATCAGCCCTACTGGGGAGCTGATTTGTGTTCCTACTATAAATTCTGAGCACACTTTCTAGTTTTAAGCCCTTTACTCATTGCAGATTTGGAGACACATTCATGTATAGGCAGATGCATGTTATTAATATTTAATTAAAATGTATACTAATAAATGTACATTGAAGAACGTTTAGATTTTTTTGCTAGTATCACTATATCAGTGTTATATGATGCCAGTAAAGCACATTTGAATATGAATTTTAAAAGGAGTGAACAGAGCGGCTGAGTGCGACACAGCGAGGCACAGAAATAAAAGCTGGGGAGCCGAGCCTGAGTGCAGCCATGCTATGTTCTTAGATGTTAATGTAATTTATGGCAGTGTTTCACTGGTGTTATTTTTGTCACATTCCATGATTTTGTGCTTTATTTTCTCAATGATTGTTAAATAGCTTATGTCACACCAATAAAGCACCTTTGAATTAGAACTACATGTTGACAGAGCGGGTCTACCTACGCGTTCAGACGTTCTGCTTTAGTCATCAAGGCTTGCTAGCATTTCTGCTCTTCCCCTTGCAATTCCCTCCCCTCTTCAGCCTCGTATGAGTCATGCAGGAGTGGGGAGGGGGGGCAAGAGGGAGGAGAGACATGGAGAGTGAAAGAGCCGGAGAGTCCTAGAAGGGCACGTGGACAGGCTTTTGGGGGCTCAAGGTGGGAGCTGGGGACGTGAAGCTGAACTGAGGCTGAAGCTTCATTATAACACCACTATTGGTGCAGTAGCCCCAGCTGAGGGTTTTTATTGCCACTGGTGATGGGCAGACACTTGCTATCCTGGTTCTTTCTATCATTTTAGTGTGCGGGTCCGCCTTGTTCAAATGTTCTGACAAACATCAAACTTAACAAAATAAGCCTATGTTTTAGTGTCTGTCAGACCTACATTTTGATTTTTATTTTTTGGTTGTTGCTTGATTATTTAATTTGTTGCTGCCTTTAAAAAAGTGGTTACAGAGCTTTGAAATAGTGCCCACTGTTAAAGGAACCATCACTTGTTTCTGGAGGCTGGATGGAAAATGATCATAGGTTTGCTATGTTTGTCTGGCCTCTTGGGCACGACCATCAGCAGTGTGTCTGTCTGCAGAGAGAGTGTCCACCTTGTCGAGAGGTTTACTTACCTCTGCAGTGATATTCATGTCTCTGGTGACTCTTCCTATGAAGTCAGTAGATGGATTGGGAGAGCATGGGGGGTCATGAGGTCGCTAGGCAAGGGGTGTGTGACTCTCCCGATATCTATGGAAAAGGATGAAGGTCCAAGTCTTTAGAGTCCTGGTGCTTCCTGTCTTGCTAAATGGTTGTGAGACATGGATGCTATCCAGTGACCTGAGATGAAGACTGGACTCCATTGGTACTGTGTCTCTTCAGAGAATCCTTGGGTACAGTTTGTTTGACTTTGTGTTGAATGAGCGGTTGCTCATGAAGTCCTGGATGAAGCACATTACCTGCACTGTGAGGGAGCATCAGTTACGGCACTACAGCCATGTGGTGCAATTCCCCAAGGTCACAGGATACTCATTGTTGAGGTCCCGAGTGGCTGGACCAGGACAAGGGGATGCACACGTAAAACCTGGCTGTGGCAGATAGAAGGTCATTTCCAGAGGGTAGGACTGGATCGTGTGTCTGCCTGGGGGGTTGCCAACAAGGATCCCAAGCTGTTTTGCCATGTGGTAGGTGTGTCAACGCATTGTACCAGTGCATGCCCCCCAACCTGACCTGACCATATACTGCACAACTTGATAAATGCAGTGTCCTCTCTCTTGTTCCAGTTCTGCACATTTAGTCCTGTTTTTGCCACTGTGCTGCCAAGACATACAAACCTTCTCTTGCACATCTTCAACATTATCTCCATTGATTTGGAACTCTTCTCTTAACGGTGTGTTTAGACATATTAAATTTACTCTAAAGTTAGTCATTCATTCAAGTTTTAAATTTACTCATTTTTACACAGGGAAAGGTTGGAAGCTATCTCAGTAGCTTCAGAAATCAGTCATAGGTGGGGTGCCATTCCAGTCCACTAATGTAGATTAATTATGGCTGAATGGGCACGTGGGCACTTTAGGGGAGCCACCTGGGAGCTTGACTGGACCAAAGGTGCTGGTCGACTCCTCCAATGTCCCATGTGCTATGCAAGAAGCCACCTGCGTTTGGAAAAAAAACTTCAGTAAATGGCTTGCTCAATGTTTTGAGAGTGATGAATGAAACAACTCATGAGGTGGCTTTTTGCTTTTATGAAGCAGAAATCTGGAATAATTTGCCAGTAGAGATATGTCAACCTAGCATTATTATTATTATTTTTTTTACTTATTATTTGGCTGATGTAGTTATCCAAGGTAAATTGAGATACAATTGGTTACATTTCTTTTGTTTTTCCAATTGAAGCACAGGTAAGTGAAGTGACCTGCTCACGGTTACACTGTGGCAGTAGCATGGTGTGAACCCTCAATCTCATAGCTTACACTCCAAAATCTTCTCCACTATACCACAGTGTTGAACATTAAAAAAACTGTTAAAATTCAATTTTTAGATCTGGCTCTTTTATAATTTATTTGTAGCAGATTTACTGTAAGATTTTAAAATGAATACTGCACAACTGTGCTTTTGTTAACAACAGCAGGTATGGCTTTTTCCTGGAAATCAAATAATGTTTTCAGTTTCTACACTGCAAAAAATGCTTATGCAAAAACTAGACCAAAAAAAAACCTTTAAATGAGAGTTGTTTTGCTTTTACTTAACAAAAAAAAATTGCCAATGGGCTGGGCAAAATTTACTTGACAAGATTTTTTAAAGTAAGTTAAATAATTGTAATTACAGTGTGACAATGTCGCTATACCAGCGCTTAACCCGACACAGACAGAGCTAGAGGCGCACATAAAAACAAAAATGTTTTTATTTTTCTTCACCTTGTGGGAAACGCCTTCCTCGTTTCCCACAGGAACTACACAGTCCCACAAACAACAACACCACAATGCACATTATTTTTCTCCTTCTTCTTTTTCCTCTTCCACTCCTCCTCAGCAAGCTTCGTCTCCCTCCTCCCGATGCTGGCTCCCAGAGAGGTGACTGCTGGCTCCTTTTATAACGCCCCCCAGAAGTGTTCCAGGTGCTCGTTGACTTACTTCCGGCTGCACTTTTAGGTGTGGTGGAAAACCCACCCAAGATGGTGCAGCAGCTGGTGGCACCCCTGGATCACAACAGGGCTGTAGATAACTCCAACTCCCATGAAGCCCTGCAAGAAACTGAGGCACCACTGTAACCCATGGGGGCTGCCATCTAATGTCCTGGGGGAGGTATTGTGCTGCCCACACTTGCTCCCCCAGTCCTTTCAATAAAGAGGCTCCCCAGCTGTCTGTGGCAACAGATTATTTAATAAGTCAATAATTCTTACAATAAGGAAAACAAGATTTAATGCCATGATATAAATACTTTTCCACTTGCTTAGATTTCATTTTTTGCAGTGTAATAAACTCCTTTGGGTTTGTTTTCTACTTCTGAAATTTTGTGTAGGTGCTCTGCACTACCATCACCTGGCAAAAGTGCCATGCAGCAGCCACTGATGCTGAAAATGACGAAGGATGCTACCCCCGTGATGACAGGGCGCATCTTGCGGGAGTCTTCGTCACACACAGGACATATTAAATTCAGTTGCCACATGTATGTCCAGGTGAGGCTGGGTGGTTTTTGGGTTTGAAACCCCCCCAAGGGAGAGATTTATTTTCTAAAGCTTCCTTGCCAGCTGGAGTTTTTGTTTTCCTCTCCTACCTGATTATTACTTGAAATCATCTGTGATTTCATTTTTAGTCACCTCCATTAGGGATTTCTCAATTTATACCCTTTATTTGGTGTTGGAACTGTAAACTTTGATGACATTATTCATAAAGACTTTTGTGCTGCTTGTTTGGAGGAAATGTGTTCTATAAATAAATGCTTATCATCTCTGGACACCCGCCTGCTGGATGTCTGTTTGGTGTGAGTGATCCCATACTCTTTTCGTTATCATCTGTAGCTGACATACTGCAGACCGGCTTTATTCCTCTCTGCTGAGACAGACATCTTTAAAAAGGTCCATCGACACTTGTTATTCTTTTCTGGTTTCTGTCCCATTCCCCTTCTGCTCTCCAAATCCTTTACCATGGCTTGGTGCCATTGCCCAGTGACCTTCCAGGCTAGGGAATACAGTACAACACAATACAATTTATTTTTGTACAGCCCAAAATCACACAAGAAGTGCCGCAATGGGCATCAACAGGCCCTGCCTTTTGACAACCCCCCAGCCTTGACTCTCTGAGATAGGGGTAGGCAAAGTCAATCCTGGGGGGCCGCAGTAGCTGCAGGTTTTTGTTCCAACCCAGTTGCTTATTTAGAAAACAATCCTTGCCAATAATTTAATTTCATGGCTTGTTATAGTGCTTTAACTATGCCATGTCAAGTCATTCCCTTATCCTAGATTTTTGTTTTCCTTTCTATGAGGATATCATCCAAGTCTAAAACAGATGAGTAATTCTCAGTCCTTCACTTTTTTCTCCTCACTTTCCTTCCAAGTATTTAATTAAACCAAATAGTACATGATAAATACACACAGGTGTACATGGAGAAAGGCTGGTGTCTTTTGTCATTTGCATCTTATTGCTAATAAGGACCAATTAAAAACCAAGAATACAGCTGTTTAAGACTAAAATAAGCAATAAGGAACCTTCATGAGCAAGACAATTAAAGTGTTACTTGAGCAATAAGTGCTTCTTATTAAGCAGCTGGGGTGGAACAAAAACCTACAGCTACTGCGGCCCTCCAGGAACAACTTTTCCCACCCCTGCTCTAAGAAGACAAGGAAGAACTCCCCCAAAAAAAGAACACTTGTAGGGAAAAAAAAATGGAAGAAACCTTGGGAAAGGCAGTTCAAAGAGAGGTGACAGAAGTTTTAATGCCTCCAAGTATGAAATGCCACAGTGTGACTTCAGCCGGTGACACATTACACAACATTTAGTCCAGGGGATGTCAAACTTGACGACTGCATTGCCCGAGGATGTCAGATTACGTGACTAGGTATCATAGGGTATCACAAATTGGTATGGTGACCTTCCAGTACAGTTTCATATTTCATATCACAAGATCTTTCTGACAGCCATGGTGCCAGATTAGCTGGCGTTCTACAAAGCCATTAGATAGAATAGTTCTGCCACAATTTTCTTTCTGTCATGGTACATAAAGCATGAGACATTAGACAGACAAGATCCAAAACACTTATGAGGCTGCATTGTATGCACTGCACTTCTAGCTGAATGCTCACTGGTTCTCATCTCTCATCTTGGAGTTACTGGCGATGTCAAACCACCAGCCCCGACTTGCTATGATGATGTAAATTAAGTCCGCAACAGAAAATCGCTGGAAAAGTTGCATAATGTGACAGGGCCTTTAGCCAAACTTCTCACTCAAAAGTAATGGGCCTAAAGATAGCCAACTGCAGGAGGTCTTGTTTTCAAGTCCCACTTCTGCCTAAAAACAACTTGAATTATTGGAGGCATGAATTCAATAAGACAATTGAAAAGATTTCTTCATTATTTTGGTCCATGCTGATTCAATGACATCACTCAATTCTAGCAGATATTTGGCCATACATTCTTGCTGCACATTACTTGCCCCCTTCATTTTAAATGTGCTTTACTGCACGGAGAGCTTATGCCATTGGAGTAAACTGAAGTTGTATCACATTTTTGTAACCAGCTTGAGAAGATGTGTGCTTTGTGACTTGAGCTATTATCCAAATGGAAATATCAATTTCAAACAGCGCAGACTGTGGCTATAAAGGGACAGCATGATCTGCAAGAAGGTTTAGCTCCATTGTGACATTCAAATGACACTCCCTTGACATTCAGAAACCAAAGGGGATTCTTTTGTTTTGTGTTTATTTAATTGTGCGTTGGTTATGTTCCACGTGTTTTGTGGGTTGTCCCCCCCAAGAGGTGGAGCCACCTGCCAATCTATAAATCTGAATGGCCTACAAATCTGGACGGTCTCCCACAGATCCTGGCGGTTCATTTGAATGCGCTTGGGAGTTTTGGTGAGTTTATGCGTTTCTACTGTGTTTTTGATATTTCTGGATTTTTGACCATCTGCCCTATGTTTTGATCTTTTGTAGAATTTGTGATTTTTGAGACTCTGTTTGCTTGGGATTTGCCTTAATGTTTGGACAAATCCTTTATGCCCTTTGTGCTCATGTTTGACGGAACATTTTTGTGGAAATAAAACCTTTTTATTTGTTTGCCCCTGAGTGGAAGAAAAATTAAACTTAGGGGTTAGATAGCCATTTAAGATAAAGTGTTTTGATATGCTTTCCACATTAAAATATAGCATCTATCTTAGAAGTAGCATAAAGGGTTAATAACTATAGTCTACGCATATAAAGAAACCAGATAAAGGTCAAGTGAACAACAAAGAACAAGAAAGTTCTACCAAGATGGTTCAAGAAGTTGGCTGACTATCATGTACCCAGTAAGACATGACAGGTCACGTACGCAGGAACTTGAGAAGTACAGGAAAGTATTGAAAGGACCAAGAATACAGTAGAAATAAGACTATTATACTGAGGTATGAAAGCTGGTTGTAAAACACCTCATGTCTTTTGAAACAATCAGAGTAAATTTTTGATGAATATGTATGCAAGTTCAGTTGTGTATATTCTGATCATTCGGTAACAGACTGCTGTGACGAATGCTCCCTCTTTAGGCATTTGCTGAAGAGATAATTAAAGATGCAATAGACAAGTTTCCTCCTGCCTGGTTTCTGACTCAAAGAGATTTCATCAGACTTATCCTAGCAGAGGATACATTTCTTTCTTTTAATAATATGTTAATTTCTACCACACCCATTGCAGCCGGGTTTGACAGTTCACCCCTTGAGTGGGACTTGCACGCTTTTGGACTCCTCAGTCACAACACAAATAAAATAACAATACAGTATTAAACTGAAACAAATCTGTGAGTATGAAAAACATTAAAGAGTAGCACACGTTAAAACAAGAATGTGGTATATCTGTATCAGCTAATCAGTTTTGCTTTATATCATGCCATCTGTAGTATTCAGCATCACAAGTGTCTAGTGCAAATAATACAGTATGAAACCAAACAAATCCACAAATATAATAAAAAAAATCAAAGAATGCTCAAAACAACAATACAGAATTTCTACATCACTTTGTGTATTTCATCTAGTGCCATACAGAATGCAGCACTCAGCATCATAAGGAGCTTTCTAGAGAAAACATGATTACCATACAGGATTGCACTGAAAAAGTACAGTGTAATAAAGAAATAAAGTGTAGCACAAGTCAAACCAAGGATGTGGTATCACTGCATCAATTAATCTGCTTTAGTGTATATAGTGTCATATGTAGCATTCAGTATCATACTGTAAGGAGCTGTGTAAAGCAAACACAAACACCATATAGGATCAGATGTAATAAAGAAATAAGAGTAGTACAACACAAGTCAAGTACATCGTATTAACACTGTTTTACACGGTACCATGTGCAGTATGCATTACTGCAAGGTACTTTGCAGAGAAATTAAAATGGCACTTGCAGCTAAAAACCTCGGAAGTGCAGTGAAGAATTAAATAACATGAACAGCTTCTTAGCCTGCAGAGGTCTATTAATTTTTTACATTTAAGATTTCTCACTTAAAGATTTACCAATGTTGTTTCTTGTCCAAGTGTGTGTATAAACACAGGGAACTCCAGTTTCTGTATTACATCTTGCCTGATGAAGGGGCCTGAGTTGCCTCAAAAGTTTGCATATTGTAATCTTTTTAGTTAGCCAATAAAAGGTGTCATTTTTCTTGACTTTTCATTACATTCATAATGGCTAACACGGTACAACACCCTAGTATTACAAACAGCTAAAGAAATGCAGCTCTGCCATATTAGGTCAGTCTATAGTGCCACACAGCGAGTACTGTCAGCAAGGAAATAACATTACAATATGGCACCAGACTGAAAAGTGTCCAAAGATGATGAATGTTTAGAGAAGCCCCCTAAGCCCACTGTCCAGGGTTCATATTGTTTGTGTGGAGTTTGAGTGGCTTGTCCTCCCACACCCCTGTAGACCTTCAGGTTATGTTAATTGCAAGCTGGCCCAGTGTGTGTGGGATGGGCACCCCATCCAGCATTGACTCCTGCTATTTGTCTAATGTTTCTGGGCCAGGCAGCAGCCCCCTGTGACCCTAAACTGGATGAAGCAGGTTTGGAGAATGCTAGTTGTATAGCGCAAGTCAAAACCGGATACAGTGATCCCAATCCTTACATTACAGAAAAGACAAGGTGTTTTATAAAGCATAATGAACACAACTAGGAACACACATGTTGCTAGTGAAGCAAAGTGCCACCTCATACTAACCAACATTCTTAAATCTTACCTGCTTCAATAATCCACAAAAATCAAAGCACAGAGCACCACTATTGCTTTATAAAGTCTAAACATCTTTACATTAAAAAAACACAACCAGCCAGTCTCCTTATTACAAATATTAAACCACCATTAAATTAAGAGGCATCCCACAATTTTACATCTGAGCTCACAGTCATCCACATTTCACACTTATTGAACGTTTTAAACAATAGACGGCTCAGTTAATTGCCCATTCATCCATTAGCAATGCCATTTAATCATGTTCAGCATTTGGGGTGAATTGGGGGGGGGGGGGCTACTGGGCAACAACAGCATAGACTGTCTTTCTGTTTATTATTTATAATTCTATACTTCAGTCCCAAAAACGATTAAATTACATGTAGCTTTTATCTAAAATATGCAAATCACAGATTGGTCTGTTCTATTTTTAAGCCTTTAAATATACCCAATTGATTTTGTACAGACTCTTTCCAAACTGAGAGCTTGCCCACGCCAGTCCTGTTTCAGGAGTGTTTGTCCCCACGTTCATAGTAATACAAACCCATTGGTGAGTCACACACAAGCTGCTCAGGGTGCTCTCTCCTGACATAGCTGGAATTTGCAGAACGGGGGCGACACGACTCAAGCCAAAAAGTAAGGAAGTTTAACTTCACACGTAGTTCCCTCCGAGGGTGAGCGTGTGAAGCGGGGGAGCGACGCAGACTGAGCGGGGGCTTTGTATTCAGCAGCGAGTTATTTTAAGGCAGCAGCTAGTGGCTGCTGCACTGCTCAGGAAGATGAAGTCGGGTGCTGGAAATCCTTCGAAGTTTGTGTGTGTGTGTGTTTATCTTCAGGTCACAAGGCCTACTCAACAGCCAATTGCATCAGTAATTTTACAATACACCTGGTGTGCTTTTCATATGGTGTCTCATTTTGTATTCAGTATGGGCCACTGTATTCATTATCTGCTGTTGGTATTGCACTAATGTCACCAGTCTATGGGAGATGCGCAAGTAAGAAATTGTTTTTATTTACTTTAAGAGAAGATTCAAAATTTGCTTTCTATACAAATGGAGATATGAAATCTTACTTGATCTGGCCAATCATGTATGTGAAATATAGTAGAGGTTACCCATACTAAGCACAAGACACTACAAATACTGTACAGTAGAGAACACTTACATGATTAGGCAGTATGTTGATGGATGTTAAATGCATGTTTATTGTACAGTTGACTTGTTCTAACTGTAGCACACATTATTCTGAAGATGGACCGCGAAGGTGCTAGCTCTGATACTAGCATACTGATGGCATCATTTCAGTTTGGCAAGCAAACTGTGCCCAGGGTGAGTAGAAGAAGCTATCAGTTCTGGTGTCCAGTAAAGTCCCCACTCTGATGCAGGGTAAGATGAACAGTTATTGCCCCTCATTTGAACGTGACTCCAAATTCTGCAATTTAATAAACAGTGTAAAAATAAAGGCCAATCTTAGATGTTCCGAAGACCTGGGTTCAATTCCTAGCCTCACCACCCTCCCAGTGTCTGTATGGATTTCCTCAGGGTTCTCCAGAACATGTTGCAGATTAGGCCCTTGAAACCCTTGTATTTTTACTTTTATTTTTTTTTGTACCTCAGCTGAAGTGTTTTCTGAATACATTCTGGATTCTAAATTTGACTTTAGTTTGCATCCAATTGTTAAAAATAAATCTTTTACCACCTTATGAGTGAGGCCATTTTGTTTAATGTCGACATTTAGTTGTGCGGTTCTTGCCGAGTTGCCAGGTAATCAACCCAGACGTGCATGGCTGGTGGCATCTTATGGCTGTGGCTATTGAGGTCATGACGAACACTTCCTGCTCATTTAAGAAATTAATTAAGCTCTGCTCTATGCATTTTGACAACGATTTAGGGTTTTGAATTTTGGCTTGAGGACAATTTATATTGGTCTTTCTGGATACGAATCTATGCTTGTTTTTTGGCTTACGTCTCTTCTTCTGGTCCCATATTTAACAAATTTTCTGTTACCCCTTGCAATGGTAGAATACAGGGTTGATTCCTAGCAGAATAAGTTTGGAAGGAAAACAAAAATGTTCCCAGCATGAATGTGGACTTTCTAGAGAACAGACATCAAGGAGTGAAAATGGGAGAATATCAGTCAGGGCTCTGGACCCCTAGCACACGGCCCTCTCAGGGCTGTGTTTTGCCCACTCTTCTTTTGCCTCTCTGTACACCAATAACTGAACCTCCAGCGACCCAACTGTTAAATTACTAAAGTTTGCTGATGACACCACTCTCATTGGCGTGATCTCGGATGGGGATGAGGCATCATATCAGAGGGAAGAGGATTATATTGCTTACTCTCATGAGGACACGGGAGGGGACATTGGAGTACACCCAATCAGTCCAAATGAGGTTTGTGGACTTAGAAAAGGTATATGACCATATTCCTTGAGGAATTCACTGGAAAGTTCTGGGAGAATAGGGACTCCAGGGCTCTTAATAAGCGATCTCTGTTCTGTGTATGATCACAGTTAGAGCAGTGTCTGCATACTTGGACAAACATTAGCACTGTTCCCAGTGGGTGTGGGACTCCACTAGTGCTGTGCTTTGTCTACTATCCTGTTTGTGATTTTCATGGACATGATATCAAGGTACAACCGGGAATATGAAGGTGTCCATGTCAGTAGAATTAGAATTGTTTCACTTGTTTTTGTAAATGACGTGGTCCTGTTGACTTCATCGGGATGTGAAGTGTGAAGCGGCAGAGATGATGATCAGCACTTTTTAATCTGAGGCCTTAGTAAGAAAAAGGTGGATTGTTCTCTCATAGTGGGAGGTAATTCACTAACTCAAACAGATAAGTTTAAGTATCTTGTTCATGAAGGAAGGAAAAAGAGATGGTGAGATCAACAGAAAGATCAGCGTGGTGAGTGCAGTTATGTAGTCCTTATATCGATCCCTAATAGTGAAAAAATAACAGAGTCAGAAGTCAAAGCTCTTGATTTACAGGTAGTGTTATGAGCCCTACCTTCACCTATGGTCATGAGCTTTGAGTGTTGACCAAAAGAATGAGATCCCAGGTACATGAGCTTTCTTTGCTGGTGGCTGGCTCTCCCTTAGAGATAGGGTGAGAAGCACAGACATCTGGGAAAGGCTCAGAGTAGAGCCACTGACCCTCCATGTCGAGTGGAGCCAACTGAGGTGGTTTATGCATCTGATATGGATGCATCTTCGACACCTACTTGCTGAGGTTTCACAGGGATGAGAAGAGTCCAGCGAAGACCCAGGGCTCACTGGGATGATTTAATCTCCCAGACGGCCTAGAAATGCTTTGGGATTCTGCAGCATGAGCTGGAAAGTACAGCTTAGGAAAGGGATATATAGGCCTCACTGCGACCTGGTCCCAGGTAAGCTGTGGAAAATAAATAAATTAATGTTTTATGTAAAGCATTTTTCACTACTACTGCGTATAATGTGATGGTGTCATATATTGTATATTGTGTGGTTTAATTCTATGTACTTTATTATGTGTACGGATGGATCACCAAGGGGAATTCCTAGCAGCTTTGTTAACTGGCAATAAAAGTTCTAGTTCAGTTCAGTTTATGTAGATTGTTTCGAGTCACACTATTCATGTTCAGCACCGCTTTAAATGATTTAGTGTAGGAAATGTAAAGCAATGTGAATTTACCACTGTTATATGTCATGATTTGGAGGTTTAGGGGTGTGTAGAATATAATGTTTCACATATTTTTCCCCATCCTTGCATTTTGGAATCGTCAGCACTTTTTAAATCATTATGTTTATGACGTTTCTGCGCCAAAATCTTGTTGATCAGTCCCAATGACAGGAGCCACCATTTTGTGTGTTTTCTGCTAATTGCGGCCATGTTGTTGTCAGTAAGAGCTCCACCAGGTGTGCGTCACGTGACACCATCATGCTGCAGGTATTTAAGATGGTGGAGCACAAGCCTCTTTGTTTAAGTTTTGGGATATTGTGCAAATCTTCATCTTCAATGATTTAGGGAGCTAGAAGTTAGAGTGTGAATTTTTGTCTTGGAATTTGGGTACTGATTTGCGTTTAAGTATTTGGTTTAAATAGCCTTTTTGGCTCCAAAACCTTGCCTGTCCCAGACAACATTTTTCTTTCTGGTGCGTTACTATTTTGTGTCTGCCATTCTCATCTGTGGGACAACGTTATGGTCTCCTTGAAAAAAGATAGGTGTACAAAAGAATAAATTAGCAAAGGAATGAAATAAAGACAGAAGAGAAGACAAAACCACAGTCAGAGAACAGGCTGATGTCAAGGAAAGAAGAGGAATGATAGTCGAAGCAGAAGATAGATTCAAAAATGAAAGTCCAGAAAGAAACAGGTCCCAACCATAAATAGAAACCTGTGGCTCTAACTGCGATAATTCTGGAAACAAATCGAGTTTGTTATGATCTAGGTCTAAAGGCTCAAACAGAACCAAAGGCCTACAGACTCAAAAAGGAGTAAAGGATTAAAATTACATTAGGCCAAAGGACTAAAAAAAAAACAAAAAAAAATGCCTAAATAGGTAATGCCTAACTTAGAGAAAGAGGAACCCCCAAAATCTCATTTTCAAGAAACATTTTTAATGTAATTGATTAGTGCATTTGGAAACAAATGAATACAAAATATCCAACACATTCAGAATACAAAGAAATCATAAATTCCAAAAACAAAAATGTTAATTATAAAAGAATACAAATTCAAACGAAATATGAATACTGGTTCCATAAATAATAACCAAACCAAGAGACAACCCAAAACAAAAGTCAAAGTGAACAACTAAAAGAGCAAAACAAAGTGGTCAGAAGACCACCAAATGTAAAAGTAAAATCGGGAGTGGTCTCCCCTAGACTTTCTCGTTTACTCAGATATGGGGATTGATATCTGAGGAGTAAACCGCAAGACAATTATTACATTTTTATATTATTTACATTAAAGAATCATCAACAACAAATTAAATCAAATCTATACTAATAAACGGCAAAGCCCTCACTCACTCACTCACTCACTCACTCACTCACTCACTCACTCACTCACTGACTGACTCATCACTAATTCTCCAACTTCCCGTGTAGGTAGAAGGCTGAAATTTGGCAGGCTTATTCCTTACAGCTTCCTTACAAAAGTTGGGCAGGTTTCATTTCGAAATTCTACACGTAATGGTCATAACTGGAAGCTGTTTTTTCTCCATTTACTGTAATGGAGATGAGCTTGAAACCCGTGGGGGCGGAGTTTGACATAATCACGCCTCCCACGTAATCACGCAGTACGTAGAAAACCAGGAAGAGCCCTAAAAAGCGCTGAAGAAAACATGCATTATATAATTGAGAAGGTAGCGAAACAATAAGAAGCGAGCGAGTGATATGTACAACCATATTCATGAGTTCTGCTACTTCGGAAACAAAGCACAGTGTAAACCTACACTTTAAATTAAGTTCATAGACAGGCTGCCGCTGGCGTTTGTAATTTAGTGCCTGCCCATATAAGGCCGTCCGTCAGCGGCAATCCAATAGCAA
>JANRMT010062791.1:143264136-143287887 GCA_026402145.1 Polypterus bichir lapradei
GTGTGTGTATGTATGTATGTGTGTATGTATATGTATGTGTATATATGTAGATATATATATATGTATGTATATATGTGTGTGTGTATATATATGTGTATATGTATAGATATGTATATATATATGTTTATGTGTGTGTGTGTAAATATATATATATATATATATATGACAGCAACACTCATCACTCACAACAGTGACAAAACAATTACATTGACAATCATGTTACGTTATTTTCAAAATGTTTCCTTTTCTTTTTCATTGCTTCTTTAACACACTACTTCTCCGCTGCGAAGCGCGGGTATTTTGCTAGTTAATAATATATTGAACAATTAATAATAAACGTAAAGATGAATAAATCAGACTCTGCAGCTGCATGAATAATAAAGTACCACTTCCGATTAGCGGAAATAGCTCAAAAGTTGATAGAAATCTATGTTTTTGTACCTAATACTTGTATGCAAAATTTGATCTAAGTGAAATCATACTCAAGTTATCATGTTTACATACACACACACACAAAATGGTCTAAAACATCGAGAAAAATCTCAAGGTCGACTTTTTGGATGTTTACAATACTTTCCCTACGAGAAAGTAAATCAGACTCAGGAAGGTATAAAACATCGACATTCATCAAAACCTCAAGGTCGAATTTTTGACAATTACAACACTTACCCTATGAGAAAGTAAATTAGATTCAGGGAGGTCTAAAATGTCAAGATTCATCAAAATCTCGAGGTTGAATTTTTAAGCGATTAAAATACTTTCCCTATACAGTGGAACCTTGGTTCACGACCATAATTCGTTCCAAAACTCTGGTCATAAACCGATTTGGTCGTGAATTGAAGTAATTTCCCCCATAGGATTGTATGTAAATACAATTAATCCTTTGCAGACCGTATGGACTGTATGTAAATATATATATTTTTAAAGATTTTTAAGCACAAATATAGTTAATGATACCATAGAATGCACAGCGCAATAGTAAACTAAATTTAAAAACACTGAATAATACTGAGAAAACCTTGCGCAACAGAGAAAACTAACACTGCAAGAGTTTGCGTTGTAGCGCTACGAACTGCTCGCTAAAAACACTTATTTTAATGAGTTTTTGAAAAATCTATAATTTAATAAACCAGCAAGAAAAGTAACATTGCAACAATACACGCTACGAACTGATCGCTGTAAACAGAAGTGAAGTAGTGGTTAAAATCCAATACAAAAAAGTCTTCATTAAATGCAAACGAGGTTTAAACAATGCACGGATCTGTCTCTTTAAAAACAAGCCTTATGCATCCAGCCGTCTCTCTCTCGTGTGTGTGTGTGTGTGTGTGTCTCTTGAACGCATCTGTGTGTGTGTCTCTTGCGCGTGGGCGCTCTTCTTTGTGTGTGTGTCTCTCTCCCGCGCGCGTGTCTCTGTGTGTGTGTCTCTCTCTCGTGTGTGCGTGTCTGTGTGTGTGTGTGTGTCTCTCTCTCTCTCGCTGCGCAGGGAATGCACAGGGAGAGACTGAACACGTGTGGAAATCATCGGCGCACACAAACAGAAAGGGAAACTGGCTTGTTCGTATACCGAGTCTGTGGTCGTGAACAGATGCAAAAGTTTGGTGAACTTTGGTCGTAAACTGATTTGTACGTGTTCCGAGACGTTCGTGAACCGAGGTTCCACTGTACATTTTATACGAGAAAGTAAAAAGGATTTGAGTTCTTTTCAACTTTATGTTTGTTTGTACAGTGAGTGCCATGGCCACATGTAAGACTGAAAAGTGAGCTATAAAGCATACGCAGGCTTAATCCTAAGAAAGGGTATGCAAAGTATTGTGATAAGTAAGAAAGTATAACCCAGAAACAATTATCAAGATACACTAAGAAGAAAAAGTAACCAATGGAAATCTTAAGAATATGTTGTGATAGAATAAGGATTACAAAAGACAGCTGATGATAACCGTAAGGTAGGCTACCCAAAGTGACACCGTACAAGAAGAACGAGGCCAAAGCTGTCCTCTGATACTATAAGAATAACAAAGGCAAGCGACGATAACCTAAAGATGAGGCAACCAAAGTGATGTGATAAAATAAGAATAAAGAAGACAGCTGACAACCCAATACAGAACTCAGACAAATGTTCCTGTTCTACAACCATTCCTTCTGGAAGTAAAGCCTGAACATGATATCAGCAGAGTGTCACATACACATGAAGGATAGAGGAATTTAGTAATCGAAACTCCAGGAACACCGGTGCTGACAATTTTGTTTCCTTTTGGTTTGTTCACTGGAAGGCAAAGCAACATACGGTCCAGTATGACAGCTCAATATGAGCATTAGTGAAACAATAAACAGATGACACATTACGCAGAATATCTTAAAAGAGTTGACGGACTGAGTGAAATGGTTGCAGTTGTTGACAAAAAAGAAACGAAAAACTGTAACAATGCAAAAGTGATGTCAATCAGCCAAAGAAGCCATTCTTTTTCATTTACTGTGCTTGGGCCAATAATAATAATAAAGAAAAGTGAAAATAGTAAATGAAGACACATTGTAAAGTGACTGAAAAATGGCTTACTGTAAGGGTGCAATACATTTACTGTACTCATTACTGGTCATCTGTATACAGATTTGTGCTTGTGTAAGGTGCCTGGACATATTAATTCAAATCCAAATCTACTGCTGAATTTTGATTTGTACTAATTGTAATATTTCTTTTTTTTAATTTTATTAATTTTATTGTAATCATTCCATACAAATAGATCAATTTTTAGAAAAAATAGGATTGAAAACAAATCGACCCCCACCCATGATTACTTGTAATATTTCTTTCACACTATTAGATTGTAATGAGGATTACTAGGGTAACACCCACTGCATGCCTAACCTACCTGGAAAGGGGGTATCTCTTTGAATTAGCGCTTTGAGCAGTGAGAAAAGTGCTATATAAATGCAAAGAATTATTATTATTATTAATTATCTTTCCCAAGGTTTCTTCCATTTTTTTCCCACTAGGGTTTTTTTTGGGAGTTTTTCCTTGTCTTCTTAGAGAGTCAAGGCTGGGGGCTGTCAAAAGGCAGGGTCTGTTAAAGCCCATGGCGGCATTTCTTGTGTGATTGTGGGCTATACAAAAATAAATTGTATTGTATTGTATTGTATTAAGTGGAATATTTGAAATTGGCTGTACCACCTCTCGTTTGCACGTCATCGCAATCTGAACATCATGCCATCCTCACACACGGATAATGAAAATGGAGTCCTATTTGTAGACAACAGCTCAGTCTTTAAGACCATCAAAGCTGATTGACCAACACTGGGGATTTCAAGCTATAACCGTCTGTTGGATTTTTAGACTTTGAGGATGGCAGTATCACTTCATCCATGCCAAAGACTCAGATCTCATTTCATATTTGAGAAGACAAAGATCGAAAATTTTTTCTTGATGATATTTATTGTTGGAGCTATAAATTCAGCTATTCATGCAATTATAGTTAACCACAATAACAGTTGGAATATCATATATTAGTAAACTAATTCAAAATAAATTGAGTAGAGTACACAATACCTTCATAATAAATCCAAATTTGTAGTTACAAACCTTTTCCTTTCTATTCAAGAGTCTCTGTTCACTTCATTGACGTAAAGATTTCTTGGAAGTCAAAGTAACGTGTGTGTGTGTGTCCAGATGGGTTCTCTGGCTCATATTTTCTAAAGAAAGTATACAAAGGTGCACCTAGAAACAGTTCTTTTGTCTACCTCGTCAAGCTTTTCTTAATTGGCATGACAGACCACAATATTGTTTAGTATGTCCTGTGCCATGTTGACTCACACTTCTGAAAGCAGTAAAACTTTTCTCAGCTTCAGTGAATGATGCACACTCCACTAACAAGAATCAGACCAGAGCCTCTGCCTCATCAAACAACCTCAACACATCCATTGGAAGTCCTTTAATTGCCTCTGCTGCTTCTCTACTGCAGCTGAATGGTCTACAATAGCAGTAATGAGTGTCCTCCATCTTCTGAAGGATATGTAAATGAAATTATAGCCATATCTATTAGCCAAATAACCATAAATGTACATTAGGGAGTTAACTAGTAATCTATCACTCAGTTAATCTTAATTTTTGCCTGACAAATACACAACCTCTGAAAGCATTTGATCCATAGTATAGTTTGGAGCAGACATTACTGTGACAGGCCATATTGGGTTATTACAGGATTTGTCAGGGCCTTTCCTGCTTGGAGACAATAGTCACTGCGACTAGAGCATCACATATAACCAAACTGTCTATTAGACTTTAAAGGCACTTGCAGACTGAATTTCCTGTTACATATCGTGGACTGTATTTAGCAAGGTATTTTTCCATGGGGTGCGGAGGTCACATACAGCACATATACTCACCTGGAAAATTTTGAGTTAACTTCCACCAAAAACTAGCTTGTCTAGTCACACAGACGTCTCCTTCCAGTCATGTAAGGCTCTCTCTTAAAGGTACAGGCTCACTGTGTAACCGAGGTTGGGAGATGTCAATTTGACATTTTCCTGTACATGAATGCTCCTGTTACATGCTGGCCCTCAATACAACCTCCTGTGGAAAGTAATATGCTGTTCCCTCTTCTCTACTCCTTGTTAAGGTAGGGCAGTGTAAGTCTTCATCACTCAAGTTGCAGATGACACCACCATTGCCTAAGATGACACAGCTCACACAGAAGAGATCTGCTCTTCTGACACAGTGGGACCAGGACAACAGTCTTCTCCATTTAAGTTTTTTGTATTTGCCATCACTGACAAAACATCTCAGCAGTCATCAAGAAGGTAAATCAAAGACTTTACTTCCTTAGATATCTGAGGAAAGCCCAGATGTTTCCATTTATGCTCACCAACTTCTCTAGCTACATTACATCCTGATGTGGCTCCTGCTCAGTCCAGTGCTGCAAAGCCCTAAACATGCCAGCACACAGCTCTCTTCTGTTAAGACCTCTGTTAAGCCATCCCATACAGTCAAGTTTATCCCTCCTCGACTCAAGACCACCAGCTTCAAAGAATGTTATTATCCAAGTGTCATAAGTCCACCCAACAGTCACTCATACTGACAACCGCACAAGTGGACCTGAGGTATGCATTTCTTATATCTATCTCCCGATATTGAATTTAACATATGCTGTTGTATTAATTTTTTGTTGTTTGAGATATGCTTCTCTTCCTAGTCTCTGGGAGACATGCAAGTAAGAATGACTTGAGTAAAAGGAGATTTTTTCATGGATATTTTTGATATAGTTTTCTGTTGTTCAGCATTTTTCATCAGTTTTTCATTCTATCAGAAAAATATCTTGGCCATCACTACAAGCTACATTATGGTAAGTAACATAAAAAATATTTGTTACTTTGAACCCAGTCCCCCAACAAGTTGTGCTCAGTAAAAATACTAAGAACCTTTGTTTGGATCTCATAAATGAGAATGTGTAAAGTGCCATTTGGAGTCTGTAATGTGCACAGCACTTCACTTCGAAAGATTAACAGAGTACATGTGATCCAAATTAATCAGTGAGATTGAATGGCACAGTTCCAAAGGTCTTTGTGTCATAACTGTAGATATGAGGTTGAACAGGAAACAAGAAAAAGATAACAACCCATGTGCATGGCCTCCTGACAAACAAAGAGACACAATTCAAATTCTAACCTTTGTGTTTGGCCTGCCTTCATGCCAGACCACAGTCATTCTCTTACCTACTTCATGATAGTGCAAAAAGGCACTGAACACTCAGTGCTCTCCAAATAACAGGCCGCAGCCATCCCCACATTCTGGATCAAACCCATATTCACTTTTGGGGTCTCCCTAGGTCAGGTGCACCTGCTACTCTACTCTGAAAACTAGTAGGTAGTGCCAGGTCTTCTAGTTGCTTGTCAATTAATGCCAAGTTGAGAGAGTCAGAGGGACTTTCTATTGTTTTCTGCTCAGGAACAGAACTGTTTACCTCTTATTCAGATTCCTGAGTGCCACCTTTGAGTCCTGGGCACCAGGACTGTGTGTCTGTGTGGAGTTTGTGCAGTCTTCCAGGATCTTAATTGGGGTTGGTGACTCTAAATGAGATCAGTGTTTGTAATTGTGGGTGTCCACATCAGTGAGCCCTCCATAATATTACATGTGCATATAGGCCACGCCTCCTGTGCATACACTTAATAAGCTAACAGCTTGCTCTATCAACCATGTGGCCACACCTCTGTGATATCACATGCACACATGCAAGCCACGCCTCCTGCACTGACACATTAATAAGCACACAAGCTGCTCATGACGAGACACAATGTTACAGCAACAGAAACACAAAAGGCTTTTTTGGGGTGTAAGCAGAAATGCAAATGGAAACAAAAAGAAAATGGAAAAACAATTTAATTCCTGAGCAGGGTTTAGCGTCCACCAGTGACTTCATTTTCTGCTTGTTTACCCCTGGGATTTGTAAAGCGCCGGACTAAGTAGGATGGTATTGTGAGGTGCATTTGCCATTTAACACAAGAGGGAAAGAGTCATGTGAATGATAATGGGGAGTGCGATTTGACAAGTGACCACCCATATGTGTCCAAGTTAGCTAAAATAGTTGGGACCTGAACTGATCTCATTCCTTTTCCCCCCACATACTTAATGAGGGCTTTCAATCATTTAATTTCACATGCCTACATAAAAGATATCCCGGACTTCTTACTTAAGTCCACCTTGAACTGTGATCCCCTGAGCATTTGCTCAGCCCCATTTAAACAACCTGCTTATCACTAACGGTGCAAGCTCTCTTTAAAAAATAGCCCCTGCAGCTTGTCCACTCTATAGAATTGAGACCCTCTAAAAGGGTGTCTCTCACAGTGGTCTCTTGATCTGCTGTCCCAGGTAATTTATGTTACCCTGCTACATTAGTTAAATGTGACTCCAGCCTTCCATATGCTGTTCCCTCAGTACTTCATCAACCCCAAACAATGTGGTCACCCTCCCCCAGTACTGAACAACTGAGGAAGGGCACCTCTTTGCCATGTCCATACATACTTGGACATATTGAATGACTGGGCAGAGCACCACTGCACACCTCAAAGAATGCTGAATCCCTTAAAGCCCCCCAAAGGCATTTCCGGTTCTGCCTGCAGGCCTGATTTCCATGCAGGATGTTCTCTTATTTTCTCACACTTGCTTCTTATGTAAATTGGGGGAGGAAACCAAATAAGGATGAAAAATCAAAGTGTTTACCAAACTGGGACTGGCAGAGAGAAGGACAACTAAGAAGCGAGGCGCAGTGTATAAAGGGTCCCATCTTTAAATAGTTAAGGAAACCCTCCATTTTGAGAGGGGAGTCTATGTTGTTGTGTGACTGGTAACTCCTGTATTCCATCCACGATGGCCCTGCCACGTCGTCATGACAACAATCGGGTCCTGATGGGTCTGTTGCTAGGCAACTGGCATCAGCAGTGAGAAGTATACGAAGATAAAAATGTACGAAACAAATAAAACACAACCTTGAGTGGGGGGCTCAGTGTCGAGTAGGTGTCAGAATTTCATATTCTTAAGTATGTGTGTGTGTTTTTGTGTGTGTGCGTGTGGGGAGGGGTGCTAAATTATTCGTCTCAATTCCGAAGCGCATTTTTGGTGAAGTTCCACCATTAAAGTCATCTTCCCTCATTACGCTTGTAGCAAGGGCAGAACAAACGCATATCCCCCCGTGTGCGATGTGCAGCTGTGGTGGAATATCGAATATGAGCGTGCGCAGGCTTGGGTGATAGCTACACTTTTGTATCACCCTGCCAACGACAAGTCGGGCTGAATCAAAACTATCCCACACTTTGGTTACATCACACAGGGGGTTGGGAAGAGTGTGACTCTCCATATTGGGCTGAAAGACCCCCCCATCTGAGAACTGCCCATTTGTCTATCCAATTACAGCAGTCATTGGGGTCTGAAGTCTTCCATATAAACACGTTAGCTTTGGTGAATCTGCCTGAACCCACTTTTATAATGGGGGAGGAAAGTCACCAGAAGAACATCAAAAATTCATCGAGGAGGCTGCTGAACACAGATAGACAAACAAGGCACTATATAATAGATAGATAGATAGATAGATAGATAGATAGATAGATAGATAGATAGATAGATAGATAGATAGATAGATAGATATTGTCAATGACTGACGCCTCAAATCCATTAAATGGCACACGGGCTGAACCTATCTCGAGAATATTGGACATGAGGCAGGATGGGGTTGCAGGGCCCACTGACACTCATACACGCACATATGGCAAAATTAGAGTCACTAGTTAATCCACATATCTTTGGGGATGAGGAAGGAAAATGAAGCATCAAGAGGAGGACCCCATGAATGCACTGGGAGAACACGCCAACTCTATAAGGAATATGACTGTGCAGATTCAGCACAGTGGATTTGTGAGGCAGCAGTACTACCCACTACTGTGTCTTTTTTATTAAGATAAATGCATAACAACACCTTCTGCATTGTATTTGATCTGTAAGGTGGCATTGCTGAAGGTCAAATTGTGAGGCACTGACTCAGATATTCTCAAACATACTTGGTGTAATTCAGAACCACAAGAGGCCAGACTACTGGATGCAAGGCAGTCAATAACCCTGGCGAAGGTGCCAGTCCCGAAAAAGTAACACTCACAGTTACATGTGGGCCATTTTAGAGCTGCCAGTTAACTTAAACTGAATGTATCTGAGACGTGGAATGATAACTGGAGTACTGAAAGGAAAACCCACACAGACATGGAGCTCCAGGACTCTGGACCCTAGTAACAAGGCAGGAATCAGCACTGGAACCAGCACACACTCTGATTCAGGGCCAATTGTGTTTCGTGATATGGGAGGAAAACCAGACTACTTATAGAAAATCCACCAAAACATGGGGATAACATGTAAAATCTAAACCAACAAACCCCACGTGCACAAGGACTGGTATGAGATTTGTCCTCAGGACTCTGTATTTCTGAGGTGACATCACTAACCATTGTTACAGTGTGCTGCATGTGAAAGTTTATACAGAAAATGGCTTGACAATTTCACAGTAACTGGAAAGTTACAATATGGGAGTGAATAGCCACCAAGTAGCCCTCACTTTTTATGGATTGCTATTTGTATGCTATTACAAAAAGAGAAGATTTGTTTTGGTATGTTTGCTGAAGGCCCACATCCACAATCATGGAGAAAATAGGCATACTACTTAGGACCCCTAAGGGGCTAGAAACTTCATAGAGCTTTGATGATGTACAAAAAAAATGTACAAAAACTTTGTTAAGAAATGGAACAAAATGTGGGAACATTAGAACGATTTGGACCAATAAGCACATCCATACTATGCAAGTCAAGTTACCTTAAGGCCAGATCACTGAACACAATTGTATTTTCACCTAGATTGTCTAAAATAACAAGTTATGCTCTCCACAACACTACTGGGTAATTTATTCCATGTGCCTGTTGTTCTCTGTGTGAAAAAAAACCCTTTGTAACATTTGTGTAAAATCCACCCTTAACAAGATCTCATCCATGTCCCTGTGTTCTTGCTGCCAAAATTCTTGTTATACTAGAATTCATACAAACATTTCCAGTATAACAGTAATAATAATAATTAACAAAGAAGCAAATGAAGCACATCAACTTACGAGTAACTGTACATTAGTTTGGGGTTGGGGAGTTGGATATTGCATGTCACTCTTGTGAACACTAGAGGGCACCAGAGAGCACCCAACACAACACAACGACACAACATCACAACACAACATCACAGACACAAGTCCTATTTGAATAAAACTGGCCTATTTTACATCTGCCATCCACAAATGATACAATAGTGTAATAAATACAATTCTCTTCACTTTTGTCTTTCTTTTCTCCAGCTCTGCACCACCAGGAGAGCTTTGTTCACTTCCACCCGACTCTGACTTATCCCAGACCTCTAGGGCACAGCCCGATGGAAGTACTTCCAGGTCAATGAAAGTCCCATAAAGCAGGGATGAGAATTTTTGTAGCACCCCCTGGCAGCACCCACTGAACCCAACTAAGCTGTTCTTGAGGACCACAACATCCAATGTGCCTTGTGGGTCTCTGCACAGGTACAACTGCCTCCTTTTGTGTCAGTGGAGCCTGTAATCCTGCTGGGTTGTCTCTCCCTGTCCTTCCCTTACATTGTTCTCCTGGATGGGTATTGTTTCTGGGTCCCACTTGGCTGAGACACCAGTGTACCCACTATCAAATTGGCATCTTCTGCCTGTTTTCAGGGTGAAACAGGATGATATTCACCCTGTTTCTTTTGGCATTCTTGGGCTGCCCTCTTGTCCAATTAAAGAACCATGCTCCATCCTGGCCAGGATGCCCACCCATGTGTGCCATCCATCACACCATATAGACATACCCTCTTTAGTCAGCTGATCTGATGATGATGTGATGATGATAATAATATTATTTATTGTCATAGCCAGGTCAGTAGCAAAAATTTTACTTGGTGCATCTCATATAAATAAAACCATCAATACAAACATACAACATGCCATGCCAAGGACTGTCCTCATAAAAGGGTGTAGAGGTCTCATTATGGCCCAACAACAAGCACTAATTTCACTTTCAGAGAGATTTATGCTTCTATACTAATAAAAGGCAAAGCCCTCACTGACTGACTCACTCATCACTAATTCTCCAACTTCCCGTGTAGGTAGAAGGCTGAAATTTGGCAGGCTCATTCTTACAAAAGTTAAGCAGGTTTCATTTCGAAATTCTACGCATAACGGTCATAATTGAATCCTACTTACGTACATATATATGTCCATAGCCTGCAGCTCGGTCGCCGTGTGAGGCAGCGTTGCGTCCCCCATCAGCACGCCTCCCACGTAGTTGGCTGCCTGCACATATAAGGCCGTCTGTCGCTCCGGTGTCTACATTCTCTTCCTTGCTTCGCCATGGTGTTCATGTCTCCCTGCTGATAACTGCAGCCTTTTTATTTAATCCACGGCTTCTCTGCTGTTTTATTGTTCGTTTATTACGATGCAAAGTTATCGATAAAGCCGGTTGTATTCTTACAACGTTTGACAGATGCCGAATGTCACTTCAACACAAGTCCTGCAAATACTAACGGAATTGAAACAAACCATGAAACTCAAATTGATTATGACAGCAGCAATCCAAGCCGTGAGAAAACAGTAAAAAGGAGGCGTGTCAGATGTCGTGGTACATTTTCTGATGCAGCAAGACGAAAACAACTTTGTGACGCTGCCGCCAAATACTCGCAGAAAAATCCACAAGTTAATAGACACGCTGTCGCTAAATACTCTCAGAAAAATCAAAAAGTTAATAATGGGAATGCCTGTTAAACATCTTAGATTCACGATTTGGGTAGTGATCACTTTGATGAATGAAACCTGTTTTCTTTACAACGGTTGACAAACATGGAATATAACTTGAACACAACACATCCTCCAAATACGAACCTGATTGAAAGAAATAATGATTATCAAATCCTTGATGACAGCAACACTCATAACAGTCACAAAACAATTACATTGACAGTCATGTTACATTATTTTTAAAATGTTCCCTTTTCTTTTTCATAACTTCTTTAACACACTACTTCTCCGCTGCGAAGCGCGGGTATTTTGCTATATATATATATATATACTAGCCATGTGTGCCCAACTACGTTGTGCGTGTTAAAGTTGTCTGTGAAGGGCTCCCTGTTTAAACGCGGCTGCAAGTCGTGAACAATTACATTGACAATCATGTTACGTTATTTTCAAAATGTTTCCTTTTCTTTTTTATTACTTCTTTAACACACTACTTCTCCGCTGCGAAGCGTGGGTATTTTGCTAGTATATATATATATATATATATATATATATATATATATATATATACAGTATGTGTATATGTATATATGTAGATATGTATGTATATGTATATATGTATATGTGTATATGTTTATATATGTATGTGTATGTATATGTATGTGTGTATATATGTAGATATGTATATATATGTATATATATGTATATATGTATATATATGTGGATGTATGTGTGTATATATACTGTATATATATATGTATGTGTATATATATGTGTATATATGTAGATATGTATGTATATATATGTATATGTATATGTGTATATGTATATATAAGTTTGTGTGTGTGTGTGTGTGTGTGTATATATATATATATATACATACAGTATATATGACAGCAACACTCATAACAGTGACAAAACAATTACATTGACAATCATGTTATGTTATTTTTAAAATGTTTCCTTTTCTTTACTTTTTTAACACACTACTTCTCTGCTGCGAAGCGCGGGTATTTTGCTAGTATGAAATAAAAATAACAGGAAACATCACTTTTTCTGTATTGTTTACCTGTTAAAGCAACTTTTTCGGTCATGAAACACATCAATCTATAAATTGCTATCAGTGCATTATGAGTCATTAAATTATCGGTATCATCCATGAAAAACATAAGGCTCATTCACCAGAATCACAGCAGATTATTTTCAGTGAGTTCTGCTGTTAAATCCTTACAATCTAAACTTTCTGCCAGCTAATTTTTCCATGAAGATCCTAGCCAATACATTCACTCTCCCCTGAGACGCAGTCGTTCTTAAAAAATTTAGAAGAGAAGTCACTTTCTGTGAAAGACTCGTCAAAAGAAACACAGTCCGGTGTGATTTAACCTTTCAAGGTGCATGTTAAAGGAATACTTCACCCAAAAATGATCATTTTTAATATGTTAATTATGTCATGTCTATGTTAGTTTTAGGCCCAAACTGATTCTTAAATTAGTATTGTTTAGGTAAATATTGTTATGCCTTTTTACTATTTGTCTAGTCATGTATTGAATGTCAATTTGATGTTATTTTTTGGTTTACTTAGTTTCTAGATGAATATATTGTGCTATGTCCTTGTACTTTGTGGGTGGATCCCCAAGAGGTAGGACCACTCTGACCTCATCATTATGGGGTAAGGCAGTCAATAACCTCGGTGAAGGTGCCAGTCCCAAAAAAGTGACACGCACACTTACATGTGGGCCATCAGAGAGCTGCCTGTGGGCCATTAGAGAGCTGCCAGTTAACTTAAACTGCATTTATTTCTAGTAGGACTGACTACTGCAATGCGGTGTTCACTGCATGTTCAAACTGTTCTTTATACAGCCTCCAGCTAATCCAAAATGCTGCTGCAAGAATTATTACAAGAACAAGAAAATACGATCACATAACTCCAGTTCTTAAATCCTTACACTGGCTCCCGGTTAAGTTTAGGGCAGATTTCAAAATCCTCCTTGTAACATATAAAGCATTAAATGGCCGTGGTGCAGCTTACTTGTCTGAACTTATCATGACTTACAAACCAGAACACACATTAAGATCTCAAGATGTCGGTCTGCTTATGATTCCAAGGATTAATAAAATAACAGTGGGAGGTCAAGTTTTTAGTTACAGGGCCCCTAAACTGTGGAATGGTCTGCCTGCTTCTATAAGAGATGCCCCTTTGGTCTCAGCTTTAAAATCCTGGCTGAAGACTCACTACTTCAGTTTAGTACACCCTGACTAGAGCTGTCGATTAACTGTACAGACTGCATCTCTGTTGTTAGTCATAGCAATAAAACATAAGTAACATAATAATTATAATTTGTTACTAACCCTCACCTATTCTGTTTCTCCTCTCGGTAGTCAAATGTGGCACTTGGTGCCATGGCCCACCTGTCGAGTTGTTTTGCCTGCCTAAGTTAAAGCCATTTCTGATGGAGGATTGCAGAAATCTTCGGGTAGAGGGGTCCTTTTATCAGATTGGCTGGACCAGCACTGTCTCAGCTGTGGAATGGCCAATAGGGGGAGGCAGCTTGATGGCCGAGGTCTCCAGGACTCTGAACAAATCCAAGTCATATTATTTGATATCATCAATCCATCCATTATCCAACCCGCTATATCCTAACTACAGGGTCAAGGGGGTCTGCTGGAGCCAATCCCAGCCAACACAGGGCGCAAGGGAGGAAACAAACTCTAGGCAGGGTGCCAGCCCACCACAGGGCACACACACACACACCCACACCAAGCACACACTAGGGACAATTTAGAATCGCCAGTGCACCTAACCTGCATGTCTTTGGACTGTGGGAGGAAACCAGAGTACCCGGAGGAAACCTACACGGGGAGAACATGCAAACTCCACGCAGGGAGAACCCGGAAAGCGAACCCAGGTCTCCTAACTGCAAGGCAGCAGTGCTACCCACTGCACCACCGTGCCGCCCTATTTGATATCATCTACTGTTGAATTCTGCTCTGTATTTGTAATATTTCTATTGCACCATTATATTGTATTGAGGTTTAGTTCTGTTCTGTTCTGTGTAGTGTATTGCATTGATTCTCCTGGCTGGGTATTGTTCCTGGGTCCCACGTGGCTGAGACACCAGTGTACCCACTATCAAATTGGCATCTTCTGCCTGTTTTCAGGATGAAACAGGGTGATATTCATCTTGTTTCTTATGGCATCCTTGGGCTGAACTCTTGTCCAATTAAAGAACCATGCTCCATGGTAGTGTATTGAATTGACCCTCTTTTTTGATGACCTACCTAGAAAGGTTTCTGTTTGAACTGCCCTTCCTAAGGTTTCTTCCATTTTTTTTCCCTACAAAGGTTTTTTATTTTTTTTGGGGGGGGGGGTTCTTGTCTGCTTAGAGAGTCAAGGCTGGGGGGCTTGTCAAGAGGCAGGGCCGGTTAAAGCCAATTGTGGCACTTCTTGTGTGATTTTGGGCTATACAAAAATAAATTGTATTGCATTGTATTGTAATGTAACTGAGATGTGGAACGATAACTGGAGTACTGAAAAGAAAACCCACACAGACATGGAGATCCAAGACTCTGGATCCTGGTAACAAGACAGGAACCAGCTCTGGAACCACAACACTCCGATTCAGGGCAAATAGTGTTTCGTGATGTGGGAGAGAAACCAGACTACTTATTGAAAATCCACAAAAATACGGGGATAACGTGCAAAATCTAAACTGACAAACCCCACTGGCACAAGGACTGGTATAGGATTTGTCCTCACGATCCTGTATTTCTGAGGTGTCATCACTAACCATTATTACACTGTGCTGCATGTGAAAGTTTCATTAGTACAGAAAATGGCCTGACGATTTCACAGTAACTGGAAAGTCACAAAATGTTTCTTGCACTTTGTGGGTGGGACCACTCTGACCTCATTGTTAGGGGACTTTCACCCCCACGGCTCACTTGAATGGTGAAGTTTAGCGTTTTATAAGTATCTTGCTCTTTGTGATTTCTGATTATTTTGCCTTCTGACTTTTTCAGCTCTGGACTATTTCAAATTGTGTTTTTTCTTTTTTTCATACCATGCTTTGGATTGCATGGTTGGCAGCTTCTTCCTTTTTTTTGGCTTTTTAATAGTCCTGTTTGCATTTTGCTCTGTTTTGAAAATAACCACCTTTTCAAAAGAGGTTTTGTGAACTTGCCGATACTCCAGCCAGTGTTTTCAAGGTTCTCCCTCTAATGAGACTTCAAGGTTTTCTTAGACTTCTTGCTATTACTTTGAATATAAAAGCCTGACCTCCATTTTCTGATCCTTTTTTTCTCATTTTGTGTGCCATTTTGGAAGGTTTGCTATTTTGTAGTGCTAGAGATTCTTAGCAACTTTGTAGGGATGACTGAGAATAATCTGGAGAATAATTTTTCCTGTAGAATGGGCATCTATGGGGGATACTAATGATGGAGGATAGCAACTGATACAAAAACATCTGTGGAAAAATCATGCTCCTCATGTCACATAATCCACCAATCAAGTCATCCAGTTGCATGCTCACAACAGACACATGTCACACACATGCGCATGGAAGGCAGCTGAAGGGCTCACAAAGGAACAATTCAATGCCAGACCAAGGGTTGGCAGAGTGCACTAATTCTTCCTCTTTATCATCGGCAGACCAACCATGGAAAATTTCACCTGGACTCGATGGCTTCACTTCTGGTTTCCGGGCCCAATGACATCACTTCCACTTCCTGCTCCGATGACCTCACTTCCCCTGCCTGGTTTTAAAACTGCCATGTTTGCCTATCTGTACTGTTCTGTGTTGGACTGAAGTCTGTTAAGACTTGTACCATTTTTGAACCACAAACCTCTGTTTTGGCAGCCTACCTCAGCCTATACTCTACAAGGGTCTTGTGATCCATGACAGTGCAATTTCCAAACCAGACAGTAATGCGGGTGCACAGGTTAAACAAATCACATTTCTGAGCACTTGTGAGACATGCAACGCTGCCTTTTGGTGAACACCCTGGCACTCCAAACAACAAAACACAGAAGTGCTCATCAGGGAGTATCCATGAATTCCAGTCCACTTCGTGAACGGAGTATATTCCATTTCACAGGGCCGGCATGAGGAGTGAGGCGACAAGGTGATCACTTCATATTGCACTTTGGTAAAAGTGGTATTTTCATAAAACAGTATTTATTTTACATTATGAGATGATAATACAGTGGAACCTCGGGTCACGGACATCTCGGACCATGTACAAATCAGGTTACGACCAAAAAGTTTGCCAAACTTTTGCATCTGTTCACGACCACACACTTGGGTGACGAACAAGCCAGTTTCCCTTCCGGTTCGTACGTGCTGATGATTTCCGCACGTGTTTAGTCTCTCCCTGTACACTACATTGTTCTCGGTCAGACGTGCATCGCGCAGAGGGACTTTGTGGTATAGCAGGTCCACAGCTCATGTCAAGAGGCCAGTTTTAAATAAATAATTGCCACACTACAGCTGCCACATCCTCTTCATAAATAGAAGCGCAAGGCGGCTAAATGGAGGAAAAAAGAAAAGAAAGACGGAGGTCGCGGAGTGAGGAAGTAAGCAGGAAGCAGTGTGGAAAGAACCGGTGTGAGCGAGTGAGCAAGCGTGTGATCGCAGGCAGGCAGCTGGACAGTCAGCCCAAGAAGGGGTGTTTGGCCGACACTCGGTGGGGCAGAAGGAAGCGGCCGCTCCAGCTGAGCGATCAATGAGCTGGAGTGACGAGAAGAAGGACGGCTGGCCGCGTAAGGCCGAGAAGGCAGCGGGGGTCACCGGTTAAAGAATGCACCAGGCTTCTTTTTAAAGAGACTGCTTCCAGCATTGTTTTAACCTCGTATTTAATAAAGACTTTTTTCTATTGGATTTTGACCTCCACTTCACTTCTGTTTTTATGGGATTATTTATTCATTGAAGGATTCTGAAAGCACTGCACTTTATTTAATTTGGACTTTGTTTTTGATTGTTGTTTTGTTGATTTTAATAAAAGCACTTGGCACTTTTTGCACCATCCCCTTGCTCCATTGTAGTGCCTCACTGTCATGCTCATCGGTAACATTACCAACGGTGATGGGTTTAAGGGCTCCCGGAAGTGAGATGTGAGCATGCAGCGAACCTGCATCGTCACAGACTTTACCTCAAAACTGTAATCTCCTCTCCACCCTGTTCCTCCTCACTTCCTTCATGCCAGAACTCGACTCATGCAAGGTTAGTTTTCTTGGTTGTTTATGGTTAGTTCTTGAATAAATTAAGGATTTTTCAAATGTTCGTTTTTTTCCATATGCTTAAAACTCATTAAAAAAAGTGTTTACAGCGGGCAGTTCGTAAGGCTGTAGCGAGAACTCTTGCAATGTTCGTTTTTCTCTGTTCAAGGTTTTCTCAGTGTTATTCAATGTTTTTACATTTAGTTTACAATTACAATATGCATTCTATGGTATAATTAACTATTTTTGTGCTGTAAAATATATTTAAATACAGTTCGTATGGTCTGGAATGGATTAATTGTATTTACATACAATCCTATGGGGGAAATTACTTTGGGTCACGACCCGAGGTTCCACTGTACTGTAGTGCTGGAGCGTCAGAAGTCTTCCTGTAGTTATTTCCACGCAGGAGTTAGTTGATTGCCCACAGGATTGGTGTGTGGACACGTGTCACATGTACTCCATACCCTGCGCTCGAGTAATGGGATGTAAGGAAGCATCTGACCAGACCCAAAGCTTCTGCATGCTGCGCTGTTGTGGATATCTTTGTTATGGGTTATGGACTTGTTTAAAGCATGACAATACAAAAAAAAATCAGAAAAAAGCATGCACCATAAGAGTTACATATGTTTCCTGTGCCTTATTTACATAACACCTTTAAAAATTGTGAGAGATAATTTTACTTTGAAAATTTTGGATTTGGCAGAACGCAATTCACCCTGCAAGCACTTTTTGAAGTAACATGTTGGTGAATGATTTTAGCATTCATTTGATTTGATTTTCACACATTGAATTGTGTATTTATTAAATTATGTCACTTTTAAGGCATCAGTCACATGTGTAATATCTGTCAAATGCCTCCAAAGTTTAGAAAAGGTCCCATTTAGGGAAGTGTTTTCGATGAGCTCAATAGCTGTTTTGTTTTACACTCAGTTTTGAAATCTCAAACCCCTAGGCATTGAAGAATGTATACATTTTCACTGTTTTTATGTCTATTTTGAGTGATCTGTTATTAAGATAATCTTCTTAATTTTTTCCAAAAATAATTTTGTTTAGTTATTAAGATCATTTATAAAAATGTGTCATTTGTCTGCTGCTTGAAGGATAGACTGTATCATGGGAGTACTGTACCACATGTGGATAAAGTGCATTGTCTGATGAGTAGTAAGGGAATGTGGTGCAGGAGAGGGGGTGTCAAACAATGTGCCTTGCCTCAGGTGGCATTATTTAACAAACTGGCCCTAACTTTTAAAATATTAGATTTTTGTGTTACTACAGACATTTATGAATAAGCAGCTTTGACGCCATCTTCAGCCTCATCAGTAATCAGAACATACAGCCAGCCAATTGATGATAAAAGGGAGCAGAGCACAAACATCAAGTGACAGTATCTCTCTTAGGATCTCATACGGATTTCTGGCAAAATTGGACCCACTTCATCCATATTTTAAAGGATTACACAGTGCCAGTCTGGGCAGCTTGAGACACAAAGCCAGCCTGGCCACATTAAACTGGCTCAGCTCAAGACCCACAAGTCCATCAGCACTCTTACAAAGGCCGAACACAAGGGGGGCAGCTCCGCAGACCTCCTGTGAGATTGCAAAAGCTTTGGTGTACCTCTTGGAATATCGCTAAAGATGAAACTTTCAAAAGTGAATTTTAATGATGTTTAGAAAACAGGGGTAAGGTGCCTTTCCCCAACGGCCCACAACCAACCAATTTTAACAACAAAAAAAAAAAAGTGTCTGACAAATTTGTGAGATTATTGTAGAAGACAATTTGTTGAAGATGTTAAGTTCATGCACCTCATAGCTTATGAGGTCTGTCAGCCCTGGTCTTGATTTCAAGGTTGCTTTATTTAGTCATGTTTAGACAAGAAAACATGAAATTTGCCTTCTAAGTTGCATCTAATGCCAAGACAGAAGGAAATGAAACCCAACAAATAGAGACAAGACAGGTTAAGGTAGGGCAGTCTGATATAGTTTGTTACAGGATACATATCAAACCTTAATCATTTTCTCCGATATTCCTTATTAAAAAGTCGTATTGCACTAGGAAGAAAGGAATTTCTGGAGTGATTTGTGTCTATCCTTCCTGATATCTACATGTAATGGATGTCTGTCGTCAGTTTAGATTATTTCTGGTTTCTTTAGCATTGTCCTCTGACACACACTTGCCAGATCATCTAGATCAGTCCCAATAACTTTAGCTGCATGCTTAGTCATCTGCTAGAGCTTTATTAAATTTTGGTTTGTTAGACTACTAAACCAGGGAAAATACTCTGTAAATAAAAAGTAGCCATGAGTCACTGTGACAAGACTGCCTAATTCAATAAAGTGGCATCTTAAATAAGTTAGATTAATTTGCATAACACAATCAAGAAGCATTTCAGTTTATACCAATCAACATAGAGATAAATGGCATATTCTTCAAATACACATATCTCTAATTATTATCTAAAGGTCCCAAAATAGCATATTAAAAGTAATAAATAGTTTGAGTTTACGGAGGAGAAATAAACGCTGATTGCATTTAGAGAATATTTAAAAAATATGTTTTGTGTATTTGCATTCCAGGATTGTTATCTAAGTTAATTCCTAAGTATTTATATTTATGAATTATAGAGGCTATTAATCACTCAGGAGACTAGTGACCATGGGGTGAGCAGAGTGCAATGGGTCAGGTAAGATCTTAATGGCTTTATGTTTCAGTTGTGGCAGACGGTCAGGGCCCTACACCTCTTCTTTATATGGTCCGGGGGAACAAGCATGGACTGAACAATTCCCTTCCCTGGGACGCTAGATGATTGCCCCCCTGGGTGGCAGTGGTGCCTCGAATTCCTGCAGGGCTCCCTGTTGGGATCCAGAGGTGCCGCTGGGGGTGCTGCAGTTGTTCCTGAAGTGCAGGCGGAAATAGGTCATCAGACACCTGGGCACTTCCGGGTGGGCTATAAAAGGAGCCAACAGCCACCACGCCGGGAGCCAGAGTGGTGAGGAGGGTGACAAAGCTTGCTGGAAAGGAGTGGAGGAGACAGAGAGAAGAAAAAGTATTGTGTGTGTGCTTAGTGCTTGTTGGGACTGCGTTGTGCCTATGGGAAACGGGGAAGGCGTTTTCCACAGGCAAAGAAAAATAAAAACTTGTGTTTTTTCATTAGTGTGCCTTCCTTGTCTGTCTGTGTTGGGTCAAGCGCTGGTATAGTGCCATCTACACAGTTTATAAAATTATAGTGAATTCACAGTAGGGTGGTAATGGCCAGTGGTTTTCAAAGTGGTGCAGGCCACTTGGTCCACAGGATGGAGTCTGGAAAACCACACCATGATAAAGAAGGTCAAAGCACATCCAGGAATGCATCTGCAGAAAGGAGCCATTGTTTGCAGAAGCATTTAGATATCTCAGACTGATCAGCCTACTTCATCACTACAGATGTGCTCACCTCCCATGTGAAAATGCTGGAAACCATCTCTGGCTGATCACCTGCCTGGGTCACCAGAACTGTGACTTCTTATGACTTGCAGAATCCCCAGAGGTTTGTTTTCTCCAGTAATGCTGTCTTTGTCATTCTCTCATTTTCATCTGGCAATATTTTAATTCTAATGTTAATGGACTTCCGTTGTCATAACTTTCTGTTAATTGGATTAAAGATGGCTCAGTTTTACTGTGTGTGCATTCTTGTATGACATGTACTTTGTTATTTGTCATTGCTTTAAAGCTGGAAACTTGTGGAAGTGCTCTGAGTGAGCACTATACAAAAATAAACTGAATTGAACCAGGCTGGTGTTCACCCCAAGAAATCAGCTTGTAAATCACTTAACAAAGTTGAGGGGTGCAAAAAATTTGTGCCAATGGCTTAAGAATGAAAAGCCTTTCCATCTGGAAATAGGCAGTAGAGTGCAGAGAAAGTATTCAAATCAGGCCACTTAACAGGCTTACGGACCCGGCCTGGACACTCTCTTTGGAGATGGCACATTCTCCCCATGTCCACTTTGCTTTGAGAACAGCGGTATCTTTCCATGTGCCAATGCAGTGAATGCTATTTTACTCGATGACTGGCCTGGCATGACTGAGTGTGGGTGCATGTGACCGTGTGCCCAATATCGACTGCTTTAGGTGTACGTAGGCTTTAGCTGTGCTCCCTGCTGGAAAAAATAGTTTTGTGAAAGGATGGATGGAGTACAGGAAACATCCAGTGGGAGAAAAGCGTGAGGAACAAGAAGACATGGGAAGTTTAAGGAAAATGGAAAGCTTCTAACAATGGAAGGGGCATAAACAAGAATAACGTCAAGACGTGGTGAATATCCTCCATCAAGCTGGGTGGGTATAATGTCCAGTTGTGTATATATTGACGACTGACCAGAAATAAGCGATTGGAAATAAGGTGTCCTGGCTCAGAGGTTCACTACAAGGAACAAATATAAGACCTCAGTATTAGGAGTAATCACCCAAGGCCCTGTACAAGTATGGTTTATTATGTATATTTTCTTCTAATCGACATGCAGAGGTGTGTTTAGTCTGAGACCTTGAGAATGTCTCCCAATCCAAAGGCCGTATAAAAATTACATACATGGAAAGGAGGTGGAAAGATCTGAAAGTTTAAGATTCCTGAAGGTCTACATTAATGAAGATCTGACATGGTCCCTAAATATCTACCATGGGTTAAAGAATCTCAACAGATAGCCTCTAAGGAAGAATACAAAAGCTCATTTACCATTGCAGCTGCTAATATATTTTTATTGCAGAACATTGGAAAGTATACTCCCTTGTTGAGCGATGGGGAAATGTATACAGTATGAAGTGGCAAAGGCAGCTCAGCAGGTCATTAGGACTGAGCTACCAGACCCAGATGATGTCTATGCTTGACGACTAGATAAGAAGCCTAGTAGTATCACCAGGGCATCCACCCACCCAGGACCCTGGACAGTCCAGCAAACAGTATACAGCAGGCTCACATAAATACAGTACATTCTTTCCAGGACACGGCCTCTCTCACTTTCATTGTGCTTTCCCAAAATTGTAAAGAGGTTTGAAAGAGCCTTATCATCTTCATCACCCTTCTTCCCAGGATTGCTTAATGAGCATTTTATAGTAACAACAGTGAAGTAGACCACTGACAATGATCATTTTTTTCTATCTCATGTTATTTCCCTTTTACTATTTTAGCATTTAATAAAGATAGTTCTGTTGTAAAGTATTTTGTATTTAGCATTTTATAATCATTTATTATTCTGTATAGTGTGTCTTGTACTTGTATATTGTTACGGTGTATGTTCGATTTTATTATTCCAGTAATGAACTATTGCCACACAAAATTTCATTGTATGCATTTCAAAGACAATAAAGTATGTAATTTAATGTATACAAATAATTGTATGTTATTCTGATGTTTTAAGTTGCCTGGAATACAGATGCCTGCCAAATACACAATAACAAGTGGCGATAAGCAAAGCAATTCATGCAAAATTGAATTTGCAGTGACACATAAGGTTTCAATTCAGAAAATAATTTGCAAAACAAATCTCGTTTCCCCATAAGCGAAATTCGTCCCATTAGTACATGCACTTTCATCTCATCTGCAGATCTTTCTTCATGTGCAAAAGCATGGCACAATGAAAGTTGAGGGTGCAACTACTGATCTCATATCTGAAAGGACTTGCCCATTGCTTAAATCCATTGGCCTGGCTATGTGACTGCCTGACAGCTCGATCAGCTTACAAAGCTGAGGAAACTGAGCACAGGAGCGTTTACCTCTGACCCAAATGACCAGCCTGTGGCACAACTGACACTGAATGTACAAGTAGGCAGTATGCCTGCTAGATGAGAGTGTGTGGATCCACATGGGAGTAGCCATGGAACATCTGGATGGAGTAGTAGGGTGACCGAGGAAAGAGACATTGCTTTTAGCTGCAGAATAACCCTTAGAGAGAAAAATTCCCTGTTTTCCACCCCAAAAACCATGTTTTATTAAATTAGGCATTTCACAATTTGAAAATTGACTACAAAACTAATTTTGAGAAACTGTGTGCAAAATGTTCCACTCATCACTCTTGATGAATACCGTTCAGGCGACAATTACACACATTATAAACAACAGTTAAAGCACTAAGGTTAAACAAGTCACTCAGATCAGACACATAGACGTCTAGAAAAAAATGAAGGCAATGTGACAGACAGACAGACAGACAGACAGACAAACAGATAGATAGATAGATAGATAGATAGATAGATAGATAGATAGATAGATA
>JANRMT010062791.1:143288287-143327681 GCA_026402145.1 Polypterus bichir lapradei
ATAGATAGATAGATAGATAGATAGATAGATAGATAGATAGATAGATAGATAGATAGATAGATAGGGCTTGTCCATGGTATGTAATACCCATCTGGGGTGAGAGAAGGCACTGGTGCTAATCATATCCTCTCCCTCTCCTTCCACAGTAGAAGACCCCCAGTGAGGGAAACTGACTCTGCCCCATCCAGTTGCTGGCCCTTAAATTCCTATCTGACCGAAAAGTGGAGTCTTCTGCTGACCGAGCATCCTGTGAGATGGAGATCCCTAGCCAGACCAAGAGCCAAGAAGGCTACCTTTTTTTTCATTTAGAATTTGCACACTCAAGTGCCCCTTATGTTTGTTTCTCAACCTTGAGACATTCATGTAATCAGGGATGGTGGGGCTAGCACCTCAACGTTTTACCTGGGATGATTGTCATTCCTCTCAAGACCACGACAGATAGACAGACAGGGCAGGCACTATATAATAGATAGATAGACAGATAGATAGATAGATAGATAGATAGGTCAATATAACAGGCAAGTCATTTTGTATATTTTTATTTTTAATGGCATGATATTTGTCAACGGAAAGGTCCCAAGATGGCTGTGCCAATAAGAAAAACAAGATGGCACATAAATTGAGTGTAATTCATGTTTAACAAAAGAAAAACTTAACCATTGGATGTCTTGGTCTCTAAAACCCCCAAAATGACATTTTAAATACTTTTAGAGACCAATGAACAGCTGCAAAAAATTTAAAACCAAAAGCAGATCATGACAATGATAGATAGATGTGTAACTCCTCACATGGATTCTTTAGCTTGTAGACTAGCAGAAGATTAAAAAAAAAAAGATTTGTAAGAGGAGCAAGAAAGTCACTCTGCCTTTGAAGATGGAGGGGAGAGGATGTGCAGAATTTAGATGGAAAGAAAATACAAATAGGTCAGTCATAAGAGCAAAACAGAAATGGCAGCGTGGGCAGTGAGAACAGCTTTACGTTATAAAAGCTACTCAGTTATTTGAATTAGAATTTCACAATTAGTCAACACAACCAAAGACACTTCATTAAAGATAAAGGTTACAGGGAGGTGGACTGGGATTCCAGTAATCATCCCCCTCGAAAATCACTCTAAATAAACTAAATTGAAGTTATGAAATTAAATTCCATAGTTGTAGTCATAAAGAGAGAGAAGCTAAAGATGAGCACAAGTCTGACAACACAACAAAATGATTTAAGAGTGGGCTTCAGGTAAACAGCTGCCAGAGCAACCTTTGGTGTCTGAGGGGCTCTAAATGAGAGAAGAGCAGTTCCTCCAGTGCAGGAACACCATCTGCCCACTGGGTGTCTCCAGCCGGCCGCCATCAGAGTGCAATGTCATTGGAGTTTTCTGTTTATGCTGTTAGTTCATGCAGGCACACAAGGCCATGTGTTCAGGAAAGTGGAGTAAGATTATAATAATTATCATTATTATTTATTTTAGGTGTTGATATATTGGGGTGATAAGTGATGCCTGTACAGGAAAAAAACATACACACATTGCAATTTGGCATCAGAGCATCTTACAACGTTAGACATTTTACAAAGAAGAGACTGTTCAGCCTGTGCATCTCACGTATCCGGCCATCTATTCACTTAGTCACGTCATGGTTTGCATTTCGTCAACACAAACGTGTAGCTAGTCAGACACAGGGTGATATGCTATAATGTTACTAAGATGCGACCATGAGTGCTGTATGTCTCATAATGGTGGACAACAACAAACACACAATCTTCACTGGGGTCCAGCAGACAGGACAGCCTGGATATTGGAAAAGGTCTGGGTAGCCAGCAGAAAATGACAGGCAAGCTTAAAGAAAGCAGAACAATATGCTTTTTCCATGAATTTTGTTTGTGAGATTTTAAATTTTAAGCACTTTTTCTAGTTCATGTGAGTTTACTTTTAGTCTAATAAACACACAGAATACCAAACCACATGAGCCATTCTTAGGCTTGTCAACTTCAAGAGACGACACAGAAACCCAGAGCAGGGCCATCTACTGTGACCTTTTCACATTTTCTACCAAACCATGTCTTTTTATCCAACACAGATTTTTTTTTTTTATTGTATTTAGCAATTTTCATAGTGCATGCCATCCCAAAGTGATGTGTGCATTTATCCAAGGAAGGCAAGTAGTGGCAGGCTGAAGAGTGAGAGAATTAGTCAGTGGCGGAGATATTGCTGAAGAGCATACAGTGCCTTTCAAAATGAACGTCAGCTAAAGGCACTTGACATGGACAGCTGTTAGCAAGCAGGGCCAGAGGTTGTCAAAACCGTAATTAAGGACGGGGAATCTCACCTCAATTGAGTCCTTTAAGAGTCGCCTCAATTTTTAACCCGCTTAGTCTTGAACAGGGTCATGAGGGGTGACTGGAGATTATCCCAGGGCACAAGGCAGGAATAAACCCTGGACAGGGTGCCAGTCCATCTCAGGGGAAACAAATACACACACAGAACAGGGCCAAATTAGCATCCTCAATTCACCTAAACTGCATGTCTTTGGACACTGGGAAGTAAACCCACACAGGCATGGGGAGAACATGCAAACTCCGTTCAGGGAGGACCTGGGACGTGAACCCTGGTCTCCTTACTGCAAGGCAGCAGTGCTACCACTGCACCACCATGCTGCCCCTTCCTTTTAGAATGTGACTTTTTAAATGCTAAGATATGCTTGGTAATAAACATTGGTGCTGCAGTTAAGACAGTGTACTACTGAGAAGGTGAACATGCTGACAGAATTCAGTTCAGTAAAGATAGGAAAGGCACTATATCTCAGACAGACAGACAGACAGATATGAAGAGCACTGTATAATAGATAGATAGATAGACAGACAGACAGATAGAAATATTTAACATTGCAACATTTTGCTCATTAAACATATTACTAATGCAGCTATTCTCATGAAATTTCAACAAAACATTTATAATAACTCAAAACAAAAATGAAATATTAACATTCTAATCAATAAAAAAAAGTAATGTGCAATAAAAAAAAGAATTGAACATGCTAAGTGAAATTTGTTTAATACATGGTGGAAAAGCCTTTCTTTGTAATGAGAGCTTTAAGATGCTTCCTATACCAATATACTAGTCTCTCCTAGGGTTTCAGGTGGGATTTTGTCTCAATTTTCTACACAGAGAGTCTTAAAGTCTTGAAGAGTCTGGGGGTGAATCTTGATCTTCAGTTCCCCCCAAAAATTCTCCATCGGGTGTAATTCTGGTGTTATTTGTACACGTGTCCTCACACTGAGCCTGTGAGAAGTCAACAAGCTGGCACTCCTACTGCACATGACTACTGAGCTAAGGTATGAGAAACCTGAGTAAAGACTTCTAACTTACCTGCACACTACTGTATTATCATTTCGTAATGTTAAATAAATACTGCTATATGAAAATGCTGCCCTTACCAAAGTGCTTCCTGAGGTGATCACCTTGTTACCTCTCCTCAAACCCCAGCCCTAATAAAAGGTAAAGCACATACCCAGAGCGTGACGTGGACTGCTAATCACCGGCACTCTCTACCAGCACTTGTACATTTTGCCGTCTGGAGTACAGGGAGTATTCAGCAATATGCAGTTCTAGCAGTGCTGACAACCTCTTTGTATTAAATTTTTTTTTTCAAACCAGCTGCTCTCTCCAATGAAAAGACAGGGCTCATGACCAGTGATGAGGAGAAGAGGTGGGTTTTCAAATCAAAAGATCAATCTGTTTGAATGCGTTTCCTTTATTTGTGCTGCTTTGATTTTCTAGAAGTATTTATTTAACAATATCTTTGTAACAGATGCCTGTGTTTTGCCCTTTGTGGGTATGTGACAAGATAGATAGATAGATAGATAGATAGATAGATAGATAGATAGATAGATAGATAGATAGATAGATAGATAGATAGATAGATAGATAGAATTTCATTTGCTATTACATATACAGTTTTTTTTTGCCATACATTGCAGTAGCCACAGATATATTCTGAGCTGCACGTGACAATTTTGGCCATCAGGTGGCACTGCTCTCATTTTAAAACTGTGCTCAAGAAAGTGAATCACAGCTTCAGACATATTACACAACAAAATCCCTGAATCATTCCAGTCCACTGAGTGAATGAAATTGTTCAATTCTTGCAGCCAACTCAATTCCTTGTTTTTTACGATGCATAAGCGAGTCATATGATGTAAGTACCAGCAAATTTCTTTGATATTGCTTTCTAAAATACATTATTTCTTATTAAAAGTAGGTAAACATAAAGTTATAGAATACATGAGCTAGGGTAAATTATTTCCAGAAATGAATAGTAAAACAAATATATCTGTCAAAATGTAAATGATTACACGTACACACACATTTTATATATACAAACACACACACACATGTTTTCATGTTTATTAAACCTTTTTTAACACACTTCCTATTTATTCCTAATGAACTCAAAAAAAAGCTTCTGAGAAACAGTTGGTGTCTTTCTAATTCCAGCAACATTTGCCCTCAGGCCCACGGGCAGCGAGGCTCTCAAAAGCACACAAGCGGCCAGCGCTGCCCCTTCCACAGAGAGCACACTGGTGCTGGCAGATGTTCTGAGAAGCAGCGGGGCGGCACACTGTGACTTAATTTCTTTGCTTGCTGTGTATTTAGCTCTGAAAACATACAGTGATAAAGAGGACGTGAGATTCCCTTGGTTGCCATTTTATCCCGTCACTGTATGACGGCATGCTGGAGTGCCCTGCTGCGAGTCTGTGTGTGTGTCTTTGTGTTTGTGGTCGTGTGTGCAGGACTCGGTCACTGACTGGCCTCTTCTATTGGGTCAAGTCCCGCCTGAGGCCAATACGGCACAAGTCTGTTCTCATTAGGTCAAGACATTCACTTGAAAGGATACCTGAATGGACACCAGAAAGGCAACATTGGCATCTTGAGTCCGCTATAAATAAGAAGAACATGTGAATAGTTTACCACCACACGCCTCAATGGAGTGATAGTCCCTGCCCCTGCTGATGTGGTTAAATCCTTAAACATCAAATACAAATAGTCAACAAAAGGGTGCCCACCAGTCCATCCCATACCATTTCAAAACACCCACACTCTGTAGGGATCAGAGGTCATCTCAAACTCCTAGTGCTGCTCAACAGCCAGGAAAAGCTGAAATGTCAATGAACGGCCCCCTCTGCTTAACCCATTTGGGAAATCTGCACCCATTTTTAATTTTTCTTTCATGTTTCTTTTGAGTAAAGCACTCATTTATCCATTAACCAGAACAAATTTCAGCATCCCTGGGTTCAGGACATGGACTAAGCCTGTGTGGGTCAGCAGACTCATGCAGTCATTGAAGCAGGGAATCCAACTTTTTGCGATGCAGGCCTAAGTTGGAACAAAAATATTCAAAATCAACACAAAGCTGAAACCCAAGCCCATTGAAGCTAAGGGACGGAACAATTACCTGCTCTGAACAATCAAATGGAAAGAACATCAAACAGACCAAAGTTGGAATGAAAAAGAAAGGCTCAGAACACCCACCCAGTGAGCAGGTGTCAACTCCTCAAGTGGCATGGGCTGCACAGGTAGGATGGTCAGCCAACTGCCCGCCAGGCTGACACAAATACCAGGAAGGCTATGAACAACAGGGACAGTCTCAAACGGGGGGCCTATCACAGTGATCCCTGCTCTCAAAGACAAATGGTTGGAATTTCTTCTTCATCTTTTTTGAACAAAATGACAGATACGGTAGGAGACGAGGCTCAGCCCTAGAGCATCAATCAAAGGCATCATTTTAAATGAGAGCTTTAAGCACCGGACTCCTCGGCCCCTAGCCGCACAGATACTCTCTGCCAGACGTCACACCAATGATAGGCTTGTCATAGGGGATGCCAGCATGTATTACCCCAATGCTGGCTCTCTGTCCCCCATCAGGCCGATGCTGCACATTCACAAAGTCGTAGGCTTTACTGGTTTATGGGCACACCCATCACTTTGTCCTGGCATTGCCACATTGCAAAACTCTTTCAGCTTCTGCCCAGCTCTTACTTCTGCCATCATTCAACTGGACAGTGCTGGCAAACCCAACTAGTCATCCTTTGTAGCTGTTTGCCTGTCCCTCTGGGCACCACCAGCACTTCCACTCTATTTATCTGAAACTTGCACAGCTTCCCCAGAACCCGTGACTAAACTCCATTTTCAAACTGGAGCACAAAATCTCCCTTAGGAGGCTCTGGGATAATCTCCAGCCACCCCTTGTGACCCTTGCTCAACCAAGCTGTTCTTTAATTTCACATTATGTTGTGTTATTGTACTTCTGCAAAGAATGAAAGACAATTTAAAGTAGCACAATGTGCAAAATCAGGTATTCCTGAAAGAGTCTTGGTAAGTTGGAGCCCATCCTGGCAACAATGGATGCATGGCAAGTGTGTTCATTCACTGTGTTCTCATCTGAGCTCTGGATAACAAACTTTGATTTTTGCCTTTATAAAGAATATTTATTTTCTTATCTTTGGTTTTATGACTTTAGTTATGTTCATAGACTCTGGTTTTTCACTTCTCACTTAGGTTTTGACACTTTGGCATTCTCCATCTCCTGGTCTTTCATTTATTCTCCGTGCTGCCCTTTTAAAATGAGTCGGCTTTCTGACACAACATCCCTGGCATCAACCACATTGAGCACCTTTGTGATGAATTGGAACGTTGATTGTCAGCCAGGTCATCTCATCCAGCATCAGTACCTGACCTCACAAATGCCCTTTTAGCTTAATAGCCACATATTCCCACATACGCACTCCAAAATCTTGTAAAAGGCCTTCCCAGAAGAAAGGAGGCTGTTAGAGCTGCAAAGGGGGGTGAGCTCCATGTTAGTGCCCATGGCTGTAGAATGGGATGTCCAACAAGCTCATATAGGTGTTATGTTCAGGCATCAAAAAACTTTTTGCCAAATACTGTATATTGTCTAAAGCAGAAGTCTCCAACTCCAGGCCTGGAGGGCCGCAGTGGCTGCAGGTTTTCATTCTAACCCTTTTCTTATTTAGTGACCTGTTTTTGCTACTAATTAACTTCTTTTGAATTAATTTTAATTGACTTGTTTTTAAGGATTTGTTCCCCTGAATTTCTTTACCATTCCTCTGAATTGCTTCATTTCTTTCCTTAGTGGCACCCAAACAGAAATGAAATGTGAAGTGAGTGAGCCAACAGAAGTAAGGGCATGAAACTCCAACGAATTTCACTCCAACCAGTTGCTTAATTAGGTGCTGAGTCTTGTTGCTAATTAAACCTGTTCTTTAATTCCATGGCTTGTTGCTGCTCTCATTGTACAATAGCAGACATTTCCGAAATTTTCTCTTTTCTAAGAGCTCTGTTCCAATTTTTTGAGGACCTAAGCAGATCAACAGTCCTGAGACCTTCACCTTTATTTTCAGATATTGTATGATGGACACAGTGTGCTGGTCATGTTTTGGCTCATTTTGTATCTCATTATTGTTTGGCTGCAAATTAAGGAAAAAGAAACAATTAAGGGGTCTGAGTATTCAAGAGCAAGTCAAACAAAATTAATTCAAAAGAAGTTAATTAGCAGCAAAAACAGGTCACTAATTAAGAAAAGGGTTAGAATGAAAACCTGCAGCCACTCAGGCCCTCCAGGACTGGACTTGGGGACCCCTGGTCTAAAGTCTCCATTCCCCCTGTTTTCACTTGTATTCAACCATGCTGTCATAGTAAAATTCATCTCTTTGCCTTCTTTGGCCCTCTTTGCTTGTTTTGGGTATGGTGATGGTTGAAGAGTGTTCCATATGGCCCATAACCTTCTATACCGATTTGTATATAGCATTATTTATAACTGCAGAAGTGGGCTCCATCAAGTATAGCGAGGAGTGTCAGCACTTCTCTCCTCTTAAAGAATATACAGCCACACGTGAGGGTAATACCACTTTCTGATTTCCATAAACTTAAAACATCTTGAACTGCTTCAAACTTTACAGAATTTACAGATAATTAAATATCACTTGAAAATGCAGCTAGGCATTATACTGGCATTGCATCATGTGCTACAGAATAAGGTCACAGGAAGAACTATTGATCCATTTATTAGATAGATAGATAGATAGATAGATACATAGATAGATAGATAGATAGATAGATAGATAGATAGATAGATAGATAGATAGTACCTTTCATCTATCTATCTATCTATCTATCTATTATATATATAGATAGTGCCTTTCATATCTATCTGTCTATCTATATGGATTTCTGTTTTCCTTCCCACATCCCAATAACATTGTCAGTTAGTTGGCCCATTAGGAGTTCTTGTACAGTGCAGGATCTTGCCATGTGTAAATTTGTTGCCTCAATAGGCTCCTACTTAACCAAGAGTCTTTATGGAATACCTGATTTGCCAACCTTTTATAACCTCATTGCTGCAATTACCCAATCACGACCCTGGTGGAAGAAGGCTACCTAGGCTACAGTATATGATATGAAGGCCAGAAACAAAACAAAAAATCCAAAATATACAACAAGGACAGGTCACTTGGGTCCCTCCATGGCTTTATGGAGCTGGCTTTGTGCACAGGAGCAGCCAGGCTGGAACAATAGAGGGCTTTAACCAAACTGTTACCACAAATTTGGAAGCACATAATTGTCAAAAATGTTCTTGTATGATGTGGCATTACCAGTAGCCCTCACTGGAGCCAAGGGGTCAAGCCCAAACCTTGAAAACTGGCCCAGGCCATTATCTCATCTCCACCAAACTTGACAGTAGGCACTGTGCAGCCTTCTTTAGACATTCACCAAACCCAGATCTGTCCACCACACTGCTAGATAAAGAAGAGGGATTCTTTAGTCCAGAGAACACATTTTTATTTTTCTAGAGCCCAATGGTGGTATGCTTTACACTCTGTTGTGAGTGATGCAAAAGAAGAGAGGCCATTTCTATGTATGAGGGGATACCCAAAAATAACCAGAATCTGTACCTGGTGTGCAATCTAGACTTAGTTGTGAATTTTGTCACTAAGTGTAGCATACTTACAGTATTCTCTGGCAGAATATGGTCCTCTGTATTGTTCGTACAGCATTCGGTGTCGGTTTTTCTTGGTACTTATTAAACATGTTCTGAGATTTTTCTGATGGGTGATCATAAAGAATGGTGAGTCTGTGTTAAATTTTGTTTTCTCTTAGGGAAAACAGCTGCTCAAACTATAGTGATGCTTGGAACTGCTTTTAAAGAGGAAGCTGCAAGTAAAACACAGGTCTACGAGTGGTTTTTGCATTTCAAGCGAGGGGAAATGTCACTTGAAGACCAATCAAGATCTGGTCAACCTTCCACAATTAGGAATGATGAAAATCTTGAAAAAGTTTGCAATGTAATTTATGAAGATCATCGTCAGACTATTGAAGAGATTTCTGAATTGACTTGTGTGTCTTGGAGTTCTTGCCACCTTCCCTATTCGCCTGATGTTGCTCCAAGCAACATTTCCTTGTTCCCGCATATGAAAAAAGAACTCAAAAGAAAGCGTTTTTGTACCGTGAAGAAAGTTAAAAGAAAAATCGCTCCAGGGATTGGACAACGTTCCACATGGGAAAGTGGGAAAATAGTTGGGACAAGTCCATTAATTCACACGTAGAGTACTTTGAAGGAGATTAAAGTTTCACTAAGTAAAATTATTAAAACAATTTTTTTTTCAATTCCAGTTATGTTTGGGTACTCCCTCATACTATGAGCCTCAGCACTTGGTGGCCCTGCTCTGTGAGGTGGTGTGGTCTGCCACTTCATGGCTGAGCTCTTTTTGCTCCTAGATGCTTCCACTTCACAATAAGAGCACTTACAGTTGATCAGGGAAGATCTAGCAGAAGAGAACGATTTGCTTTAAAGGTCTCATTCTTTGACAGTGCCACATTTAAAGTCACTGAGCTCTCCAGTACTTCTCATTCTACTGTCAATGGAGACTGAATAGCTATGTGTTAACAATGGGTGTGCTTGAAATACTTGAACTCAATAATTTGGAGGGTTGTCCATAAACCTTTGGCCATATTGTGTAGAAGACCCAAATAAGGTACAGTCAAACTAGCTTGTGCTATACAAGGGAAGACATCTGGCCCACCTGGCTATTACATGGCACCTTATACAGGCCTCCTCTTGATGCCACCTTACCACTTCTCTCACTCCACACTTGACTCTGGGCTGATACACTCCAGGGTCAGAGTTAGTCTTTGGAACTCCTTGTTCCATCCCCATAGAGCTTCCTCTAGTGTCCTACAGCCCCCCTGGTCCAAACATAAGGGCGAGGCAACCCCTAGGTGCCCTGTCCAGTATAACAAGTATGGCACTATGAGTCTTCTTGTTACCTCCTATTGTTCTGGGGAACTCCTGCAGTGTTTTCAATCACCCCTCAATATCCTTCCATTATGTTTCTACTTCCATAACTTGGAGTGACAGAACTCCCTGTTGGTGGTCGAGTGTCACTTTTTACACGACAAATGCTACCCTTTTCAGCACCCACACTACAAAGGCTTTTTATGTTCCGACTTTGCGAAAAAGCCTGCCGCAGGACACTTCACAGGACACAGCAGGTCGAAAACACTTCAGAATTTGCTTTCATTCCTTTGCTCAAAAGGACATTCTGTTCTTTTCTTAGTTGCCTTGACACATAGCCTGCCACCTTAATGCCTTAACTTCACAATTCATTTGCTGTACCAGGATTTATCACAGCTTCTTTAGCCATGTCAGGAAAGGCACTATATAAACCATACACAATTTGTTTCTAAGCTGCCCTACAAGAAAGCTGCGATTGACTCATCACTCTGACTCAGTTGATGCCAGCCTGTTGTCAGGGTACTGCATTGGCTTGACACTTCAGTTATAAATAACCCATTTACTAACAGATTCTCAGAACACGTCTGCTATGTGAGAGCACAAGGGAGTTGGAGGAACCCTGCGCGGGATGGTGAGGCTGCCACCAGTTCTGTGGCCACAAAGAGGCACAAGGGACTTTGTTTTTGAATTAGTGCTGTCTGGTAGATATGCTGTACCTTTGGCAAGACATTAGGGAGGGTGAATTCAAGGGTAGGAATGAGGGTCTTAGATTTGTAGTTAGGTTCACTCCTGTTTATATACTTATGGTGATTGGGGACTGAAGGCTTGCATTGTATCAAAACTAACTTCTCATTGTAGTGTGGCTTGGCTTCTAAAGTGAAAAAGCTGATGCCAGGCTGTTTCAGAAAGTCAGATGTATGGCATCAATTGCCATGTAGGTGTATATTGGTTTCAAGCTTCAGAAAAATGACAGCTGTTTATTCTATAGCCATGGGGTAACAGGAGCAAGGAAAATAAATTTATATTACATTCATTTATTTAGTTATGATTTCAATCATAGCATTGTACCAATGACGAGGCCAGTCTTCTATCAACTTTTGCTCCCTCATTGGTGCCAGGCAGGAACCAACACTATACAAGATGCTAGTCCATTATACTGAGCAAATGATGAGTTGCTAATCAACCCTACTTAAATGATTTTGGGAAGGGAAGAAAAACCATACAGACATATGGAGGAACACACAGACTCCAAAGAGACAATACTGGGCCAGGATTCCAAGCCAGTTTCAAGAAGAAGATGTGAGGTGGCAGTGCTAGCAATTGTACCAGTGTGCCACCTGAAAGTCACAAGTGAATGTGACCACCTGCTTGTGATGCGGCTTACTGAAAGTCAGACGTAGAGAATGAACTGGCAACCTTGTAACTGCTATGGGCCTACACACTCAATTAGGCACTTAAGAATTCAAGAAAGTTAGACATCTGCTACCTTGAATACTGGCAAGGAAATTTGCAGACACGTGTGACCTGAATGTGTGAAATTCATGGTAATGTGGTGATTGATGACTCAGGTTACATTATATGGCAAACTTTTCAATATGTTAGAATAAGAGCTGAAGGACACATTGTTCTTCAAACACGTAGACCACTAATGTGACGTTTAGTTCAGGACTGACCCTTGACGGGTTCACTGAAATATATTATAAGACCCTGATAGCCCCCATGCTCCAGCAATGTGGCCTAGTGGCTGGAGCTGCTTAACTTCATGCCCCCAAAATCTCCACATATGACCCTCAACCAGTCACGCCACCTGTCAGTGCTCACACTGAAGAAACAGGTCTATAATTGTGGTATCTGCCTACTCTTTGTATGTCACTTTGGAAAAGTGTGTCATTTTAAAAAATAAACTTATGTGTCTGAAATCGCTCCACCGTAATCACTAGATCACTTGCTTCACAACTTTGCCCGCATATAAAACTGATTTTGAGCTTTAAATACATGGCACAGCTTTATATCTATGGTGCCAATCACTCACTACAGTTATCTCCCAAGTAAGTATACACACATTTGAATGTCAAAATCGGACACACTTGCATTTTCCCATGAATTGAAGAATTCCTGACCCCCTCGAGCAAGCTGGTGCTATGACTGCAGAAGTGGGCTCCATCAAGTATAGCGAGGAATGTCAGCACTTCTCTCTTCTTAAAGAATATACATCCACACGTGAGGGTTATACCACTATCTGATTTCCATAAACTTAAAACAGCCTGCCCTGCTTCAATCTTGACAGAATTTACAGATAATTAAATATCACTGGAAAATGAAGCAAGACATTATACTGGCATTGCATCATGTGCTACAGAATAAGGTCACAGAAATAACTATTGATCCACTTATTAGATAGATAGATAGATAGATAGATAGATAGATAGATAGATAGATAGATAGATAGATAGATAGATAGATAGATAGATAGATAGATGAAAGGTACTATCTATCTATCTATGATATATAGTGCTTTACAATTCTATCTATCTTGATTGTTCAGTCAGCAGGATTGCACATTCTCCTTATGCTCACATCATTTATGGCACAGATTTGATTTGAGATTTTTAAATTTCCTGGTAACCAGCCACAAATTGAATGTTATGGTCACCTATCTGATTGATGGGTGGTTCGGTTCCTCTCCATTCCTAATATAAATAATGGGTTTTCCTAAGTGTTCATTTTAGTTCTAAATGATAATTCTAAAAAAAAAAACAAATTCTAAAATCTTCTTCTCGCCCATCAGTCCAAAGATCACGGCAAACAAAGCATCTGTGCTTGCTCTCACACTGAAAAAGAATCCTTTCACAATGTAGAAGGAGCTCTCTGAAAAATCACAGTGAAAACAGCAGCCACTAAAAGCTTCACATTACATTTTATTTAATATGCACTGTCATATATTATTAATATTCATAAATATTAAACAGAAGAAAAATACCAAATATTCATAAATCCCTCATCCATTTTCCAAACCTCACATTATTCCACTCGATTTTTATGAATTCATAGAATTGAACATTCATGTTCAATGGAGTTGCAGCTTTCAATTCATGATACATCTTTTCAGATGTCTTCATCCTGAACACGGGTGCATTTCTCTAACCATGGGGATGACTGTAGGCTCCTCTCTTTTGCACTGGAGGAGGCTTATGTGACTGCGGGGCTACTGACATGAACCAGCCACTTAACCTGGCAGTGAGTCGCTTGTTGGAATTTAGAGACATTCATACTGAGCCCTCGGATAAAAGAGTTGGATCAATAAATAACTGAAACTACAGTAGGGAGCAGAAAGAGGAGAGGAGGTTCAAATTGCTAATCAATATTTCTTTGGAAGGCCATCTTAGATGAATTAAAATTGACTGTGAATGTTATATATCTGTGAATTTAAAGTATTGACAGGTAAAGTAAATGAGTTAGAATCACACACAGAGTGGTCTATCCTTTAGTTCTCATTTGTCTTATTTGGATTCAGATTGGGCTATTCAGAAGTTTCCAGATTCTTAGAAACATGGGTGGCTAAGGGAGGGATACAAGTTTTAGTTTTTTTTATAGTTTATGTGTGTATGAAGAAAGCGGTATGGTTTGGAAATAATTTCAGCAAGAATGCAACAACTAGTGATGGGCGGATCGATGCTTCCAATCCCAACCTCTTAATGTAAAAATTGCTTTTCATATTAAAAGTATCGATATTACACAAATTCAATAATATGCAATTTTATTAGAAATTATTTTTAAAAAGCATTTGATGATGAGAATGTGATTAAATTAAAACATGTCATATTGTGTAAAACAGGAGCTGCTTTTCCTTCCGCGTTTTTCATTGTTCTGCATTCACACTGGCAGTGCTGCGGCCCAGCAGCCAAAGCAGTGGGACTGTGTATGTGAGGCAATGGCACAAAGAAAGCAAAGTGTTGCTTGGAGTTATTTTACTCCACTGAATGAAGCAAAATGTGATATTGTACATTATTGAGGGCAAACACCACAAACCTGGTAAAACACATGAAAGTCAGTCGCGCTGCTGAACACAAGGAGTTACAGCGGAGACGATCTGAAGAGTGCACAGACACTCTGGCAAAAAAGCCTGGCACGGTTACCAAAGGGCTGCAGTCTACTAGGCAGTGCCCAGGTAACGTTACCATGGCAAACTGATGATTTTAGGGGAGACTATATTATATTTACAGCTTGATGAATGGACATACTTAGAACACATTTTAAAATTTTCTATATTTATTATGTCCGATCTATATATATTACTCAATGTTACCATTATATTCCCTAGCGTTAGATCTGAGCTTTACTTGGGTTGTCAAAACTGCGTTAAAAGCGGTAGTCCCGAGTGCTACCTGGGCAACGGTATAGCTGCGTCTTCTCCGCGTCTTCTCACCTGCAGGCGTGCTGAGTAATAACAGCATCACGTTAAAAATGTTTTTCAGCAGCCCAAGTGTTACATGCTCTTGACAGTGATATCAGCAGTGATGTTGAGGAGCCTCTCATCAGCAGTGATGACGCAGTGAATCTGTCTTCAGGCAATGAAATCGAAAGTAAGTCTGATGAAACCGAAAGTGACGCTCACTTGACATTTGCTAGGTATTTACATCAAAATACTTTTTATACTTCTGACTGCTTACTTTTAGTGTTTCCAATGTTTTCCAGTAAAACAGAAAAATTTCATTTTTTGAGCCGAAAAATGCAATGTTCTTTACATTTTTTTTGAGAATACATTTTTCTCACCACTCTAGCACTTGTTGTTGTTCCCCAAATCGTATGCAAGAACTGAATGTGTTTAATCATTTCAGTTAATAAACAAGTAACATTTCAAGCTTTCTATATGCATTATGTCTAATTTGTAAAATAAATAAATACTCGATATTAGCTTTACTTCCCATTAATTTCATTTGTTGTTGTTCCACAGATCATTTGCAAGAACTGAACTCGTTTAATAATTTCTGTTTTTAAACAAGTAAAGAAGTCTGATCTGTGGCATTATATGTAATAGTCTATTAATGCAAAGTCTTTAAAATGTGACTTTTTGATATCTACACATGCTGCAAGTTTTCACATAAGATTAACCATTCTTGCAAGACGACACCCTGGCTTTATCAGTATTGGCAATACTGGCCTCAGTGTCATCCATTATCGGATCGAAAAGAAAATCAGCAGTATTGCCCATCACTAGCAACAACTCAGAAAAATCAAAGTATTAAAAAGGACATCATGGACCATGCAGGACTGAAGCCAAAAATATATATATTTTTTACTAATCCTAAAAACTTCAGCATTATGAGGCAAGACCAGTAAGTGAGACTCCAACACATCAGACTCAGGAGAGGATCTTAAGTCTTTGGGAATGAACAACTACAATGAAATTATGATACGGACATATGCAATAATAAAGTATAAATAAGAGATAAGACATGACTTGGAACAAAAAAAAAGGAAAAACAAAACAATTATATACCTGACACTATGATATATACATTACCTATAGAAGTATTCACCTCCTTGGAAGTTTACCCATTTTCTAGTTTTACAACATCGAAAAACAGTGGATTATTTGAAAGATTCTTTTGAAAGACTCAGATCTCAGAAAAGTGATCTAAATTAAGTACAAATATAAAATATACAATAATTGATCTAATAAGTATTCACCCCTTCAAGTCAGTATTTAGCAGATGCATAGGTCTCTCTCTATCAGCTTTGCCCATCTCGATTCTGCTGTGTTCCCCCATTCTTCTTCTTTGCCAAAACTGCTCAAGCTCTGCCGGTTGTCATGGTGATTATGAATGAGCAACCTTTGTCATTTCCAGTCACAAATTCTGCACTCTGAGTCGGCTACTCCAGGACATTAAAATTGTTGTTTTTTGCCCATTTCTGTGTAGCTTTGGCTTTTTGCTTGGTGTTGTCTCTTTGGTAAACTAATCTTCTCCAAGGATCAGGTTACCTGCAGATTGCATTAGGTGCCCCTCCAGGATTTCCTGCATTCATTTTCACCCAACTAGCCTTCCAGTTCCTTCTGCAGAGAGACATTCTCACATCATGACATTGTACATCATGACGTCGTGAACACCATGCTTCATGTTTTTGATAATGTGCTGTGTTCAAGCATGACATTAAGTCTGATAGCTGAAAAGCTCAATTTTGGTCTCATCAGACCACAGAACCTTTTTTCCAATTGACTTTAGAGTCTCCCATGTGCCTTCTGGAAAACTGTTGTGTGCTTATTCCCTGTGTTCCCTTTTCCATAAACTTGTGACTTGTAAAGCACCTCAGCAACAGTAATTGTCTACACAGTCTCTTCAGTCTCAGTCACTGCAGTTTGTAACTCCTTCAGAGTTCTCAGGGGTATCTTGGTGGTCTCCCTCACTAGTCTTCTCTTCTATGATCACTCACTTGTTGTGCACAACCTGTTCTAGCAGATTTGCCATACTCTTTCAATTTCTTTATGATTGATTTAGCTGGACTCCTGTGAATATTTATTGACTTGTGTATTTTCTTGTCTTAATCCCCTGTCTGGTTCTTTATAACTACCTTTACATGGTGTTTCTTGGTGTGTTCTTTTTGTCTTCTTTATGTAGACTAGATTGAACCACAGCAGAATGCTACTCAGACACAACAAGTTAGGGCCTGATCAATCCTAGCTGGGTAGCCTTGGTGAGGGTGTATGATATTTGGAAGACCTGAAACACCCTGTGACCCAGGACAACATCATTGATGATTTGTCTGAGCACATCACAAGAATGACATTTACATAACTCAAGGTGACATTTGTCAAGCATGATGTGGTTGTTTTCAGATTGCTGCAATTGGAGCACAAGCAGCATCGAAAAGTGAGTCGGTGGTAGAGGATGAAAGTGAGTAAGTGACAATTTTTAATCTACCTCATTACCCCACCATGCAGGATGGTGGTCGATTTGATGTGTAAAAGCGTACACAGCTCAGTACAGGCACTATGTAGTGACAGCCTGGCCAGAGCTGGCTCCATTGATGACACAAGAAAACAGCATTTGCCTGCAGTGAATGGAGTCATACTTAGGCATGGAAAAGGTAATTTTTGATTTTGTGAAATGCTACAGCAGACAGCTAGTGGGTGCCTTCAGGGGATTCTCTTACTGGGAAATAAACCAAGTTCGGAGGAAGGCCTGTCCTGTTTGTAATGCAGGCAACTTCCTACAAACTGGGGCAAACAGGAGTGGACTGATGGGAAGGAACATCACTTCACTTCACTGGCTTCACTTACTACTGGTGGGTGTGAGTCTGAGATGACACACTAAGGTCATGGAGCTAAAGGACTGGAAACTGTGAAGCCATATGTGGTGCGGCCAGATCACTGGAAGTGCCGTCAAGATGCTCACTGGCAGTGGATATGCTAGGCCTGTCTGGCATGCTGAGGCAGAGGCAAAAGCATCCTTCACATCATCTGCTTAGCATAGCCAAATCCCAGGAGCTTGCACACAAGGCTTTCTCATTAAGCACAGTGACAGTTCTTAACATTGCTGCAATTTTGACCTGTCACTACGTTTTACTCACAGTGCTCACCGGCCTCGAGGGGGGAGGTGTGAAGATTGCATTTTTACTTGGAACAGGCAGACAGGTGGCTGCTAAAGGCAGAAATAACACAGCCAGAGAAGGCCAGAAGAATGTAAGGTGAGAAGTGCAATGGCCAGCGAGATAAGGCCTGGTGGCCAGGTCTGCAGGTATTGTATTCTGGGTCTCAGAGCCAGAAAGTGCTCATGGAGTCCTCCACATGCAGAATTTCACAGTAAACGGTGACTTTGATGGCTACGGGCCAACCCCTATGTCCTTACTGTAGGCCATAGAAGCAATAAATATTCATTTACCCAGATGAGAGGGTAACTGATTCACTATGTCAAGCCAAGGACCCACAAAGACTACAGAGGGACAGCTTGGTACACAGATTTCTAAGAATAGAACTGGTTTTAGTTTAAAAAGTTTCTTCTTATAGTGGAAGGACAGTGAGGCTGAGTGTGTAAGGTGTTGGACTGCAAAGCACAAGGTTGTCAGTTCAAACCTCACCACGAGAAACATTATCAGCCTACACTCCATCTGTAAAAAATATGAAATTGTTTAACTACGCACTTGTGTTTAATAAGTTCATTTGAACAAAAAGGTCAGTTAAATATATTAAAGCAAAAATGATATGCATTGTTGAACAGCTGTTAAAAACTTAATTTCATCACTTATTTTTTGGCAGAAAGATGCTTTTCTGTTGGTGTACTGAAGGCTCTTTATGAAAGGAGTTACAGTCAGGTCCATACGTATTTGGACAGTGAAAGATTTTTCAGAATTTTGGCAATGTATGCCACCACAATGGATTTGAAATAAAGCAGTCTTTAAGTGATTAAAGTGTAGACTTTCAGCTTTAATTTAAGGGGATTGCCAAAAATATCGTATGAGCCGTTCAGGAATGACAGACATTTTTATACATGGCCCCACTATTTTCAGGGGCTCAAAAGTACAGGGTGGTGCAGGGAAATAGGAAATTTTGGAAGTAGGTGTTGGCGACCCTGGGACTCAGCAGTTGTTTGGGACCAATTCAACTTTGTTTAGAACCCCTTGCCATTAGTTATAAAGGAGCTGTGGAGAAGTGCGCAACGAGCATTAGTTGTGAACGCCTTTTATAAGAAGGTTGATAGTGTGTCTGCAGTGCATAGGAAATTTCGCCGTCATTATCAGTTAGGACATCATGATCATGTCCTGTCTGCTCATGTGATTACAACATGGGTGTGTAATTTCGAAGAAATGGGTTCAGCCTTAATAAAGAAGTTCCCAAGTGGAGCCACTTCACATACTGCCTGACAATCGATGGCAGTTAATCGATATCACACAATGGCCACATTCCATGGTCTCTGAGATCCCCAGATCTCATAGTTTGCGATTTTGTTTCTGTGGGGACATCTTAAAAGACAAGTGTACTGCACATTTCCTGCAACCATTGCTACAAAAGGAGAATTGAAGAGGAAATAGCTGGCATTCCTATTGACATGTTATGTCGAGCAATACAGCATTTCCACAACAGGCTGTCACAATGAGTACAAAGAAGTGGACAACACCATCATGATGTTTTCTTCAAAACATAAAATAAATATTGAATGAATATTGATTACCATCATTAATTGCATATCCTGTACAATACATTTTATCATTAAATGTATTTTGTAATGTGTTTATTCGTGCATTAAATATCAATTGAAACATTTCCTGTTACGCTGCACCACCCTGTACTTGGATAATTGACTGACAAGCTGTTCCATAGCCAGGTAGCAGCAGGTCCCTCATTATTTCATTAACTATTGTTAGCAGGTAGAAGGTCTCGAGTTGATTCCAAGTGTGGAATTTCCATTTGGAACTTGTCACTGTGAACTCCCAATGAGAGGTCCAAAGATCTGTCCATGCAAGTAAAAACAGGCAATCATTAGGCAGAGAAAACAAAATAAACCTTTTAGAAAGAATTCTGTCCTTGGTGAAGAAAAACAATTCACGACATTTAGTCAGATCAAGAACACTCTCCAAGAGGAGGTAGGCCTATCATTGCCAAAGTCTACAATCAAGTGAAGTCAGAGGGTTTACCACAAGGTGCAGTCCACTGGTAAGCCTCAAGCATTGGAGGGGCAGATTAGACTTTGCCAGAAAACATTAAGCAGATGAGCAGTGCTTCATCTTCACCAGACATAGGGTCTGGAGTTCTGGGCAGAGACTTTAATTTTTGTTTCATCAGATCAGAGAAATGTATTTCTCCTGGTTTCAGAGTCCAAAGCAGGCTGTCATATGGCTTTTACTCGAGAGTGGTTTCCTCCTCTAACCACTCCACCATAGATGTTTGATTGATGGAGTGCAGCTTAGATTGGCTGTCCTTCTGACAGGTTCTCCCATCTCAGCAGAGGACATCACAAGATCTATTAGAGTGACCACTGAGTTCTTGGTCACCTCCCTGACCAAGGCCTTTCTTGCCTCGTTACTCAGTTTGGCCCGATGGTCAACTCCAGGAAGAGTCCTGGTGGTTCCAAACTTCATTCATTCACAATTATTCAGGCCACTGTGGTCCTGGGGTCACTCAAAGCTTCAGAAATGGCTTTATTGCCTTGCTCTGTTCGCTCTTTGATCAGAGAGTTCATTGGATTTCATGGCTTGGTTTTTGTCCTAACATGCATTGAGAATTGTGGGACCTTATATACACAGGTGTGTGTGATTTTCTAACTCAGTCCACCACAGGTCGACTCCAAACAAGTTCATGAAATATCTCAATTAAATTAAAGCATATAAGAAGTATCTGGGCACAATTTGGAGTGCCACGACAAAGGCCTGAGCACTTCTATTAAGGAGATCTTTCAGTTTATGATTTTTAATACATTTTTGCAACCTTTCTGAAAACATGATGTCACTTTGTCATTACGGGTTATTGACTGTAGACAGATTGGGAAAAAAAGTAACCATTTAAAATTAAATCTACAACACAATAAAGTGTGCAGAAAGTGAAGGGGTCTGAATACTTCCTGAATCCACTGTATACAGTTTTGTGACACTGTTGATGGGACCTGCTTTAAAAGTTTATTGGCCTTGAATGCAATAATATATGACTAAGATTGACCGATATTTTTGAATGACAAACTGTACTTAACTAAGGTCACTTAAATCCCAGAGGCTACTAGAGGGCACAATTTTAGCCTAGTCTTTTCCTCTGGTCACAAGCCCAGCACGAGACACACAGGAAAGATTTTTCAGCATGGCCCGTACTGTGACCAGTTAGAAAGAGGGGCCCATGACAAGGAGATGAGAGGGTTAACACAGCAACTCCTCTGCAGATTCTCATAGCCAATCAGATTGTCACTAGTAGGTGCTTACAGCTATACATAAATTAACACCAGGCTCGAGGACATGTGCCGACGCCTATTTTCTACACAGGGGCAAATTAGATGCAGGAGGGATACTGGCCAAACTTTATCATAAAGCCACAGAAAACAGTTGCATTTAATTTGATTCACCTCATTTTTACTCACCTGACAAAATGAAAAGAAATGAAGGAGTAAAAAGGAAAACCGAAAAAATAAAAAAAGTTAGTGAAAAACTTCTTAGCAGATTATCTGCATACATTACATTGATGTGCAAGAATACATTAAGTCTGGAACACAGCAACTGCGTGCGAAGGACACCGTCTGCCCAACAATAGGCAGCAAAAACAACAAGTGTCACTGAGTCAGGATTGAAATAAGGACATCACCGCCTATACTGTACTCTACTGGAATGCTCGGACTGATCCTAAACGGAGTGAGTGCCACTTGTCAAAGGGTTTATTTTTCCCCCACTTGCTCTGCGTCATGCCGCTTAAATGCCAAGTCTTTACCAAGTGGATGCTGTGCCAAGATTGCTCACAATCCTCTTTCAAGGCCACAGATAGTGCTGGCATTACAAGTGCATACATAATGCTTGCTCTGTATATTAATTGCTTTTTTGAGGCGCTATCAAAGGCGCTCTATACCAAAGACCAACTGACAGTCATTTAAATCTCCATACACTTTATAGCCCACCACAAATTGGACACAAGCAACATTTGACCACCAAATTAAGAACATGTTGGCACTGTGCTGTGTTTCTACCGTACTGAAAGCCTATTCAAAGTGTATGCCTGTTTTCTTCTGCCACTCTCCTTCTGGTTTTCTGGTTTTTTCAACTATGCCATTCAATCCTGGCAGCTGAACTGTGTTCCATGTATTATGGAGTGGCATGGTGGTGCAGCGTTAATGCTGCACATCTAAAGAGACCTCGGTTAATTTTCAAAAACAGTGACTGCTGGTTGTAATGTTTGGGGGGGGGGGGGGGGGCCCCGCGTCCCTAACAATGCCAGTGTAGCCACTGATCTCCTAGAGTCCCCTATCTGTTCAATGCCTATAACCTTTGATCTTATATAGACTAGCCCTAGATCCCCCTTTACTGTTTTAATAATGGCCATTAATGACCCAAGCGGGATACATCCCAAATATCAAAAGAATGAAAACTGCAAGGGGATCACCCCGGTCATCAGGTAGCTGTACCCCTCAAGTGCTAAAGCTAGAGATCCCCTGGTCATTGTATGTTTTTTGTGTGGATTTTCTAGTGGTGTGTGTTTTAAACTCCCTTAAGTTATCAGGATGTGTACTCAGGGTTAACTGGGGCTCTGAACTGGCTTGGTGCATGTCTGAGTGTGTGTGCGTCTTTTGTGACTGACCGATGTCCCATCCAGGTCTAATTCCTGCACAGGACTAGAGACTTCTAAGAAAATCTCTGGTCCCCCTTCTCCTAGCATTGGTTTACTCAGTTCAAAAGATTGACTAATCAGTAATAATAAAATAATAAGAAGTTGCATTTATAGAGCGCTTTTCACAAACCCAAGGTCGCTTTACATATAGATGGAAAAAAAAGATCATACAGAAGACAAACTTCATTGAAGAGGAAAGTTTTGAGTTGAGATTTAAAGGTAAAGAAAGAGGAGCAATCTAGGCGAGACTGACGAAGAGAGTTCCAGAGTTGAGGGGCCATAACAATGCCTCCCAGGGTGGAGAGTCTGGTGCGTGGGACAGTAAGGAGATTACTGTGTGAGGACCTGAGAGAGTGACAAGGAGTGTATGGAGCTAAGAGCTGAGTGAGGTAGAGAAGGGCAAGGTTATGTGGGGCTTTGAAGGTGAGAAGCAGAATCTTGAATGTAATCCTTGATGGAACCAGTAACCAGTGAAGTTGGGAGACAACAGGGGAGATGTGAGCAGAACGTTTTGTGTGGGTGAGAACACTGGCTGCGGAGTTCTGAATGTACTGTAGCTTCTGTCTAGATTTTGCAGGGAGGCCGATGAAGAGAGAATTACAGTAATCAATACGAGACATTATGAAACAATGAACCAGAGTTTGAGCATCATTAAAGGACAGAAATGGACGCAGGAGGGCAATGTGACAGAGATGATAGAATGAAATTTTGGACGGAGACCTAATTTGTAGCTCAAAATTAAGCGATGAATCAAACAAAACACCATAATTTCTGACAACAGGAGCAGGTTTGACAAGTGTACTATCAGCAGAAACAGAGAAATTGGATGTCTTAGAAAGTAAGGAGGTTGGGCCTACCAGTAACACTTCAGTTTTATTGGCATTAAGTTTGAGAAAGTTATTTTCCATCTATAGGTTACGATCAGTGATGCAGTGAGTGTGCTGGGAGGTGAATCTGTTGGGGACTGCAGAGCAGAGTATCCTTTTCATTGAATGGAGATGTGACACTAATCCAATATAGTTTCACAGAGCAAGATGTAAGAAACATAAACGTGGAGGCAACCATGAGTGAATTTGATCTATGCCATGAGAGCCACCCAGATGTGCCATAGAAATAATAGTGTAGCGCACTTGGGTCTGAATCTGAGAGGGATAAGCTCTGCAGAAGGTTGACACCTGTCTCAGGAGGACAGGACTACCTGGAGAAGCTCTGCAATCTCTGTTGTCAAGCTTGGGTCACAAAGTTGCACATGAGGACTCAGAAGGTTTTCCCAGGGACAGAAACTTTATTCCATTTCAGGCGGAAAAAACACAAGTCTCTTTCAGAAGTGATCTGTCTGCACAAGGTATAAATGACAAACCAACTGCCTCAGCTCCAACTCCTGTTTCAAAAGAACACAAAGTCTTCCTCTTCAAAGGAACGGGGCGGCTCGGGAGCAATGGCTGGGGCACAGGGAGTCTGGGGGAAGGGAGACAGGGTAGTGAGACACAAGGACAGCTGCAGCGCGGTCTTTTAAATTTTTGAAGTTTATGCCATCGGGCAAGCAGCTCATACCGCAAAGAGGAGGTGAAAAGCTGTGTTTGTTTCCCATTGAAATACTATTTAAGAGGGGGATTCGGTAGAGGGGCCATGCTCACACTATGTTGCAGGCGCAGCACTTGGAGCACTTTGGACACGTCTCTTGGCTGCTAGAACCCTTCTGCCTGAGTGTGTGATTGCCAGCAAGTCACACAGGACCAGTGGATAGTGGGCACACTGTACAAGTTGCCTCTGAAGTAGAGAGTGGTGGGCAAAGGCAGAGAGCAGCTGGGAGATGCCACAAAAGTGCTCCTTAAGTTCTGAGTCTGCAAACACTCATCTAGGAGCTGCTTTTTACCGGCTTCTCCGGTAGTCCGGCCCCTTCAGACAATTGAGCACATGTATGAGATATTTAATGAGTTGGAGGTTAATAAAATAGTGGTGCGCCTTGAGATGTTTTTGGTTACAGAAATTGGGCCACCACAGAAACAAAGGTCAGGAAACATTGGTTTAGGCTGTTCACTTTCCTTTTTGAAATCTCAAAATCAGTCCAGCGCCTCATGAAGGCAGAGCTCAGTGTAGGGGTCATTAATTTAAACAGCAAAGAGTAACAATGCACCAGTTAACTTGGTCAGAGAGACAGCAAGCCTCTATCATGGAAGATAAACCTTGAATGGCTAAAAAATATCCTAATAGAACCCCCATTAAATTCATAAATATGCCTTGTGCGTAGAGAGAACTTTATATGTGTTGTGAGAGGTTCAGCCCCGACACAAACAGACTGACACCGGCAGTTCTTAAATCACACACGTTTAATAAACAAAGGTCCCAAAACCCAAGTCCCACACACACACAGTGCTTCCAGCACCAAACACCCTTACTCGGGCCTTTCAATGTCTATGGGCTCCCTCTCTTCCATCCACTGGAGCTTCATCCTACTCCAGCACCCGACTCCAGCTCCTCGAGTGTAGGAAGGCATCCGCTTTTATAATCACCTGGGCGTGCTCCAGGTGCTTGATGACTTTCTTCCGTCAGCACTTCCTGGTGTGGCGGAAGTGCTGCATTGGCACCCGGAAGCACTCCAGGCGTCCCTGGGTCCTTCCTTCACCTTCCCAGGTGTAGTGGAAGTGCTGATCTCCCGGACTCAATGATGCTCGGGGTGCCCCCTGGCAGTAGCCACGGGCCCCAATGGGTTTGAGCCTCTTTGCTTCATCCCTATGGTCCCCTCCTTATCCAGGGCAGTTGCCCCCTCGTGGCCTGGGGGACGTATAGTCCGCCTCCCAGTACTTCCGGCCGTCCCAGCTGGGTCTGGTCCCCAGCTGCCTGCCACAGTGTTCAAAACTAAATATAACCTGTTGCAAAGGAAAAAAAAACTTTTGGCATTCAAAGACTTCACTAGGCTAGTGGTGAAAGTGAACAATGCACTGTGGTTGTCTCTATATCTCTCACAGTTACGAGAATACTGACATGGCCAATGTAAATGGCAGCTATCTCCAGGAGAAGACGAACTGTAAAATATCCATTTGAATTTAAACGGCGTGACTAGTGCCTTGTCCATGTGTTGCTCTTACCTTGTGCCCACTGATTGCTGGTGTAAGCTCCAGATGGATGCAGCGACCGTAAATGGATGGTCTACACTTTGTGCCATCACACTACTTTCAAAGGAGGTGAAAAGAAATGCTGTTAAGGGAGTTGTTAGAAAGGAGCCACAGCAGATGGAATTTTCAATCCTCAGTGTGCCTAACAACACCAACACAACACCAGCAGAGCCATGGATGACGTTGCACAGCACCCATTATCTCACTGTGCACCTAAAAGAATAACTAAACTAAGTTAACATTACTGTGTAGATGGAAATGACAAACATGTCATACCTGAATATTGGTCGTAGCATTTTAACATATGATGTGTGAGATAGATATTGTGACTGGTGTCGCTCATGTGCAGTTCAGTAGTTCCCCTGCTCCATTTTTCCTCTCGTTTTTCCACGTGTCTTAACTGTGAGCTGTCTCTCTGTTAAACAGTAAACCTATGACAAAGAAACACAGCTGCCCTTCAGAAACTCCTTCTTTCCTCAATGAGAAACAAGAACATTCTTACCTGTCCCCTTTGTGTGTTAAGCTGCAGGGTTGCAGGCCTACCCCTCAACATGCTTCTCGCACGAGATTTGGAACATTAAAAAGACCAAGCCCCGGCCAAGCTAACGGTTCATTCTTTTGTACTCTCTCCCTCCGACTGCCTCTGCTCCAGTTGCCGCTTCCGAGCTGTTAAACCCGCTTAATAAGGAGGACTTTGTGTTCTTTTGACTTGGAGAAGGGAGCTGGGCCGTCATGTGTGGCAGCTACAACCTGTGTGCTTTTCTGCTGTTGACAAATCCCTTCTGGATGAGGTCTTGTGTTTGTACCTGCCAGTTCAGCAATAAAGATTTTATTCCTTGGAAACCTGTTCCCTTTTCTAGTCTCCTGTGCAACTTAGTGACCCAAGCTTGACAATATATATGCAGTATTTAGAACACAATGCTTTTTAAACATTATTTGTTGCTGATATGCCAACTAGTGATTCAGCAGTCAAAATAACAGCAAAATATATATGAGTAAATTAGTCATTAAGATTCAGGTACTGAACTCTTGAATCGATATTAGCAATCTTACCTTTTTATTTTCTCTCAGTGTCAAGTCTTTAATTCATTTGATTTTCTCTATTTTACGTATCTGTCTAATTAATATACGAGTAGAAATTGGACACTGCAACCCCTGCAACTGTAAATGCATGGACTGTAGGAAATTGGGGGCAGGTATTATGGAATAGATGCATTGGGTGGAGCTTTTTCAGCAGCTGATTTTGTCGCTGTTCACTACAAAATTTTAGCGAGTCGTCCCCAGACACGTGTTATCGTTCAAGAATCATGTCTGGCCCCGTGAGACAAAATCTAGCAGGCAGTAGTCCATGCTTCCCAAAAGTCACTTGGACTTCTTTTGTATGCTTCTATTTAGTAATTAAGATTACTCCTAGATGTAGAATTACATTAAAGAATATTTTATTTTACTTAAAATACAATCACTTTCTGTATCTTGAACTTAATAACTGACACAAAGCTCCAAAACATTTGTTTCTAACTTACTGTGTCTTTGGAGATTCATGAGAAGGAGCAAAAAGTGTTACAAACCTAGAGGAAAATATTATGAACTTAGAGCATTGATAGGAGTATTTCAGTAAATTTTCAGATCTCTGAACTTGGTAGGTAAAGAAGCACTTCTCATATTGAATTATTATTGACTGCATATTATTATCCGTCATTATTATGTCTTTGAACTTCATGGCTTCTGTGTGGGAATACATTAAAATAGAATCATTGTAATAATGAGCCCATTCCTTCTCTGTCACAGCTTTCCAAATTTTGTTTTGCAGAGAGTCTGCTGGCATCATAAAACAATTCAATATGAACATATCGCACACAGTCCTGTTAGGACATTCTCAAAGTCATCCTTGGTAGACGCTTCACAATATCACTTTCACTCAAATGGGCTGTCATGTTTTAGCCAGAGTCTCAGCCTTGGCTTAAGTGTAGTTTCATTTTTTTATTATTCTCTGTGGGCTTAAATGTCAGAGATTATGTTTTTTACTCTTTGCTATGTTCTGAATATTGTTTTGTTCACTAATTATTTAGAATATACAGTATGTATTATGCGGATTAGGGTTTTCTGTTATGTGCCCTCAGGAGAAGGGGCCAATGTAACATTTCAGCTCGAGTACTGGTCTGTGACTTTAGATTCACTTTATATTCAGGTCCTCCACATTGGTTTTGAGTTTGATAATTGCATTCATTAGATTGCTGCATTGGATTTTTCGGACCTTTCAACTATTTCTCTCTGCTGTGGACAAAGGATTTGGGTTACAGTCTGACTTGTGTTTGTCCTGGGTTGCCACACCATTTCTGCTTATTTTTTGCATTTGTTTTGTTTTTGAAAAGGTGTTCCTTTGTAATAAAGTTTCAAAGACCTATATTTGATTATTTTTCGACCCAGAGTTCTTTTTACAGTTTCCTGTCTTATTTTTGAATTTTTCTTAAGGATTGTTAGGGATTGTTTCTGGGCTTTTTCACTGTGTGTCTTCAGGTTTGTTGAAGGATTTATTTTGGAGATTGGGTCTCATTGAAACAAGGGGATAAATTTATGAGGCAAGCTGCCTCATTTTGGCATTTGGTGTTGGAACCTACAGGTGGGAAAACCTGAGGTACCATTTCAGAGGTTTAGGCCTTATATTTGCATTTTTTGTACAGTTTATAATTTAACACAGAACATTATAACCATCATGTTCATTTTCATGGTCCACAAAGTACTGGAGAGTGCAGGATCAAGGCTGCATATTTCAAACAGCGATAGTTTGAAAGGCAGTTACAAAATAACCCAAGTCCTTCAAATTTAGTCCCAAAGGGCTACCGTGGCTGCAGGTTTTTTTTGTTCTAATCTAATTTCTTAGTTGTTTCAGCTGCAATCAAGAACAAGCAACTTTTTTGTGTTTCATTTCAATTAACTCGCTTGTTAAGATTCCCAACCTCCAATTTCTTCTTTAAGTCGTAAGTGGTCCCATTCCCTGTTTTTAATCGTTTCTTGCTTTTTTTATCTAGTTGAAAATGGACAATGAGATGCATAGGAACCAACAGCTCACCGTGTGTGTTTCTCATGTAGTATGTGTTTTAATAAAATACTTAGAAAGAAATGGAAGAGAAAAAAATTTGAAGGAATGCAAATTACTAACCAGCTCCAGGCCACAAATCATTTGGATGATTTCATAGAAATGAAATCACTAACAAGTCATAAAATTAAATAACAATCTCCATTATCAGCAAGGAATGGATTGTAATTTAAAAAAAAATGTGGTGGAATAAAAACTTGGAGCAACTGTGGCCCTCCAAGTGTGAACCTGAGGGCCCATGAAGGAGATCATTGTAGATTAGATAATAACCCTGATCACAGTCTCATTAAAGGTGGACTACAATTATGACATGATTTAAGGGCTGCCTTTGATGCAAATAGCCACTCCATTTTCCTGCAAGAAGTCTGTTGACCTGAGCTTCTAGATGGCTTGCTTCCCACTTGCCAAATTGTTTCCAGTATGTTGACTGCATTTTTATTTGGGGGCTCTGTACCATTCATGAATATTGATAAGTAAACCTGAAGTGTCAAAATACATGGAAAAAATCATAATTATTTGCACCATGATGTTACAGTCATATGAAAAAGTTTGGAAACCCCTCTCAGCCTGCATAATAAATTTACTCTACTTTCAACAAAAAAGATAACAGTGGTACAGTATGTCTTTCATTTCCTAGTAACATCTGAGTACTGGGGTGTTTTCCAAACAAAGATTTTTAGTGAAGCAGTATTTAGTTGTATGAAATTAAATCAAATGTGAAAAACTGGCTGTGCAAAAATGTGGGTCCTCTTGTAATTTTGCTAATTTGAATGCATGTCACTGCTCAATCCTAATTACTTGCAACACCAGATTGGTTAGATTAGCTCGTTAAGCCGTGAACTTCATAGACAGGTGTGTCCAATCATGAGTGGTAAAAGGTATTTAAGGAGGTCAATTGCAAGTTGTGCTTCCCTTTGACTCTCCTGTGAAGAATGACAGCATGGGATCCTCAAAGCAACTCTCAAAAGATCTGAAAACAAAGATTGTTCAGTCTCATGGTTTAGGGGAAGGCTACAAAAAGCTATCTCAGAGGTTTAAACTGTCAGTTTCAACTGTAAGGAATGGAATCAGGAAATGGAAGGCCACAGGCACAATTGCTGTTAAACCCAGGTCTGGCAAGCCAAGAAAAATACAGGAGCGGCATACGCGCAGGATTGTGAGAATGGTTACAGACAATCCACAGATCACCTACAAAGTCCTGCAAGAACATCTTGCTGCAGATGGTGTATCTGTACATCGTTCTACAATTCAGCGTAATTTGTACAAAGATGATCTGTATGGCAGGGTGATGAGAAAGAAGCCCTTTCTGCACTCACGCCACAAACAGAGTCACTTGTTGTATGCAAATGCTCATTTAGACAAGCCAGATTCATTTTGGAACAAAGTGATTTGGACTGATGAGACACAAGTTACTTAGTTGGTCATAACAAAAAGCACTTTGCATGGCGGAAGAACACCACCGCATTCCAAGAAAAACACCTGCTACCTACTGTCAAATTTGGTGGAGGTTCCATCATGCTGTGTGGCTAGTTCAGGGACTGGGGCCCTTGTTAAAGTCGAGGGTCAGATGAATTCAACCCAATATCAAGAAATTCTTCAGGATAATGTTCAAGCACCAGTCACAAATTTGAAGTTACGCAGGGGTTGGATATTCCAACAAGACAATGACCCAAAACTCAGTTCGAAATCTACAAAGGCATTTGTGCAGAGGGAGAAGTACAACGTTCTGGAATGGCCGTCACAGTCCCCTGACTTGAATATCATCAGAAATCTATGGGATAATATGAAGCGGCTGTCCATGTTCGTTAACCATCAAATTGAACTGAACTGGAGAGATTTTGTATGAAAGAATGGTCAGAAATACCTCCATCCAGAATCCAGACACTCATCAAAGGCTATAGGAGACGTCTAGAGGCTGTTATATTTGTAAAAGGAGGCTCAACCAAGTGTTGATATAATATCTCTGTTGGGGTGCCAAAATTTATGCACCTGTCTAATTTTGTTATGATGCATATTGCATATTTCCTGTTAATCCAATAAACTTAATGTCACTGCTGAAATACTACTGTTTCCATAAGGCACGTCATATATTAAAAGGAAGTTGCTACTTTGAAAGCTCAGCCAATGATAAACAAAAATCCAAAGAATTAAGAGGGATTTCCAAACTTTTTCATATGACTGTACTTCATCCACTAGATGGCAGCAGAATACTGTCCTGTGCATTATTCAGGGTTAAAAATGCAAAGTGGACCATTCAACATCATCCCAAGTCTGACTCGTGGTTAACCGTAATTACGTAGAATTGTGAGACTAAGTCACGCTTGGGGTTAATGCCAAGAAGGTTAAGCTGTTATGATCAGCTGCTTTATTTAATTCTTTTAGAGTTTTCCAAGGTTTCTTTTTTTTTTCAAAAGTTCTATGTGTAGAATATGTTTTTGAAGGCCAAGGAATCAAATTCTGACATTTGCTTTTCTGTTTTAGATTCATTTTCATAATGTTGAAATTTTTTAGCATCTCTTGGGCGCTGCTGTTTTGAGGAGACTTTGTTTATGGTTGCTAAGCCATTGTTAGGCAAAGTCAATAGTAAATATGTGTCATATGACAACAATGGGTCAAAAGTGTTCTAACTCAGTGAGATAAGAAGAGATTTTATGAAGAGCACTAGTAAATTGAAATGTCATAAAAATGGCAAGCTGTGTGGCCTAGTGTTTCATTAATCCTTACCACTAACCAAAAATCAAACTTCGAAAACTTGAAGCAGAGGATCTAAAATACAGTAAAATACAGAAGTAAAAGTAATAGCATGAAAAAGGGTTTAGTCTATCCAATCTCATATAAAGTGTGGTGAATAAAATACTGTTGCATATTATGAAGTCAGATGTCATGCACTTCTAGACACTTACAAGAGAATGAACATGACATCACAAAGTGTTTTCTCGATGCAATAACAAAATGGTGCCACAAAATAACAAATGCATTTTTAACTGAGGGGCTATAAAAATTAAACAGCCTCAGAAATCAATTTTATAGGGTAACAAACCCTGGAAGGGATATAAAAAAAGATCTCTAAAGACTCAACAAAAGGAATAATAAATTTAACAAAAACACTTACTGGTTGTCTGAGATGGCAGATATGATTTGAAAAGCCTTGTCAGTTCAGTTTTCCTTTACTGGCTCTTCGAGTTTACTGCTTAGGGTTAGACATCACAGTTTATCGATTTTTTTAGTATCGAACTTGGCCAGTCTTTTTGATTACATTTCATCTGCCATTTTTCATTCTAAAACTTGTCTGTTTTTACCTTCAGGTGGCAGAATATAAGCCTTGCTTTTAAATTTAGATTTTCATAAAGCTGAATTTTGGGGGCTGGTGGAGGGTGGCTTCTGTTCTTTCACATTAATTTGTTTGTTATAAACCTGTGTGACTTAGTAATCATTTCTCTTTCTGATGGATCTTAATATAAAAACAATCACATAAAACACCATCATACAGCTGATAAAGTACATCGACACAATTGCTGAGTCGTAAGAAAGATTGAGGATGAAACGTTTTAGACTTTACCAGCATATGGCATTGTGCTGTGCAACCTCTGAGTTGACTGAAGTTTGTCGTCTTCCAGATTTATCATAACTCCAATGCTTTAGTGCTTCTCCATTTCTTAGACATATGGAACAAACCCATCCTTAATTTCATTAAGTGCTCTTCAAAGACAACGCCATCAAAAAGACTGGCAAACCTACACATCACACCAAAAGAATGTCCATTGATGAAAATACAAATCAAATTCAATGACTTTGCCTTAATCTGCACATTGTAACTCTCAAGGTGCCAATGACAAACTCTGAAATCGTTAGCACATTCTGCTAGAACTGAAATGCCTGCACACCTATAGCACAGTATACTCGCTGTAGAGCACGCCCACAGCCAGTCTGCTCATAATTCCCAGCTCCCCCTTGCCAAACTGTTCAAGGGGCCACTAGTGGGCTGTGCAATTCAAATGATTTTTCCACTGCTAAGTCTATTTTTTTGACTGATCCACTCAAGGATATTCCTTTTTGTCTGCTTCATTGTTACTTTGACCGTGTGCTTAGGGACACAGCCATGTTGTGAGGTAGAAGAGGGTTTGTCTTCATTTACAGTTCTCTTTATGTCCTGAAACATCCCCAAAGCAACATACTGCTTTCCTCGTTCTTTAAAAATGAGATGCTGTTTAATGGACAGGTGTTCCAACTTGATACTTTATGTCATGGCTGGTGAAGCTTGTTTTTTGCATTCCTCAATTCCATTATGAGATGAGCTTTTGTCTCACCAGCCACCCAACGTTCTAAGAACTGAGAACAGGTTGAGATGCATATATACACCAGGCTTTGGCATAAAACCCTACAATGCGTTCATCGATATTATTGCATCTTCAACCTGATCTATGCAAGATCTTAGTGGTGCCATACATATTCCACTTCTTAACAATGGTTCCAGTAGTGCACTGATGGGAACCTAACATATTTAACATCGTTTGATATCCATATCATGCTTTGGGCCCTTGCAACTAGGTATTCTGACCCTTTGCAAATCTCCTTGTTAACCATAGATGACTCCTTACTTTACAGAACAGACCTGACCAGGGCGACTTAGTTTATTGTCAAATAAACAGAATAAAATGTTGTTTTATTAATTATGATCAAGTCGATTACAATTGCTATCAAGCAACCACCCACCATCAAAAGAAATATCGGTTAGGTAAACTGCTGCTGCGTGACTGTGTGTGTTTGTGTGTATGTGGACCCTGCAGTGGAGGAGCACCATGTGCCAATATAGCCCCACATGACGACGATTAGATTAAACTTTAAAATTCCATGAAAGGTCAACACTTTGAATGTAAGTTAACGTGAGGTACAAGTTAAGTCGTATCTCATTGAGTCTGCCAAAGGGCATTTATATATAACTCGAATCTCAGTATACAGCCACTGTAGCTGCAGCCATCTTGCTGGCACGTCACAGTTATTTACTACAGTGCTGCCATCTACTGGATAGACGCAACAGCATGTGGAAAATAGTGTTACAGACAGTCCATAGACACGTTGTTGCAAAAAAGGTATAAAGCTGCTGATGTTTTGAAACAGCTAGATTTGTTGCAAGATGAATATTTTGCTGATACTGACAGTGATCCAGATAGTGACAATCAGTTGGATGATGTGGAACCTGTAGACTCTGGTACTGATGTGGACAGCTACGTTTCTTCATCACAAGGAATCCGACTTGTCACCACTGTCAGAACAGAACTACATGGACATTCTGCCATCCACTGAGCAGAAACAGTCACCAACTACCAAATGTGTTGTGTGCAATGAGTGTGGACAGAGCAGCACATGGTCTTCTAAGTTTGAGCTTTGCAAGGTGCCATGCGTCAAGGACTCTCATTCAATTGTAGACTTTTAGTCGTGTTGCTAGTCCAAATAAGACAATTTACAGTTTATTCACATTTTTGACAGAGTTACTGTTGAAAATAAAAACATTACTTCCTAGAGCAAATTTTGACAGAGTTCATTATTTATCATATACTGCAGCATCCTGGTGAATAATGGTGCAGCAGTCAATGTGTCAAGTCAGACTAGATTACTTGTGTGACACAATCATTCATTTTTTTCTCACTTGTCAGGGCTGTATAATTGCACATTACGTACTACTACTGTATATCATATCATGGATCCAGTGACTCAGTTAATTCAAAATGCTCCCTCAAGAATAACTGAAGTAAAAGCCAATAACACCTGTCCTTACGTCTTTACATTGGTGTCCAACAAAGTTTAGGGCCAAATGCAAAATCCATCTTCTTAAATATAAACCTTGAAATGGCATTGGCCCTATCCACTTATTTGAACTTATTATTAAAGACAATCCATAATGATCTGAAGATTCTAAGAACGAATAAAATAACAAAGAAGGTCAAACTTTTAACTGCAGGATGATTAGGCTGTGGAACAATCTGCCTGCTCGTATCAGAGATGCCTCTTTGGTCTGAGGCCGCAGATCCATTGCTTTAGTCAATCATACTCTGAATAGAGTGGCTGATTAGCTGTTCATATTATAACTATGTGTGTCAGTAAGTTGAACCAAAATAAAATCACTGGGGACTGTTATCGTTCTCCTCCATGCTGTTTCTTTTTTAAATGTGACTGTGACACTTGGTGCCCCTACCACATTGTCAAGCTGTTCTCCCATCTTCTGTGAGGGTGTCAGACTCCAGCCACACTACTACATTTTCATTTCAACTAGCGATTTTACATTTATGAAAGTATCTCCGTCCACACTGAAACAACCAAAAATACTGTACATATGACGTAACTGTTCGCCTACAATGAGCATGCATGAATCGGTGGAAATAGGAAGAGGAGTGTCCTCCATGCTAGACGATTATTGGCAACTTGTGTGTACACATGGAGAACAGCAGCAGTGAATCCGAAAAAGAAAAAAACAATGAGGTGGAATTGTTATTGAGAGTAACACATAAGTACAAGGCGAGTAAAGCAGTCGAAAAAACTTAATGAGACGGATCCAATCAGGGATAGGCAATGTAATGAACAGGAACCAATCAGAGTACAATTACAGTGTGCATTTTCAAAGCTCTCCACTTTCAGCCATCCACACAACACCAGTATTTTCATAAATTGCTCTGGAAAGAGTGCTTTCAAAGGTCTCAGTCTTTAAGGGTTAAATATGCTGGCTTATTGTGGATGAAAGGCAACAATGGAGACTAATGTCTGCATATTTAAATGAAAATGTAGTAGTGAGGACATAGCCTCAGACCAATTGAGTAGAAATATTCTTGTTTTGTTGTATTGTATTTCTATGGTGGCAATGATAGATTAGTCATTTAGCTCTCTGTAGAGCAGGGGTGTCCAACTCCGGTCTTGGTGGGTCGCAGTGGCTGTAGGTTTTCATTCTAACCCTTTTCTTAATCAGAGAGCAGTTTTCACTGCTAATTAACTCCTTTTCCTTCATTTTAATAGCCCTGTTTTTAAGGATTCAGTCCTCTGAATTGATTTGTTTCTTTATTGAATGGCAGACAAACAGAAATGAGATATGAAACGAACCCACAGATGACCACTTAAACTGAAACGTCAAACTCCAGCCAATTTTACTCCAACCGGTTTCTTAATGAGAAGCCGATTCTTGCTGTTAATTAAAGCCGTTATTGAATATCATGACTTGTTGCTGCTCTCATTCTGCCACAGCAGACTGTTGATTTTCAGGATGTTTTGGTGAACTAAGTAAACAGACCAACATGACCAAGGCCTTCACCTTTCTTTATTTTCAGGTTAGCTGGTCATGTGGCGGCTTGTTTTGCGTCTCATAATTGTTTGGCTGCTCATTAAGGAAAATGAAACAACTAAGGGGTCTGAGTCATGACAATTAAAACTAAGGCAAAATAAGTTAATCAGCAGCAAAAACAGCTCACTAATTAAGAAGATGGTTAGAATGAAAACCTGCAGCCACTGTGGCCCACCAGGACTGGAGTTGGACACCCCTGCTGTAGAAGATTACTTGTGTTCTGTTTTGTGTGTTGCATTTACCCCATTCTTGACACCAGTTGCACGTCCAACCGACCTGGAAGGGGGCCTTTCCCAATATTTCTTCCACTTTGTTCCCCACAAGGTTTTTGTCATTTTTGGAGTCAAGGATAAGCCCATTGAGGTATTCCTTGTGTGACTTTGAAATAATTTATTGTTGTTGTTATCATTTTTGAAAAGATCTGAGTGGCTACTTCAAAAAGGCAGTGGATTTTAAGCCACACAGTTGCTGGATTTATCTGCCTCACTGTGTGACCCTGAGTAACAGAGCAAGATGCAGAGGACAGGAAGATATGGAAAAAGATGATCTGCTGTGGCAACCCCTAAGGCCAGGTTTATACTTCATCTTACTCAAGTGGACGCTCCTGCTACACAAGCGTTGTAGTGTTTACACTTGCGTGCATACTTTACGTAAATCTGGAGGAATCCACCAGGTGGCAGTGCGAGATATTATCACGGTGAGAACAGTTTCGGCATCGCTGTGTTGTGAATTGCCTGGAACAGCCATTAAATTCCGATGACACCTTACCGCAATATCTCTGAAAAGGATATTTAATGATTCCATCAATGAGTAAGCATTGGGCACGAGGCAGAAATAATCCTTGGATGGGGCGCCTCAGCTCATCGCAAGGTGAATACAAGCACACACACATACACTGGCGTCATTTTAGTGTCACCAAATCTGCATATCTTTGGAAGGAAACCGGAGCCCACTGTGGAAGCCCAGCAGGAAAACATGTAAAGTCCAGGCAGGGAATATCAGCGACGTGACTCTTGTGAGACAGCAGCGCTAACACTCCGCCACCGTGTCACCCCATGTGTGTAATTATTAACAGTGTTCATTATTTAAACGAAATTTACGTAAAATGTAACATACATACGCTAATGCATTTCATCATGAAAGTGATATCAAGTATAAATCTAAGGATTGTAAATGTGCAGAGAGTTGGAATATCGTATATTTAATGTGCTCAGTGTGGCGATCTATTGCTGTTTCCCGCTGCTGTCAGGACCGGAGAAAGCCCCAGAAAAAAAAGACGACACAAAAGATGGTATGTGAGACTTTTAAAATGTATCATGTCATTATGATTGGGAAAATGCGATGCTTGAATATAAAAGCACCATGAATGCATCTGTATGTCGGCATTTTGCTTCACCACATCGAACCATTCATCAAACATCGAAGCGCACACACCGATCTCGTAGGATCCGCAAAGTGGCTTTGGTCACATGAAGATTATAAACAGAGACTCTGACGTCACGTTCCATCTTTTATCACACTGTGCCCCCCGACTTTGTGCTGGTACTGCAACTCACGCGCACGTCGCGTTAATTTCTGAGGAACTGCTCAGAGGACACGTCAAATGAACGCAGCCATAATGCGTGCACGTATGCATTCTGAGGGTGAAGTATAAACGAGCCCTTAAAGGAGCAGCCAAAAGAAGAAGAAGAAGAAGACTGTGTGACCCTGAGTAACATACTTAACCTGTTATGGCTCACTTAATCAAAATTCAACCTGTCAAGCCCAGTGAAATGACAATATAACATACTGTATAACATGATCATTTTAAACTGGTTTAACACCATTCAAGGCAGTAGGGCATAGTGGTTAAGGCTTTAGATATCAAGTCCAGAGGTTATGGGTCCAAATACAGTAATCCCTCGCTACTTCGCGGTTCACTTTTCGTGGATTCACGACTTCGCGGGTTTTTAAATATAGTAGTAGTATTTCCTAGTCTAAGAACAATAAAACAAGTTCGGTGACTAAGTGCGTTGTAACACGGGCTGTGATTGGTACATGGGAGGGAGATGACAAATCACAGCTTCCCGCTTTCTAATCGGGCCCGTGATTGGTGCTTTGACTGATGCCCAGATCCCACAGCATCTCCCCTTGTCTCTCTGTCGCGGCCATTTTGCTTCAAGCTTTCTTGCCGAGCGGTTTATTTTACACTATACTGTGTGTGATTTTTTTGTGGTTTCTTTGTGTTGAACTTCGCTTCAATTTTCACCCCCTGCAATGGCTCCCAAACGTGCTCCTTCTTCCAAGGCTGGTGCTGAGCCTAAATGCCAACGAAGAATGATGACGATCTCTGAGAAGGTGAAACTTCTGGAAATGTTGAAGGAAGGGAGAACGTTCGCGGCTGTGGCCCGCCAATATGGCAAAAAAGAGCCAGTTCCTACTACTACTACGGATACACCTTCGGAAACCATGGAAGAGGTGCCCCAGGAAATGGCACCGGCGTCTGAAGAGACGTAAAATACAGTCATCGGCTGCGCAGAAAAAGTCATCATCACCTTCATCGTCATCATTTTTACTGCACAGCATATTCATCACCATCATCACGTCATATATAGCTACAGTGGTGTGAAAAGCTATTTGTCCCCTTCCTGATTTCATATTCTTTTGCATGTTTGTCACACAAAATGTTTCTGATCATCAAACACATGTAACCATTAGTCAAATATAACACAAGTAAACACAAAATGCAGTTTTCAAATGATGGTTTTTATTATTTAGGGAGAAAAAAAATCCAAACCTACATGGCCCTGTGTGAAAAAGTAATTGCCCCCTTGTTAAAAAATAACCTAACTGTGGTGTATCACACCTGAGTTCAATTTCCGTAGCCACCCCCAGGCCTGATTACTGCCACACCTGTTTCAATCAAGAAATCACTTAAATAGGAGCTGCCTGACACAGAGAAGTAGACCAAAAGCACCTCAAAAGCTAGACATCATGCCAAGATCCAAAGAAATTCAGGAACAAATGAGAACAGAAGTAATTGAGATCTATCAGTCTGGTAAAGGTTATAAAGCCATTTCTAAAGCTTTGGGACTCCAGCGAACCACAGTTACAGCCATTATCCACAAATGGCAAAAACATGGAACAGTGGTGAACCTTCCCAGGAGTGGCCGGCCGACCAAAATTACCCCAAGAGCGCAGAGACGACTCATCCGAGAGGTCACAAAAGACGCCAGGACAACGTCTAAAGAACTGCAGGCCTCACTTGCCTCAATTAAGGTCAGT
>JANRMT010062791.1:143328081-143362748 GCA_026402145.1 Polypterus bichir lapradei
AGGGGGGCAATTACTTTTTCACACAGGGCCATGTAGGTTTGGATTTTTTTTTCTCCCTAAATAATAAAAACCATCATTTAAAAACTGCATTTGTGTTTACTTGTGTTATATTTGACTAATGGTTACATGTGTTTGATGATCAGAAACATTTTGTGTGACAAACATGCAAAAGAATAAGAAATCAGGAAGGGGGCAAATAGCTTTTCACACCACTGTACGTGTACTTTGCTATACAGTAACTGTAAACTTATCTACCGATTTCATATTGCTTAACAGTTGTCCCTGTTATTAATAGAGTAAAGGGTGGGTTGTATACAGTACAGGGAGGGTTTAAAAACGTCCAAATACACGTTAAATAATTAAATAAATATGGTGTCCCTACTTCGCGGAAATTCAGTTATTGCGGCCGGCCTTGGAACCTATCTCCCGCGATAAACGAGGGATTACTGTACCACTACTGACCCTGTGTGACCATAAGCAGGTAACTTCACCTGCCTGTGCTCAAATTGGAAAAAACAAAAGAAATGTAGCCAATGTTATAAGTCGCTTTGCATAAAGGTGTCAGATAAATAAGTAAAAGTTAACATAATATTGCAGCGGGATGGAGTCTATTCTAACAGCTGTGTCAGACATAATGTAGGAATTAACCCTGACAGAGGTGCCAGTTAATTGCAAGGCCCACTCTCACATACACCCGCCCTGGGCCCATTTAAAATCGACAGTTTATATAACATGCATGTCGGTGGGATCTGGAGGGGAACTCACAGATATACTTGGGAGAATGTGTAAAATCCACACTGGCAGCCATAAATTCAGTAGATTCAATTAGATTAGAGGAAATTAAGCTTTTACAAAAGTTCAACAAATATTACAACAAGCAACAACCTACTGCCCCCTCCTTGAACACACATAAGCATTACAAAAATGATGAAGAAAAGGCTAAAGATAAGATAAGTACAATAGCTGGGATTCTGGAGTTATGAAGCAGCAGTGCTAACCAATGGGCCACCAATGATACTCCCTATAAAAGGGAGATAAATGAAACCGGGGAGTTTGTTCTCTATGCAGTATATAAGTTTTATGCTTCAGTTTTGGTTCACTGGTAATGTCTTATGTGAAAATATTTTTGACAATCTTGAAAACTGATATGCACAACCTTCAAGGTGTACAAGCCACTTGGGCAGAGCTGAAGGATTCAATAACAGATTACCAGCCTGCCCATGATCCTGCTGTGCCAGGGACAGGGATGATGGCGGCATGGCTGTTGTATGCAGGTGAAAGTCTAAATTTTCAATAGAAGTTTCTCTATCATTTGTTTTGTTCTCGTCTGTCCACTGTGAGGTGTTTGTGTTAAAGAACATACTTTTTAGGTTCCCCTAACAATATGACTGCCACACAATCCTGTGCGTGAGAGCAGTAGACTCAAAACGGGTGGATGTGTCATAAGGACAACAGGAAGGTTGTTCCTTTATAAAATTGCAATAAAAAGCAAAGTTTGTTCATTTTGTGGGCCCTGAATGCCATTACATGAAAGCTTCATGCTTCATTTTTTGCTTGATGATGCCATCTTACACAGTTTTCTTTTCAACAATCTGTACAACACAATGTTCCAAACGTAAAAGTGCTAAATAAAAAGAAATGGGATAGACGTTAACAACAAAGTGCTCTGAGACAGCCCTAACCGTGAAGGTGTTACATAAAATATTAATGGAATGATACAGAATGTGCAGCGGCTGGGATGTGGAAGGAGGCTTCCATAGCAACAAACTCAGGTTTGTGTCTGGAGGATAAAGGAGTGTAGGAAATGAGGCAAAGAAAAAAAGAAGTGTGTGTCTACCATGTAGCTAAACTGCCAACTCCCTTACATGAAGACATGAACTTCAGCAGGGCTGACAGACAGCGTGAGGTTCAGATTTGATTTTTATGTCACCTATGGCTCAATTTTTTTGTTTATTTTTAGTTTTCTCTTCCTTGTATTTTTTTTATTTAGGCTTTCTTTAACTTCTATTTCTTTTCTTTGCATTCAGGTGTAGTTAAGAGGGGCAATGCCCCCAATTACTGAGAGGTTAGTGGTGCTGCTGCACAGATCCAGTATCCTGTGTATGAATCCTGAAACTTTCTATTATGCAGGTGGTGTTTTCATCTTCTCCACATATCTGCGTGGGTTTTCCTTCAGGTACTCCAGTTCTCCTCCCAAGTGCAGCTTAGTGTGACTGGCACCACTAAACTGGCTGTGTGCACCCTAGTGGGCCCTGCTGCTGCCCTTTATAACTCTAAAATTGAGCTTGAGCTTTAGAGTGTTATGTTATATTCAGAACAGGTAATCCATCTGAAGCTTACGCAGGGCCATCTTTACAGCATCATAGGCTCCTAGGAAAAGTATTGTGCTGGGACCCTTGTTTTGATAGCAAAACAGAAACATACATAGGCATCAGAAACATTGTGGGCCCTTATGATCTGGCCAGTGCCCATTGTGCCCAAACATTGAGCATGTTTGGGCTCGGACATTACTTGGATAGGAGAACATCTAGGAAAAGTTTGGGTTGCTGCTGGAAAATGTGTTGGTGAGGGGGTGCTTATCCTGTGTTCTGTGTGTGGATCCCAATGCCCCAAGGTGGTGACAGGGACACTGTGTTTTTACAATGGTATTGCACTACTGATATGACATAAAAATGAGGTCCTGTGTTTCTGCGGTTATAATAGATTCCTAGGCATATTTCTGGAAAGATTAGGCTATACACCGATGTCCTGGCAAAACTGTCCACCACTGCTTGGTCATCCTAGCTCCTTATTTGCTATCTCCCTCTATCTCCCTCACTCCTTCACAACCTAATAGCTAATGTGTGGAGAGCGTACTGGTGCAAAAATGGCTACCACCACATTATCCAGATGGAAGTTCCATACTGTCTATATAAAGTACTTTGAGTGTCTAGAAAAGCCACAATGTACAGTAAATCAATCTATCTATCAATCTATCTATCTATATTAAATGATTAATTTCAACTGAATGATTATTCTTCTTAGGGGTATTAAATTTACTATTATCCTTTAAATCACAATGAGGGTAGCTTTAAGAATTCTTACGTGTTACCTGTGTATGATTTATAAGGACAGGGACTAGGGATCGTTCCTAAAACTGCATCTTTGAGTCCTGCTTCTTGGAAATGTTTCTCCAAAAATCTTGAAGGTCATCTAGGTGAATGCTGGCTAACATGACATGAGAAACAATTCTTTTCTTACTAAGGAATGTCTTCTAACTTGCTTCTTTAGCAGGAGGGTGGTACTTCATTGATTCCTGATTGTCCCAAGTTTTCTCCATTCCAACAACACGTCTCTTGCTTCATAGTGGCACCCTAATGTTTTAGAGATGATTTTGTAGCCATGTCCAGACTAATAGGCTGGAGCTTACTGGGCAGTGATACGTTGGCTCATCTAACACGCCAGGTTAGTTTCTTCTCCACAATGTGCAATCCACACCCTGACTGAAATTCATTTCCACAGTTTTAGACCACTCGCCTTTTTAAGTCTAACTTTACTAGAACAGTCAATCAGAAACATTAGAACATTAGACCAATTTAGACGAGAACAGGCAATTAAGCCAAACAAAGCTCACCAGTCCAATCCACTTATTTCTTCCAAAAAAACATCAAGTCGAGTTTTGAGAGTCCCAAAGTCTTACTGTCTACCACACTACTTATTACAAGTGTCTATAGTTCTCTGTGTAAAGAAAAACTTCCTAATATTTGTATGAAATTTCCCCTTAACAAGTTTCCTACTGCGTCTCTGTCTTCTTGATGAGCTTGTTTTAAAATAACAGTCTCGATCTACTCTACTAATTCCCTTAATAATTTTAAACACTTCAATCATGTCACCTCTTAATCTTCTTTTGGTTAAACTGATAAGGCTCAGGCTGAAGACTCATAATTCAACCCCTGTAGCCATGGAATCAGCCTAGTCGCTCTTCTCTGGACCTTTTCTAGTGCTGCTATGACCTTTTTGTAGCCTGGAGACCAAAACTGCACACAGTACTCAAGATGAGGTCTCACCAGTATGTTATAAAGCTTAAGCAGAACCTCCTTGGACTTGTACTCCACACATCAATGCTATATAACCTAACAGTCTGCTTGCTTTCTAAATGGCTTCTGAACACTGCAGGGAAGTCGATAGCTTAGAATGACTTCTACATCCTTCTCATAAGGAGTACTCTCGATTTTCAGACATCAAGCAACTAAAGAGGACTGCAGGCTTTTTGATGGTTTGATAATGGCATATTATTTTTTTTTAGGATTTTTCAGAAAGTGATTGGACCAGTATATTCCTTCAGTCCAAAAACAACCAAAGCTAAATTGGCCCTGATGTGTGTGCAAGTGTGTGTTCACTTTGGCACCCTTTCCACAGACTGATCCCACCTTGCACCCGCCGCTTGCTCTGATAGGTTCCACCTTCCTCAATACCCTCTTCTGGATAGCAGGGTTTGGAAGATGGCTGGTACAGAAGACAATCATGAGGACTAAAAGCTCCTAAAGGAAAACGAAGGCTGACGTGAACAAAGGCCAAAGTGATGTGGCCTGCCCATGTCTTTCCTTTTATATCATGTATGATACATAAACTGAAAGTTGAATGGCAGCAGGTGTTAGGGGGTTGGCTGGAGCTCCACCCCAAGCCACCCTCTTTGCCCCTGGCTTCCCCAATCATTGTATTTTGTTATACAATATTAATCATGTAGTCACCTGATTGGAGGCATTGGCAATAAAAGGGGAGTCTAACTGGAGGTTTTTGCTGTACCATTGTGTGGTCCACCCCCTTGTCTTGTGCTTCTAAATTTTGTGGTTTTTAACAGTTTGTTGTTTTTTTTTAACATTTGACAGCATCTCTTTTCACATTTATCTACTGCTTCTGGGTGTTTGCCTTTGTTCTGGCCTCCTCCTAGCCTTTCTGACTGCTGATTTTGGAAAGGCGACTTGAATAATTAACAGGCATTTACCTTGCACTCCATCATGCCTCTATCACTGATGGCTTGCCTTGATCTGTATTCTGTGCTGGTGGTGCAACTTCTTGTACTTCACTGAACAACACGCCGTCACATAGTACATCCATATAGCTTGTTTCACCTGTAAAAGGGCCAGCGATTAGAGGCCGTACCATTATGGCTGTCATTTCTGTGAGCACATCCGGGCAATGCATACCTAACAGAAGCCAAAACCAAACAACCAAATCAACAAAGATACCAGAAAATGATGCCCTGACACCAACCCTGTGATGATGACAGCCAAAGTCTGTAAGATTATGTTATGCAGGGACTGGCAGGCTGGGGAATATGGCTGCAGCTTTGTTTCTGTCCTGTCTCCTTTTCTCTTTACTCTGTACACCTGTGACAATAAATATAACACCAAGTCTTGTCACTTGCACAAATTCTCATGTGATTCTGCACTTATGGGATTTATTGATAAGGGGGTGAGACAAAGGAGAGGAGTCAGGTGGAGAACTTTGGTTCTTAGTGCAAAGAGAACTATCTGCATTTTAACATCAGCGAAACCAAAGAACTTGTTATTGACTTTCACTGTGCCAAAGAGTCTCTAAGTCCAGTCACTATTCAGGGAGTCCAAGTACTTGGGGGTCCACATTAATGACAGGTTTAACTGGTCTTAGAACACATACAAACTATAGAAGAAAGGGGGGGTCTTTGGGGGTCTGCGTTCCTTTAATGTTGGAAGTGACATTGTTCATATCTTCTACAACTCTGTTATGGCCAGTGTGATTTTCTACACTGTGGTGTGCTGGGCTGGTAACTTCACTTCAAGAAAGGCCCACTAAATCAACAAGCACATTAAAAGTGCAGGCTCAGTTATAGGGTGCATTCTGGACCCCTGGAGGTCGTAGCAAAGGAGAGAATTAAAACAAAACTGAGTGCAATTATGAACAATGCTGCACATCCTCTCTGTGACACACTAAACCCTGAGGACTTTCAGCCAACAAATTATTCAGCAAAAGTGTGTCAAGAAACACTATGGGGGGGTCCTTCATACTCCCAAGGTGTGTGTGCATATTTATTTATTTATGTATTTACATATCTACTGTCACATGCATGCATATGGGAAGCAGTCTAATGGCTTAGGTGGGAGTAAGACGCAGAGTCTCTGGTAGAATAATTGTACTAATGGCTTTTCTCCCTCTTCCATAGACCTCCAAAAGGAAAGCCCGCCCAAAACTCCTCCCACTTCCGGCAGCAGTTCACACCCCCTTCTGAATCCATTTCCGCCTGAAGACCCGCCTCTTCCTGCCATCCAACTATAAAACCCAATCATTCCTCTCCTTTAGTTAGTCTTTGTTAGACTCTGTCTTTGATGATTACCTGTTTAAATTACTTTTTATTTGAAACCTACAGTATACAGGGTAGACCCCCCAAATCTATCTATCTATATATCTATCTAACTATCTATCTATATATCTATCTCTCTTTCTTTCTGTCTATCTATCATACTGAGCCTTTTCTATGTATCTGTCTCTGTTATGAAGCTGCTTAATCCTAGTCAGGGTTCTTCAAAATAAAACTGTGTTCATCTATCATAATGTGTCTTTTCTATCTGTCGATCCACCTGTCTGTCTTTCTACCCTCATTTTGTTTTACGTAGTAGTCTTATGTATTTTAAATAGTACCTCTTATAGCTATCTGTCTATTATATATTGACTTTTCTATCTATTAAGCTGTCTACATAAGTATCTCTATGGTGGTCCAGTTTGCACTATTGTCTCTGTACAACACTGATACGTGGATAGGTGCTTTCTGTGTGGAGCTTACATGTCCTACCAATTCTTGTATGTCTTCCACACATTTTGATTTCAACACACAGTCCAAAGACACTACTCCGATTTGGCCAAGTGTGTCGACTAGTGCCCTACAATGGACTTACCTCCCAGTTATAACCTGTTCCTGCCTTCCTGCTACTGCTGCCAAAATATATTCCATTCTTGTGGAACAAGCTGAGCCAATCAAAGATGCCCCAATATGGACAGAGGACCTTTTTTTTATAAAGCTGTAACTATTACTTAGCAACTGTGCCAGCAGTTATAGGCGTCCTGTAAAGTAAAAGCTTTGTTTTCCGGGAAAGTTTGTAAAGAAACAATAAAAGAGCCCTGAGAGAAAACCAGAAAGCACAGCTGAGTTCCAGGAAGGAATGGACAAAGCCCCCCTTCCCCACCCCACCATTGTGTCTCATATTAACTGATGCAATTACTAACGCTGAGCCCCTCAAGGTTAATGACATCAGTCTGCAGGTCAGATTGCATCTACTAATCATGATAATGATGCATCATAAGCACCCACATGTGGACGGCGACTGTCAGGGGAGCTGGGGATCCGCTACAAAATGTTTAGAAAGGCAGAAGCTCAGCATGACTCTGCTGGCCTAATGTGAGAGGAATTTAACAGGCTGCCGCCCAGACAGAGCTTTTGCACCATCTGCCACCCTCCAGCAGCAATCGCTCCTCAGCCATATATCCTTGATGATAGCCTTTGTCAGCACGGGTCTAATTAAATGTGGAGGTCTTGATACTTGCTGACCTGGCAAAACAGGAATAGGAATCACTTTTCTTCTTGTTGTGAAGGCTGAGCACATGCTCAATAATCCATAGGAAGGCAGCAATGTGGGTAAAATGGCAAAGCGTCTCTGCAGAATGACAGGCATCTCTGGGTGGCGGGAAAGTGCAGATGCTTGCAGTAGCAAAAAAAAAGGTAAGCAGCTAGAAAAGAGAAGAGTCCAGGGAGAGAAAGCATCCCATGTTGATACAGTCAGAACCCAAGCAGGTTGAGTGACTCCTTCAGTGTGGATTGAATTGGATGCCTTGTGGATTAAAACAATTCAATGCCCCAGCCACTAGATGGCTCCACTTATCTTAACTCTACTGCAATGTGTGGCTTAAATCCTCTACCAATGTTACGGTAGAAGTAGTTAGGCATCACGTTAGTCAAAAACCTCCACGCCTGCCTCTGCCCACCTCTTGAGGATGAGTATGAGCTGGCCAGGGTGGGCAAGGCTTTTGAGTAGGAGAGACGAGGCGTTGAAAATGTTGATGTTTCACTCTAGATGAGAGGCGGCTGACAATGAGCAGTGGGGTCGGCCTGCTCATGAAGATTTGTCCTATTCATTAATTTTGCAGGCAGTTGCTTCACACCTTCCATGGCTTCAAGTGCTCTCTGAAGGGTGAATGGACAATGCAGGCCTATGTTAATGAGAAAGCACTCAATCAAGCTGCAGTCTAATTGCTAGTCTAGCGTCATTAAAATAGCCAAGTGACAATATGCTGGGCTGCATGGCTTTAAACCATTTTATTATATCAAAAAAAAAAATAAAAAATAAAAGGTCACTTCTTCACATGATAGCAAAAGGTGAGAAAGAACAAAAAGGGGGTTATTCAAAAGGGCAGGAGGAAAATCAGCAGGAGTAAAGCAAAAACAAATGCAGGCAGCTGAGGCGCTTTGTAAAGCCTCTCTCACATGGCGGTGAGCTGGGTGGCTTGCAGAGCAAAAAGAACCAAGGTCAGCTAAGGAGCTTGATGGGAGGCTCATTACTGTAGTCCAAAGCCGGCTTTCCCAGCATTCCCTATTTTACAAACAGTAGGGAAGAATCCTTACGGCAAAAGATGAGCCCCTTGAGATGTTATAAGCACTGCATCAAAAGTAACATGTAGACTGAGAAATGAATGGAGCTTGTGGAACAAGGTGGTGAAGGCTTCTACCTAATCGTGAGAAATGTGACATCCCAGTAAATGTAGTCAGAGCTACACATGGACTGAGAAATGAGACCCATCAAAAAATGAACTGAATGAGCAGGTTTTTTGGAAAAAGAAGATGAAGGCCACCAGTCAAACATGAGCTGAGAAATGTAGCACAACAGAAGAATAACTGAGCGGGCAAATCTTATAGGGAAAGGTGGTATAGGCCACCAGCTAAATGTGGATTGACCAGTTAAGGAAGGCAGAAGGTCTTAAGGGAAAAAAAATTATGAAGGCCATCAGGATATCAGGATAGCTTATCAATAGCACCTGATGACTCCGACTCTTTCGATACACTAACACAATGTCTTACTAGTATTTCTGAATGGATGAATAGTAATTTTCTCAAACTAAATAAAGAGAAAACTGAAATTTTAGTAATTGGCAATAATGGATTCAATGAAGTTATCAGAAATAAACTTGATGCACTAGGATTAAAAGTTAAGACAGAAGTAAAAAACTTAGGGGTAACCGTTGACTGTAATCTGAATTTTAAATCGCATATTCATCAGACCACTAGGACAGCATTTTTTCACTTAAGAAACATAGCATAAGTTAGACCTCTTATATCATTGAAAGATGCTGAGAAATTAATTCATGCTTTTGTTTTCAGTCGACTAGATTACTGTAATGCACTCCTCTCAGGACTACCCAAAAAAGACATCAATCACTTGCAAGGAGTGCAGAATGCAGCTGCTAGAATCCTAACTAGGAAAAGAAAATCCGAACACATTTCTCCTGTTTTGATGTCACTACACTGGTTGCCTGTGTCATTCAGGATTGACTTTAAAATACTGCCTATGGTTTATAAAGCCTTAAATAATCTCGCTCCATCTTATATATCGGAATGCCTGACACCTTATATTCCAAATCGTAACCTTAGATCTTCAAATGAGTGTCTCCTTAGAATTCCAAAAGCTAAACTTAAAAGAAGTGGTGAGGCGGCCTTCTGCTGTTATGCACCTAAAATCTGGAATAGCCTGCCAATAGGAATTCATCAGGCTAATACAGTAGAGCACTTTAAAACACTGCTGAAAACACATTACTTTAACATGGCCTTTTTATAACTTCACTTTAACGTAATACTGATACTCTGTATGTTCAATTCTTCATAATAACTATTTACAGTGGATCCAAAATCCATACTGACCCCTACTCTCTCTTCTGCTTCTTTTTCCGGTTTCTTTGTGGTGGCGGCCTGCGTCACCACCACCTACTCAAAGCATCATGATGCACCAACATTGATGGACTGAAAGCCAGAAGTCTACGTGACCATCATCATCAGGTCCTTCCATGAAAACCCAAATACAAAGAGGACTGTTTGATTTATGTTAGGTAGATTGCCCAGAGGGGACTGGGTGGTCTCTTGGTCTGGAACCCCTTCAGATTTTTTTTTTTTTCTCCAGCTTTTGGAGTTTTTTTTTTGTTTTTTCTGTCCACCCTGGCCATCAGACCTTACTTATCCTATGTTAATTAATGTTGACTTATGTTTATTTTTTATTGTGTCTTTTATTTTTCTATTCATTTTGTAAAGCACTTTGAGCTACATTTTTTTGTATGAAAATGTGCTATATAAATAAATGTTGATTGATTGATTGAGGATACATATGGACTGAGAAAGGTAATCATCAGGACAGGGGTACAAGGTGGTCCTCAATTCATGGACTGAGAAAAGTAAAGAAAAGCAGGTAAAGGGAACTGGCCACACGTGGATCGAGACACAAAAATGAGTAGAAAGATCTTGTGGAAAAAGGTGATGAAGGACACTGACTACATGTGGACTGAGAAATGTGATAACCAGAAATTAGAGTAGCCACATCTTGGAAGACAAAAGCGTAAAAGACCATCCTCAAACCACGGCCTGAGAAATGTGATACGTCAGTCAATCGAGATGGCAGATCTTGAGGAAGGAGTTGGTAAAGGCCACCGTCCTGACATGGAGTGAGAAATGTGACGTACCAAAAAATCGACTGAGTGGGCATGTCTTGTTGAGAACGGGGATTAAGGCCACCAACTAAATATGGATTGACAAATCTGAGACACTAGTTACTGAAGTTGGAGAATCTTGTAGATAAAGGTGATAAAGGTCACCGGCTACACGTGACCCCTCAAAAAACCAACAAAGTGGGCAGGTCTTGTGAAGAAAAGTGGTGAAGACCTTCAGCTAAACTCATCAGTAAATGAAATTGTCAGGTCTTAAGGAAAAAAAAGGTAAAGGTGACCAGATTAAATAACATAATAAAATACTCTTTTAAGATGAATACAGACATCCAATCAGGTATAGACATACTGAACGTTACAGTGTGAATGAAAAGAAAAAGGCCAATGGCTCATCTGTCAAGCCATTTTTCGTGCTGAGAATCATAAATGAACGGAAAAAGGCACCAAGTATTATATTAGATAGATGTGTTTAATCTTGACTTGATATTTTGAAAAATACAGTTAATGGGACCAAGAAACTGGGCTGATGTTCCATTATGCAGATGCCAGTTAACCCAATGCAGATCTTCAAGTACTGGGTGGAAAGTAGCAGGAAAAAAGAATCTAGCCAGGCAACAAGAAAATATGCAAACTCCACAGAGACAGTGAGCAGACTGTGTATTGAACCCTGAACCCTGGAGATGCAAAGGCGGCAACATCGATTATATACCAGCATGCCCCCGGGTTATTTGTTTATTCGTTTTTAAAAGGTCAGGACAGACCATTCTGGTTTCTTTTAAACAGAAGTGATGCTAATCTTAAAGAATAAAAAAAAGCCTCATACTGAATAAAAATATATAATTTAACATATTAAACAAGGAGAAACAGCTACACAAACAGAAAGCTGACAGTTGATTGGCTGAATGTGCTGCTACTAACTGATCATTTTCTGCTGTTGCTTCAGAAATGACAGTATAGAGCAAAACTGCTTTTGTGCCACAGACACACTGCCAGGAGTCTGAAGATGTGGTGAAGCAAACAGCATGGACAGATCAGGGCTGGCTGGGGTGTAATTCACACGCAGACTCCCATCAGCCATGCCCCATCCTTCCATCTTCTGAGCCTATACATTGTCATTAAGGGTTACAAGGTTTTGAAACATTTCTGTCGGAATGAAAGAGTAAAAAACGAGCCCAATCTAAATGGGACAGCAGTCCATCCACGACATCTCCTCAGAGGGATTCGATTTAAAGATGTGAAGAACCAATATAAAACTCCAGCCAGACTGTGACCTGGCCGGCAAATGAAGCCATGATCATAAGGTACAAGGCAGGCCCTCAAACCACTGTGCCTTCCTTAAAGCTCAGATGTTTTGGTTGAAATGTACTTTTAAAGCAACTAAAAGTTGACAAATATATCCCAGTTTTGGAGAAAGACATAATCAGAGAAAGGTGCTGCTACTTATGATTTTCATTTAAATCACATAGTTCAAGTTTTTTTTTTTTTGTTTTGGTGTGTAGTAAAAAAAAAAAGGAAAATTGGCAAGAGATAAGAGTGAATTAGTGTTGTCCCAACAAAAGCATATTGCACTCTGCATGAGATCTGCACTCCATCTCACTGGCTTAGTGGGCCTCAGAGCAGCAGGATTTATGAAAAAAAAATGCATTCTCCTGCAATATATATATATGTGTGTGTGTGTTTATTGTAGTGTTCCTCAGGTAGGCCAAGGAATGTCAGGAGAGGCTCAGATACCTGTAGAAGCTGTCCATAAAGAGCAAGGACAGGCAAACAGAGCAATTACAAAAGCACTCTTGCTAAAGTCTACTGTTTTAGGTATGTGGCAACTGGCAAGTCTCAAAAATGAACCCTGGCCTTGAGTTAGCTCAAGAAGCTGAGGGACAGTGTGGCATATGAGCTGCCTTTGACCAAGAGTGAGAGGAGTGAGGTGAGGCATGTGGTGTGTATGCACAAGCAGAGGGACAAAGCAGCCGGGAGAACGCAGAACTTCAGGAGACCTGAGCAGCATTTATGAATGGATGAGGAAGGCATTAACAGAGCAGGTTGATGAAGAAATTAACAGTTCTTTTCAGACCTAACTACCATCAGTTTACCTCAAAAGTGCTAACCAGTCACCCCGGATTACTGTTATGCCCACTATATAATAAAATATAACAGCACAAGGTGAGCCACTACAGCTATGCAGATGACACATACTGTAACTGTTTTCACTGACAGCGCCTGATGACCCTGATGCTCCTGGCTCTCTGATCCTGTGACTTATTTGTACTACTGAATGAATGAGCAGTAACTTTCTCAAACTAAATAAGAAGAAAACAGATATCTTAGTTATTGTTGAAAATGGATATAGTAAGGGTATTAGAAATGAGCTTGACCCCATAGGCTTAAAAGTCAAGTCGGAGGTAAAGAATTTAGGGCTACCTATTGGCTCTGACCTAAACTTTAAATGACATATTAATCAGATTACTCGGACTTTGTTTTTTCACTTAAGGAATATATCTAAAGTTAGACCTCTTATAACTTATGCAATATGCTGAAAAATTAGCTCACGCTTTTTTTTTTTTCAGCTAGATTATTGTAATGCATTCCTTACAGGACTACCTAAGAAAGACATCAAGCGGTTAGTGTTAGTGCAGAATGCAGTAGCGAGAATCTTAACTAGGAAAAGAAAATCTGAGCACATCTCACCAGTCTTAGCGTTGTTACATTGGTTACCCGTGTCATTTAGAATTGACTTTTAAATACTATAGTACTACAACTAATGGTTTACAAAGCACTAAATAATCTCACCCCATCCTATATTTTGGGATGTCTGTCCCCTTACACTCCAAGTTGTAACCTCAGATCTTCAAATGAACTTCTGCTTATAATTCCTAGTGCCAACTAGGAAAAGAAGTGGTGAAGCAGCTGTTACACACCTAAAATTTGGCATACTTTACCAATAGAAATTCACGAGGCTAATACTGTAGAACAGTTGAAAAAACTGCTAAAAACACATTATTTTAAAATTGCTTTTTCATAGCTATATTTTAGTTGAACTCCTATTAGTCAATATGAACACCGAATTATCATTTTCCTCTGGGATCTGCAATTCCATACTAATCTGTAATATTCTCTCCTGTCTTTTCCACTTCTTCTGTGGTGGTGATCTGAACCATGACCACCTGATCAAGGTTCCATGATGCCCCCCTGCATTGATAGATTGAATGGTGGGTGTCCCAGATGTCCACATAACCATCATCATCAATTTTCTTCTATGTGAAGTTTGCAAACCATGAGGACTGATTTATAACATCTGTGTTAGGTAGAATGCCCAATGGGGTCTGGGCCTCCTTTTGGCCTTGGAACCCCTGCAGATTTTGTTTTTTTGTCCAGTCTAACTGGAATTTTTTTTGTTTGTTTTTCCTGTCCTCCTGACTATCCGACCTTACCTTTATCTTTGTTACATATTGCTTAATCTTGTTTATGTTTTATATTATCTTCTTTTTTATTTCTTCTTGTATATCACTTTGGGCTACAATGTTTGCATGAAAATATGCTATAGAAATACATGTTGCTGTTGTTGCTGTGTGTGTGTGTGTGTGTGTGTGTGTGTCCAGTGTCTCGAAGCAAACTGATTGGTCAGTTTAAACTGATTAATAAGTTTGGTCTTATTAGTCAGTTTGGGTTTGGTTGCTCCATGGTGGGAATGATGACATGATACTTTAGCGGTGCAAAGGTCAATTTATTGATCACGACACACTTCTTATTTTTTATTTTTTAAAAAAGAAGTTAAAATGGAACATTTTAATGGCAACAAAGTGAATATATTACCAAGCGATGTTAAGCTGCTAAATACTAATGAGGACCAAAATGAGTTACCTTCAAAGATGGAAAGTATTCAAAAGAGTACAAATGATTTCATACTGGGTAATGGTGGTCCATCTACCACTGGTGGGACTCATTGAGTGGACAGGAGGTGAACATGGCACCTCATAATTAATTGAAAGAGGAAGTGCAGGCCAAGAGAGATAAAGACACACAACGGTAATGGAGCATGGCGTAGGACAAACAGCGAGGGAAGACATAGGGAAAGAGATATTAAAAATCTGATATCTTTATATGCATTCCATTACCTGCCTTGGACAGGTGAGCTAGTATATACAGTACATACTGTCATGCACATGTGTTTTAGGGACAGGTGATATGCTTTGATGGTGGCAATTCTCCTATTTTCTCTTAAACACTTAACATTATAAGCATACATATATCATGCAATTAAATATCAAGCAATAGTCATTGTTTTTAGTCATTACTTTTAATATTAATATTAATACATTCATACATTAACTAATATTACTATAATATTAAAGGCACAGCTGTGTGGTGTAGTGGTTAAGGCTATGAACCTCAAACTCTGAGGTTGTGGGTTCAAATCCCACTACTGACACTGTCTGACTCTGAGCAAGTCACTTGGACTGCCTGTGCTCCAACTGGAAAACCTAAAGAAATGTAACCAATTGTATTATAAATGGTGTAAGTCACCTAGGATAAAGGCATCAGCCAAATAAGCAAATGTAAATTCATTTGTCAATTTCAATAAATTGAACACTCAAAGCAGGAAGAATTTTAGGCTGAAGCTCAGTTAAGTTAACACGGAAAGAAGTTGAGAATTGTGTTTGTTACACATTCTCACAGTTACTGTAGCTGGCCTGTTGACACATCAATGTTTGTAACCAATTACTGATAGCAGTAAAAGGTGAGGATTGGCAGTTGCTATGCATATGGAGAGCACAAGCAGGCGTTTTGTAATTCAGAATCTGCAAAAGAAACAAGTGAGTCTAGAACAGGGGGGGGCTCAAGTTTAATGTTGGGTAATCACTGGGTAATGACTGGAGAGTTTTGTCGAACCAAACCTGTTACTTCTTTTAGTCTTCAATGGCTCCTTTGCGTCTTTTAACTGGTTTTTGTTTTTTTATCAGCTTCTAACTAGGAATGAGATGTGAAGCAGCAGCTCACTATCTGACCTAGCCCCATTGCCACCTGGGTGTTCCTTGTAAAGTGAATGTTTCATAGGTGTGTCCAAACCCCCACCACAAACGTAGTGACAGTCCCAACTGTTTGATCATAAACAGAATTATGATTCATGTAATTTCTGATGCCCCCTGAAATTCCTGTCTGTTCTATTTAACTCTTTCAGGGCGGGTGTCGACTTTTTCGACAGAAGGGGTTGACAGTGGTAATCAAGTGTAAATGGTGACAAAACCCACCGTTATGTTTTAGTTGGACTCTCTTTGCTAGAAGGACAGTTAGCTTCGTTGGTTTGATTAAGATTCCCTGTGCCATCAACATCTGGCGAGAGATCGAAGCGAATGCATAGAGCAAAATACTCTGTGGACGACGTTTTGCATATTATTGCTGAATTAGACTCGGAATTGCCGGACTCCAATTTTGTGATCAAAAACAAATGTGAGATACCAGGATCAGCTGATCGCACAGGTTTGTGTAGCCGACGTACCTACAGTAACAATAACAAGAGGTTCAAACCAGATTACGATGCACTGCAACAGCGACTGCCCCCGCCATGCGATGATGTCCTGGCAGCCAGTCAGCCACGCATTCCTGATGAACTGGTGGCCAAAACCCGCAGCAACAGACATTTTATGTTGATTTCTGTGTGAAACCATAGCTTTGTGTGCTTTTCAGAAAACTGGTTTTTGAAACAAAATATTCAGCCTTCAAAGAGTTAAATAAATTTTGAAAGAAACAGAAAAAAGTGAAAGACTGAGACTTACTAATCTTCAGTGCCTGCCAGGATTGCAGTTCTGTTTGTTGTGAGTTTGGTTATTGTTAAGGTTGTACCGGGTTCTGTCCGTGGTCTTCATTTTGTGTTATTATGCTTGTATGTTATGCTGATTTTGCTGATTATTTCTTTCTTATTTTGTAATCTCAGTATTTATTTTAAGTCCTTGTTATTTCCTTATAAGTTTTGGTTTTCAAATGATGTTATTGTCATTTATTGTTTGTTCTATAATTTATGTTTATTGTTATCTGTTATTCTGAGCTTGGGGGGGTGGGCCCCTTATGCTACAGCTACAGAAAGATCCCCGGTGCTATATCTAAGGTGTGAGACAGTATTTTAATGAGGGGAAGACCTTGAGACTGACAAAAGGCAAGATTCATGCTAAGTTTGTTAATGGGAGGTCAACCAATCTTTCATTGGAGACTAAAACAAAACCCAACAATCAAAGTCAGAGTGAATTATGTTTAAGTCTTAAACCAGCAATGTTTTAAAAAGAAATTAATTTTATCTCTGGAAATTTGAATGATGAGGAAGTACTTGGCATGATTTTTATACCTTGTAGACGTGAGGATCACTAACCTCAAAAATTTTGGATCATTTGCTTAGCAACATATTAGCAAACACTAAACAAAATGCCGGCACCCACGATAAACAAACATCATGTTGACATGATGCAGAAATAATTCAACTAGAGCAAATACTTTTTTCTAATAGCAACTGTTAAGAGATTCATAATACTCTTGTGGAAAATCCTAATATGGGAAGGAAAGAAGTTCCTGAAAATAACTCCAAGAACAACAACAAATAGAATTTGAAAGCACATCATAACAACGATTCCATTGAATCCACAAAGTGTCTGCTGTAACTTTAATTATGTGTTCTGTGTTTCTGCTCCCTTTTGGGTTTTAACTTTTTCACTCTCTGAGAGAATTCAGTTCGATGTTCTAGTGCGTGAACTCTTATTTAAAAGAACAGTGTTTTGGGATTGTGGGCTTTTTTATTTGCTTTAGTTTACCTCTGTAGTAAGATTTTTGCAAATATATTTTTGATTTTGTACTGAATATATTTTTGTTAACAAATCTTTATTAAAAGTAAGAAAATCTGTTTGGGCCTTGGGTAGTATTCCATTTATGAATTTACTTTTAATTTGAAAAGCATACAACATTCTGTTGGACCTGTGCAGGTAAGAGGCCTGGTACTTGAGTTTGGGGATGAGGCTCGTTTTGATTTTTAGGCCTCAATTGAAGCCTGTCAGTAGATTTTGGGGTGCTTTTTCTGAGTGGCATGAACTAAAGAGATCACAGCAACCTGCTAAAGACTGAGAGAATGCAACAGCTGTTAACATTTAGCAAACCTCAGGCATCTTGCCGATTATTTTTTTCTTATTTTGTAATATCAATGTTTTTTTCAATCCTTGTTACTTCATTATATGTTTTGGTTTTCAAATGTTATTGTAGTTTATGTTTGTTCTGTGATTTATGTTTATTGTTCTCAGTTACTGTGAGCCTGGGGGGTGGACCCCTGATGCTACAGCTACAGAAAGACCCAGTGCTATGTGCACTATATCTAAGGTGTGAGAAAGTATTTTAATGAGGGAAGACCTTGAGATCTTGCTGAAATGTGTTTGTTTTAGATACTATTTTTCATAATCTTTACACTCTATTCTCAAGAAACATGACAATATGGGAGTTTTGGATTAGTTCATTTAAGAAAAATACTAAATCTTTTATTATTCAATTTAAAGTGTGTCTCTCCAATCTTTCCGAGTCATGTTATTGGTGACTTCCTAGAATGCATTGCACATAACGTCACAATGGCTCTGCTATAAAACTCACCGCCATGTACAAGCTCTCGATTCGGGATCACGGACTTAAATGGTTAACAGTGCTGTTAGCCTTGAGTTCATAGTGTGAGGCATTCAGGTTTACGACTCCTAGCTTTTCACTTCTTAATTTAGTTCAAAGTGTTAGCATTCTGGTTCTGGTGACATTCTTCTAGTTTTGGTAACGACTCCTGGCTTTTCTTTTTTTCACTTCACTTATGGTTTTCAGCCCCCTTGATTTTGTTTTGAATAGCAATACTCTAGAAAACTGTGTTTATTCAGGTTTCTCAAAAACATGCACATCTCCTGATCCATTTTTGTGGTTGCTCATAAGTAAGAGTGCCATCAAACAATACAGAGAGATGCTGATGAGAATTAGAAAAGCAGGTGGAGTGAGCCTGTGCTGCAGTCCGGCCGAGTCACTGTGAGCATTCATAACTGGCGTAACAACAGTTAGTTAGCCGTGGCAGCAGAGGCTCTCAGGTAACTGCAGATGGAATCAAGACAACACCTGGGGTCCCTAAATGACACAGACAGGGACAAGGTAGAGAGGGAAAAAAGAGAATTCTAAATGTGAACCAGGGACAAGCAAGGGAGTGGAAAAAAAAAATCAAAAAATAACTGAAATCCTGATCTTCTGAGGCACAAATCTCTTGGATGATATTCTTAAAAATGAAAAATCCATAATATAAGAATGACCTGACATTGAAGAATGAAAACAATAACCAGATATAAAGTTAAATAAACTCTGCTTTTGGCCAGGACTGACTTCTAAATAAAGAACTGGTGTGAAACAAAAACCTGCAGCCACTGCAGTCTTCCAGGACCAACCTTGAGCACCTCGGTTAAAAATGACTGTAACAAGTGAAGGTCAGCCTTTAAGACCAAGTACAAGAGCTTTGCAAGTGTTGACTAAATACTGTGGTCAAGACAACTAAATGATAACAAAAGAGTGGTACTCATGATGACTGAGAAGGTCAAACAGGCCGAGGTGACCACAGAATCAGAGAATAAGAGTCACAAGTCCAAGAAAACAGGGAAGAACTGCCCCGAAATACAAATTCAGCTCATTGAAACTCCAAGTACAGATGTTTCATTATCTCCTGTTCACAAGATGCTGTGGGAAACTATTCTACCATTTAAGAATTACTGCAGTGTGCCGGAAAAGAGGAAGACACTTAACTGGGCCGATAAAGACAGAAACTTGACCTTTGAGAATTGGAAGTGTGTCTGTTGGTTCTAAAGTTTCAATATTTGGTTCAACTACCAGGTATTTGTAAGATGTGGAGAGAAAGAAAGGGAGAGGATGCCTGAATTCTGCATGTTTGATTCCCATTGTCAAGCATGGTAGAGGCAGTGTCATGGTAGGCAGTTCTTTTCTGGTGAAAAGAACTTGACAATGGGAATCAAACATGCAGAATTCAGGCATCCTTCACCTGAATCTTTACCAAAAATCCATGTCAGTCCCAACCATCATGGCTATCACAGCATACTATTCCATCAGGAATATGGTTAGTTTAGCAGTCCTTCACTCTTCAACAAGCCTTCAGGTTGTACCAGAATATCTGAAGAAGGAGGAAAGTGAAGGACAACTTGGCCTGCCTGGTCTCCAGAGCTCAAGAACTTACATGAGAGGAGCTGAACAGAACTGGACAAGTGCCCCACATCTCTGGGCATTGCTTGTGAAATCTGATAACAGACCGTATTGTGGTGTAAAGCTGATATTAAGACTATTTTTAATGAATTAAAAATTTACAAACAATTTTTCTTTTTTTGAACATTTCTTTGATATTCTGATGTTTTCTTTTGTATATTGTGGCATGTGTCTTATTTATAGTAAAATATTGTCAGTTCTTAAACAACCTTAGAGCATTCAAATGTTTGACTGACTGTATTGTAGATGGAAAGAGGCAAAATGTATGAAATGTATGGCAGTACACATGCCAGCCTGGAATAATCTTACCTTTTCAGGATGCCATGCCAACAGCTTTTTGGCTGCGGGCTAGTTCAAAAGAAACTATATTCCCAAAGTATGAAAGCAGCTACATTCTTCTTCAGTTACTGAGGTTCCTGCAGAGACTGCTGGGAAACACGATGTTTGCCAGGGTCTCTGTGGGAATAAAGAAGAACCAGAAGTGCTTCCTGCCAGATTGGAGTGGTGCCGGAAGAACTCCCAGAATTATCCTTTTAAAGGCCTCCACCTCCTCAGTCTGGCAAGCTTAGAGCTGAGGTTTGTCTGGCAAGGAGGAAGAAGAGGCCAACATCCACAGAAAGTATTTACATAGGCGCAGACGAGCTTGGTATTTGTTATTTGGCCAATGGTTTGTGTTTGTTTAATCCTTATAATATTCTTCTCTCTTGGTAAATATCTTTCTGATCCTTTTACTGTACTGTATTAGTGGTGCTCAAAATGTTTTAGATCAAGGACCACTTTGTCAAAGTCTAAGATATGAAGGGCCAACTATGGCCAACAGCCACTCATTACTGTAAATGTCACATTGCAATGTTCATATCTTTATTCTACAAGCACTCCTGTGAAAAGTAGCGTAACAACACGTGGTGCAGAAAAGAAGAACTGGCACACAAATTCTAATGGTGAGTTTGTAGGCCTGAATTATATTTATTGAAAAGCAGCTACTTAATTTAAGTGCCTGTATGACTCCCACTGTTATGCCTTTGGAAGGTACCCTAAAAAAGACAGCAAAAAACACAGCACAAACGGAACTCAGTCAAATCTGACCTGCTCCTCGGTCTATATCTGTCTTATAAGCTACTTCTCCTGCTGCTAGTCCATGGACAACCATGCTGGCTCCTTTTCTTGGTTTTAACCACGCGTCTCTGCCTCTCACCTGCTGTCTTCTCTCAGGTTTGAGTTGCCTGCACTCTTCCTGTTTGAATCTCTTGCCTACCAGGTGCCTGACACTGTCAACTTGAAGGAAAGTTTGCATTACAAGATTAACATTCATACTTAGCTGTGTGTTGGAATTACGTTCCAAAGTGCTAGACCTTAGCCAGTAATCCAAAATAAAGATTTAAAGATGGTGACATGACACACAGACTAAGAAAATGAGTAAAACAGAAGCAGCATGCGTCAGCCTCCACATGGAATGAAGAGATTGCTGTTGTGAAGGCTTGGCTCTTCAGGTGGACATCAGTTTGGATTTAGAAAGTCTCCCACATAGTGAAAGAGTTAGTTTGGATGGGACAGAGCAACTATGAATTTGAAAAAATGTCAAAAGAGAGAAAGAGAGGGACAATCACTATAACAATAGAGGATGAGAATAGGAGTGGTGTACAAATGTCTTAGAGCAAGATAATTGACTAGGTCAGCCCACGAACCCCATGGTACAGGCCACTAGTGGTCCATGAACTACACTTTGAGAAGATGATAGATAGTGTGAAAGGCACTTAATAGCCCTGACCCAACACAGATTGGACACAGGAGGCACATGTAAAATAAAAGGATTATTATTATTATTCAGCTGGAGGGCACGTCTTCCCCGTACTCCCCCCAGCCACAACACAGTCCCAAACACCAGTACAGCACAAGCACAAACACTCTTCTCTTCCCTGGCACCACCACTCCTCCCTCACAACCTTGTCCTCCTCCACCCGACTCTGACTGATGAGTGGTGGTTGCTGGCTCCCTTTTATAGGTCACCTGGAAGGGCTCCAGGTGTTTGATCACCAAGATCTGGCGGCACTTCCAGGTGTGATGAAGCTGTTGCCCACACGGGCTCAGGAGTCCCAAACACAGCACCCCCTGGCGGTACCTGCGGGACCCAACAGGGCTGCCCCCAACTCCAATTCCCAGGGAGCCCTGTGGGAAACCGAGGCACTACACCAGCCCGGGGGGGCGGCCATCTAGCGTCCAGGGGGAGGTATTGCACTGTCCAGGGCTGCTCCCCCTGAATACAGTGTGCAGGGGCATCCCGGCTGGGCATGGACGCCAGGCGTCTGTCACAATACTGTAGATAGATAGATAGATAGATAAATAGATAGATAGATAGATAGATAGATAGATAGAGCCAGCGCATGAAACCAAGATTGTAAATCAAAGAACAAAGCAGAAGACTCAAAAACCAGAATCATTTCACATTGCCAGAATCAAAACATAAAATAAAAGATTCAATTAATTAACAAAATAATTTAGTACCAAAATCAGATGACAACACTAGTCTTTTCTTTGTTGTATCCACAGATGTGGATAATACAGGTGGCATGAAACTGACCTTTATACCCTTGACCTGTCATACTTCCTTGCCTCCCAACTACTTCGCAACCAAACCAGACAGAATGCACAAAATCGTAGCACTCAAATCACAAACAAAATGGCGCCACTACAAAACATTTAAATGTTATTATGAAAATGCCTGAACAAGAAAAATAAATTAACACATTCCCCCAAAACAATGTCTTGATTATTTTTAAAGGCCAGCAAATGACTGCAAAAAACTTAAAATTCAACTCGAAACATGACAGTCACTTCATTAGTGATTCTCTGAGAAAACACAATTTGACAGGCTAGCAAGGCATCTGGCCAACATTTGAGGATGGATCATGGCCACTGGCTACCATAGGCTAAGTGTAGCTGACTGCTGTGTCTCCATCCGTTTTCCCACCACACTGTCTGTGGAGGTGTGAAGGGGAAATGAAAGAAGCCATCTAATTGAGTGTGTTGTCTGAACTGTGCTCAATAAGATTAGAAAAGCCACACAACCAGCACAACGCCACGATTTTCTTTCTGGCCTGTATGCTTTTGCTTGGATGGGTGGTCACTTTTTCCACCCTGTAGCTAAGTATGAGTGTAAGAAGTGATAACCTGCCCTAGCAAAAGCATACAGGCCAGAATGTAGACAAAGGAGAGACAGATGTTGAGAACGAAAACAAATGCTGACTTCTGTACTGAGGGAACTGAAGACCACCTTCTGACTGACTCATGAATGACTGAACGTTTAGAACAGCAGATGCTATTTTCAGATAACTCACCAGGAGCAGAAAACTAAACCAATCTGTTAGATCAAGACACTGACACCTGACTAAGCAAGAAACCAGTGGACCACAATCAGTCGTCCAGCTGGCATTGAAAGCTTGAATGTGAACGCCTTGTAGCCATTCAGTGAAACTCCCCAGGAAGAGTGGCATCATTGAAGCGCACTGAGAACACAGATAGAAGATGAAGATGGCATTAAATATAAGTTCAATTTACTCTCCACCTGTTGAGGGCACATGTGTATGTTGTGTGCCCTGCAGTATGTACAGCTTTGATTTTCTTGCTGATGGTAGAGATAACTTCACTTGGAAAAAAATTATGACTAAATGGTTAGTCATACTGCTTTGGAGGACTTCATTAGGAACACGACAGCAGTTAAGTAAACCAAAACTTGGGTTGTAACTGGCACCCTCACCTTTAGATGTCTGATCAGCCTATGTAATAACAGGAATTCCCCTTTTGCTCCACTCACTCAGTTCATGGACAGACAACTGATGGTGGTGAGTGGTGTGTGGGACAGGGGTTGGGGGGTTTTACCCTGAGTGAATTCCTGACCAGAGTCATACATTAATTGCTGTATAACTTTCCAGCCTTGTAAGTGGAAATGTGCTTCAAAAGAAAAAAATTAGATGAACTGCACTGAATTTTGCCCCATCATAAAAGTTTGCCTGATTAATTGATGTATCCTTTGTCTTAAGAATTCAGTTTCAGGACTGTATAATTCACTGGTAACAGTTTAAAAAGCAAAACCAACAATGTATTCTTTTTTATGAGGTTGATTCTCATTAATCAAATCAGGAAGAAAACCAAGATGAAATGATCTCTGCTGATATGCCAAGATGGAGTCCCTCACACTTGCAAACACCTCTTGCAATGGCCTTAGTCCTTCAGATAATTCTGCAAGCAATCATTCTAGCAATTTTTATTTAAAAACAGTTGCCAGTTCTCAATTTCTTACAGTAGAGACATTTCAAAAATGTCTCTTGTTCCCACATTCTTCTCACCAGGCCCCTTGGGAAAGACAAAGCATCATTTCTATTAAGTGCCTCATTCATGATCCAGTGTATTTATCACAATAAAGGCTTGGATTTGCTGAGCGTTTACAATGTGATGGGTAGGTAGCAACATTTGTAATGGGACAGTTATTAAACATAAAGTTTGACACCATTTCCTCCAACTTCATGCAGACAACAACACTGATAAGCATGATATTGTGCCTGGCGTTCCAACAAAATGGGATAACCTGGATGTGCTTATCCTATGTACAGATCTATTCCCTGCAGTCCATTAGTGAAACTATCATTTTTGCCACCTTGCGTCCTAAAAAAAAAAGGCTTACTTATGAACAACAGCAACAACAACAACATGTATTTGTATAGCACGTTTTCATATAAATGATGTAGCTCAAAGTGCTTTGAAAAATGAAGAAAGAAAATATAAAAATTAGGCAATACTAATTAACAAAGAATAAAGTAACATCTGATGGCCAGGGAGGACAGAAAAAACAAACAAAAAAAACCTCCAGAGTTTCATGAAGACCATGAAAGTGATTCATCCACCCTTTGTCCCCACTGCTTGGTGTTTATGGCCACCATTTTTAAAGACAACCCCATTGATGGTTCTGGAGGCTCACACATCGCTGATCCATTTTATGTTTTGTTGGCTGCGCTGTTTTATTTAGTCTTTCACATTTTCTCAAAACACCACCTCCTTCTTTTTATCTATTGACATGCCAGCATATCTACAAATCGTTCTATACCAACCAAGAGTAAATATGACCAATGTCATAAAGCTGTATATGGTCTCACCTTAAACTTAATTCTACACTCTTCTTCTTGTCAGGATGGCATCTGTACTTCACCCTGGCCATGTTTTTCCTTGTGCTTTTTGTTTTTCCTGTACCCGTTTTCCCTTCATTTGTGACCTTTAATTATGTAAGAGCCTATGAGATGTCACCTAAGCATCCTCACAGTTCTCTAGTGCTGCGCTTATAGGAACTTCAGTCACCTGAGAGGACTATAAAAGATTCGTATTGGCCATTGCTCTTTGCTGTGCCATTTGTTAGCTTTGCTGTGGTGCTTTCCACATCCTGCTCATTGAGTATGCCCTTTAGAGATTATAAAATCATGTTTTACATTTTTGCTTGCCAATCGACAATTGTATTATTTTCTTCCTTTAGTTCTGTGCTTTTGAAATCTTGGATATTGAGTATAGAAATAAGCTTGATTTCCAGTTTGACTCTTTCTGGCTTTACACTTTTTCACTTTTTGGAATTGTGCCTCAACATTGTAATTTAAAAGTCCTCCTCCATATCATTAGTACTCTTATTTAATGAAATGTTCTTCCTCTTTTTTAGTCTTGTTTAAAAGTTGATTCCTGTTTAAAAATATTTAGTAACATTTGGTGTGTTCTCTCAATATATCCTCTTAATAGTTTCTGTTTTTAGCTATATAATAAACTAATTTACAGATTTAGTCTCTTGGCGGCTGCATTTAAGACAGGGTTTTTTTCATTTGTGGCCTTCTCATTCTGGAGAAATCATAACACTGCAATCATATTTAACATTATTTTATTTCTTCTAATTAGTGTTACCATTTTTCCATGGTTGCATCTATGTTACTGGTGATTCGACTTGTCACTGGCATGACAACGTTGTGTTGCCATTGCAGAGATTTAGATAGGATGCAGACATTTAGACAAATTTAGCACATTTGGCAATGACCTTTGTCTGGACCTCAGCTATTTTTTGGGGTCCCTACTCTAACAGGATCCTTTCACTTCTTGGTCACATGAACCTTTTCTTTACATGGAGGAGACTTGCTATTTTACTACCTTGGTTTATACTTTTCTATTAAGTATTGAGCAAAATGGAGACTGCTATTTGGAGGTTTGAAGCGCAACCAGTGAATAATCCAGACACAAAAAGAAATGAAAAAAAGAAAGAACAAAGGCACACAATTAACACAATAGTTTAAGTCACATTTCTTAGAGGGTGGAAAGAAAATGACCTGAACATAACATTATTACCAAGACTGATGTTCAAAGGAGAATGCTCTTAAAATATACAAGGGTGAGTCAAAAATGATCCGCACTCCGCTTATATTAAAACTTCTGTTGGCAGTCACTGTCTTATCAACGCTTTCCGTATGAGGTGCCTGTTTCCCCAGTCACTGCTGTGCAGGTGTGAATGTGTTACGTCTCATCGTTTGTAACTGCTGTGCGAGAAACAATGGCTGCCCCACTTGTGATTTACACGAAAGAAGAGCAACGTGCAGTGATTTGTTTTAAGTGGTCTGAGGGTGTGCCTGGTCCCAATATTTGTCGAAGACTTTGTGCACAGTATGGAGAAAGTGTTTGGTAACTCAGCCACAGGGGATGCACAAACCAGTGTGTTTCTTCGTGCCGGTCCCAAGCCCAGATAAATGGGGAGGGTTACATCAGGGAGGGCATCCGGTTTAAAATTTTGCCAAATCAATATGTGGACAACAATACAAACTTGAGTCCCGGGTTAACAACGTCTGCCACCAGTACTGTTAGCCAACAGGGTGCTGGTGGAAATTGGGCTACTGTTGGTAAAGTAAAGAGAGTAGAACTGAGGGTAGTAACTTTGAATGTTGGCAGTATGACTGGTAAGGGGAGAGAGTTAGCAGATATGATGGAGAGAAGGAATGTTGATATATTGTGCGTGCAAGAGACTAAAGGGAAGGGGAGTAAGTCCAGGTGGATTGGAAGTGGATTCAAATTGTTCTATCATGGTGTGGATGGGAGGAGAAATGGGGTAGGAGTTATTCTGAAGGAACAGTATGTCAAGAGTGTTTTGGAGGTGAAAAGAGTGGCAGGCAGAGTAATGATTATGAAGCTGGAAATTGGAGGTGTGATGATGAATATTGTTAGTGCATATGCCCCGCAAGTTGGGTGTGCAATGGATGAGAGAGAAGATTTTTGGAGTGAGTTGGATGAAGTGATGAACAGTGTACCCAAGGGACAGAAAGTGGTGATTGGAGCGGATTTCAATGGACATGTTGGTGAAGGGAACAGAGGAGACGAGGAATTGATGGGTACGTATGGTGTCAAGGAGAGGAATGAAGAAGGTCAGAGGATAGTGGATTTTGCCAAAAGGATGGACATGGCTGTGCTGAATATGTATTTTAAGAAGAGGGAGGAACATAGGGTTACGTATAAGAGTGGAGGAAGATGCACACAGGTAGATTACATCCTATGCAGAAGAGTTGATCTGAAGGAGATTGAAGACTGCAAAATGGTGGCAGGGGAAAGTGTAGTTAAGCAGCATAGGATGGTGGTTTGTAGGATGACTTGGAGATCAAGAAGAGTAAGAGAGTGAGGGCAGAGCCAAGGATCAAATGGTGGAAGTTGAAAAACGAACACTGCAAGGTTGAGTTTAGGGAGGAGGTGAGACAGGCACTGGGTGGCAGTGAAGAGTTACCAGACAGCTGGGAAACTACAGCAGATGTAGTAAGGGTGACAGCAAGAAGGGTGCTTGGCGTGACATCTGGACAGAGGAAGGAGGAAAAAGAAACCTGGAGGTAGAATGAGGAAATACAGGAGAGTATACAGAGGAAGAGGATGGCAGAGAAGAAGTGGGATAGTCAGAGAGATGCAGAAAGAAGACAAGAGTACAAGGCGCAAGGTGAAGATAGAGGTGGCGAAGGCTGAAGAAAAGGCGTATGATGAGTTGTTTGAGAGGTTGGACACTAAAGAGGGAGAAAAGGACCTGTACCGATTGGCTAGACAGAGAGACCGAGCTGGGAAAGATGTGCAGCAGGTTAGGGTGATAAAGGATAAAGATGGAAACGTACTCACAAGCAAAGAGAGTGTGTTGAGCAGATGGAAAGACTACTTTGAGAGGCTGATGAATGAAGAGAATGAGAGAGAGAAGAGGTTGGATGATGTGGAGATAGTGAATCAGGAAGTGCAACGGATTAGCAAGGAGGAAGTAAGGACAGCTTTGAAGAGGATGAAAAATGGAAAGATGACATACCTATGGAAGCATGGAGGTGTTTAGGAGAGATGGCAGTGGAGTTTTTTAACCAGATTGTTTAATGGAATCTTGGAAAGTGAGAGGATGCCTGAGGAGTGGAGAAGAAGTGTACTGGTGCCGCTATTTAAAAATAAGGGGGACATGCAGGACTGCAGTAACTACAGGGGAATAAAATTGATGAGCCACAGCATGAAGTTATGGGAAAGAGTAGTGTAAGCTAGGTTAAGAAGTGAGGTGATGATTAGTTAGCAGCAGTATGGTTTCATGCCAAGAAAGAGCACCACAGATGCAATGTTTGCTCTGAGGATGTTGATGGAGAAGTTTAGAGAAGGCCAGAAGGAGTTGCACTGCGTCTTTGTGGACCTGGAGAAAGCATATGATAGTGTGCCTCGAGAGGAGGTGTGGTATTGTATGAGGAAGTTGGGAGTGGCAGAGAAGTACATAAGAGTTGTACAGGATTTGTATGAGGTAAGTGTGACTGTGGTGAGGTCTGCGGTAGGAGTGATGGATGCATTCAAGTTGGAGGTGGGATTACATCAGGGATCGGCTCTGAGCCCTTTCTTATTTGCAATGGTGATGGACAGGTTGACAGGCGAGATTAGACAGGAGTCCCCGTGGACTATGATGTTTGCTGATGACATTGTGATCTGTAGCGATTGTAGGGAGCAGGTTGAGGAGACCCTGGAGAGGTGGAGATATGCCCTAGAGGGGAGAGGAATGAAGGTCAGTAGGAACAAGACAGAATACATGTGTGTAAATGAGAGGGAGGTCAGTGGAATGGTGAGGATGCAGGGAGTAGAGTTGGCGAAGGTGGATGAGTTTAAATACTTGGGATCAACAGTACAGAGTAATGGGGATTGTGGAAGAGAGGTGAAAAACAGAGAGCAGGCAGGGTGGAATGGGTGGAGAAGAGTGTCAGGAGTGATTTGTGACAGACGGATATCAGCAAGAGTGAAAGGGAAGGTCTACAGGGCGGTAGTGAGACCTACTATGTTATATGGGTTGGAGATGGTGGCACTGACCAGAAAGCAGGAGACAGAGCTTGAGCAGAGTTAAAGATGCTAAGATTTGCATTGGGTGTGACAAGGATGGATAGGATTAGAAATGAGTACATTAGAGGGTCAGCTCAAGTTGGATGGTTGGGAGACAAAGTCAGAGGCGAGATTGCGTTGGTTTGGACATGTGCAGAGGAGAGATGCTGAGTATATTGGGAGAAGGATACTAAGGATAGAACTGCCAGGGAAGAGGAAAAGAGGAAGGCCTAAGTGAAGGTTTATGGATGTGGTGAGAGAGGACATGCAGGTGATGGGTGAAACAGAACAAGATGCAGAGGACAGAAAGATATGGAAGAAGATGATCCGCTGTGGCGACCCCTAACGGGAGCAGCCGAAAGAAGAAGAAGAAGATGGAGAAAGTGTTTTGTCATGAATAAGTGTGTATGAATGGATGGAGAAGTTCAAGGAAAGTCAGTCAAGTGTCAGCCATGAAGAAGGAACCAGACACCCGTTCACATCCACGAGTAACAATGACCTTGACCGTGCACATGAAACAATTCTGTGACAGTAGATGATGTAGCAAGTCATTTGTAAATCAACTATGGCTCTGTCTATGCAATAATCCACAACAGACTTGGGTTTCAAAACGTTTGTGCGAGATGGGTACCGAAACAATTTACAGAAGATAACAGACAGAAGCATTTGGATATCCATCCATCCATTATCCAACCCGCTATATCCTAACTACAGGGTCATGGGGGTCTGCTGGAGCCAACCCCAGCCAACACAGGGCGCAAGGCAGGAAACAAACCCCGGGAAGGGTGCCAGCCCACCACAGGGCGCACACTAACACCCACACACCACGCACACACTGGGGACAATTTAGAATCGCCATTGCACCTAACCTGCATGTCTTTGGACTGTGGAAGGAAGCCGGAGTACCCGGAGGAAACCCACGCAGACACAGGGAGAACATGCAAACTCCACGCAGGGAGGACCCAGGAAGCGAACTCGGGTCTCCTAACTGCGAGGCAGCAGCGCTACCCACTGCGCCACCGTGCAGGCATTTGGATATCTACAAACAAAATTTGGACCGATACTCTAAGTAAGGTGAAAGTTTCTTAAAATGAATCATCACTAGTGACGAGACATGGATTCATCACTACGAGCCTGAGAGTAAATGGCAGAGTATGGAATGGAAACATCCTTAATCGCCGAACAAAAAAAAGTTCAAAAGTCAACCATCAGCTGGAAAATTGATGCTTACAGTTTTCTGGGATTCTCAAGGGCCAAAATTGGAACATAATCAGGAAAAAGGTTCGACAATCAGCAATGCTCGCTACAGTGAGAATCAAAACTTCGGACAAAATGCAAAGAACTGTTATCCAAGAGCACTGCGTTCTTGCATGACAATGCACATCTGCATATCGCTGCCAACGCTATCGATACTCTGCCAACTTTGTTTTGAGGTGTTACAGCATCCACCCTATAGACCTGTTTGGTCCCTTGAAAGAAGCCCTATGAAGACAAAGATTCACTTCTGATGAAGAGGTGAAGACAGCGGTGTATTCGTGGCTTGCAGCTCGGCCTAAAACGTTTTTTAATGAAGGAATACGTAAGCTTGACAGATGGACAAAGTGTATTGAAAAGCAGGGAGACAGTGTCGAAAAATAACATATTTGTCTTTTCTAAAAGTTGATTAAGATAAATTCTACAGCTGGAGTGAGGATAATTTTTGACTCACCCTCGTACAAGACTTCACAATTGAATCAAAAACTGTTCACTTATCCATGAAGGTAGGATGTAATGTGCTTGTGCTACAGGGGGTGTGGGCCTACAACTGTACGCGCAAGACAAAAGTTTGACCAAAGGAGCGATAATCTAGGAATTCTCTTTGAAAACTGTCTTTTGAATGTATGGGTATGCACACCTGGGTACCACCAGACCATAAATATTGACCATACAAAATGTTACCATCCATCTGTCCGTTGACTGAATTTGCTTTATTCAGTTTAAGGGTTTTATGGTGCTGGAACATTTTCACAAGGCAGGAACTATGTCTGGATGAATGGTCAGTGACTTTTCTTACCATAATATTGGAATATATAATAAACTCAAGATAATAATCAGCTATCCAATAAGCACACACAAATGCCTGCTGTAGAGGACAGCGATTTTCAATAGACTTGTAACACCCATTTGGCAATGCAAATGAAAGTAACACTGCTAGCCTAATGCCCAAGAAGGCTGGGAATGGACTGTTTTAAGTCATCCTTAAGAACTGATTCATGCTGTTCCGGTGATTTCACACATTGCTGGCACTTCAGTGCTGCAGGCATGCTCTTCCTTTGAGAAGTGAACTCGAATCCTACTGTTTTCATTGCTGTTTGCAAGTTAACAAAAAAATGAGACTTCATAAGCTGACCTCCACTACTCTCAGTTGACCGTCTGGAATTTGGACTGGGAGGGATTTCTTTGTTTGCCTATTTTGAAAAACGCTTATTGAGTTACTCAGTATTACCTTTGTGTCAGGATTGTGAGAGGCCCAAAATTCTCCTCTCTGCTGTCCAAAGGTGGAATTCTGCTCTGATTGACATCTTTGATAGGACAACACTGAATTCAGTTGGACATCCTTCTTTGTCACCGTTCACTCTCTTTGAACCATCGTTGCATAAATTAGGTTTAAAAATGTCAGAAGAGCTAAAAAGTTTATCTAGAAAATAAGAAGGCTGATGTTCTGCTTCTGTTTTCTTTTGTTAAATTTTCTAGTAACTAGCAAAACAAATGCATCCAGTGAAACTTGTGCCACTGATTTACGAAGAAAGGTCTTAAATCCTGCCTGGAAACGTTTGCAAGCGTTAATTTTATATGCACTTGCCTGTCATTTAGTATTTAAATAAAGATCTCTAGTGGAAGAAAAAATCATCAGACTCATTTCTTGTCAATGTGTAGACATTTTGTTGAGCCCCCAGATGTGTTCTGATAATATGATACCCACTTTGCCAATTACAATGATAACCTTAACGATTACAATCCTAAAGCTGCATCGGGGACACAAAAGTGGCATGGAGTGCGTCAAAGGGCGGCTGCTAAAGAATGGCAAGGGGAAAGAAGGAAGCAGCTTCCCATGTAGTGAGATTTTCTATACAACAAAAACAATACTGTGCACACTGGTGTGATTCTGTATATCTGTGTGTGGAAAATATATAGCACTCCTCTGTGGTGATGTGAACAAGGGCTGTAAATAGAACTGATTTGTTCCAAAGATTTACAGTATATGCATCATGCAGCTGCAGAAAAAGACACAGGAAAAAACATATGCATGAATCAGGCATTCGGGAGCAATAGTCCTTGTTTTTCACCTAAAAAATCTTTAAAACACCCAGAAAGCTTTTTAGGGAGTGTTGCATTTTGGAACTACAAAATTATCTACAAATTGAATTTTAGTGTCAGTTCAGTGAAACTGCATGCAAATTGAAACTTGCACACTTCACCCCTCACCCCTGGAAATTCCATTTCCAGTTTCTTCCCTGAACTTTCACACAGCTCAAGACCATATGCAATAAACACTGCCCACTTAAGCTCTTTCTTTGCAGTCGTGGCCAAAAGTTTTGAAAATGATACAAGTGTTGGTTTTCACAAAGTTTGCTGCTTCAGTGTTTTTAGATCTTTTTGTCAGATGTTTCTATGGTATACTGAAGTAGAATTACAAGCATTTCATAAGTTTCAAAAGCTTTTAGTGACAATTATATTAATATTTGCAGTGTTGGCCCTTCTTTTTCAAGACCTCTGCATTTTGCCCTGACATGCTGTCAATCAACTTCTGGGCCAAATCCTGACTGGTGGCAGCCCATTCTAGCATAATCAATGCTTAGGGTTTGTCAGAATTTGTAGGGAATTGACCACAAATTCTCAATAGGATTAAGGTCTGGGGAGTTTCCTAGCTATGGAACCAAAATTTCAAAGTTTTGTTCCCCGAGCCACTTAGTTCTCACTTTTGCCTTATGGCACAGTGCTCCATCATGCTGGAAAAGGCATTGTTCATTACCAAACTGTTGTTGGATAGCTCACAGGGAATGTTTTGGTATCATTCTTTATTCATGGCTGTGTTCTTAGGCAAAATTGTGAGTGAGCCCACTCCCTTGGCAGAGAAGCAACTACCACACATGAATGGTCTCAGGATGCTTTACTGTTAGCATGACACAGGACTGATGGTAGTGCTCACCTTTTCTTCTCCGGACACCCCAAACAACTAGAAAGGGGATTCATCAGAGAAAATGACTTTACCCCAATTGTCAGCAGTCCAATCCCTGTACCTTTTAAAGAATATCAGTCGGTCCCTGGTGATCTTCTTGGAGAGAAGTGGCTTCTTTGTTGCCCTTCTTGACACCAGGCCATCCTCCCAAAGTCTTCACCTCACTGTGCGTGCAGATGAACTCACACCTGCCTGCTGCCATTCCTGAGCAGGCTCTGCACTGGTGGTGCCCGCAGCTGAATCAACTTCAGGAGACTGTCATGGTGCTTGTTGGACTTTCTTGGGCACCCTGATGCCTTCTTCACAACAGCAGTGGAAATGGGTTTTTTGGGATTAAGTTCATTTTCATGGCAAAGAGGGACTTTGCAATGAATTGCAATTCATGTGATCACTCTTCATAACATTCTGAAGTATATGCAAATTGCCATCATAAAAACTGAGGCAGAAAACTTTGTGAAAATTAAAATTTGTATCATTCTCAAAACTTTTGGCCACGACTATACTTTCTCGCTCATCTCATTAATGGGGTCCGTGCTGACCCTTCATGTAATCCCACTCTTACCTTGAACTCTTCTGCTGTTTTCTGCTTTACACACAACTGATGCACTTGCCTAACATAGCCCTATGCTGACATCAATTAGTTATTATTTCATGTATGGGAATAATGCAGGTCATTATGGTTTGCAAACAAGCTTTCTGTTAATTAATTTTGGACAAAATGAGTTATGAACACTTCTGTTAACTCCACTTGCTCTATACAGCATAGTTATACTTTGTTAGACGTCAAGTAACTCTACTAACCACTAACTCCTAAATCACACCATCAGCGGTGTCAGCGCTCATCTGTCCAGTACAAACCAACTTTAAATTCTGTTTTGTATTTAAACGAAATAAAAAGAGAAGCTATTGTTGTTTTTGAATACATTTTTCTTGCAATTATTGCTAAGTCTGTAATATACTTAATTATATCAAACAGGTATTTAAAGTGAAGCCATTTTGGGGTAGGAGTACACAGAGGACATGCATGAGTCACATGCAGATCTGATAGATAGATAGATAGATAGATAGATAGATAGATAGATAGATAGATAGATAGATAGATAGATAGATA
>JANRMT010062791.1:143368456-143395123 GCA_026402145.1 Polypterus bichir lapradei
GATAGATAGATAGATAGATAGATAGATAGATAGATAGATAGATAGATAGACAGGAAGGCAGGCAGGCAGACAGGCAGAGAGACAAATAGATATTTTTAGTTTTTCAATAACTAGAAATAACGTAAGTCTACACAATATAAATTGTCAATGACAAACACATCAATGTTTGTTTGTTTGTTTGTCTATCTGCTGTTAAGAGACAGCCAAAGGCAACAGACAACTATCTCTCATATGGTGCCTTCTCTGTCTGTCTATTCTCATATGTGTGATAATGCATCAACATTTATCAGGACCAACCTGAGGGACGCAAAGTGTCTCACATGCCTTTGTAATTTCTCTTCAGCCGAGAAGCTGATGCCCCAGACTCTTCTTAAATAATCAGTTCATATATAAGATTGTGTCAGAACAAATTGGACCAAGAGGGAAGAAGACTAAAGACAACACTGGTGTTGACTGAACCTTTATTTTATTTATTTTTGCTTTTACCTTTCTGTCAATCAATGACGTTACACTGCTCATACTCCAAATATTTCCAGTTGATGTTTGTTATTATTATGCTAGCTTTCTGTTATAGAATACTTTCTATCTATCTATCGATCTTTCTTATGTAGTTTTTCTCTCAGTTTTCTATCAGTTACAGAATGCCTATCTATCTGTCAACCATGTAGTGAATTTGTCATGTATCTACTGTATATATATATAAAAGCCAAATACCACTGACTCACTCATCACAAAATCTCCCGGACCATGAGGACTTGGAACTTGAAATTTGGAATTAGGTTACCCTTGGACCCATAGGTGCTCACTAAGAAACGGTTTTAAAAATTTTGTGGTCCAAGCACATTCTGTCTGTATGTCTGTCCGCTTTTCACGAGAGAATTACTCAACAGGTTTAGATCTGGTTGTTTTCTATAATTTGCTTGAACTTTCTGGTTGATTTTGCGACTTCTCTCATCACGCTAAGTACCATAGTTCACTTGCAGTACCGATGTATTTATGCAAATCCAAGAGAGTGGCTGTGGGCTGAGAGCAGCGGGGCGGGCCTTCCTCATTCATTCGCTAGCCTCTGTTCGAGTTGCTCTACGTCTTGCCACGTGTTGGAGTGCACCTTTCCTCCGCTTAGCTAGTGATACCTGTTTGTTCAACAGACATTATCATCTACAGATTGTTAAGGAGTAACTTTTGACGTTTTTGAGAGAGAGACAGATCAGAGCTACATGTGTTTTAGAGGGTAGCTGCTGATTGCCAGAGATATCGCGGCCATGTGCTTTTCTCCCTAAGCGGGGAATGCTTTCCGTCAGAGCTGAACATGATCAGATACAGTGCCAACATCCATTGAAGTTTGTCCTGTTTCATTACTCTGTGGGCGAAGCCACGGGGTACAGCTATCTGTCTATATTCTAAAGCTGCTTAATCCTGGTCAAGGTTCTCCAAAGTAAAAGTATAACCCTGTAACAACCGGGGCTATTCAGGACCACATCTTACACTGGATGCCAGTACACTGAAGGGTGATCTAATCCGCCCAGGATCAGTTTCAAGCCTGCAGTATTTCTGTTTGTATTTTGTACCATGGGAGTGTTTTGTGTATTGTGGCACTCACTTATCCACTAACCAGCACAAATGAAAGGCCCACACGTTAACCTTGGTGAAACTGGTACCTCTGAAGCAGCACATGCAGAATTTACTATGAGGGCACATGAACCCTAAGAACCCTGGGCTAGCATCTAATTTCAGTTTGAATAACCACATAGTGATCTGATTTGATCCAACACACAAAAATCTAGAACAGGCCTCTTTTAAATCTGCTTGTTCTTGTAGATCGTCACAGCAAGCCAGAGCCTTTTACATGAATTGGAGGCCCAAGGCAGGATAAGCTCTGTTGTTACTTATTACTTTCAATCCACTTTAATTCCATGCAAATGTTTAATAAATATTGTTATCAAGACTGAGACTACTGGATTCTTGAAGTGCCATTTCCACCTGACCAAGTTAAATTCTGAGCTGGCCTGCTTTCTCCATCTACCTACAGCATACAGTTCATACCTTACACCCTCCTCACAGCTGTCCTCTATCTCCAAGCTTTCTCTACTGTCCAGGATAAATGACTATTAGTCCCCTAGGATGATGAAGTGGTCAGGCTTGGTATTATCTCGTGATGAAGTCTATAGCCACCACCTCTTCAATACAAATAACCATAACATGGCAAAAGAAAACACATGTTCAAGTGTAATTGTCCATTTTGCCTCAATGTTTTATATTTTTTTTTTTATTATGACAAGTTTAAGAAGATTGTCAATGAACAAGATCTCCAGCAACAAAACTGTGAATGATAAAGAAACATAACAAATGGTAAGTACAAGGGAAAACCTCCTGACCAAAGCCACCCATGCGCCTTTCAGCCCCAGGGAGTTAGCATTGCAGCAATGGGAGAAGTCAGAAGAGGATCAGGAGTTAAGGTAAGATGAATCAAACACATTCCAAAACATCTTTAATTACTATAAGAAAGTGGTAAACTTAGGGACAGGCTGATATTTCACTTCCTGCCTCTTGGAGGCAGTCAGAGAGATTCAAAGATGCTGTTCTGGATATCCAGAGTAGCTGGTGACCATGAGGACTGCATCATATGCTTTCTGTAACTGCACATCTACAGGATAGGATCACTGGATGGCACAGCGTGTCATAGTCAAGAAAACTAACCCTGGATGGGATACCAGTCTACCACTGGCATATTAAATGCAAGTGTAAGGATTATTTGCTCTTAGACTAAACCGGTGGGCCTAAAGGTACAGTATCTAGTGTGACGTAACCTCAGACCAGCCACTTAACCCACATATTGTTGACCCTGAGTGTGACTCAGGCTTGGGCTAGTATGCGAACACGGTTAACTTTGAGTCAGACTTGGGGTAACACGTTATGATCCGCTTTACAGAGTTAAGCCCAAACAACTCTCAGAACAGCATTCTGCTGTCATCTAGTGGATGAAGTAAAATTATGCTGCAAAACATTTTAAATATGTTTATACGTTCTTTCACTTTATTTTAACTCTAGGGTAACTTATTAATATTCATGATTGGGGAGAAACAGTCAATCAAAAACGCAATGGTAAATGAAAAGCCTAAAGCCAGTTTTACAATAAATGGAAACTGAAGCATTGCTCGAGTCAAGCGGTAGTGATAATGATGCGAATTGGACACCAGGCGCTGACACAATCAATGAAATGGCCAAATGTTCAGTAGATTTCAACCCACCAAGTTTAAATGATGTTCTTGTTTGATGTTAGCTCTATACTACCATTGACAATTCTACACCTTCATTTACTTGTAAACCCACTGTAAAGATGTCTACTGATCATGATATTTAGACTATTTTCTATTTGTCAGTTACAGTCTGGTGGAGATAATAGTTTTTGAAATGAACTGCTATGCTAAGGAGTGTCGGAAACGTCACAGTAAACCATTTGTTTGTCGTAGTCACTGTCTGCCTGTCATTGCAGATGACATGTGCTTGTTTTTCAATCTCCTGATACTGCAGGGCATAGTGGGTAAACCAGTCCAGAGATGGTACTGGTCCACAAACTGGCTGTTGTAGAAACCCATTTTCAGCGAATTTACAATTTCAGTGTTGTTTTTCACTCATTATGAAATGCATTTCACTAAGAACAATGACTATGATGAAGCCAATAAACTGCAACTGAAACTATACAAACTGTAGGATGTGCATCATGTGATCATCAAAAATATGTAGAAGGTGTCTGTTCCCAGTCGTGACATAAGTACTGATGAAAGTCTCACAGGTAACAAGGGAAGGCTGTCGTGAATACAATACATAGCATCCATATGGACACAATTTCCTATCAAGTTCTACATGTCATGTAAAGCAAGCTCTGGGTACATCTGCAACTCGATATTTTACACTGGCAGAGGGACCAAGTGGGATGGAAAGTACAGTCAATCCGGCATCGCTATATCATCTGTGTTGTTACTTGCAGACCAATTGCTTGACGGAGGTTAACATATAACGATGAACAGTTTCTATATCTCACCAGAAATTTCTGATATTTCTTCAAAAGAAAACTGATGCATATGGCACTGTAGAACTGACTCACCATGGTATGCCTACTGACTCCGGTCCCATGATTCAGTAGCTCTGTGGCAAAAATGCAAAATGATAATGATCAGGTGGAAGGACAAGAAAGACGACAGCCCCGAAGGACTGCTTACAATGCAGTAACTGCCAATGTTAGTGTCAGGGGATATGTGGAAGCCACTATGGCTTACGCTGTGGTAGGCTAAAATAACACAAAGGGTGTGTCAATCATGTGGGTCAGGCACTTACATTCTACCCTGTCACGCGCAGACAATAGGAAAAATATTACAAAAACAAATCTTTTGAACATCTGCTTGAACATTGCCTACATGCATTGGTGACTGTTTCACAAGAAGCACGTGAACTAAATCTGTATCAGTTGTGACAGATCCACTAGGGGGCATGCCAGCCACCCAGCCCAACACAGACAGACACAGGAGGCACACTTATAAAACACAAGTGCTTTTACTTCTTTTCCTCGCGGGAAGCGCCTTCCCCGTTCCCACAAGACCCAACACAGTCCCAAAGCACAAGCACAAGCACAATATTCCTCTTTTCCTTCTCTTTCTCTCTTTTTTCCTCCACTCCTCCTCAGCAAGCTTCATCCACTTTCCACCGACTCTGGCTCAATGAGTACTGTCCACTGGCCCCTTATACAATGCACTCCAGAAGTGCTTCAGGTGCTTGTGGCCCCACTTCTGGCAGCACTTCCAGGTGTTGTGGAAAAACTGTCCACACAGGCTCAGGAACAGCTGCAGCACCCCCTGGCAGCACCTCTGGATTCCAACAAGGCTGTAGACAACTCCATCTCCCATGAAGCCTTGCAGTAGTCCAAGGCAATGCTGCAACCCATGGGAGCTGCCATCTATCGTCCTGGGGGAGGTAACGCTCTGACCAGGCTTGCTTCCCCGATCCTGCCAACGAAGAGGTGTCCCAACTGGGTAAGGATCCTGTCCATCTGTGACACTGTACAGCAGTGGACACTAGACATACCTTTCCTACTATAATAATATTGACATTTTGTTACGTATGTATTTCTGTTACACATAACATCTTTTATTGTTGAAAACACTTTAGGCTCGTTTTTCCAGGGGTAAACATAATGATAATGAAGCTACTGTCCCTTTCTTTTCTGGTTTACTTCTTCTCTTTGACCCCTTTGCTCTTTCTGTCACTTTTGTCCAGCAGAGGTTATTCTCTTGTGCATAATTGTTGGTAAATAGTATTAGCTTCTGGCTGGACATCCTCCCTTTACATTTTGGAAAACGCTCTTTCCTTAATTTAGCTTTGCTTGAACCACTGGCAGCATGGATCAATGGGTCATCCCAATATCAAGAAATGTCAATCGGCAGCAAGACTGGTACATAGCTAATTGGTTGGAGGTTGGCGTTGTTATTCCAGTCTTAATTTCTGATCTCCCTTTTTCAGTTTATATTCCTGTTCATCAGGCCTCTCTTCAGGCTACATGGCCATCTTTGACCATTAATCTTGTAGGAGGCTAGTGTGGGATGGTTACTTTATGACCCATTTCTACAATTTAATTTGTCAAAAACTGGTTCTTGTTATTCTTACTCCTTTTTTGGTCCTGATATGTCCTGGCGTTTGACACTTCAAGGCTAACGGGGTGACTACTTGGTTGGATGCAGTAGTTTCAATGAGCTGTAACCTGCAGCAAGTGGGTAACACTTCAAGTACAAGGAGCCCAGCTCGCTGTAATTACTATCATAGACACGTACGCCGAGTGCTGTTACTTCACACTTTGAGTGAAGGAGAGCTATAGTCACACTGCTTGCTAGATGCCACACGTGTTCTTAAACTGAAAGTTGTTTTCTTTAAAGTGCCTGTGAGAGCTCCTTGAATGTGAATTTCAATATGTAGGCAAGTGGAACGTTTAACTGGAATAAAATTGGGAGCCCCAACAACCCATAACAATTAAAGCCATTTTACATGCATCTGTAACTTGCACTGGACGCTTGAAGCAGTGTGACCTATCAGTTTGAAGATTGGACTGGAAACCACAAGTGTGCAGGTTCTGTTCTCTCTGTGGTCATTCAATAGGTTTGTCAGATCACCTGCCTCTGTCCCCACTGTGGCAAAAAAGTACAACTTTGTGTTGCAATCATCTATAAAAAAAATAATTGATTGCTTTGATCCTGGGAGAGTACAGTGGCACAGTGGTTAGATGTGCTGTCTTATGGATCCAGAATCATGAGTTCAAATTCTACACCTGATTGTTACACCTGCTTTTTAACTTTGCATGTTATTTCCTTGTACCTGATGCTGCCAAGACAGGCTCTGGCCCTGTCTGTGACCCTCAAATTCAACATGGAAGTATCTGCGCCTACGCCTGAGGGGACACGTTGTCTACTGGATGACTTTACAGTTTGAATAACGCAGCTGTGAACTTGTTGTGGGAAAAGTGGAAAAGTTTAAAGATGAAAGAGGAAATGTTGACTTCTGTGTTCTTTATACAGAGAGCCACAGACACATAAATCAACAAGTAGAGAGAAGAATTTTAGAGGCCTTCAAAACTCAAATATTAGGTGGAGAGAATCGGTGAGCTTGTTGGGTTCATCGGGATGTTCTCCTCACAATTGTTCTAATGGATGGCACAGACCTCTGCTGTTTAGGCTCTAACTCAGCATAACAATGCAACGGATGAAGTGGGCTAAAGAGATGACATGAGGGAAGAACAGCAACTAATGAAGAGAGGTCATAAAGGAGTGAGAAGTATTAAGGAATCTACTATCTTGGAGAAACATGCAGGAAAGGGTTGAGGAAATTATTATGTGAAAAAGCTGGACAGGATCTTGAAATTCAAGTAGAAATAAATACAGGGCTTGGAAAGTTGGACCAACTAACCTGAAGAATGACAGTAAACCAAAGTGCAGGAGAAGATCTGAAGGACTACAAGATCCTGCCTGTACGAACAATGGCATCATCTCATGGAAATCTGAAAGTGAAATATTTTAGATGTATACCAAGTCACTTTTATAAGTGATGAAAGCTGATGAATGCCATCACAGTGGAAAAAACGTCACTACTGATCAAAAACCCCTGGTGAGCTGTGGTCAAACGTGTTACCAAAAAGCAGAAAGGAGTAAAGGGTGCGTACTAACTTGAGGACTTAGGAAAGACACTGGGAAGAGGCCTTCAGCCTATACAGATGGACCAATCCATCACAACATGCACATTTTCTGTTTGTTCATCAGAAATGTGTGCACTATTATTAATTAACCCTTTCAGCCCTGACATCCTATTATTAGTACATATATACTGTATGCAGCCTTTTTTGTAAAGCACAGGTAGGTTTGCAGCCATTGGAACTGGGCGTGCTACAGTTAGCGCAGACTGAAGAGATTGGCATACAGTCCACGAAACACAGAAGTGAAACAAGTAGTATTGAAGTATTTGGCAGCTATTGTATAATAGTGATATATTTTTTTTGTGTTTTCATTTTTGAGCTTCCTAGACACCCCAAAAGTAGAATATCAAACAAAATATTTTTTCCCATAAAAACAGAAAAGTCAGGGCCAAAAGGGTAAATGTGTGGTAACACACTCTTGCTATGTGCCCAAATACCATGCCTGTTTCCTGTCTATGTGCGGATTAGCGTGTTATTTCTAGGTACTCCAATTTTCTTTTTACTGTTGTCATATTAATTTTTTCTTCTTTCAAACATTGCCATATTTGTTAAAACATTACAACCTAATTTTTTGTTATGATAGCAAATGCCATTGTTATATTCCGTTACTTGGCTGCAGCCATATTGATGTTAGTGGTGACATCCCATTTCCAGGCAAGGAATCCCAATACTGAGTATGACAGGACTCTTATATAAGACGGCATTTCAGTAATATGTAGGATCAAAGATCAGTCTCTAAAAACCTCATTAGAGGCAACGGAAAGAACAGGAGTCAGACAGGGGTATTTGCTGTCACCTTTCTTGCTCCTGCTGGTGATGGACAAAGTCATGAAGACATCCAGAGCAGAGATTTAAAGTAGCATCCAATGGACACATGCGACAAAGACTCTTCTGGCTCTCCTTTCTCACACCCACCAACAGATACAGAAAAAGATCAGCTTGACGGGGCCCAAATATCCACAGATGGAAGTGTAAAGTCATCAGGGTAAATGCTGCCAACACCACCCTCATCATTCTGGAAGGTGAAGTGTGAGAGGAAGTGAAAAGCTTCACCCATCTTGGCAGCATAGTTGACAAACAGGTAGAGACAGATAGTGACATCAAAATCAGGACTGGCAAAACAAGAACAGCTTTTCAACAACTACAGAAACTTTGAGGCTCTAGAGACCTGCCCATCATAATTAAAATCTGGTTCTTCAATACCAACGTGAAGTCAGACCTACTCTATGGAGTAGGATCATTGAGGACTACAGTTACCACCACTAACAAAATTAATAACACTTATCTGATGAGGATTCTAGAGATACCCTGGGCTGACGCCATCAGCAACCAAGAACTGTGGCAAAGAACAAGACAACAGCCAGTGAAGCATCTCCAGACAAACCATTTCAAAAAATCCCTGGGGAGAGGGGAAAAGAGGCCAAACAAAGAACTCTTGGTGGTGTGAGATGTAGGGAGATGTTGAGAGAATGAGGTACACGTCAGAGGGGCTGCAGCATTTGGCTCAGGACCGATATGCCTAACTAGGGACCGCTGCCCCAGAAAAGAGTGGTGATAAGGGCAGAAAGAAAGCAAAATGCACTACTTAAGTGTTATGACCTTTGCGTTGCTTTGTCAAATGTGATTTTTTAGGTCGCATTTTGAATTACTTCATTCTGACTTTTTCTTCACTTCCCGGTTTACACCCTGTCTGTTTTCTTGTCTGTTCTTCTACCTTCTGATCATATCTTCCTATTTCTACACAAATCCACTGCTCAGTCACATCCTCACATCCACAAAGACATGCAGGTCAAGCTAATCATCGACAGTGAGAGAGAACGTGAGTGGGCACACCAGTGGACTGCTTCCTGCCCTGTGTCTATTGTTGCTCTGACCCCAACGACTCTAAAGGTTTGAGAATGTCAGGCTATGACCCGTTGTTATGTAATTTGTGTCCTCAGTTTAATTTGACAGTTTATGCACTTAGCCCTTTATGAAAAATAGGTAGCACTAGTCATACTAATAATAATCATCATTATCATCAATGCAATTAATAACTTGTGATGGTATTCTCTTAAAAAGATGCTATATAAGATAAAGAATGATTAATAATAACAATAAGAACCATATTGAAAGCATTCAGTTGCTAAGTGGTAGGCATGCTGATTTAGAAAATGTAATTATAAAACACAAAAAAGCATTATGTAACTAGGTTATGTTTATCTGCCTTTAAAAAACACTGTCAGAACTGACCTAATTTTTGCATTTTGCTCTTTTTAATCTTTTATCTTTCAGATGGATTTTGCAATATACAGTATATATATATATATATACATATGTAAAAACATTTTCATTAAAAAAAATTGAAGAGCAATAATGATAAGAGTTGGGTGTCCAGAAGCAGAGAGAACTGAATCAGCAAGTGGGCAGGTGAGCTTAGCGGCAGAGCCAGCGGCACGACCCACGTACAGATTGAGGTTTCGGCTCGAGTAATCATGTTAATGGGCACTATGCTGTGGGACACGGTGCGGTACCCTCCTCCACTCTACTTTTCAGCTCCTGAAGTCAGCAGTGGCATGAGGGAAGGTTGCACGTAAGTAGCAGAACTAATGTCCAGTGGGTGGTTTTTTTAAGTCTTCCCCACCGTGTCTGAAAAGCTCTCCACTACAAAGCTAATGAGCTCAACTGAAGTCAGTCGTGCTTTTCTATAAAACATATATGGCTTAAAAAAATGCCATATGCACTGTTCACCAAATCTGAAAGATACACCTGAGTGGAACAAATCTGGATACCATAACATATCTAAAGCACTGGGTAGAGGGGCCTGTCACAGGAGCACTGGCTGCAAGGCAGGGACAAGCCATCTACAGTATGTAACTGATTAAAATCATTCATGAGTGTATATCACTTATGTTGCTCATATTTTTTCTAATCCAGTTTCTACCCATTCACGGGGGCTTGATTAGCAGATTACTTTATGATAAGAGGAATATGAGGTAGTTTGGTGACTGGTTTTAAACAACAGGACAATGAATTCAGGGCCCCTAACTACTGGAACAGGCAGCTGGCCTGCATTATCCTCTGACTCTCTCGTTCTTCCTCCCTTATGCTTTTGTAAAATTGCTCCTCTCATTCACCTTCTTGCTAACAATCAATCCCTTTTCATCTTCATTTCAGCTTTAAGCTCAGCATGTGCTAGCTGCCATGTATACCAATCCAAGTGTCAAGTTAACACTTAAATCTTTGTCGAGGTTGAGACCACTCTTAGATTAGATTAGATCAACTTTATCAATCCCATGAGGAAATTCAGATCCATATAGCAGCAGAAACATACATATGTAAAAAACAAGGACGGGGACTCACAGTACAAATAATTCAGCCAATCAATCAATTAATAAATAAATAAATGTACGTGGGGGAGTCAAGCTAAAATTAGAAAATGGGATTTATCGGAAAATGTAACGAACCTTAAAAAAACTGATAATATCATTTCTCAGTGTAAACTCCACCCGTCTCAATGCACTTGTGCCACCAGCCTAGAAGTGCCTGGACTCCAGCAGAATAAAAGGTTTTGACTTGTCCTCACAACCATTTGTGCACCACTTTCTTCACCTCGTCATCTGTCTTGAATCGACGACCACTCAGATGTTTTTTTCAGTGTTCCAAAAAGGTGGAAATCACACAGTGCCAAATCTAGCGAATAAGGAGGATGTGGCAATGCCTCAAACTTCAGTTTCTCCAGACAAGCCTTGGTGTTCTTAGCAAATGTGGACGGGCGGGCATTGTCTTGCAGCAGTCCCCGCCACTTGGATCGAATAGCAGGCTTCACATTGGCCTCCAGCAAGTCACCGTAACTTGCACTAGTGACTGTAGTACTGTAGTACCCCTCGGCATGTAGTGTTCGACAATAACTTGGGTCCATGAGTGGTTGCGAAGACAAGACAAAATCTTTTATTCTGCATCCTACAAAGTCATTCAACAGATGCCTGTACTCCTCCTCCTGTCTACCCCTGACACACCCCACACTAGCAGTGTCATCTGAGAACTTCTGCATGTGGCATGTCCCTGTGTATTAGCTAATGTCTGATGTGTACAGGGTGAAGAGGAAAGGGTACACTGTACACTGTGGCGCACGGATTCTGAAGAAGATGACTATCTCTACCAACCTCCACCTCTTCCTGTCCTAGCAACACAGTCACTACTGGACAGCCCTCTCATCTCTGGACTAAGTTGTCCCATAACACGATGGCCACAGACAGCTGCACCAGTACACATCCAGAACCATTTTTATTTCAACAGAAATTTGCCAAGAACAGGGATTTTTCCTCCCCTGGAACACTTCCTCATGCAATGATCTGTTGAGGGCTGCACCCCTTTTCTTGGCTTTTTTAAGATGCATTTCCATAAAATTAGAAACATCAATGTTTGTCATGCTCATCTGACCGTATGTGTGTCTACAAACAACTTGGCTCCAAGTGCACTAATTTTTGGTGAAATGCAGCACATTTATTCTTGAAGGAAAATTGTTGGGACAACTCAGTTTCATGGTGATATCTTGAATAGAGCACACCATAAAAATGTTGGAAATTTCAAAAACTGATATTTATAAAGCATTGACAAATTTCTGTAACAGTTAACTTTAAAACAGAGAAACATTCTTTTCCACCTCAATTCCTGATTAATTTGCCGTTTCAAAGACATTATAAATTCTACATTTTTCTCACTTACATATCTCATTTTGCCCTTGATGGCAAAACAAATTCACAACAAAAGTGATCAAAGTTCTAGCAGAGTCACTCATGGCAGAGTCACGCATGTGGCAGGTATTCAACGTTGTGTTAGCTGCTTGCGTGAATGGACAAACTTCAACATAAAATTTAAATCTCCAATGCACACATTTTATGTTTAAGAAATACTAGCTGTCTCCTTCGGCTCCGCCTGCATAGTAGTGAAACAGGACTTTTAAAATCAATAAAAAAATTTCAAAAAATGTAATAATTAGTAATGAGAAGAATTTATATTGATAGCTTTCTTATCCAAGGGCCTCTTGATATACAATATTTTTTGGTTTTGCTATCAGGGGAGAGAATGTAGCGGTGATCTCTTTGCCAAAAACTTAAAAGGTTGCCCAGGTATCTCTGGCCAAGTGGAAGATAGGTACTCTCTAATGTCAAACGTCACCACTGTATCTGTTCAGCTCTGACGAGAGAGCGTCCCATGGCCATGATATCTCTGCCAGTGAGCAGGTACCCTCTAAAACATATGTAGCTATGATCTCTGGCTCAAAAACGTCAAATGTTACTCTTTAACAATCTCTAGATGATAATGTCTGCTGAAAAAACAGGTATCGCTAGCTAAGCGGGGGCAAGGTATGCTCCAACACGTGGCAAGAGGTAGAGCGACTCGAATGGAGGCTGGCATGTGAGTGAGGAGGGCCCCACCTGGCTCCCTACTTCTGAGGTCTCACCTCCCCCTCCCCTTGGCCAACAGCTTGTCTGTTGGATTCGCGTAGATAAATCGGTGGTACAGCTGAACTATAATACTTAGTGCGATGAAAAAAGTCACAAAATCAACCTGAAAGTTCAAGTAAATTATAGAAAAAAAAACGATTTAAATCCATTAAGTAGTTCTCTCATGAAAAGCGGACAGTCACACAGACAGATAGACAGACGTTGGATTTCATTTATAGATATAAATGTGTTTTGTGGATTGTCTTCCAGGGAGTGGTGCCACCTTCCAATTACTGCCCTATAAAATGGAGGGTCTCCCATAGTTCCTGGCGGTTGCACTCTTAAGTGGCTGAGCTATTGTGTTTTGCTGTACCTTGTGCTCATCATATGAGTTTCTGGATTTTTGAACCTTTGCTCCGTTTTTGACCATCACAATTGTAATGTGTTTCGGGACTTTTCTTTGCATAGGTTCGCCTCTGTGTTTCGGCACAATTCCTTTGCTTTTTGTGCTCCACAGGGCTTCGTTGTATTTAAGATTATTTTGGTTTTTTTTTTAGTAAAGATTCCTCAAGGTCCTTGTTGTGTCCAGCTGGAGGGTTTTGACAGGGTTTTCCCCCCAGTGGGAGTTATTGGAAGTGGTATTGAAACTTAAGTGCTGTGGAACTATAAGTATCATGACAAGGAGTCACAGGCTGTTATGATTGCTGGTGTTTTAAAAATACATAACACTTTTTACATGTATATATGCATTTTATGTTTTTGATCAGTAGATTATGTTTTTTGAGATTAATTTCTCATTTAGACTTAGTGTGCCACTGTCTTGATTTTCTTAGTTCACAAAATGCAGTTCTGAGGTGTCAGTGTCCAGATGTTCGTAAAGTGACGTTACAGAAGTGACACTATAAATATCCAATGCCTTTACTATGCGTTTCTTTCTTTTTTAGTGAAATTAGCTTATTTACCAAGCCAACCTCAGTGTTAGGTTTGATTTCTGGGTTCTGATTTTCATTTTGCCGCCTTCTTCTGATTAACATCTTGCTCTTTGATTCTTGGTTGCCTGATTATTTCTGATCTCCTGGTTCTGACCCTTTATGTCTCTTTCTGAAAGGATTATCTCTTGGTCATTTTGTTATGCACATTAATCCTCAGGCATTCTACCTGTCATGTAACATTTGTACATTTTTCTGTGCAACTAAGCCCTTTTTTACTATGGTTCTGAATTGTGTAGAACTCAAATTTACCTTCATTTTCTCATTATTTTATGGTTTAGGTCAGTGACTTTGTATATATCATTATGCTTTGAAATTACCATGACGCCATTTTGTTTTTTAGGAGGTGCCACCATTTTGGGGAAACCTTGCTAAGATATGACAATCCATTGTAAATGGGGGTATTCTTGGATGTCAAGCTGTGTGTCAGTGTCATTCTCACAATATTCAAGCCAGTGCCATGTCTCTTTCATTGTCCATGTTTGTAGATACTTTCTAGAAAATGTTTTTGCAAGTTCTTTTGTTATAATCTAAATGATTATTTGTCTTTTTGGTTTTAACCACCAGCCTCTTCTTTCGGTTTCCCTCTATCTTTATTCACTACTAGCTGTGTAAACCCATGCTGTAAAAAACCCAAGGTCCTAGAAACTATTGAAATTGTCAGAAAAAAAATTGAAATGTAGAGATGTCAGTTAATTGAAAGGAACTACTCTGGGCGTCTCTCTCCTAGGAGGACTCGTTTTGCCAACATGCTCATATCGTTTGTGCATTAGCGGCTAAGCAACTTTGTTTCGTTTGTTTCGGAGGTTTTGTTTTGCCAGTGTGCTTGCCTCGCTTCTGTATTAGCGGCTAAGCAAGTGACTATCTTCGGAGATGTCCTTTTGTTGACATGCTGGCCTCACTTGAGCATAAGCAGCGGGAGGAAAAGTACAAGGGAAACTGTTTAGCCGATGTACTCGCCTCGCTTCTGTATTAGCGGCTAAGCGAGTGACTCTGTCTTCTGAGGTTACCTTTTGTCGACATGCTGGTCTCGCTTGTGTATCCTCGGAGGTGGAGCCCTTACCCCGACTCCACCTCTCACTTCTGGGCTGAACAGACACACACACTTCCACACATATATAGATTATATATAAAATATTCTTTACTGACAGTTTTCTTACTGGGGTAGTTCACTGGCAATTTCACCTCATATTGGTTTACATCGTTCCTGGAATCAGTTCTGGAGGAAGTGACCACAATACCCTCTCGTCACCCATGGTTCATCCTATTGGGATGTGCAAAATCTACAAATTTTGTCTACATTTTCATTATATTTTGCTCAAGCCAAACCAGACAAACTTAAATACAGACCACTAGCATGGGCCGCTTAACATCAAAGCATTCTGTTTTCCTGAATTGTATCAGTATCAATCACAGTGACATATGTTTGAACTGTGCAGGAATTGAGGAGATGGCTCAAGCTGGATTGGCGATTTTATCACCTGTGAAGGGAAGGGCGCCAGGAATAAATTGGTTTACAGCTTGGGAAAGGAAAGCTCTTAAAACATCAAAACTTTATTGTTTGGGAAACAGATTACTCAGATAGATTAAAGAGTCTGAGGGAATTCATTCATCATAATGACAGTCAGCCAATCGGAGTACGTAATAATCACGTGTTGTGAAACCCCCATGGAAAGTTTATAATAAATATGCCTCATGAGCGACAACAGAAGAAGAGAACAGAACAACATGAGAAGAGGGAGACAGCGACGTCAAGAGAGGACACCAGCCACGTGTGACCGCTTTCATCTGATTGTCAGCAAAGCATCTCATGAACAACTTCGACTGCTAGATCACAAGCCACCTGCGACATTCATCCTTGACATCTTTAACTTTTCGTAAGCTTTTTCTGAAGTGTATATATATCCAGACTTTGTTATCCACATTTTCTTTTATGCTTTTTGCCACTGGTAATACCACATTGCTTTTAACTTTCTATACTTTGTCTTCATATCTAGAGTGATTGAGGTAATAAGGTAAGTTTTATTTCAAGCACCTGGAGCTGTAGGAAGTGCCATATGATCCAATCTGCAAGGTTTATCGAGCTGAGGATGAAGAGGTCTGTCCAATAATGAACAGTGCATTAAAGTAAAACATTTACTGGTTGATAAATGGCCTTTGTATGTTTGAATATATTCTTGGAGACCAATGGTAATATTTGGGTCTGAGATATATCTAAGACACCACACGTTGTTCGTGCCTATGATAAGTAAGTCTCTTGGAGTACTGGGGAAAGCGGACTGTGCACGTGTTATTCATACAGTACTTGTGTGGGTTCAAGTGCTAGGGAATAACGTGCATGTGTATACATCATTCATACGGTACTTTTATAGTTAGGGTCTGTGTGTATGTATACAGTGGTGTGAAAAACTATTTGCCCCCTTCCTGATTTTTTATTCTTTTGCATGTTTGTCACACAAAATGTTTCTGATCATCAAACACATTTAACCATTAGTCAAATATAACACAAGTAAACACAAAATGCAGTTTTTAAATGATGGTTTTTATTATTTAGGGAGAAAAAAAAATCCAAACCTACATGGCCCTGTGTGAAAAAGTAATTGCCCCCTGAACCTAATAACTGGTTGGGCCACCCTTAGCAGCAATAACTGCAATCAAGCGTTTGTGATAACTTGCAATGAGTCTTTTACAGTGCTCTGGAGGAATTTTGGCCCACTCATCTTTGCAGAATTGTTGTAATTCAGCTTTATTTGAGGGTTTTCTAGCATGAACCGCCTTTTTAAGGTCATGCCATAGCATCTCAATTGGATTCAGGTCAGGATTTTGACTAGGCCACTCCAAAGTCTTCATTTTGTTTTTCTTCAGCCATTCAGAGGTGGATTTGCTGGTGTGTTTTGGGTCATTGTCCTGTTGCAGCACCCAAGATCGCTTCAGCTTGAGTTGACGAACAGATGGCCGGACATTCTCCTTCAGGATTTTTTGGTAGACAGTAGAATTCATGGTTCCATCTATCACAGCAAGCCTTCCAGGTCCTGAAGCAGCAAAACAACCCCAGACCATCACATTACCACCACCATATTTTACTGTTGGTATGATGTTCTTTTTCTGAAATGCTGTGTTCCTTTTACACCAGATGTAACGGGACATTTGCCTTCCATAAAGTTCAACTTTTGTCTCATCAGTCCACAAGGTATTTTCCCAAAAGTCTTGGCAATCATTGAGATGTTTCTTAGCAAAATTGTGACGAGCCCTAATGTTCTTTTTGCTTAACAGTGGTTTGCATCTTGGAAATCTGCCATGCAGGCCGTTTTTGCCCAGTCTCTTTCTTATGGTGGAGTCGTGAACAATGACCTTAATTGAGGCAAGTGAGGCCTGCAGTTCTTTAGACGTTGTCCTGGGGTCTTTTGTGACCTCTCGGATGAGTCGTCTCTGCGCTCTTGGGGTAATTTTGGTCGGCCGGCCACTCCTGGGAAGGTTCACCACTGTTCCATGTTTTTGCGATTTGTGGATAATGGCTCTCACTGTGGTTCGCTGGAGTCCCAAAGCTTTAGAAATGGCTTTATAACCTTTACCAGACTGATAGATCTCAATTACTTCTGTTCTCATTTGTTCCTGAATTTCTTTGGATCTTGGCATGATGTCTAGCTTTTGAGGTGCTTTTGGTCTACTTCTCTGTGTCAAGCAGCTCCAATTTAAGTGATTTCTTGATTGAAACAGGTGTGGCAGTAATCAGGCCTGGGGGTGGCTACGGAAATTGAACTCAGGTGTGATACACCAGAGTTAGGTTATTTTTTAACAAGGGGGCAATTACTTTTTCACACAGGGCCATGTAGGTTTGGATTTTTTTTCTCCCTAAATAATAAAAACCATCATTTAAAAACTGCATTTTGTGTTTACTTGTGTTATATTTGACTAATGGTTAAATGTGTTTGATGATCAGAAACATTTTGTGTGACAAACATGCAAAAGAATAAGAAATCAGGAAGGGGGCAAATAGTTTTTCACACCACTGTATATATCTAGGTACGCATGTGTTAATCTTAAGGTGTGACAGTAGACCAACCTGGTAACGAACATGATAAGTATGTGTACTCCTGAAGAAAATAGACGAAGTGTAAGTAGAGGGAAATACCATGATACCACACTCTGCTCACTAAATTTGGACACTTAAAACAACATCTGCTCTGCCTGTCCTTGTCAACACATAGCTGGTGAAAATCTGTTGTGGTGGCCTTTTTTAAAACCATGGGGAAGTACAGAGTCATGACTGTACACCAAAGGACCAACACCCCCCATGGGCAGGCTCATCAATACAGACTGTGATCACATGACCCAGTCTAAGACATTCTGTGAACCAGGCCGGATTCCACTTCTCTGGTCTAATGTCTCTGTGGGGTTTCTTTCTTTAATGTACAGTAGAGTCTCACTTATCCGACCTTCGCTTATCCAACATTCTGTATTATCCGATGTCCCATCGCAAAAAAAAAAATGCATCGGCAACAAGAACTGCAAGTTGCGAGCGTGAGCTTAGTCTATTTTTTGTTGCTAAGTTTATTTTTTCAGTTACATTTTTCTGCTGTTTTGTTGTAAAACATGATTACAGTGGATTATGTGGCCAGCCCTCTCTGGGGTGTGTGCGTGTGTCTCTCTCTTGCACGGTTAGTGTGTGTACATCTCTCGCACGCGCATGTGTGTGCGTGTCTGTCTGTCTCTCTCTCTCTCTCTCGCGCATGTTCTCGCGTGCGTGCGTGCATGCATGCATGCGTGTCTGTCTGTCTGTCTGTGTCTCTCTCATGCTCTCTCTCTGGCTGCACAGGAAATGCACAGGGAGAGACTGAACATGTGCGGAAATCATCGGCGCACACAAACCAAAAGGGAAACTGGCTTGTTCCTATACCGAGTGTGTGGTCTTGAACAGAGGCAAAAATTTGGCAAACTTTTTGGTCATAACCCGATCTGTACGTGTTCAGAGACGTTCGTGAACCGAACCACTGTATTAGGTTCGTAATGTGTAAAATTATAACATAGTTTGACGTTTAATAGGCTTTTTCTTAACACCTCCCATTATCCGACATTTTTGCTTATCCGCCGTTCTGCCGGCCCGTTTATGTCAGATAAGCGAGACTCTACTGTATTTATTTAGCTGCTGCAGACTTTGTATAATTTCTTCCTGGACTGAAATAACTGGACCGCTGGCTGGTGGGTCAAACTGTGGGATTTAATGGCAATAAAGTTCTGCAATCCTACAACCTGAGGTCTGCTGATAGTCACCCAATGTCTGTTCTTTAACCGTGTTCTTTTTTTACTATACAGTCATTGATCCATTCTGCTTTGCCAGCGGCCCTTCTCAGGGAAACCCCAGACAGTCGAGAGCTCTAATCCCACCACCAAACCCTTGGTCTGTCTCTGGTTCTCATATTTATTATTCTTTATTCTTCCCTGTGTTTTATTCATTCCTTGAGCACCAAAACAAAGAACTCGAACCCAGTGTTTAAAGTGTTAAACCTGTGGCATGTCATTTTCTTCAAAATGCATTAGTGATCAAGTTTCCCTGCCCTCCACCTTTGAAGGAATCTGCCGCCACCTACACACTCGCACACATCCCCTGTAGCACCCTACTGCATCACTGCTGCTGCTCATCAATACTGCATGAGATATTAAATGAAGGACAGGAGAAAATACACTCAGTTGTGTTGATCTAGGGGTCTTCCACCTTTAGGAGACAGAAAGGAAATCACTTCCTAAAGAAAGAGAGGTCTGTGTCGTCTTAGCAAAATGGGGAGCAAAAATTGTTCAGGCAAAAAATCAGTCAGCTTCACAAAACGGAGGAATGAACTGTCTCTCATTTCAAAAGATGAGACTCACACCAAGCTTGTGCTGGCACTCAGTAGGTGTTCGCGGCTGTGCCCATGGCACACTCCACGTGACTTTCCTGATGACACAGGACACTGAGATTCTGCCAGTCATAACTTAGGCCTCCAGCTACTATCTAGAATTTACCTTTCATGTAGTTCATTTCATTAGTTCTGATATTCCTCCATAGACACACCATTGAAAAATCTGAGTGAGGAATAAAACCCCTGGCCTTGTGTTTTTAAAGTCAGACTGGGGCACAGTTGTTTGATGCCAGGGCAATGGATTTTGAATTCCTCGGGTGGTTATTCACCTTACAATGATCTGGAAATCACAGAAGCGGGGAGTCGTGGGTGATACAGTCTTCTCTGGTTACCCCAGGCTTTTCACCAGTTGTGTAGAATTTGTATGCTCCCCCCTCAACTCTGATTGTCTTTTCACATTGCCATGATGTACATGTAAATTGTAAATTGTCACTGTATAGATTTTGGTTATGCGTGTATGCGCCCAATGCAAAAAAGGATGGGCTTTGGGTTCCAATGATCATAAACTAAATGAAGAGGGTTTTAAAAATTTACAGATGATTATGCTCATCCACATATTCACAATTATAATTTGTTATAAAAATCTTCTAGCTTTTGAAAAAGAAAAGAAAAAAAGAGGCCTTTGAGATTCCTTTGTGATTGGGTCTTGGGCTTTCCTGCTTTTAAGCCCCAAAATGTATCAGATGAGGCCTGTCTCCTTAATCTGGGACCCTGCATAAGTTGAGTCCTAGTATCAAAATCACCATTCTTTAATAAAAGATACCCCAATCAAAAGCAATCATTAAATATCTTAACAAAAAGATTAGAAGGAAGGAGAGGAAACTGTGAAAAACCTCTGGTTCTAAAACAATCATACTATAGTTTCTTAAAAATTGAGAAAGATTTGTTTATAAAATGAAATTTGTTTAGAAAACACCCAAAATGTCCTACATCATGAAGACCTTTAAGAGTCTGGTCCTGGGCAATACGTGTCCTCGGTTGGAAGACCACCTGGACCCACAGCAGTTTGCCTATTGGACAACGATTGGAATGGAGGATGCAATTATGTTTCAGCTCCACAAGACCTATTGTAACCTGGACAAAGCTGGCAGCACTGTGACGATTATATTTTCTGATTTCTCCGGTGCTTTCAGTGCCAACCAGCAATCAAGAAGAAAGCACAGAGATATGCAGGTGCATGAGCCTATGGTGTCCTGGATGATGGACTATCTGTCAGGCAGACTGCAGTTTGTGAGACTCAAGGACTGTGAGCAACACTGGAGCACCACAGGGAGCAGGACTGTCTCCTTTTCTCTTTACACCTCAGATTATAAATATAACACCAGGTCATATCACTTGAAGAAATTCTCAGATGATTCTGCACTTATGAGGTGTATTGATAAGAGGGATGAGACAGAGGACAGGAGTCAAGTGGAGAACTTTGTTTCTTGGTGCAAAGAGATTTCTCTGCATCTTAACATCAGCAAAACCAAAGGACTGCTTATTGACGTTCACCACACCAAAGACCCTCTATGTCTGGACACTATTCAAGGAGAGGTTGTAGAGGTGGTCCACTCCTGCAAGTATTTGGGGAGGGGGTCCAAAAAACAGAACAATGACCATATATAATTACATTGTGTACATAAATCTGGGAACACCCCCAGTTGTATCATGGCATTTTGAAAAATGTTCAAATGTATTAAGTAGACAAACATAACACGTTTATAATTAAAACAATTCTGTATTTATTTATGTCATTTAAGCAGTGTCTGATACCAAAACATAATGTGTCACACAAATGCACATGGGAGGCAGCTAAATGGACCAATAGAAGGTAATCCCACGTCAGGCCAGGGGGTGGTGGAGTGCACTAAACCTTCCTCTTTTATCTCTGCAGACCTAACATGGGAAATTATGCCTGATTCAGGCCTGATGACATAATTTCCGGCTCCAGCCCCAAGAGAATCACTTCTGGTCCTGGGTGAGATGAAATCACTTCCGGTTCCAGGAACAAGAACATCACTTCTGGTTTCAGCCCTCCTAGGATATCACTTCAGTTTCCTTCACCAAGAACATCACTTCCGGTTCTGGGCCTCAATGACATCACTTCCACTCGCCTGCCTTAAATACAAGACAACTTCCTCTGTAACTTCAGTTTTGTTTTGGATTCAACTCTGTACACATCAGTGCAAATGATTTTGCCTTTTTGCAGCCAGGCTTCAAGTATATGGTTGACTGCCCTAAACCTTTCTTTGAGTGTCAAGACTGTTGATTTTCACAAATGTTATAACATTCTTATTATATATGCTGTTAATTCACTTGTCTCGAACTCTTGAAGTTATTAACTTCAAATCGCTATACTATAAAACTCATCTGCACATGATCTACTGAGTGTGGAGGTTGTTAGAAAGTCAACCATTTTGCAAAGGCTACTGATTAAAGAAGCTCCTCCCTGGAGAATACATCAAAATTAAAGGCTGTATAACTAGTGTGGGCACATGCTGACCACTTAGTAATAGTGCCACTCTGCTATTATAACCTATATGTTAAAGGCTGGTCCATTTTATACAATTTTGTGTTTGCTGAATTGTAGAATTCAATTCTGCTACTGTCACACACTGTGAAATGTGTGGTATGGGGAAGGGTAAGAGTGTTACACTGTCCTCAGCTAAAATCGTTTTGTTTCCCTCAGAGCAGAGGATGACTTTTGCAATGAATAATGATGCTACTTCCAGCCCTCCAAAAATTGGCCTCAGTCCTTCAGCCTCAAGACCTACATAAGAGGAAACATGATCAAGAATCTCTTGTCATTCTGGACCCAGCTCTAGTCAAGGATGCTGCCTTCTAGGATCAAGCTAATACTTGAAGAGTCTCTAACAGCCAGTTGGTCTCACCTTTTGTTTCATTTAAGTGTCCGTTTGAGGCCGAATTTCGTTAACTATTAAATGGGGAACTAGCAAACGACACACACTGGTGACATTGTCCTCTGATTGTCTCCCACATTCTTAATTTTGCTTTCAGCTTTCTTTTTAAGGAGTTTATTTCACATCTTCCTACAGCACCATTTTCATTTGTTTTTTGTTTATCAATTTTTACAGTTGTTTTTGTGTTGTCGGGGGGGCAACTTGATGTGTATGATGCGTGATGTCACTTTCACAATAGTATAAAGGTCAGCCTAGAGCACTTAACTTGCAGATACTAAAACAAACCTCACGTGCCTTATAACTTAGAATTCTGATTTTCACTATTTGCTTCCGACTGTTATAATTTGTGAATATTTGCCATTTTTAAGACTTTTTTTGTTGAATTCCTTCTCTAAATATTGCTTCCCATGATGTTTGTTTGGGTTGCTGAATCAGATTCTTGCTATTTGCACAATGAATTTGCTTCAAGTTACTAGAAGATATTTTGTGTGTTTTATGTCACTGTTTTAATATTCTCAGAGTGCCACCATTTTCAGTCCGTGTTATCATAATGCGACTTTAGTTGCTATATGGCGTGGTCCCAGAAGTCACAGGTTTGATGTCAACAGCATGACATTTTAAAAACTGATGCTTCAGATTCATCATCATCCGAGTTTGTGGATAAACTAAGAAAAAACCTTTATGGCCGTGTGTTATTTCATGCTCTTGTGACTTCTCAGTTTCCTAACTTTAGAATTTATAATTTAGGCTTTGATTTTGGATTACAGTTTATGTCAAGTCAATTATATTTATAGAGCACATTTATAAACAACAGAGATTGACCCGACTGCTGTATATACTGTTTGTTTTGGTATATACATATATATATATATATATATATATATATATATATACACAAATACACACATATATATATATATATATATATATATATATATATATATATATATATATTTATATATTTATATACTAGAGTACTTTGCTCCCTGCTTGCTTCACTTGCCAACCCCCAGGCTGGTGTCACTTTGTGTTTCTATCGCTCGCGTATAGGGATGTACAATTTAAACAGATAGTTATTTTCATGGGAATTGTTACTTATGCATAACAGAACTGACTATTTTACATTTCAGCGAGTAATTAACCATAGTAAAAAATAGTAAAACGTAATAATTTGAAAGTAAATTATGTTTCATGTTGCGTTCCAGTTTTTCATTGTGTAATACGAGTTTCTTATGTTTGGCTTTAACATTAACAAGCAGATGTTTTTTAAACTTACACTTTTACTGTAAAACTTCAGTAAAATCAATTTTTTGAATTAAATTTTCATCAATATCGCATTGAATTTTAATTCTGTGTTTGGACATACATTGTGATAACGCAACGTATAACTGCCCATGAGAGAATTTTGTTTCTTTCTCTCTAATAAATAAACCAACTTTTTTGAATGTTTGTCTCTGTGATTTGTTTATTGTCTTTGCAATATCTGTTCTAATGGGAAATGGTTAACGTTTTAATACGAATGGCATATCAAGATCTCCTTTGTTGTCTAATGTTATCCACGGAAGATGTACTACATTACCTTTCTTGGATACATCCTTCTTTCTACAGTAATTCGTGCATTGTAAGACCGGACGGTGTTAACGGTTGTAGATATTCTTAGTGATATTGTAAGTTGATGTTTTCATCTTCCACACGATCACCACAAACTGTTTCAGCATAGTCTATTGATACACATTTAACCAATTTGCCGTGTAACCGATCGACAATTTTCATATTAATTCGTTCTGACTTCATCGTTTCTCGCTGCTAGGATTGCCCATATACTCATTTCTTCTATCCCTTTGGGACTAAATTCTTCAAGATTTGGACTTTATATGTCTTCTTTAATTGGGAACTTAAAGTGAGGAAAGCATAAAAATGTATAAGAGCTGAGAGCGCAGGAACTGTGTCTGTCAAAAGCATTCACATGAATGAGATCTGAGTGAACTGTGTGCGTGTTTGAATATGGTTGAGAGGAGGGCATGACTTGAAACAATCTCATGTCAAAAGTCTCATTTTGCGGGACTTGAAAAGATCTTCCAAAAAGAATTTTTTTATATATAATAATAATAATAATAATAATAATAATAATAATAATAATAATGTGTATGTGTGTGTGTGTGGAAGCGATGGTCTGTGATACGGTTTGCAAATTTGTAGCTGGAAATTCACAAATGGAGAAAATGAATCAGGTATCTTAAAATAGTTTTTTTACTCCTAAGCTTTCAACTCCTATCCGGAATCACTATCAGAGGAAAATGGTTAGACTTTCAGGAAGCCAATATATAGCAAATATGTTCAAATGTCAGTTAATGGCGTTTTATGTGATAGCCAAGTTTCGGCCAGTTCTCTAGCACTTTTAGTGTTAGCTTTGAATTTTACTTGCTCTGATCCAATGAAAACGCCATTAACAGACATTTGGAGATGAACCCAGCATATGGAGGCTTGAAAAGAAGAAGAAATTACATAATTTGTACACACTTCCAGAATATGTTTTGAATAAAAGATTTTCTTATTTCTTTACATAACACACAAGTAACTGTAACATTTGAGACAGTTTTTAAGGTTTATTCGTCAATTTCCTCAACTTTCATTTCCATTTTTGGCCATTTGTTCACAGTATACAAATAATTTTTGGCTGCACTGTATTTTTATTTGTGTAGCTAAATATAGTTATAAAAATAAAATTATAAGCTGTTTTCATTTAGATGTCTATTTAATTGATAATCACGGAAAAATGGCAGAACCGTTTTTTATGAAATTTTGCATGTGCCTTGCAGTTGGTCCAGCTTAAAATGCAGGCTGTTAGCCATACTGGGAAATAGAGTCATAATAGTAGGGGGCAACTCAAATACCAGCATTGATACCGGGACTTCAATTCCCATCAGGCAGCAGAAGTGAGCTAGGGCTGAGCCAAGGATGTCATCATCAGCACACACAAAGTTCTGTACTGGCCAAGGTGGAATGTCATCTGAGACCATAGGTACATACGATGTTTTCTTCTCAGTTAATTTGGATTTTGTATCACAGAATTAGAGCTTTTGCCTAAGAGTACACCTTTTTGTCTCACAATGGTTTGTGTTCTCCATAATGAATTTCCAACAGACAGTTTTCCCTCATTTATTTATACCCAGGCATGGCTGAATGCTTTGGCTGGTAAATCAATAAACCGAGACTCCGCTACCTATTCACTTACAGTACACCATTGACACAACTGGTAAAAGCAACTTAAAAAAACGTCAGAGATACAAAAAGTCAGTCATTGAAAATTGAAAGTTGAAAGGCAACACACAAAACACAAGTGTAACAATGAAAAAATATCACAGCTTACAAACATGCTTGGAGGCTTGAGTGTGTAGTATCTGTATAAGCAGGATTTACGAAAAATGTAACAAAATTTGATCCTTGTAGGTTTTAATGTTACTTTTAAGAACAAGTCTCCAGAGCTGCTGGAGCACTTTGAGGTTTGCTCTTTCAAAAGACAGACTAAAAGGACCTCAAACTGACAAACATGGTGTGTGTGTATCTTCTAGTTTGCTGCCTTCCAGCTAAGTAACGTATTTGCGTACATTAAATATGCCTCATTTAAGGAAACTGAAAATGATTACCTCAATAGTTAAATCTTTTTCAGTTATATTTCACACAAAAACATACATTTCCATAATTAAAGGAGGTAGTGCTTGGACATAATTTGTATATCACTGTTTTTTGAAGATATAACGATACCCTATTTTAAAATTGGCTAGGAAAGAAAGGACTTTTCAAAGGAGAAACAAAAAAAAAAAAAAAATCAGAGGCTGAAAACAATACACAATGAATTCCAAAAGTCAAAATCAAGAAACGAAAGCCATTAGGTACCTTGTTATCTGTACCCATGGGAGACCCACAGAAAAACAGGTACGGTCATGACTGCACTTGTGCATCAGTCTAGGTTTGAGCCACTCTATAATCATATTTCTGAAACATATCCTGCCTCGAGAATTTCAGAAAAGATGTTGCACTTGAAAAGGCACAAATGTGGTTCAGGAAATGGACCATACTCTTTGAGGGCTGAATATTTTTTCAAAAAAAACACAAAGCAATGGTTTGATACCAAAATCAACATATAGCATCTGTTGCTGTGTGCTGTGGCTGCCAGTTCACCAGAAATGTGCAGCTGGCTGGTTGCCAGGCTGTCTT
>JANRMT010062791.1:143400123-143411644 GCA_026402145.1 Polypterus bichir lapradei
TGGTCCTCGGCCGGGGCTGGAGCCCGGTCGGGACGCCTTGGAGGACCGGAGGAGGGCGTGTGCCTCCTCCAGACCGAGTGGGGGCGTCCGTCCTGGTTATGCAGGGGGCCTCGGGTACAGGGCTTGGAAGCCCAGCCCTGCAGGGACCCGTGGCCACCGCCAGGCGGCGCCCCAGTGCCTAATTATCCCGGGAGCCCGGCACTTCCGCCACACCAGGAAGTGCCGGGGGGAAGACGACCGGGGATGCACGGACGGCTTCCGGGTGCGCAGCCGGCACTTCCGCCACACAGGGGTGTGGCCAACGTCAGGTGCCGGGAAGCAGCTGGAGCTCATCCGGGTCCCCATAAAAGGGGCCGCCTCTCTCCAGTCAGGAGGTGGAAGTCGGGAGGAAGCAGACGGAGCTGGAGAGAGAGGACGAGAGGCGGCCAGGAAGGCAAAAGTACTGTGAGCCCTGGACTTTGGGGAAATCGGTGCTGGAGGCACTGGGGTTGTGAGTGCACGTTGACTTTGTAAATATATAGTGTAAATAAACGGTGTGTTGGGTGAGAAAATGTTGTCCGTCTGTCTGTGCCGGGGCCAGCGTTCACAATATATATATATATATATATATATATATAAATATTCAGTATATATATATATATCCCCATAAAGTGGTGATTGCTGATTAACATGACATTTTCCATTCATTGGACTAGCAGAACCTACAATGAAAGAGGTTGCAAAACTGCAAGTGTGTGAAAAGTAGGTAAGCAGTCCAAAGAACCAGGATGACAGACAATGAAATAAAATTAAAGTTACATACATGAGAGTATTTATAAAAGAAAGTTCAGTGGGGTAAAGAGCTACGTTTATGTTTCCTTATTTAGCAGATGATTCTATCTTACTTTAGGCACAAATTACAGGCCCAGTGCTATTGTTTCCATGGCTCTATAAATGGAGCTGTCGCAGGTGAAGTGAATTACTTGTGGTCACACAGTGAGTCAGAGCTGAGATCTGAACCCCGGATCTGAAATATTAGATTCAAAGAAGCAAGTGCATACTAAAGTGCATTCTGCTCTGTCCCCTGGCTTTTCTTCACATCATTCCATAACTGACAAGTGTGGCCTTGTGCACCCAAGGCATAGCAAGCAGGAGGAGGATTCTAACTAATGAATGTGAATTAACTTTCATGGTGTGAATTGGCTAATGCCAAGCTAGGAGAAGGCCTTGGGACTCCCAGAAAGTCCCCACCACATCAGGCATTACTGCTGGCTTTGACAAAAAGTGCGTTGGAAAGAGTTTCAGGGAGTCTGTGTATTTTCAGCCATGTATCTATCATTTAGCAATCTCAAGTCTGACACAGAATACAGCAGCGTGTGCAGGAAAGCAACCACAAGATCTGACAGAATTCCAAACAAAAGAAGCCGTCAAGTCAAGTTAATTTCTTTATAGTCAAGTTTCACAGCCAACACCATCAAAAAGTATAAAAAAATAACATAAAACAGCATAACACAGCAAGGTAGCTTAAGTAAAAATTCAGGTGCTGGATAATAAAAAGAATAAACTCTACTTGCTTCCTATCTCTGCTCTTTTTCTTATTCCCATTGTTTTCATCTCCCTCTTCATCGATTGTTCCAAAGAATATTCCTATTGTCAGTTTCAATTGACCTCTAATAGTCCAGATGCCCTTGCGAAAGCCAGTCTGAGCTAAACCAGGATCTGCATGATGCTGGTGGTCCTGCTTTGCACCATATTTCCACATCCCTGGGCCTGGCCAGAAATTAGGCACATGACAAGACCCTTCAGAAGTTTAATAAATGAGAGGGGACCATTCAGTCCATCAAGCTCTTTTGGTCAACTAGTAGCTCAGTTTTCCCAATGTCTTGTTTGGATACTTTTTAAACATTGTCTGCTCCATGACTGGGTGATTTGTTTTAGATTCCCATGAGTCTTTGTGTGTGGAAGTGCCTACTGGCTGCTGCCTTCAGTTGTGTCCCCTGAATTTCCACTGTTGTCCTCAAGTATGTGAGTCAACATTTAATTGAAAGGATTCTGTTTGATGAGGTTAATCAATGCCTTTGACAATTTGGAAGACCTGGATTAAGTCCCCACATGGCCTTCCCTCCTTAGAGTATAGAAGTTTAGTTTCCTAAGTAGGACATGCCTTTTAGTCCCAGGATGTACTTGGTTGCTCTTTTTGCTCAACCGTTACAGTTACTTTACTTTCTTGTACCATGGTGATCAGAGCTGCACATAGTACACCAAATTAGAACATTAGAACAGTCAGGATGAGAACAGGCCATTCAGCCCATCAGAACTCACCGGTCTTATCCACTTAATTCTTCTAAAAAATATCAAGTTGAGTTTTGAAAGTCCTTAAATTCTTACTGTCTGTCACACTACTTGGTAGCTTATTCCAAGTGTCTATGGTTCTCTGTGTAATGATAAACTTCCTAATGTTTGTTAGATATTTACCTTTAACAAGTTTCCAACTGTGTCCTCATGAACTCATTTTAAAATAACAGTCTCGATCCACTGGACTAATTCCCTTCATAATTTTAAACACTTCAATCATGTCACCTCATAATCTTCTTTTGCTTAAACTGATAAGGCTCAGCTCTTTTAATCTTTCCTCATAATTCAACCCCTGTAGCCCTGAAATCATCCTAGTCACTCTTCTCTGGACCTTTTCTAGCGCTAATGATGTCCTTTTTGTAGCCTGGAGACCAAAACTGCACACAGTACTCCAGATGAGGCTTCACCAGTATGTTATAAAGCTTGAGCAGAGCCTCCTTGGACTTGTACTCTATACATCGGGGCAGGCACGCGGGCAGTTTTTGCCCTCTGGGATCACCGCTCCTCTTTCTACACATTTTCTTCTGCAGGCAAACATTTTTATCCTTCACATTTTTCCACTTTTTCATGCATTTGCCAATTTACAAACTGGAAGGCAAATGGAAGTGCATTTCAGGTAATCAAACTAGCCGATCAGAGTTGTTGGGAGCTGTGTAGGGTTTCTGTTAACATAATATGTAGTCATATTTTTGAGCAGATTCATGTCAGGCTACGCTGTAGATATGTAATAGGAGTAGAAGCGGCCAACAACGGCCTACATCTTAGGCTTGATGCAGAAGTATACATCAGCCTTAAGAGCCACTCAGAGAAAGTTAAAAAGGTCAAATTTGAAACATTTGCATTGTTTTAGACTATTTCAAGGTTAGTGATTACGATTATGATGTTATATTTCATGTTTGACCCTTTACTTAGGATCTAGCCCCATATGGATCTTTGTCAGAGAGTGAAAAATGGCAAATCCTGTTACAATCAACAATATTTAGACCTTAGACAATAAAATTGAAGCACACATTTAAATATTTAAAATATCTGATGTCAATCTTCTAGCTTTTTGTTTACTTATACTTTATGAAATAAATCTTTACATTTCTTATGAACACCCTGAGACACCCTGAATTAGGGCGGTTTATGCTAATTCAGATTTTTTATCTTTATATTTGGGAAGTTTGATTCTTAGATTATAGGCTTGACCTTGTTTACTTTACTTTAGGTTTGACTAATATTTTTAGTCTTCTTTTGACTTTTCCTTGTTCCTTCATCTTAAAATAGTTAAGATTTTTGTCATTTGAATCATTGATTTTTATGGTTTTCCTCTCCCTTTTTTGTTAATTGTAGACTTGAGTTTTTGTGTAGGCCATAACCCCTGCTTCTTGACTTTGTTTCCTGGCCTTATCTGGAGGTGAAGCCTCTTCTTGAGTTTTGTATGTATGCTTGTCCAACATGAAATCATTTTATAGGACTGAATTAAGTGGGACACAAGCAGTCTGTGTTTGCATATGTAAAAGAAAACAATTGTTTGTCTCTTCTCTCCACAATCTAGAAGTTAGCAACCCAAAGAGGCAGCACAATCCTGCTTTAACTCCACCCATTACCCCACCTCCTCCAGCGAGCTGAGGATATAAGCTCCTCAGAATTTCCAATCTGAAGTTCATATTGCTTCACGGGGCTCTGGCTGGCTGACAGAAGCACTGGTGCTGTCCAATCTCACCACAACCTTTCATTAAAAGAGGGTTTTCATTTCTGGGACCCTAAACCTCCTGTGCGTTTTAAAATGCTTACATACGGTATATACACATGCGAATACTGCAGCAGGATGAATAAATTAATTCTATTAATAGTGAAGCGAGATTTAACATGGACACGGACACACTACATTTATTAGACATTCCATTGACAGACAAATCATATGTTTGGAGAAAGAGATGAGATTAAGTTAACTAAGTGTGCTTCAATAAACATCTGGCATAAAACTTGAATCAATGCTGGATTGAAGGGCTGACTTGTCAGGCTAAGTAGCTCTTAGATATTCTACATGTATTCAATACTCATATGCCTAATTATTCAAATTTCTTCACACAAGCTTGAGATGAAGCAGAGATTTACCTCTAATTTGCAGTATGCTAATCAGCTGTCATTCTTTCAGGTTTAACCTCTTGTTGTACCATAGACACCTTCAGCGGAGTGCAGTGATCTTTGTGCCATGATATTGAAGGTGGAGTGGGCACATGCCACAGTAAATAGGTGGGCACACTTGTAAAATGGAAAATTCAAACAAACTGACATCATGGAAATGGCATAGAAACGGACCAAGTAGACTGAGTGGAGCTGGTAATCCCTGTGTGCAGTAGTGTGGCAAAGAGCAGGTGGAGCGAGGAGCAGCAAAGGAGCACAGCAAGTGGGGAAGAACAGATCTAAGCTGACTTCATGGAGCGAGCTGGGCCTCAGTATCTAAACCCAACATTAATAACCCAAAGTTATTAACAGATCACAGTTAACGAAACACGTTTCTTTATTAGCTAGTTTATCTAGAAGTGTTATATCACAGCTGGGGTTTGATTCCTGGCTTATAAAAACTTTCCTTTTATTGTTGCTTCTGAATTATTAGTTATCTTGTGTTTATGTAATAACTGTTAATAGTGTTTTATTTATATAATATTTAAACAATTAAAGTAATTTTTATTGGATATATTTGTCCCCGTATTCTGTGATTGGAACACCCCCAAGAGGTGGGGCCACATGACATCAAATTCTGAAGGACTGCCCCCCATTCTGCTAGAGGAGAACATCAGTAGGTGTTGTTGGGTGCAAATTTCAATTGAAAGTAATGATTGGCTTGTTAGGGTTTATTGGTTTTTATTATTGGATCGGTTTGCCTTTTTAGGCATACCTTTATTAGAATTATTTAAAATTTTGTATTTGCCTGACATTTTCTGGGCTTTTTTTGCTTATACAAATAAATTAGTTCATTTATAAAGATTTTTCCTTAGCCATGTCTCCCAAGCCAGATGTTTGAAGGTTTCCTCTCCCTTAAATGGCATTTTTGAACATTGTCATCTGGCTGAAGCCTGTCTATTGCATTGGGGGTCAGTCTGCATGAGGTGAGGCCTATCTCTAAACCATCCTTGTTTTGGGTTTTTTGGAGGAAAATCACCATTTTTGTCATGTTTGTATCACTTATCCACAAGAAGATGAGTGAATAATTTCAGTCACAAATACAACATATTCTTAGAAGATTAATGCTTTTTCATTTTTAATAGACAAATGCAAGAAATTTTAGCTCAATTCCCTTTAATATTTTATAAGCAAGCGCCAACATGACTTTTGAAATTAGATTCATCCTGCAGGTTGCTATCTGAAAAAGAATGACATTTGATATTGTGGGTACCTGGGAAATTGCATTATGAACAGGGAAGAGTGGAATGATATGAGGATACAGCGGGTATTTGTAATGTAGAAAATGGATTCTTCTAAATGATAGATAGATAGATAGATAGATAGATAGATAGATAGATAGATAGATAGATAGATAGATAGATAGATAGATAGATAGATAGATAGATGGATGGATGGATGAGCTGTAAGACAGCTCAAAGAGAAATGGATAAACTCCACAAAGAATGACAAACTTCAAAAAGAAAGAAAATATCTGAGACTTAGAAATGGAACATTTTCTTTAATATCCCTTTTAGTTTGAATTGTCAATTTTATAATCCAGAAAATGATTAAATCCTATATGTTTTCTTTTGAATTTTCTCAAATATATTACAATGTACCTCGCAGCATTTTGAATCTAAAAGTATGTTGGGAACCAAAAGCAGCAAATCTTCAAAAATTAAGCATTAAGCTATTTACTTCCAACAAACATTTTGTGAAATACTTGAAGCAGAAGCAGCACCAGCCCGGCAGGCTATTTTTACTCAAGTGTCATACAGTCATACATGATGTCCGTAATGTAGCTGAGCAGAATGTTGAAATCATTGAGTGACATGCAATCTGTTTTTAAACCCAAATGCTGGAATAAATAAATAAATAAATGAGTTCATATGTAACATGATGGAAACAGTGGATGTCACTGCTGCTTCACAGATGTAGTGTCTTGGGTTGCAATTGATGCCCAGTCATTTTACTGTCTGGAGATAACATGTTCCCCCTGTGTGGTTTCCCTCCAGGCAGTCTGCATTTTCCTTAAAGGCAAGCTGATTAATTGAATAGATGACTCCAAATTGGCACCTCTGTGGGTGTGTGGGTGTGTGTGATGGACCTTCTCCATGTCTAGAGTTGTTTCCTGCCTAAGATTGCCAGGAGAAGCTCTGGCCCCTTGCAAACCTCAATTGAATAAAATGGGTTAGGAAATGTTAGGTGATGTTATGTGTAAAATAGTGCATTTTTTAACAGACTTTATAATATTAATCAATGACAAGACATAGTTCATTTACAAGCATATATTAATCAGTTTCTACAGTGCTAAAGCATTCCAAAATACTTTCAGACATCTCTCTAGCAGAATGGCTGTCACTTTTTATCCCTTCAGATTTATGAATGCATAATTTAAATTTGATGAGGTGGGTAAGAGCAAGGCGAGCACTAATTTTGCAGTTCAGTTTGACATTATTGATCGGAAGAGGACTTTTCCCTAATGTCTGTTACTTCTTGCTCTCCCCGTTTTGAGAAGCAGAAGGGCATGGCTCGCAGTTTAGGCGCTTGACTGAGGGAAAACAGTGTGGAAGAGTTGAGAATGACCTGATTTTAATGATGGAAGAAAAAAAGGCAATATACAGTAGAATAAACGTACTGTGAAGGCTCCACAAACCCCCAAACACGAACACACAATAAAGGAAGTGTTATTAGAAGAATACCTTGTAATGTATAGAAAATAAACAGGTCATCTCTCCTTCTTTCACTCTTCCTCTCACTTCACCACACTGTTAGGGCCGATTTATACTTCAAACTGAGAACGCGCATGCATCATGGCTGCCATGCATTCTCAGTGTTCATTTGACACATTCTCTGAGCAGGTCCTCAGAAATTAACGCAATGTGTGTGCGAGGTGAAGTACCAGCAAAAAAATCCGCCGGCACAGTGTGATCAAGCTGGAATGTGACATTAGAGTCTCTGTTTACTATCAACGTGTGACAGCAAGCCGCTTTGCAGATCCTACAGGATCAATGTGCGCGCTTTGATGTTTGTTGAATGTTTAGATGTGGTGAAGCAAAATGCCAACATACAAATTCATTCCTGGTGCTTTTATTATATTAAAGCATCACATATTCCCCAAGGTAATGAGACGATACATTTTAAAGCTGCACTACCGGACTACAATTCCTGGCATTCCCAGCTGGTATCTGAATAGGTATTGATATCTAGGGCTGCTACCATCTAGCATCCTGGGGGAATAAACAGCCCCCTTCCCTGTCCCTCCCTTTAATCCCAGCCAGGAAAGGTATTGTGAATATATGTGTTCGGGAGGTCTGTCTCAATGCCTAGGGCTTCCCATCCAGGCAAGAAACCTTCCTCACTCCTGATCGGAATGCCCATCCATCCCGTATGGCATATACAGTATAAATCACCTCTCTTAAAAATAAATTAAAATTTACAAGAGTATGTAGTTTCCATGCATAAGTTATTATATGTGTACATTGGGTTTTAGACAACTAATGAATAAAAAAACACACTAATGGAATGTGTCTTGGGCAAAAAATCACCTGTGCATTATTTAATGTTTTTGTTGCATCTTGTTATATCATCTCTATATATATAAATTCCAACGTCTCTCTGTATGCTTTTCACAAGAGAACTATTTAACGGATTTAGATTGGATTTTTTTTCTATAAAAAAAAACATTCTGGATGATTTTGCAACTTCTCTCATTGCGCTATGTATCATAGTTCGCTGGCAGTACCTATTTATGTGCACGAATACAAGAGACACACAGCAGGCTGGAGGGGGTGACGTGTACCTTACCTGCACTTAGCTAGCGAACGAGAGAACTAGTTAATGGATTTAGATTGGGCTTTTTTCTATAATTTACTTGAACATTCCAGTTGATTTTGCGACTTCTCTCATCACACTAAGAATCATAGTTCGCTTGCAGGAACAATATATTTGCGCTAATCCAAGACAGAGTCTGCAGGCCGAGGGGAGGGTGAAGCGTGACGTTCGTAGTGGGGAGTCAGTCTACCTCTACGTTTTGGAGTGTACCTTGCCTTCACTTAGCTAGCGATACCATTTTATTTATTGATTTTTAAAGTTTGCACTGTTTCACTACTACGTGGGCAGAGCTGTGGGGGACGGCTAGTATTGTATAATTTTCAAATTGTCTAGCATCTAGATATAATTTTCTTTTTGTATGTTTGGTATTTGGTACACTTTATTACTCCCTTAGGGGAAGTTGTCGTTTCACAATGACCCTTTGGAGGTCAGAGTGCAGGGTGAGCCATTATACTGCATCCCTTAGACATCTTCAGGTTAAGGGTCTTGCTCAAGGGCCCAGTAACGGGACTTGAACCGGCAACCTTCCAGATACCAGTGCAGATCCTTAGACTCAGAGCCACCACTGCACCTTTGAGGGCTCTTTAGTTTGTTTTTTGCAATTAATGTAAGCAGCCCTATAAACACATTAGCTGCAAGTAAGAATTTCACTTTACTCTACACCTGGAGCGGAGCGATTTCAGAACAAAGTGGGCCTTAATTTTTCATGGGTAGGCCTAATATTATTGTTAGTATTGTTAACTATACAAAAATACACAGTTTTAAAAATCCACTCAAATCGACATAAGGGGAAGCATCACAGGTGTTGTTGTTTCCAGTTCAAATGCGTTTTTGTGCTCTCTAATTTAAATCCACTTACAAACAGTTGCTTTGTATAAATAATCTGACTGCCTATCTTTTAAAAGAAAACTCAAAAATGATACATACATTTCTTTTTATATGTTATTTACCCCATGTGGCTTGCAATTTTATTGGAGAATGGAGATAGAATGGACAGCGCTTGACAACAGCAAACCATATCAAAAACAGTGAAAAAAACCTTCATGCTACTCGCGTCACATTATCCACATGCCAAGTCATTCAGTCATATGCTAACAATGTGCACAATGCATGCATTTTTTGTTTAAATACTAGGCTGACCCGCCTTTTAAGGCGACCGACTTTTAAGTTGACCACTTCTTAAGGCAATTCAATATGTAGAGCAATTTGATATTTTATACAAACTCATTAATTTGGTTATATTGCATTTGAGCGGTATTACTTTAATACTCGTAGTTTCTGTTATTTTTGTGATGAAATTTAAACTTTTTTTCTATATTGAGGTCGCCCTTTTGAACCCCCCCCCGATGTTTACTACGCGGTGAGGCATTTGTACTCCATCAACATTAATTATTTCCAGAGACATAATTTTGTCTATTTTTCCAGCGCATCGCGCACAAAAGCAAGGGAACGATGGGAGCACCAGAACTCTGCTCACATCATGTCACTTCGTACCGCAAGCTGCAAGTAGTAAGTCTGTGATAAGCGGAATACCGCTACGCTTTCCACTCACGGGACGGAAGGACAATCCCGACCGCTTTTATGTAGTAAGAAAGAAGAAGAAGATATCGCACAGTCTGGAGTAGAAAATCATCTTTTACCTGGAAAAAAACGAAATTACAAATCCCATTATGCATTGCAAAATGGACGGGGCGTGTGTGAAACTCTGTGCTACTCGCACAGTCTGGAGTAGAAAATCATCTTTTACCTGGAAAAAAACGAAATTACAAATCCCATCATGCATTGCAAAATGGACAGGGCGTGTGTGAAACTCCGCGCCTGCGTAGCACTCACAGGATGGAAGGACAATCCCAACTGCTTTTATATAGAAGGATTGTTAAATAAATCCATCCATTATCCAACCCACTATATCCTAACTACAGGGTCATGAGGGTCTGCTGGAGCCAATCCCAGCCAACACAGGGCGCAAGGCAGGAAACAAACCTCGGGCAGGGCGCCAGCCCACCGCAGTGTTAAATAAATACCTCTTGAAAATTAAAGTAGTCCACAATCAATATGCCCATTTGTGTGGCACTTCACTTTTTGAATTGAAAACCCATTCTCTCTCATTCTTTGGTCAATAGTCCCGTCTTCATTTTAAATACAGCTGCAAATTTTGCAAAAAATAAAAACAACATGTCTTTTGACATGCTGTATTCCATCCATGCATCCTATCTGTTGTACTAATGCTTTACCTACAGAAATTCACATTGTGAAGTTGTTGGTTTGTCCATTTTAAGCAAATACATGACTTCTGACCATCTTTCAGTGTCTGCCAGATCACTCAAGCATTGCTAGCGGTTGCTAATTTAACTTGCTGCTGTGGGGTCACATACATTTACAACACCGACATAAGAGTCTAAAAAGTTTTGAAAATCTATTTGTTATCTAGTGGCCTGACAATGTGGTATTCCTGGATGGGGTAAAGTCTGCATGGGGAGGACTGCCAGGTGCTGAAGTACCGCGTTCAAAGGAGTGTGTGAAATAGGGGGAGGACTCAGGAACTCTGAGGAATCACAAACACAAGGGTGCGTGGAGAGGGGACTAGGGTGGCTAAGATATGGTTTGCTTGTAATGGAGGGGACAGTTGCTTATGCATCCCGTGGTTTTGCTTCTTTTTTTAAGTGAAGTAAAATAATAAATACACCCAGATGTCTGAGGTATCACAACTGCTCATCTGGTATATCTGTCTGGGTCAGTTTCAGCGATATTTGACTTATGGGAGGTGCAAACTAAATTGCAGGTATGGAAAAAAAAAGAACAAAACAGGGTTGGCCAGTAAGTAAAGTAGCTGTACATATGACAATACTGCTGCTACGACTACTACGTCTATGGTACGCTCTGAACACTACCCTACCAAAATACATTTGGATAGCCTGTAACAGTTTAATGTTCTCCTCTAATGACAGCTGGATTTGTTTCAATTTGCCACCAAAACCAAGACCTTGCTTTTGGCTGAAACCAGAGGGCATCTGAAAGTTTCATCAGTTTTGGCCAATCGGTGAAACCCAAGGTAAATTACAGTCTGTTATATTATAAAGCAGAAGAAGTACCTGGTGCTACCTGTAGGCATTTGAAAATTTGGGATATTTCTGTTATCCATTCTGTTGAAAAGAAAGAAAGAAAGAAAGAAAGAAAGAAAGAAAGAAAGAAAGAAAGA
>JANRMT010062791.1:143411654-143426625 GCA_026402145.1 Polypterus bichir lapradei
AGAAAGAAAGAAAGAAAGAAAGAAAGAAAGAAAGAAAGAAAGAAAGAGAAAGATTCTATAATTAATCTGTCTATCAATTTAAACAGTAAACCAAAGAACTATACTTGAAAATTGTATTCATTATTTGATAATTCAATATAAATTAAATTGTTTCTCTGCTCTACGGCCATCTTCACATGATCATCCATGAAGTAAGCGTGGAATCCTTGGCGCTAGTATCGCTGTATTTTTAGGTGGGCTCTGAAATTTATTTATGCTTGATGTATAGTACATCTAAATTTTATTGTAATTCAGCTTTTGAGACTTACTGTAAATGGAAAGTCTCTTATTATGATCAATGCCTGAGGAGTAAAACAAATCAGTCCAGCAGCTTTCCCAGCTCTCACATTTGTGTTTTACCTCTGGCAATGTTCTGAGAGACTTTGCAATCTTGGGATATCCCTGTTTTCTCAAATTGTGTACTGCACTGCCCACAGCCTTTCTAAGTTAGTATTTTAAGTAGTTTGTATGTTATGGCTGCCACTGACGCAAACACGTCAACACTGTTCCTTTTTTTATTAGACATATGCTCATGTAAACACTATGAAAATACAGAAGAACTGTGCAAGAAAGGGCACTCCTTTTATATGGCTAGTGGCATCCATGACATCTTCTGCCACTCTGTGATGGTCAGTGCAGTTTTGTATGCTTTGATGTACTAGACTAGTAGCATCACTTCCAAGAGAGGCCCACTGAATTAACAAGCTAATTAAGACCGCAGGCTCAGTTATGAGATATACACACGACCATTGAAGGTACTAGAGGGGGACTGAAGGAAGAGAAACCTGATTTGCCATTATGAACAATGACGCACATCCTGTCCATGACAGACTGAGGACTTTCAGCCAAAAAAGTATTCATCGGAAGTGTCAAGAAATGCATACCTAAGCTAATAACGCTTTTATAATACCTCACTGGGACTGTCTATCTATCTATCTATCTATCTATCTATCTAAGAGCATATAAAATCACCTTAGCAATGGTAACTTTGCACCTGATGATCCTGCTATTGTCTACCCTGTAAAGGAAATGGATGCCCCAGAAAACGGATGGAAGGTTGCTAGGAAATAAATATATATATATATATATTCACATTGTCAAACCTGTGTAATCCAACTCAGGGTTGAGCCTGCCCTGACAGAACTGGGCAGAAGGCAGGAAATAACCCTACACAGGGTGTTAGGCCCACTTACACTCCTAGCCTTAGTCAAAGTGAGTCACTTTGAAATCAAACGTAATCCCAATTGGCACACCTGTGGGGATGTGGGAGGAAAATGCATACAGACATGGGAAGGGAGAGCGTGCCAACAGTACATGGGGAAAAATTAGAAAAAGACTGTAGCAGCACCACATATAAGAGACTAACTGTAACAGCATAATTTGCCATCCATTCAAAGAAGGCTGTAATATTGGATGGGTATGCAATGCAAGTGCAAAAGAAGGATAAAGCAATGGATAATTAACTTTTAGGCTTAAATGCTTCTGTGTATATCCTGTAATGGATGGCATGCAAAGATTGGCATCTCAGCTGGGACTGAACAGGGATCTTTACCTGGTCATGAGTCCAGTATAATGGAAGGACAGGGGGAGACCTGGTGAGGCTACTTGCTCCCCTGACATGCTAGTTGGCAGCCTCCCTGGGCAACATTACCAGTATGGACACCCACAAGGGATGTTGGGAACTGGAATCCAATGGAGCAGCCTTTTCATGGGTGCCACCAGATGGTGCTACTGGGATATGTGACCCCTACTCTGGGACTTTCGATTGACCTGGAAGTTCTTTCATTGGGCTATATCTTAGCACCAGGAGCACTCCCAGGTCCAAGATAGTAGAGACCACTCAACCTCATCCAGGGATTCAGAGTCAGGTGGAAGGAGGACAAAGCTCACCTAGGAGGTGTGGAAGAGGAGAAAGAGTGACAATTGTGTGGTGCTGTATTTGTTATACTTGTGAGGCCTTTGTGTACGATATTTCATAATAGTAAACTTTTTCTTGTGTCTGCAAGGCTGTGTATGGGGTTTGGGATGCTGCAGCACCTGATGACTCCGACTCTCTCGATTCACTAACACAATGTCTTACTGGTATTTCTGAATGGATGAATAGTAATTTTCTCAAACTAAATAAAGAGAAAACTGAAATTTTAGTAATTGGCAATAATGGATTCAATGAGGTTATCAGAAATAAACTTGATGCATTAGGATTAAAAGTCAAGACGGAAGTAAAAAACTTAGGGGTAACTGTTGACTGTAATCGGAATTTTAAATCGCATATTCATCAGACCACTAGGACAGCATTTTTTCACTTAAGAAACATAGCAAAAGTTAGACCTCTTATATCATTGAAAGATGCTGAGAAATTAATTCACGCTTTTGTTTTCAGTTTACTAGATTACTGTAACGCACTCCTCTCAGGACTACCCAAAAAAGACATAAATCACTTGCAATGAGTGCAGAATGCAGCTGCTAGAATCCTAACTAGGAAAAGAAAATCCGAACACATTTCTCCAGTTTTGATGTCACTACACTGGTTACCTGTGTCATTCAGGATTGACTTTAAAATATTGCTTATGGTTCATAAAGCCTTAAATAATCTCGCTCCATCCTATATATCGGAATGTCTGACACCCTATATTCCAAATCGTAACCTTAGATCCTCAAATGAGTGTCTCCTTATAATTCCAAAAGCTAAACTTAAAAGAAGTGGTGAGGCGGCCTTCTGCTGTTATGCACCTAAAATCTGGAATAGCCTGCCAATAGGAATTCGCCAGGCTAATACAGTAGAGCACTTTAAAACACTGCTGAAAACACATTACTTTAACATGGCCTTCTCTTAACTTCACTTTAACTTAATCCTGATACTCTGTATGTTCAATTCATCATAATAACTATTTATAGTGGCTCCAAAATCCGTACTGACCCCTACTCTCTCTTCTGTTTCTTTTTCCGGTTTCTTTGTGGTGGCGGCCTGCGCCACCACCACCTACTCAAAGCATCATGATGCTCCAACATTGATGGACTGAAAGCCAGAAGTCTACGTGACCATCATCATCAAGTCCTTCCATGAGTACCCTAAATACAAAGAGGACTTTTTGATTTATGTTAGGTAGATTGCTCAGAGGGGACTGGGCGGTCTCTTGGTCTGGAATCCCTACAGATTTTATTTTTTTTCTCCAGCCTCTGGAGTTTTTTTTTTGTTTTTTCTGTCCACCCTGGCCATCGGACCTTACTTATTCTATGTTAATTAATGTTGACGTATGTTTATTTTTTATTGTGTCTTCTATTTGTCTATTCTTCATTTTGTAAAGCACTTTGAGCTACATTTTTTTGTATGAAAACGTACTATATAAATAAATGTTGTTGTTATTGTTGTTGTTGCAGCGCCCCCTGGTGTTCATAATGTGTAACTTGTATGTATTGTATAGACAGTATGCTTGTATGCTTATATAACCCCTTTTTGAATTAAATAACATAATTAAGTAGAAAATATAAATAATATTTTGATTAAATATGTCATCATTGGGAATTAGTTTTCCTTGATTATTTGTGTCAAGAACTTTTGTTCTCAAGGCTGCTCTAGACCAGAGGTTCTCAAAGTGTGGTCCGTGGATCATTACTGGTTTGAGAACATGTGCCAGGTGTCTGTATGCTGACCTAGTCATCCCTTTTAGAAGAACTTTCTTGCTGATGAAGCCACGTGAAATGGCTTTTAAGACACCAAACATGGAGCACTTTGTCTGACCTTCTTGCAGACAATGACATCTTTTACTTCTAAACCACTCTTACCTGTTCAGATCCTGTATGGTCGCATCAATATCTCCCACTCTTTTGATATTTCTTCAAACTCACAGTTTCCCCTCTCCCATCCAACCTAATTCCTTCACCATGTGGGACTCTTTTCAAATCCATCTTGACATCCATCTCAAGAGCCAAGCCCTGGAAGCACCAATCCCTTATTTCCACCTTCAAGACTTTATTATGGATCATTGGCTAAAATCTGAGACTCCAAACTATAAACCCAGCCAGGTTTAAATGCTAGTCTTGTAATGCAGACATTCCATTGAGGAGAGTTAGGGTTGAGAGAATAGGACATGGACAGTGTATGCGACCCAGACATGAGAGAAGACACTAGGGGCCTCCAGTGTAAAACCGTGCTTGGATTCTATACTCTAATTTTGCTTATGCTAGAAAGGTAAAAAGGGCAAATAATACACAGAAAAAGGGAATTATAAAACTTTGCTAAGTTCCATGCCAATCTCAAACAACTTAAAACTATGCAGTTGTGTTTTTAGTCACATCACCTCTTGCCCGTAACCATGTATGGCCTTAAAAATGCCCTTTATGAATATTCATGACCTAATCACCATATAAATTTGGCCATGTTCCTGAGTTACATCTTTTACTTTCAAACTAAGGCAGAGCAGAGGAAACAAAACTTCAGTGACTTTGACTTGAGGTATTACTGATATTTATGTTACATAGATGCACTATGGTGACTAAAATAAGTCTCCAATAACAGATATTTTATTCTCAAGCTTTAAGGCCACAGTTAATGTAAATATGTTAATTAATGCATTAGGTGCATGGTGACGTAGTGGTAGCACTGCTGCCTCTCAGTAAGGAATCTGGGAGTCCCGTCCTGGAATCTCCCTGTGTGGACCTTGTGCATGGGTCCTTGTGGGTGGCTCTGGTTCCCTCCCACAGTCCAAAGACATGCAGTTTGGGTGAATCGGTAGTGCTAAATGGTCCCCTGGTATGTGTGTATGGTGTGTGTGTGGCCATTGATTGCTAGGATAGGCCCCAGCTGCCTGAACATTTTCTAACTCCTTAAAATAAGAAAGTGCTTATGTTAAAAAAACAAACATGTTTTCTTTCATTTAAATATCATCAATGGTTATTTGTGTAATCTTTCATGATAATAACTAACTTATAATCTGTCCTTGAGCCATCCACTTGGTGTCGGTTAATGAATTGGACAGAGTCCGTCACGTAAATTATATGCCCCCCTGTTTTTCCGTTACAGGTTTCAAAAATGTATGGATTGATGTCAGAATGTGACTGATGCATCATTGAAATACCCAATGAAACAAGATTTTCTGTTCACCTTTTGTCCTGCTGCCAACACTAATGACAACACTAAAAAAGTTTGCATAGGACGATGGTTGTAACTTTAGGACAATTTCCGCACCAAGTTCTTGTTTTATAAACCCTGACTTTTGTGTAAGACAAGCAAGTTTTATATATGAAGCCCCCGGTGAGATGTGAAGAATTGCGGGTAAAACCAACAAAAAGGAGCCAGCATGGTAGCTCACAGAGCACAAGTACAAGCTTTAGCTAGTAAGACAGAAAGCGAGTGAGGAGCAGTTCAAGTCTGACTGAGTTCTGTGAGTGCCGGCTTTCTTAAGCTATCTTCCAAAGGCATAACAGCGGGAGCAGCAGCACAGACCCTTAAATTAAGGAAATGCCTTCCAATAAACAGTCCAGTTCAGGCCTACCAAGTCATTATTTGAGTCGATGTGTCCATTCTTCTTCTTTGGGCTGTTACAGCATTTCTCGCATGCAAAGTCATAAAGAAGGTGATAATAATGACATGGCATTTGCAGTCCTCTATATATTTTACATTGTCAATGTTGTCCTCAGTCTAGAATACATCGAGACCCATTGCTCTAGGCCAAATAGCATATGCTTGGCATTGTGTAAAAACCGGTGATGATAAATAAATACCCAAAATGTTTCAAGTTCGCGGAGCAATAGAAATTGAGGAAATGACACACATACAGTACTTGCACGTTAAAATGTGGTACAAAACTGAATGCAGTAATATGGTTATACACACACACATCTGTATCAGCCTTACAATTTGTGTCGCTTATGCGGGTTGTCCAAATTGCAGTTTCTAGTTTGTGTTTATTACGATCTACAAAGTCACTGTGTTCATTTCCACGTGTCTCCTTGCTAAATGCTCTACACTGCCATTAAAAACACAATAAAGAGTCAAAGTTGGGAAATCTAAAATGTCACCCGTGAGCTGTTCGCATCCACGTGTTGTAGAAAAAAAAAATCTAAGAGGCTTATTGCGCAGCAGTGACTGGCACAAGCAGCTCCACCATGGGAAACTGTGGTCTTGTTCGCATGTCTTCAGTTGTGTTAACAAGTCTCCATGTTCTGATAAAATTCCAAGTGTTCTTAGTGTTTTACGCTGATTTTTAAATGAATGATTTGAATTCCAACAATGTCAGCGAAGTGTTGTGTCAATGAAAAACTTTTGCCAAGTGCTCTAAAGCGTAAATGCATTGTGATGAGTTTAGTTGATTTTTGGTGCACAAAACGATCTTTTAATAGAAAGCGTATAGTGAGTAAGGTCTGCCAGAACCGCACCCTGCTCTCCCATAGGATCAGTGCTTCAATATCTGCGGTTTCTGTTTCTGTGAGGTTTTCAAGGAATGTAATCCTTCAGGATAACGAGAATTGACTGTTTAAGGTTAAGGCTTTTCTGTATTTTTCTTCTCTTATAATGTTTTATTTATTTTTGCATGTATGTAAGCATGTATGTATTTATTTATTTGTCATAATGCAATTTACAGAACTATAAGAGGTAAGTAAAATTTGGAACAATAATGCAATAACAGCAACACAATATAAAATCAAAAGAGCAAAGACAATGCACTACAATGCACACTGACAATATTATGCAATTTAGACAGTGTCGGGGATGCCAGGGGCCATGACCCAGCCGGGACGCCATGAGGGACCGGATGTGGGTCTGCGCCCACCCTGGATCACGTGGGGGTCGCCTTCCTGGTTGCTTTGGGGGCCACGGGTACAGGGCATGGAAGCTCCACCCTGTAGGGGCCTGTGGTCACCGCCAGGAGGCGGCCCAATGCCTTGGGGACCTGTTACCCCAGCACTTCCGCCACACCAGGAAGTGCTGGGGGGGAAGAATTAGGACGGCGCCCGGAGAGCTGCTGGGAGGACAGCCGGCACTTCCGCCACGCTGGGGCGTGGCTAGAGGAGGAATGCCGGGAACACCTGGGGCTCATCCGGGGACTGTATAAAAGGGGCCGTCTCCCTTCATTCGAGGCTGGAGTAGGGAGGAGGAAGGACGAAGCTCAGGAGAGCTGTGGAGGCGGCCCGAAGAAAGGCATTGTGGCCAGGACTGTGACTTTGGGGGTTTTGTGCACTAATTTGAGGTCTTAGTGGCCATTACTGGGTCTGTGTGACCATTAAAACATTTGTAAATATTGTAAATAAACGTGTGGTGGTTGAGAACAACATGTCCGCCTGTCTGTGTCCGGGTCAACTTCCACAACCTAAATACAAACAGTAATGCTAATAATAATAAAATAAGACAGTTAAAGTAAGACACTGTTTGTACAAATATACAGTACACATACAATTATGAATATATTAGGAGAGACCCATACAGACACGGGAGAACATGCAAACACCACACAGACAATGACAAGCTGGGCAGTGTGATGTAGTGATTAAAGCTTTGGACTTCAAATGCTAACATTGCGGGTTCAAATCCCACAACTGGCCCTGCATGACCGTGAGCAAGTCACTTCACCTGCCTGGAAATGTAACCAATTGTATCTCAAATTACAGCAGGTCTCCATCAATAAAGGTGTCAGCCAAATAAGTAAATGTAAAGGAGCAGACCTGGGACTTGAACCCAGGATGTTAGGTCCACGAGGCATGAGCAATGAGCAGCGTGCTACCATACTACCCTGGTTAACAAACAATCTTATATATAAACGTCTATGCGCGGAAGTGTGGGTGTCTGTCTGTCCGGCCCGGAAGTGAGAGGTGGAGTCGGAGTAAGGGCTCCACCTCCGAGAATATACAAGCGAAGTGAGCACGTTGACAAAAAGAGAAACATCAGAAGAAAGAGTCACTTGCTTAGCCGCTAATACAGAAGTGAGACAAGCACATCGGCAAAAGGAAACCTCCAAAGAAAGTCACTTGCTTAGCTGCTAATACAGAATTGTGGCAAGAACATCGGCAAAATGGCATCCCTTTTACTTTTCCTCCTGCTGCTAATACACAAGCAATGCGAGCATGTCGGCAAAACAAAACCTCCTAGGAGAGAGATGCCCAGAGTTGTTCCTTTCAGTTACCTGACATCTCTACAATTCAATTTTTTTTCTGACGATTTCAATAGTTTCTAGGACCCCGTGTTTTTACAGCATGGGCTTACACAGCTAGTAGCACTACAATTACCTCTAATGCAGAGCTCATTTAACAATGAACAAAGCCCATTCATCCAATTTCAGGCTCATGAGGAGCCAAAAGGATTATGGGATAGCTAAATGGATGGATGGAAGAACCTGATTTAGACATGTATTTAACCTAGGTGGAAAGAAATGGACTGGCGTATAAAGGAAGTAATTAATGTCATAACAGGTTTTATATTTCAATAATGACTGTAGGAGCCTGAGAAATCAGGAAATATGTCTGCCTGTGTTGTCATTGTCTCCTAACTTCATTAACAAACATGGGAGCACCTCATAGTAGTGGATGTGGTCTCAACCAGTCACTCTTACTCTACAGTGTTACGTCAGAGATTGAGAGAGAAATGCAGAGAAAGAGCACAGAAGTGAGGAAATAATGAGCCCGGCCACAAGTAGTAAAAATACAACTCTTGTAGGAATGACCAGTTTCAGGACTACCAAGGTGACCTAATGACACGCCGTGCAGGGACTTTAGCACAGCGGAACAGCATGGCATATGCCTGCTATCTGAATAGTGAGTGACCTACTCGTCACATCATATCTAATAGGACCCTTCTTTTATTCTGTTTTGCAAGCAGCTTGCCTGCCGCACACATGCTGCTTATCTGTGCTGGCTTGGACTTCACTACAAAATACCACAATAACTCATATTTATTCTTTGTACTGTATGGTATCATTGTTTTGTATTCTTCATGTTTGTGGCCTTGCTGAGCAGTTTGTTTTGTGCAGATTATTTATTGAAGATTCATATTTGCATTCCATTACACACCTGGTCGTTTATTTGCTGTTTCAGTTCTGTGCTTGTCGCCTTTAATGTATTGTGTGTGAGTAAAGCAGTGTGTAAAAGTGGCTTTAATGGTTAACACCAGGGCTTAGTGTTATTCTTTTTCTGATCTTTTACTTTACATCCTGCATATTTTCAGCAGCCCATGAAAAGGGGATTCAGTAGAAGAAACCTTGGGAATATCAGGTTGTTATCTTCAACAGCAACCTCGCCATTTGAGCTATTCCTACTGCATACTGCTCCTTCATAATTAACTCTGCCTGTGCCTCATCCTATCCTGTATGGAGCTTTAAGTCGAAGTAGTGTTTGTATTTCAAAAGATCCACTTCCTCCTACCTCGTGGCAGGACATACCAGATGTGCCCTCACACTATGTGCCAGCCTGCCCTCCCTGCAACCTTCCATCACAGTCAAGTGTTACACCTCGCAAGGCCTCCCTTCATTGGCTGCCAGTTGTGACATACATTCAATGAGCAAACTGTCTGGAACACCTGCTTATCCAAGAAATTATCTGTTCAACCAATCATTGTGTGTCAGCAGCGCAATTCACAAAATCATGCAGATCTGGATCTGGAACTTGAGATAATGTATACATCAAACACCAGGAAGGGGGAAAAATGTGACTACAGTGACATGATTGTTGGTGCCAGATGGGCTGGTTTGAGTATTTCTGCAACTCTGATGTCCTGGGATTTTCACACACAACTGTCTCTTGGGTTTACCCAGATTGGTGCAAAAAACAAGAAACACCCTGTTAGCAACAGTTCCGCAGAGAAAGAAAAATACCTTGTTAATGACAGAAGTCAGAGGATAATGGCCATACTGGTTTGAGTTGACAGGAAGGCTGCAGAACTCAGACAACCACAGCTGTGGTGAGCAGAAAAGCATCTCAGAATGCACAACAAATTGAACATGGAGGTGGATGGGCTACAACAGCAGAAGACCATGTTATGTTCCACTTCTGTCAGCTAAGAACAGAAACCTGAGGCTGCTTTAGGCACAGGATCACCAAAGATGGACAGGTGAAGACTGGAAAAAAGTAGCCTCGTTTGATGAATGTTGATTTCTACCGAGGGACACAGATGGTAGGGTCAGAAATAGACGCCAACAGCATGAATCCATGCACCCAACCTGACCTGTGTCAACTGTCCAGGCTGGTGGTGGTGGTGTTAAGCTGTGGAGAATGTTACCTTGGCACATTTTGAGCCCATTTATATCAATCAGAGACAATATATACAGGTGCATCTCAATAAATGGTAAAGATTATGGTTATTTTTGGGAACCCCATCGAATATATATTTATATATAATATAATGTAATGAGAAAACACAAAGCCAGAAAAAAAATCTCTCTATTACCGTATTTATGCATGTACCACGCGCACATTTTTTCCCGAAAATTAGCATTAGAAAATCAGGTGTGTCATAAACGAGGAAATGTAATACTGTAATGTTTACTTCTTCTGCTTGGGCTCGCTCGCGCTCTCTCTCTTGCTTGCGCACTCGCGCTCTCTCTCTCCCGCTTGCTCCCCGTGTAGGTAGAAGGCTGAACCAATCTTCACGAAATTTGGTAGGCAGCTTACCTGCGCTAACCGAAACCGATGTACGTACTTATTTTGGTGGTATGATGCCACTGTCGCCCGCCATATCGAACTTTCCAACGTCACTAATTCTCCAACTTCCCGTGTAGGTAGAAGGCTGAAATTTGGCAGGCTCATTCCTTACAGCTTACTTGCAAAAGTTAAGCAGGGTTAATTTCGAAATTGTACGCATAATGGTCATAACGGTCGACAACGTCCGCCATGTTGAACTTTCTTATTTATGGCCCCATCTTCACGGCGGCTTCCCTGCGCTAACCGAAACCAGTGTACATACAATTTCGAAATTGTACGCATAACGGTCATAACGGTCGACAACGTCCGCCATGTTGAACTTTCTTATTTATGGCCCCATCTTCACGGCGGCTTCCCTGCGCTAACCGAAACCAGTGTACATACTTATTTTGGTGGTATGACGCCACTGTCAGCTGCCATATTGAACTTTCCAACGGTCTTTGTTACTTATGGGCCCATCTTCAAGAAATTCGGTACGTGGGTTCCCATCGCTAACTGAAATGTACTTCAGTACATATATACGTCTATAGCCTGCAGCTCGGTCACCGTGTGAGGCGTTGTTGGGTCCCCCATCCTAACGCCTCCCACGTTGTTGGCTGCCTGCCTATATAGGGCCGTCTGTCGCTCCGGTCTCTACATTCCCTTCCTTGCTTCGCCACGGGATTCACGTCTCCCTGCTGATAACTACAGCCTTTTTATTTAATCCACGGCTTCTCCGCTGTTTTATTGTTCGTTTATTACGATTATAGTCATTGTGTAGGCATTTTAGACTTACTTTACATTGTTCAGGTACCCATTTCCTTTATCGTTCCAACCATACCCCTATTAACATGTCTGTCGAGGTGATCACCATCGATCAAAGAACTGTCACTTACCGAGTGGTTTCCATGCCCGGAGTTGGCACCTGCCTTTTCCATTCTCTTTGTTACATATTGCACGGCCATATCAGGCTCACTCTTGATATCCGGAGGAACATTGTGTCTTATGTATTGAATGACTGGGACAGGTTCAAGGTGTGGACTGATGACGGTACAGGAGATAATTATACTACACACAAGCACTATAAGAGTGAAATGCTTAAGCCCTTCACATATGGTTCTGCATGTGAGTTGATGGCTGCCGCTGAATTGTTCGGTTGCCGATTTCAAGTGTACTGAAATGGCCAAATATTTTACACCTTTCGACAACCGCCAATGCCTCTTAAACATCTTAGATTCACAGGTGACGATTTCAGTAGTGGACACTTTGATGTTTATGAATGTTTAAACTCTCAAAAGCTGGATGTGAAGTTATTGATGAAACCGGTTGTATGCTTACAATGCTTGACAGATGCCGAATGTCTCTTCAACACAAGTCCTGCAAATACTGTCGTAATTGAAACAAACCATGAAACTCAAACCGATTGTGACAGCAGCAATCCAAGCTGTTAGATTTGAAACAAGATTACTGTTCACATGGCCAACTGTACGTTGCATGCTCAAGAGTAAGCTCAGTGCACAGCTTGGTCATATTACAACCGGAGTGCCGAAATGACAATGTGGTATACAAAGAGATCCTTAACAAATAATTATTGGTATATTTTCCCTCAGTTTAAAAAGGTTTAAGCTTCTTCTTAATAAAAATTTTAAGGCAGTACTTCACCACTGCGAAGCACGAGTATTTTGCTAGTACGGTATATAAAAAAATCCTGAGACGATATGAGACTTTTTAGCCTGGGATGAGACGTGACTTTTTCAGAGAGATACTTTCAAGTCCTGCGAGACAAGACATTGTGCCAAGAGATTTATTCATTCCCGGGGCCGAAAATAAAAGACAAAGAGTAGTCGACAAAGTAGAATTTCAAAAACATTGACACAATACACATGCAGTGCAGTTAAGAGATAATGAAAGTACTAAAATTCGAAAGTCTCAAAAAAAATGATGGTAAAGATCGTATTGGCGCATACAAATGCAAATTACTACTCGGTGAAATAATGGAACAGTGAAAAGAGATTGAATATATTGTTCGTATTCAAACTTTAAGTCGGAGACTTGTAGATCATCTAATTTGTGTTGCCATCAGGGAAAAGCTGTGTCTCTTCCCAATGAAGAGGTGTATCCTTTAAAAGATTTGTTGTTTGGTGAAAGTAAAATCCACATACGTGAGTGGCAGAGATGAGAAGTGGCTGGCGTGTAGCGCAGGCTGGGGGTTAGCGAGCGAAACGAGCAGGGGGCAGAACCCCCTAGCATATAAACAAAATAGGGAGATATTATGAACACTGCACATCCACTCTGTGACACACTAACATTGATGACTTTCGGCCAACAAAAAGCTGTGTCAAGGAACACTACTTTATACCAATGGCAATATGCCTGCATAACGCTTCACTAGGACTGGGACTGCCAGGTCATGGAGAACACTTAAAACAGACAATGAATGACCAGGCAGGGAACTTGAAATCCCAGACATGGGTCTGTGGATCAGCAGTGCTAATCATTGTGTTATCCTGACACCATACATCTTCATTATATATAAATACATGGGTACTGTGTGTAACCATATGTGCCAAAATGCTGCAGTTTAGAAAGCTGCAAGGATTAACAGAACAAGAGATCTATTTGATTTGATTTTTATTTGATACACTTTACTAGATTGCCGTTTCGCATGACCTTTGGAGGTCAGAGCGCAAGGTCAGCCACTGTATAGTGTCACTGTGGAGCTTTTACAGGGCCTCAAAGTTGTGGGAATAATCTGTCTGCATGTACCAGAGAAAGCACATTTGTCTCAGGTTTTAAATTCAGACTGAAGAGTCACTACTTAAATCTGGCATGCCTTGATTAGATCTGCTGATTAGCTGCGCTTGCTGTGACTGCTTGTTAGTCGTTTGGGTAAAAATACAACCGTGACAATCAGTGATGTTTTTGGTATGAAAATTCTGTTGTGGCCACATAGACCTGGGAGAGAGGTGCTGTCAGAAGGAGAGATGCTGTCAGAAACTGTGCAAAGTGTGTGTGTGCATTAACATATGTGTATGTAGGAGTAAATGAGTCCTTAACGAGCAGAGCCTACAAGACCGCTTCCTCTGTTTAAATACATTGGCCTGGGCACATGACTACTAGTGATCTCTGAAAAGATGCTGGCTTGGATCAGCTCACAAAGGTTAGAAAAATGAGTGCAGATGATGTTGCCACTGAAAAGAGAGTGATGTGAGGCAGAGCTTGGAGGTGTGAATGAGCAGGCAAATGACACAGCAGAGAAAAGACCATTGGAGTCAGTCACATGGAAGACAGAGGTTAGAGAGGCACTGGATGGTGGTCAAGAAGTAGACAGCCTTTAGTAAACCTCATGTGAGAAAATGAATTAGAGAAACTAAGCTTCATAATGTATTAGGCTACCAACTCCAGTGATGATAAAATGGCAGGTGAATAATGCCTTTAAAAAATCACACAGAAATTAGGATCTATCAACATGTTGTTATATAGTACAAACACCAAGGGACAATATGAAAAGATTTGTCATCAACTCCACATATTCAACAGAAACACAAATGAATATTCATACATTTCCAATTTTTGTTCAGTGGGCAAAGTGCTAAATTATATTGCTACATAAGTAAGCAATGTGACTCATGAAAATGATGACGACTACTCCAAATAATGAGATGTGCAAGTTCACACACTCTTTAAACTCTGTTAAAAAAAAACAAAAAAAAAACAAGTGATGGTTCCCTTAAAAGGGCTCAATTTTTCAAGTCCCAAAGGGGAACTTCAGCGATCAACCTGCACCTGCGCACACTTGAGCACAACTATGGTGACAGCACTGCAGGGTCCAAGCAACCTGTAAACAGGCTAGCGGAGCCAGCCATAAAGAAAATTTCACCTAGTCTAAAAAGGAATATTTACTAGGTAAGAAATGTAGTGAGAAGATGGCTAAACTGATGGATCACACCAACTATCTAGGAAGACGGCATGACTGATGGATTGTAATGGCTATCAAAGGAAGATGGCCTGACCAGTGGATCATAATAACAATCATAGTTAGATGACCTGAGTGATGGGTCATACTCACTATCATAGGAATATGGTCTGACCAAAGAATTATAATGAGTAACATAGGAAGATGCCCTGGCCAATGGCGCATACCATACCATCTTTCATAGGATGACAGCTGGACTGATAGGTCTAGCTGATGTCACACATGTACGATTAGGAGGCAGTCAAAGAGCCTAAAGGTGAGTAAAACATCGCGAGATAAGGGGTTGTCACGTGGTGCTTACCATAACTCTCTTTTACCAACAGAAAACAAGAAGAAAAATAATCCCACAAC
>JANRMT010062791.1:143449887-143464301 GCA_026402145.1 Polypterus bichir lapradei
ATAGATAGATAGATAGATAGATAGATAGATAGATAGATAGATAGATAGATAGATAGATAGATAGATAGGGCAGCAGCAGCTATAAATGGATACATCAAGCAGAGGACTCTTATGCCACAGAAAGGCAGACATACAAACCCAAGTGTCACCAGTCCATATTTAAATGCACACTCATTATGCAGCAGGATTTAGCACATGGACACAAACTCCAAATGCCACTTCAAGCATTTAAAATAGAACTGAAGTGGGAAGGTTGTGACTCGAGGGATGACACAGCAGACAATATTGACTTATCAGTAATCACATATTGAGTCATGACAACAGACGGCATCTGAGAGCTGTGAGGAGCAGCAGCCTGCGCATCTCGAGCTCCCGCGGGCGTCTCATGTTGCTAGTGTGTAACCTGGTCAGTGACTGGGAAGTGGGGGCACTCTGCTACACTGGTGGGGGTGGTGCTCGGTGATGCCATGACTAAATAGCACGACACAGCTGCAGAATCAGTGTTTGCCATCTTGCGGTGCCCACCTGTCATGATCCATATCGTCCATCCCAATGCTCCCTGCTCTTCACTGGCAGATGTGCAACACATCAGATTTGTCTTTCCTCTGGCAGACATTATGACTAAAGGACCACTAGGACACAGCTCCAGATTTCACCATTGGTTGACCGTGAGACCCTGAGCAAACTCTGCACTTGCCAGGGCTACAGCCATACAAGAATGATGAAGCACTTTGATGCTATTGAATTCCAAAGAACTTTAAGGAGCTCAGCTATGACACTGTGTCTTAGCAGAGTTAAAAACTGGAGGTGTTTGGTCACACAATTTCATACTGCATTCTTACCAACAATACCAATGTCCACAATTATGCCATATGGCAATGCTCACTTTTATTCAGGGCCGTTCTTCTTTAATATATAAATGTCAGAAATTTACATTTTTGAAATGAAGGATACTATTAACTGTCCAACAAGCTAAGGATCAGGATCAGTAGCATGTAACAGGCAAGAGGCTTCAGAAATCTGCAATATGTCTCTAGCTAGCAAGACTCAAATGGAAAAAGGATTTTCTACTTTCTGCCATACCTATGCAACCAAACACCCCCCATGCCCCAAAATAGGCCATATAACCCAATCCAATATCCTGCATATCTGCTATCTAGCAAGACAGTCTCATTATGGTGGTGTCAACGCAACCTTTAGGATCCTGAAGGCTAGATTATGCAAAAAATAAATAAACAGGATGGGTCTGCAAAAACAAGATATGAGAATGAATAAATAAATAAATAAATTAATTAATTAATTAATAAATAAATAAATTTTCACATCATCTTAATCCAATTGAAGGCTTGTGGTGGGGAGGGGGCATATATTGGTACATCAGTCCATCACAAGACACAGATATGAACACACCTACATTCACACTCATGTGGAAGTAGACACCAGTACATCACTGGGAATGGGGGGAGAACCCCCCCCAGCGCACACGCACACATACAAACAAAAAAACAGAGGAAGAACAAGCTGACACCACACACTGAATGGCTGGATGTGGATCTGTAAGGCAGCTATGCTAACCACTATACTTTCATGTAATAATCATGCTGAATTTAATTTCCCTGTACACTTACCATAGAATGGTCCATCAGAAGGGGCACAGTTTACTACTCACTAATTGCTAATTGAGGGGCACAGCCTCTTCTGAAGCCGTTTGAAAGATCACACTGCATGTCCTCATCATGTCTGTGTGAGGTTATCGCTAGGTAGTCCAGTTTTCCTTCTGATATCACCAGCTATGTGCATGTAGCTTTTATCCTGGGCCCCATGGGCACACGAGTGGGCACTACAATGGAAAGGTGCCCGGTGTAGTGCTGCTTGCTGCCTTGCACTCAGTGCTGTTGAGAGAAGCTTCAGCCCCCCAATTCGGCCCCTGACTGAGAATGGCATGTTATGTTACTCAAATTACTAAAAAAGACACATACTTGGAATATTTAACCTATAATATTTTAGGTATTCTATTTAAGTTGCACAGTCTAGATGGCCTATTTTTCCAGTTGCTGTATTTTTTTTTTTGTTCAGATAAACTGCTGTAAACACAGAGTATCCGGATGTAAATTCAATTCAAATTTAAGAAGAAACAAATCTATCTAGGGCCAATGCTTTAACCGTGGTTGCTTGCTGCCCTCTTGTGGAAAATCCTGGCAAATGCAGTTTAAAATCAGCCAGCCAATATCTACATTTGATGGTTATGCCTCCATATAGTTCAACAATTAATGAAATAATGGGGAGCTTCATTGATGTTAATTAGTTTTGATATACTTTGTAATCCTGTCTGTTTAATCAGATCTTTTTATGTGTATCTCTTATGTAATTAGTCATTTGTACAGTTTGTGTTTGTATCAACCTTTGAACTTGTCACGGCACTCTGAGCCTGCACTTAATGATACACAAAAATAAACCGAATTGAACTGAGTATTTATAAACAATCTGATTTTATACAATGCCTTAATTACCACTTCATATGTACACTGTGGACAATGCCAGCACTAGGTTATTTTGCGCCCTAGGCCACGCTTGTTAGTGCGCCAACTGATTGTTCGGTAGCTAACCCATAGTGGCTGCTTCCCCAGCATCCCCTTCTCTTATGATCTCTGCCTTAATGGAGGCACCAGTCCTGACTGTGGAACAGTCATTTCTAAATTTGTACTGCTGCAGAACTTCTGTGATATGTGACACATTCAGGGTCATAAACTGAGCAGACCTGAATTTGAGCTGCGATTGAAGCTTGTGGATTCATTTCCAGTGGCTCAGGCCACTTGAAAACACAGCCACAAACAATTTCAAAGAGGAATAACAACTCTGACCAAGGACTAAGGAAATTAAGGGTGAAATGGAGCACCCCATCCTGGTGATGCGGCACCTACAAAACTATACCAGGTGTCTTTTTTTAAATATATGGACCTACAACAAGCAACAGGATGCACAGACACACAAAAGTAGCAGAAAACTATTGAAGCTTCCTCCATACCATCCAAACTGAAGTACACAAACCAGCTTGTGTTTCCAGTAACTCAATACTATTAGCCATCCTTCTGCTCTTGACACCCTTGTCCATATAAGCCTCAGGTTCACTTGAGTTCTTGACATCACCTTATACCCCCTGTAGCCGCCGAAGTATAAAGCGAGATCAAGCACGGGTAAAACGCGTGCTGAAAGAAATCTCTCAGTCCAAAAGTTTGTTTTAAAAATATTTGGTGAAAGTTAAAAGCAAATAATCCACACAAGAATAAAGAAAAAAGTAGTTACACACGTAGAATAAAAGGCAAAAAAAAGAAAAATGTATCTTCTCTAAACTTAGCTTTTCTTGAGAAACTTTAGTTATTTCTATACTTAAAGATTCTTAGCTTCTTCTTCTGTACGCTTTAAGTGTACGGCTTTGCACTTATATAAGCACGTTATCTTAAGAGTTACTTCACACACTCAAAAGGCCCGTAGGCACATAGGCACGGTTTAAAACCTTGTGCTCTCTACGCCTTACACATGGCAAGGCTCGTCACTAACTGAATAATGTTAAGTCACAGCAGATAGAAATAGCTAGAATATACCAATACAATTCTACTTATGGGGGTTTTAGGAACCTCTCATAGATTATGCTTTGTCATCTTGTGAAATATTTATGAATCTTATGTAACTAGGAAAATGGCTCTTACACATCCGGCCCCTAATGTTTATGCTAGGGCAGAAATCAATTACTTTAACATTACTTAATAAGAGCACTTCTTTGAACCAATGGAACCAAGCTATTGCTTTCTTCAAATTCTCCCATTCTGAATAGTACTCTACAAGTCTTTTTACTGGTTCGATTTTTTTCTACTACACTTGCAAAATTTACTGCACACCTTTTTATTTCCGGATCGTCGATAGTAGATCTGCCTTTTAAGGTCCACTTCATCTGGTCTCTTAGGCCATTCATGCTCTGGTTGTAGCAGGAAGTTTAGGTTTTGTATCCAAGTCTTACTTTTGAATTGATGAAGCTTTCTATTGTTGAACCTCTTGATGCCTGATCCGCAGGATTTTGTAAGATGCGACGTACCTCCATTGCGAGGGTTGTGTGTGCTCTCTTATCACGGTGATTCTGTTGGCGTAGCGTGCACTTTCATTTGAAATATATCTTAATACAGTGGTGCTGTCAGTCCAAAAGATTGGCTCTTGCAGGGGAATCTGTAGTTCTTGTTTTAACGTTTTGTCCATTTTGACCACTACCACTGCTGCTGTAAGTTCTAACCTTGGTATAGTGACAGGTTTCAGTGCTGCCACTCTTGATTTCCCCATTATAAATGAACAATGTCTCTTATTTTCTTTATTAGTCAGGAGGAGGTAGGAAACAGTGCCATACCAGTTTTCTGAAGCATCTCCAAAATGATGCATTTGTGCAGACATTATTTGACCAAATCCAGGCAGTTTAATGCACCTGTTTACATTGTAATCCACAAGTAGCTGCAAATCGTCCATCCATTTTTTTTTTCATTGCCGGACATACTTAACCTCCACTTGTTAATCCCATGCATATTTCTCTTTACACAGTTCTCTTAAAATAAGTTTGGCAGGTAATATGACTGGTGCTGGGAATCAACGTGGGTCATATATTGAGCTGACCACTGCTATGATACCATGTCTTGTAGCAGGCTTATCTTGCAGCTTTACCTGGAACTTGAAACTGTCAGTCTGTGTGCACCATTGAACATCTAAGGCTCTTTCAACTGGTAACAAACCATGGCTTAAGTCTAAGTCCTTTTGATCTATTGCCATGTCTTCTTCTGGGATGGACAACAAGACTGCTTTACTATTACTTATCCATTTTGTAAGATAAAATCCTCCCTTTGAGCACAGGGATTAAAGATCTTTGGCCAATTTTATGGCTTGTTCTTCTGTAGCAACTGACTTTAAACAGTCATCAACATAGAAGTTGTGCAGCACAGTGTTAACTGCCTCCTCTGGAGATGTGCCTCTTGCATCCTCTGCTGTTCTTCATAAGGCATAAGAAGCACAACTCGATGATGAAGTAGCACCAAAAAAGATGCACTGTCATTTTGTATTCCTCTAGTCCATTGTTTAGATTACCTTCAGGCCACCACAGGAAACGAAGAAGATCTGTGTCTTCTTCTGGAACTTTCACTTGATAGAACATTAATTTAATATCTGCCATGAGAGCAATTGGCTCCTTTCTGAATCTTGTAAGAACTTCAATGAGTGTATCAGTTGAATCAGGTCCTTTAACTGTTCATTTAGAGAAAAGCCTTGATAAGTGGCTGTATAGTCAAAAACCACTCTGATCTTATTTTTCTTTGGATGATATACTCCATGGTGGGGGATGTACCACACTCTCTCTTTTGCAAGGGTCAGCTGTTCAGTGGGTACCTTGACGGCGTATCCTTTATTTAAAATGTCTTTCATAAAAATTTTGTAATCCTCATGGAATGTTGGATACTTTGAAAGTTTTCTTTTAAGTCCAATAGCAGGTTGTTCTACAACACAACAATTGTTTGGCACTTTAAGTGTCTCATCTTTAAAAGGCAGATTAATGCAATAGTGTCCATCCACTAGTCTGGCAGAATCTGAAGCTATGCGCATGAATTTAATGTCCCCCAGTGACATTTCCTCCTTTTCTTCGCAGCTGCACTCTGGAAAGTCTGTATTGTATTGCTGGAGTAACACTTGTTCTACCTCCATTATTGTCATATGATTGACTGAATAACCTTGCAGTCTTTCTTTGTCTGAGTCCTTTATTAATCCATTAGCAATCCACCCACAGAATGTTTTCACAGCATAAAGTATTCACCTTCACTATGTATGATTTGCCATGGCTCCATAACTTTACGGGCATTTATACTTAATAACAACAATACTAATAATAGAATTGTAATTACAATATTATTGCTTTGGTCAGCATTTATCTGGGGTAGATGCACGTCTTTTAGATAAGACCATTTTCTTGACATCTTCTTGCATAGGGATGCTCTCCCTTTTTACTGGTACAGAGTTCATTGTGAACACTTCTGGTTAATCAAAAAATGTATTTTCCTGTATCCCACAGACATGTAACTCCATTAAGAATGTACACTTTACTAATTTCTGTCTATTTACTTTGTCTCTTTCTACAGTGCTCATGTAGATGTGAGACTTTTTTCCAGAAAGATTTAATTGCTCTTGCAAACTTTCTGTGCAAAATGTAACTGAGCTGCCAGAGTCCATTAGAGCATATGTTTCTAAACATTTTTCACTCGTTTCAGACTTAACTTCAACTGGAGTCACAGCTAAGACACACTCTTTACCGGCCCCGGTATCGGTACAAGTCTCTTGTGGTTCCACAGAAGTATGGGCAGAAGAAATGTTCTTCTTTTCCGACTTAGCATTCTCCTTTTTAGAAGGTGTGACTTTATCGTTGTTATCTATTTCCTTATTCATATGCAGAATTACTGGATGTAAATGAGAACATATTTGGCATTTAATCTTTTCTTCGCAGTCTTTACTAAGATGTCCTTGTTTAAGACACTTAAAGCATAAGCCTTTAGAGTTCAAAAAGTCAATTTTACTTTCATAAATTAGTTTCTGAATTGTACTCCATTTGTTAAGATCGTGATTTTCATTGCAAAAAAGACAGTGCTTACCGCTTGTATGTCCAGCCATCTCCGCCTTTTTAACTGAGGTGTCTGTATCACTTTTTTTGTCAGCAGCAGAAAAGTTTGTAGCAAAGCTGCTTTCTCTCAGGACACCTTTCAAAGGATACTTCTCTTGATCAGTTTTGTCCTTTTCCTTCTTGAAATTATGGCTTTGTAGAACTGAAATGTACACAGGATTCAGAGCTGATGTTATCTGTTCATCCAGACAGTTCACTGGATCAGTGAGAAGGGCTCATCTGCTCTCCATACTTTCAATACTCTGAACTTTGCATTGCCACCGTGCTAGTAGGTCTTGAGGAAGTTTGGAGACTATAGTACGAAGGTTATCATTACTTTCAAATTGTTGTCCGTTTTGTAAGTTGGGCATAATGTTCGTACATCCACGGAGAACGTTTGCATAATCGCTCAGACCTTCTCTATTGTTTGGCTTTATTTGCGGCCACCCTTTGGCTTTTCTCATATATGCAGCTGCTTTCCGTAGCTGGTTTCCATAAAGACTTTCGATCTTCATTCTGGCTTTTTGATAACCTTCTAACGGTGACAAGTATTTACAGTATTTAACAATCTTGTGAGGTGAACCTTTAGAAAACTGTACCAGGAAGTCCAATTTATCTTGCGGATTCCCTATCACCTCATCGCTATTTGGGTCAAATGCTCCAATAAAATGCACATATTTCAAGGGATCGCCATCAAATATTGGGATCTTTCTGTATGGCACATAAGGCACTTGAGTCTTATACTGCTGTTCTTTCAGTTGATCATGACACTGTTCATAATGCAGTTGTTGAGGAGGTTTTAGTGCTTTATTTTGCTGATCATAAAGCGGCTGCTGAGAATTGTTTGTACTTTCATCTTTATACAGAAAGTCACAAATACTTGCATCTTGTGGCTTTTCATTTTTCACATCTGGTTTCTGAGGAACATTATTAGGATTTGGTTTATCTGAACTTCGATTGCGTCTTTTAAGAGCTCTCAATTTTGCTTCGGATTCTGCGATAGCTGCTTCCAATGCCAATTGATCTCTTTTAGCCTTTAACTGTGCTTTCATCTGCGATTCCTCCGTATCTAGAGCATGTTGTCTTCTTTGGTTCGCTGCTTTAGCCAACAACAAAGCATGTGCTGCCTCTTGAGATCTGATGGCACTAATTGAAATAGCCGCTGAATTTGCACGACTTTTAGTTGTTGCAGAAACTTAGGAATCATTAACTGCAGGAGAAATGTCATCTTTTGTTCTGTAATCTCTGAATTGTTTAGCAGAAAAGTCAGGTTGCTGGTTGAGGCTTTTATTTTGGCATACTTCTAAAACCCAATTCATTGAACATCCCAAAAATGTATTAAAAGTTTTCATTTTGGCATCAAAATGCTTTTCCATTTTCCGTGTATCTTCATTGTTCTGGATGGATAAAAAGTAATCATTTAACCTTTTATATTCCTTTCTTAGAATGAAGAACTGATTCTTGATAATTAGGTCTACTTTTTCGCAGTTAAATTTGTTTTGTTGTAAATCCTTTATGTACGTCATCACATCAGATAATTGTTTGTATTTGTAATCCATCACTGACCGAAGATTAGTTGTCACTGAATTGAACGGCTTTCTGTCGTCATGGAGATGGTCCTTTGTGATGTCATATTCCACGTGACTTTCAATAGGCGTTTGATATTTCTTCTGACTTCCGGATTCAGACGATCCCAAAAGGTACTTAAGCTCCTTTATAATTTATACAGTCTTGCAAGGAGCGCTAGCAATTCTCAAATATGTCCAACTCCGATCAAAGATAAAGATTAAAAGTACCTGTCGAGTCTTTTCAAGTTGTCGTTGCTTTCTTTTGTCATAGTCCGGTTTCAGGCTTAGGCAGGTTTCAATCTTAGGCAGGTTTTAAACTTTAGTGTAGCCCCCAAAGTATAAGAGGAGATCAAGCACGGGTATAATGCATGCCGAAAGAAATCTCTCAGTCCAAAAGTTTGTTTTAAAAATATTTAGTAAAAGTTAAAAGCAAATAATCCACACAAGAATAAAGAAAAAAGTAGTTACACACGTAGAATAAAAGGCAAAAACTTTTTTTATGAGACTTCTGTCACAGATGACCGGGAACACTGCCCGGCCGGGACACCTGGATAGTCCCGGAGTTGGGCAATACTTCTCCTCGGCCACGAGAGGGCAGCCGCCAGGGTATATTTGGGGGCCACAGGGACGGAGCTGGGACGCTCTGTATGAGAGGATGTGGCCACCGCCAGGGGGCTCCCGGACAATTAGAGAAGCCTGGATGGCAGCACTTCCGCCACACCAGGAAGTGCTGCTGGAAGTAATTACCAGGACACCCGGAGTGCTTCCAGGTGCTTTCCTGACACCTGTGTCACACCAGGAAGTGACGTCAAGGGGAGCACCTGGGGCTCATCTGGGTCATAATAAAAGGGGAAGCCTCCCTCCAGTAGATGAGCCAGAGTTGGGAGGAAGGAGACGAAGCTTGTGAGGAGGACAGGAGGTCAAGGAAAGAAAAAAAGAGAGAGAGAGAGAGAGAAAGAAGAAGAAGACGACAAAGACAAAGGAAGAGAGTTGGTGATTACAGACATTGTGGTGCTCAAGAACTTAATAAAGAAGTGTGTTTTGGACATCCTGGTGTCGGTCTGTCTGTGTTTGGGGGTACGCTTTCCACACTTCACACACTCAAAAGGCCCATAGGCCTGTAGGCAGGGACATGGTTTAAAACCTTATGTCCTCTACACCTTACACATGGCAAGGCTAGTCACTAACTGAAGAATAATGTTTAGTCACAGCAGATAGAAATAGCTAGAATATACCAATACTATTGTACTTATGGACAGAATGGACTATCTTACAGACAGACCTCAGTATGTGTGTCTCAAGAACTGCAGGTCTGACATTGTAGTCAGCAACACAGGAGCGCCGCAGTGGACTGTACTTTCTCTGGTCCTGTTCAGCCTATATACATCGAACTTCCAATACAACTCAGAGTCCTGCCACGTGCAAAAGTTTGCTAATGACACTGCTATCGTGGACGGCATCAGGAGTAGGCAGGAGAAGGAGTATAGGAACCTAATCAAGGACTTTGTTAAATGGTGCGACTCAAACCACCTACAACTGAACACCAGCAAAACCAAGGAGCTGGTGATGGATTTTAGGAGGCCCAGGCCCCTCATGGACCCCGTGATCATCAGAGGTGACTGTGTGCAGAGGTGCAAACCTATAAATATCTGGGAGTGCAGCTGGATGATAAATTGGACTGGACTGCCAATACTGATGCTCTGCGCAAGAAAGGACAGAGCTGACTATACTTGCTTAGAAGGCTGGCGTCCTTCAACATCTGCAATAAGATGCTGCAGATGTTCTATGAGATGGTTGTGGCGAGTGCCCTCTTCTACGCGGTGGTGTGCTGGGGAGGCAGCATAAAGAAGAGGGACGCCTCACACCTGGACAAACTGGTGAGGAAGGCAGGCTCTATTGTAGGAATGAAGCTGAACAGTTTAACATTCGTGGCAGAGCGACAGGTGCTGACCAGGCTTCTGTCAATCATGAAGAAACCACTGCGTCCACTGAACAGGATCATCTCCAGACAGAGGAACAGCTTCAGCTACAGACTGCTATCAGTGTCCTGCTCCACTGACAGACTGAGGAGATCGTTCCTCCCCAACACTACGTGACTCTTCAATTTCACCCAGGGGGGTAAACGTTAACATTATACAAAATTACTGTCTGTTATACCTGCATTTTTATCACACTTTAATTTAATATATATATATATATTTTTTTTTATCAGTATGCTGCTGCTGGAGTATGTGAATTTCCCCTTAGGGATTAATAAAGTATCTATCTATCGATGGGCGTTTTAGGAACCGCCCATAGATTATGCATTGTCATCTTGTGAAATATTTATGAATCTTATATAACTAGGAAAAAGGCTCTTACACCCCCAACACCCATGAACACCAGGGTCCACCTCAGCCATGTCCAACAATAATGCACCTAAGTGTCCCCAAGCTCTCCCTGGCCTCACTCTGTCCTTGTAAGTTGGCACAAACAATTCTGGGTACTGGCAGATGGTTGAGAAAGATTTGTCTATGAATGAAGAAAAAACAGAAAAGTTACTTATTGAAGAAAATGCTGCTGATCACAACAAAATTCCCTCCCTTTTTTTAACTAAGTTGGATTAAACGTTAATTTTACTGAATAAACATGCAACTTCTATCTTTGACACTAGCATGTTGTGACCGCTGCTGCAGGGGGACGTGGCAGCCCTTCAGTAACCCCCTCTTAAACAGTTTTTCAATGGAAAAGAAACACACCCTTTCAGTCCCTCTTTGCAGAAGTAGCTGCCAGCTTGCTGCACAACATACTCCTCATGCAGGGCTATGAACATTTAAAAGACTGAGCAGTGGCCATCCTGAGGTGTCTCACTCTCCTGTCCCTCTTCCCCCAGACTCCCTCCACTCCAGCTGCTGGATCTCCTTGATGAAGAAGACTTTGTGTTCTTTTGAGCAGGAATTGGGGCGAATGCGTCAAGTTTGACAGCTGTTCCTTGTGATGCCAGATCGCCTCTTAAAGAGACTTGTGTTTGTAACTGGCAGAACAGCAATAAAGTTTATACTCCTTAGAAAACCTGCTGAACTCTCCTGTGCAACTTTGTGACCCAAGCTTGACAATGTCTTTTAAAACATACACTACTGCTAGGGTGTCGTAACGTGTTACCCATTATGGATGAAGGGAGAAGTCAAGCAAAATGACTCCTTTTAGTGGCTAACTAGAAAGATTACAATATACAAGCTTTCCAGGCAAATCAGGCCCCTTCTTCTAGAAAAAAAGAAGGGTCCTGAGTTGCCTTGAAAGCTGGCATATTGTAATATTTTCAGTTGGCCAATAAAAGGTGTAATTTTCCTTGACTTCTCACTAAAAACATACACAACAAAACTATTCAAGAAAAAGTTTCTTCCGTCTTAAAAGTGTTGGAAAATTAAGGTGTTTTCTTAATATCGGGGATACTAAAAATTACTGTAGTTCATGCATTTATTTCTAATAGGTTTCACTACTGCAATGCATATCCACAGGACGAGAAGAAGGAGGTGGAGGAGTTTGGGAACATGCACTAATACAGCACGTTGCTGCACCCACCACACGAAGAACCACCTAAGGATCCCAAATTAGGATGTGAGTGCAGCCGTCCAACAGGTGACACCTCAGCACCACACATATCCACAGGCTATTCCATTAATTCAAAATTCTGCTACAAAAATTATTATAAGAACTATAAAGTCTGACCACATAACTCCTGTCCTTAATTACTTACAATGGCTTCTAAAAATGCTTGGGGCTGATTTAAAAATCCTCCGTTATATACATAAAGACTTAAATATTCTGATACTGATTGTAATTAATTAAAAATCGGACTGATGACAACCTGGCTAAGAGATCTGTACTGGTAACTGGAAGTTTGCATATTTGAAGCCCATCAGTGCCACAGAAGGAATGAAACTCGACTTGCTCCTGGGGGGCACTGTACAAAAGGCGTACTCTGTGCTCCGACCCCATGCTTCTCCAACTGTCTTTCTGTATTTCTGGAAGGTAAGATGGGGTATGTGAAAAATAATAATGCAAGAAATTGTATAAGGCAAATAACTTGATTTTAAAAAAGGCTTACTTATCAGAGCGTACCTTTACCTACAAAAAAGAGTGTAGAGGTGCAAATAGAGAGTAAACAAAGGGGAAATGCCACCCAAATCCTGGAACAACAGTAGATAAATGTCACAATGGTAAAAATTAGTTTAAAGTCAAATACTGGTTGCTCTTGAGTCCATACGTTTCTGCAGTCACACTGCAGTTTAAAGTGACTTAATTCTGTTTGTTGGCTTATATCTGACTTCTTGTGTTTGACTGTTCAAAATAATTTTGTATGTGATTCAAATTCCAAATCGCTGTGTATCAATATATATCCTGAATCCACAAAATTAGTTCAAAATAATTTATCAGACAGAAGCAACCTAATAGACAACCAACAATAAAAGCAACCTGCTGGCTGCTGACATGCTGAGTTCAAATCACTTACAGTACTGGACATCTGGGAATTCATCAGCAAATTCTCAGAGATGCCTTGCGTGGAAACATCATTGACAAATCTGTACATAGAAACCTGAAGACAAGTGAGAGATGAGACAGAACTGAAGGGAAGAAGATGTGAAGGGGTTTAATGGAAAACAGTGGTCTGACAATATCAAGATGCTGAAGGAAAGATTTGATTATAGTCTCATCTGACTGCAAGAGTCTCACTTGGAAAAATATACTCTTTAGGTGCAACATTTCAGAAAATGTGTGGCAATTGGACTATATTGGCAGGCATTCTTTTTTTCTCCCTTTTTCTTGCATTTCACACTTCTCTAAAAAGATCAAAATTATATTACACAAGTGAAAAGAAAAGCTACCTTTGTGCATCTATATATATAAATATGGATCACTGTGTGGGTAGCTCTCTATTTAACATACAAGCATAAAAGGTAGCCTACAGTGATGGTGACCATATAACTGTAACAGAACTCCATAAATCATATAGTTATAAATTGGATTAAGGTCTAAATCTAATAAATCACAAAATGAAATGAAACTGAAGTATACAGTAATAATGATCTTTAAACATTTACCCACAATTCTTATTTATTGTTTCCTTGTCAATGTATACGATGGAGACCTTTGCTTGTGTGTCTGGAGCGAATGTGAAGAGTCAAAGCTCTCAAGTCAAATACAGTGGTGAACAACAGAGGACAGTATTTGGTGGAGTTTTAATGCAAGCTTTACTCTACGCTCATCTGAGAGCAGTTTATCAGCCTTTAACGATGCATTCAAAGCTTAGAGTTGCATTCCTGTTTAAATGTTGATTGTTTAAGTTTATTCTGCCATGTCTGTGTCTTCTATGCTACACCAGCTTGATTATTCCTATTGTTGGATTATTGTCAATGTTGTAGCCTGTAATTTTTGTCTATGTCTGTACATACAGTTTTTGACTTCAATAAACATTTTGCTTTATAAAATGCATAGATAATGAGGGCCCAAAAACAAACCTTGCATACCCCTTCAATGACGGCCCCAAACTTGTGGAGCAATCAACCTGCTAAAATAAGAGCTGCTCCTTCGGTCTCAGCTTTTAAATCCAGAATCAAAATTCACAACTTCAGTCTGGCATGCCCCGATTAGAGCTGCTGATTAGTTTAAAATCAATAATAAAACACACAAAATAGGCACCAAAAACAATACAAATGATGCAAATTTTTGAATGCTTTTGTTTGAACTATATATTGTCGCAAATGGCTAGGAGGGCAACCCAGCCGGGATGCCTCAGAGGACCGGAGGAGGGCTTACGCCTCCCTCAGACCATGAGGGGGCGAGCGCCCTGGTTGCTTTGGTGGCCACGGGTGCAGGGCTTTGAAGCTCAACCCTGTAACGGTCCGTGGTCACCGCCAGGGGGCGCCCAAATGCCTTGGGGACCCTGGACCTCAGCAATTCTGCAACACCCGGAAGTGCTGGGGGGAAGAAGAGCAGGGTCACCCGGAGTGCTTCCGGGGATGCAGCCGGCACTTCCGCCACACTGGGGTGTGTCGGTGGAAGATTGCCAGGAAACACCTGGAGCACATCCGGGTGATTATAAAAGTGGCCGCCTCCCTTCATTCAGGGCTGGAGTCGGGTGAGAAGAAGGACTGAGCTACTTGGAGAGAGAGTGGAGGTGGCCTGAAGAAAAG
>JANRMT010062791.1:143469988-143480577 GCA_026402145.1 Polypterus bichir lapradei
AGATAGATAGATAGATAGATAGATAGATAGATAGATAGATAGATAGATAGATAGATAGATAAGACCCTGGGTACCATAACATTTAAACAGTCACTGCTACTATTATAGTTTCCTCTCCATATCACAGCTGACAGCAAAACAAACCCTCCTTCATTATTGGATTACATAACAATTCCAGCTACCAAGTGTGACATTTAATTTGATACTTTGTTGTGTAATCTCTTTACTTATTTTATTAATGAAATGCCTTTTTAAGTAATGTGGTCTTACTGCATTCATTCTGCATTTGGGGATGACTCAGAGGCTGCCCCTATTGTTGCTGACAGTATAAATCACTGACAATATAAAGTGCAAGAAATTACATAACAGAACCATTATCCAATTCAGCTCATGCCAGAGGCTTTCCTAACAGCACTGGGCACAAATCAAGATAACATAATGGGCAGGGTGCCAGTCCATGGCAGGACCCAGTCACGCCAACATTCAAGTCATTCAGTGCCAATTCAGAATTGCCAGTTACCTTATCAAACAAATCTTTAGGCAAAGGCAAGTAAATCCAGCAGGGGTTTTCTTTTGTAATTGCGGCATGTTACATAACCCGAAACTATATAGATATGACAGTAAAAGGCAATACTCCTCCCTTAGTGATACGGCGGTAACAAATCACATAGGAGAAATAACTTAGCTTTCTTTAATGACAGTTTACCCAGCACAACAGACGAGGAAGCCATGACAAGACTATCACCAAAGTGGGAGCTCGATGTGTAGAGTCTGTCATTTTCGTCAGTGCGCTGGAAGGATTTTCAGGATCGGATGATGTTATTTCCCATCCATCCATCAGCATCAAAGGTGTGCCGGGCAAAGCTCCAAGGTTTTATAACCATTCTCCATGTGCAGGCCCCCACTTAGGTAAATCATGCCATTCCAAACAGGGAAAAGAAGATCTAATGTCATGCTGACTCTGACACACAGAAATAGTACAATGCCCATTTTGCAGTTGTCCCTTTCTTGTCTTCTAATGCTTGCCTAGCAGTTCTAAATGCTGGGACCCTGTACTAAATCTGGCTTTGTGTTAGCTGTACATGTGAGAAGAAAAGAAAAGCAGAGCACAGTGACATACTAAACTATTATTCTGATTACAGCAACAAAACCCATAGTATCTGGAAAAACATCCAAGCAGACTCCGTTCTGACAATAAACAGACCTGGGATCCATGAAGCTGCAGTGTTTAGTACTGTGCCTCTATGCCACCCATTGGGTAAAGAAATGATTGAGATAATGTACATTATGGTCAAAGTCTTTGGTCCAAAACCAGCAACTTATCACATATCAGACTGATGTAATAAGACCTCAAAAGCCAGCCATCATGGCAGAGCCTGAAACTCTTCAAACTAGGATCTCAACATTTTCTGTCCTGATGCCACCTATTCCAAATGCCACTTTCAACTAACAACTGATAGAAAATGTTTTCATATTAGTAAAACGTTTCTAAATGATGCAAACAATAACTCTTCAAGTTGCAAATGTTAGAATTCCAAATAATTCTTTCTGACCAATGCAACATTAGCCCAGCTCACTTCTTTCCTGTCTCCCACCATGTCAGTCACTGCCAACCTCTGCCCTAAGGAGAATGTAAGAAGCACAAAAAATAGTAACTGTAGGTGTGTCGATGTGAACTTTAAAAGTCAGACACCCAAACTGGGCTTAAAGCAACAAGAAAGAGCAGCTATAGTTCAGGTAGGATTTGCCTGCAGGTATTTGGTGATTTGGTCATCGTATTGGTGAAAGAAGGCGAGAGAGATATTAAGACATACCTGTGGTGACATTCGAGCAAAACTATCGGGTTGATTTTCAAACACTGTCAGCTCATAAAACTCCTGGATATCTGTTGAGAAAAAGAAAGAAAAATCCAAATTTAGGGGATTTTCCTGAACATTGTTACATATTGTACAGCTGGCAGCTTTTCTTGCCAAGATAACTGGACAGTATCCTATGATTAGGAAAATAATAGGGGCAGAGAGGAAACAAATAACCAGGAGATGAAGGAAGCTCAAAAACACCAAGTAATAAAGCATTTAAATAGTAAAACAAGAAAAAGTGCAAGTAAGGCCCTAGCTTTAAAATATTCCAAGAAGTTCATTTTAGCTTCCACTATGTAAAAGAAAGGGCTTTTAGAAAGAAATCCTAAAACTAGGTCATCACACCATCATCCTAAATAGTGGTAATGTGATAACGTCATAAGCTCCATCCACATGATGTGTCACACACCCCTTGCCAAATGACTAGCAATGGACACAAGGACTTGTACCACAAAATGGCAATGCCTAAACAGAAAGCTCTCATAAAATATAAGGGTACTGATCATGATCATAAAATTATAAAAATAACTGACATCCAGAAATACATCATTTATGGTTGCAAATATGGCAAAATCTGAATCTACACATCAAGAAGCTCTTAGTCATGACACCTACGAGTATCTTTATCAGTTGGATATCAATGGTAGCAATGGCGGGAGCAAACAAGGTTAGTGTTTCTTAGGCAAGTCAGCTACAGTCTTTGGCTTTTTTGTAACGTGAGAGCTTTTACTAGAATTGGGAAGGAAGAGTACTAGAGAGAAAATGACGAGAGTAGACGACACCTCATGAGCCATATCCACTTCAATTCTATGTCACACCCTTCCCAAGTCCCACTTTGGACCAACTGTCCATGGACCACCTGCGTACATCGATCATCATATCTTGCCTCTGACGACACCACCATCTAGCAGTTGCTTAGCAGCTCCATTTTCCTGACCATCAACTTGGGCCTTTTCAGCTCATTTATCTGGTGCATTTAATTAAGATGGATATTTCACACATACTATATATATTGTATTGTGAAAGCAGAACATACTGTAGAGGACAGTCACCCAAGTGCAGTTTTTCAAAGAAAGCCTATTCAGCAGGCACATGTTGCCATTTTCCTGATCAATGCTGTCATTTTTCTCACAATTCCAGTCTACCAAATGGTACAGGACCATCGGCAGTTTCTTATCCTTTGGTCCAGTGATATTTTCATAATGAAAATGAGAACTAGAACTAAAAATATTGTTTTTCGTTTTGCAAGAACGAGAACTGAAATTAAGGCAAACAAAGAAACTAAAACTATATAAAAATAAAAATTAGTGATATGCCAACAACTAAAACAAGAACGAAAATTGAGTAAAAACAAAAAAAAAAGCAATAGCATTTTCGTTCAGTCCGGTTCAGTCGTGCAGAGGGGTGAGCCTTCAGTTACGTTGTGCTGTTTACTATGTGGTGATCTTGTAACTTGGGCTTACTATAGTCACGTGGCGCAACTTCCATAAAGGACCGTTGTTTGTTTGTTGAGCACATTTGGCTCATCGGGTTGGAGCAGTAAGCACGTGTGGTTGACGATGGCAAGTTTTGCACAGACATTTGCGGGTAGAAATCAAGGAAGTAACATGTGAAAATACTTTAATTACAGCGCAGATGATAATAAAAGCAACTGTAGCGTGCAAGAAGAAGAGAAGAGTTTCTGAGTTTCAGTGCAGGACCAGCTGTGTCAGTACTTAGTGGAAATCCAGCACTTCTCTGGCACCAGGACTGCACATCAGGGCAACAGAGTGAAGCTGCAGACCGCAATACCTCTGATGTAAAAAAAAAAAAAACAACTAATAATGAGAACATAAAATAAATGTGTCCACTGATCTGTGCTATAAATTTGTTTTCTGTATGATTCCAATACTTTTGATCATTTTATAGTCAAAATTGCAGAATTGGCGCATTTCCTGTTCAACTACAGGGGAGAAACTTCAGATGTGGCACCTTCGAGCCTCAACTCAACTCAGACTGGCTCTCTCTCACACACGGGGTTTATTCCTGCAATTGCCGTGTGCCTGTTGCTGTCTCTCTGTATGTCTCCAATATAATGTTTGCAGATGCGTTTATTATACACCCTGACATTCCACAGTCTGGCTAATATCTTTAATGAATGTGTGTGACATATCTAGTCTAGCTTGATCAGCCATAAAACCGCAGTGAAAAGACACAAGGCGAGGCAGACAGTACCATGCCGCACCAAAGGGGGCGCATGTGAGCCCAACAGGTTCTTGCTGCTGCTGTTCTTCTACGCAGAGGCTCTGTGCGCCAATAAGTTAGCGATATCAGAAAGTCAAGTGCACTGCAGCGGTCCGTTTATTTTTATTTTTTATTTCGAGTGACTGCCAAAATGGAAGATTAATACTTTTAAAACTAAAAGAAAACAAGAAGGACTTTTATTTGAAAGTGAAGGAGGTTTTCATGGAGAAGATTAGGCGCATGGAATCAATTTACAAATAAAGGTAAGACCATAAACGGTTTTTAGTTTTATAAAAAATGGGATCAAACTAAGAAAAAAAATCGAATAATTAAAAACTAAATTTTGACTTTAAAATATTCTTTAGTTTTTCTTGTTATCCTTTTGTTGAACAGTCTGTGTTAAAATTGATTAAACCATCAGAATTAAAAACTTTTAAAAACAACTCTATATTTCAATTAAGGTCAAAATTGAAATCCGTTTTTTTGTTCACCACTCTGTACTTTCATTTGTATTGAATGAGTATTAATTGAGGAATTGCAACGGCAAATTAGAACACATGGAGGGTACGGAACAAACGCGCTCTCTCCGCTCCAAATGTAACGTTCTTTCTTGGCCAAATATGTACCTCACCAATGTGTGTGTAAAAAATGCTGATGAGATATGAAACATAACCAGTAGTCAATGTGCATGCTTCCAGCTGAACAGGAGCGGCCTTAGGCATGTGCAAACTGTGCACCTGTACAGGGGGCTGCCATGCCAATATACAGTATATTGAACATAAAACAGAAAGAGAAAATAATGACACAGGTGACAGCTGAAGCGAAGCTAGTGCAAGTGGGTGAGTCGTCTTACAAGTTAATATTTCACCTAGTTTTAATAAAGTATTAGTGTTAGCGCATTAGTTATACTGAATATCTGGTCGGATTGGGGACACGACATTCGCATACCCATTCTAAGCAAAATGAAGAGATTTCGAGTACACGAATCTGGTTATCCGAAACGAAAGAAAAAGGCGGCTCAGGAGGCTTTCATTGCATCACAGGAAGGAGCAATCCTGAACTTTATCATAAGTTAAACGCTTGTGTCATGAGCACGAGGCGGCAATGCAGTGTCCGCAATGGACGTGGCCTTCCGCCGTGCATAAGATACCATATTGTCATTGGCGGGCGAAGGGGCCACCGATTCTTTCTCTGCCCAGGGCAGCCACGAGCCTAGAGCCGCCCCTGACTGCTGAATAGTGAATAAGCTACGCTTTTGGGTCAATATATTTGTAAATCTGACTCTGAAGGAGTCAGTGCTTCACCAGCTTCAGTACTGGCAGCAGAAATCGCCAACATACACTCTGCTAGCTCCAGGACCTTGTCTGTCCATGCATTACAGGCGTTAGTCGAGCAGAATATTTTCACTGTGTGACTATCTGTGCAACGGACGTGGTTGCAACATTAAGAAATCTCACGAAATGCGTGCTTGTTTAAAGCTTAATAGCAACGTGCGTGCGCAGACTGGTTTCTTGGGTTGAAACATTTTATCTTGTTGACTACACTCATTAGGCCACTAAATCTTTTTGCTCATTGATAGTCCAGTTGTGTTTAACGGCATTATGAACTGTGAGTGTATTTTGTTGACTGAATCATAACTTGCATTGAAATATGTGTAGACCAGCATCTGTGGTCTTGCAACAAAATCAAAAAAACTAAAATTGTACTAATATTCTGTAAAAAGACCAGAATTAAATAAAATCTAAACTAAATTTTTAAACTCAGAACTAAATAAAAATACACATTTTTGACTCCACTGAAAACTAGAATGAAATAAAATATTTTATAAAATAAAATAAAAACTAAAACTATAATTAATATCAGAACTGAAATATCACTGCCTTGTTCCTAGGTGTTAGGTTCTCCTGGCTCCACTTTTTCAACCCTTGTTGTTTTTCCTTCTCCCTGCTTCTACTGATGAGCTCTTTTGTCAAAAAAAAAAAATCTGGGAGAGATGAACTGAAGAGTAAGCCAACTTCCTGACAGCTAGCAGGGGATCGTGTTTATTCCTCTACTGTCCTTTAAATTATAAAAATCAGTTTTAGCGTTGCAAGACGTATTGTTGAAAAGCACCCCACAATGAAAATATCAAAACCGTATAAAGGCTAAGCCTATTTCAATGAGGAACTCCTTCCTTATTATGAAGACAAATATGTTAATGTTCTTATATCAGCATGCTAACAGTTTCATCTAACCTGCCTTTAATATTTAACGATCAGGCAGACGTCAGCATGTTGAGATATAAAATTAACAAGATAAATTTGTGGTCATCTTGTAATTTGACCATGTTTGAGCTATGACTTTTCTAGCAATCATTTATCTTTCTTTAGATTGTTTCAAAAAGTTTTTAGAATTTGTTACATATGTAATTCAGCATCCGATTTAATTAATGCACCTTTGGCAAAATATCTGATTGCTCCTTCACACTGCCGTTCTTTTTGTCTCTATCTTCATTCTCCCCGATTCAGCAAGAATAACCCACAACTCCTGCACGGGGTTATTTATCCCCCCTCTGAAAGTTTCTACCTATCTTCTTGAATATTCTCTAGGCTTACAAGATATAAAGCACCTCCCTCCTCTTTTCCCTTCCATCGGGTTAATGTCACCCAAGTATTTAACTCCACCAATCTGAAGAGCAGGCTGTCAGCCACAATATGATGGTGTTTGAAAATGAATCAAGGATACACTGAGAATGCACAGATGGATAAGTGCTTTTTAAAATATTCACACTGATGAAGAAGTTCTTAGTAATTTAAAATTAACTGAACAGTGGCGTAGCAGGGGGCGGTCCACCCCGGGCAGCACATTTTTGGGGGCGGTATTATTGGCCAAAAGGCTCAGTATAATTGGTGTGTAAGCAGCAGGGTTCGGAAAAATATCACCCATGAATGAAAAAAGTAAAATTCTCTGATTTTTATCAACAAATGCTTCAAAAATAATTTTCAGACTGCACTTCTCTGACGGCATCAGACACAGCAGTTGAAATTTATGAGGCAATAACAAAAATAAACATACACGTTACACCAATAATAATGAAGATAAACAACTAATTTACAAATTAAATTTTGTTTCGTTATCAATCCGAATGCGTTCTTGCTCTGCGCAGAAAACATCCCCACCTATCACTTGCACACTACACTGGTTCTGGTTTTCGCAGTGTAATTATAATAAACTATAATAATTAGAACACGGCTTATCAGCGCATCTAAACTATATTCTTGTCTAGTTGATGCTTATAAATAATTATATGTGAAAAATGATTGCCTTTTCTTTATATATGAATAAATCTATACAAAATCTATCTTAATTTTTCTCTCTACGTTATTTTATTTTTTTCTTTAAATAGGTTAACATATTCAGATATGTTGGAGGGCGGCAAGTTGAAGCCCCGCCCCGCCCCGAGCGGCACAAACTCGAGCTACACCACTGCGACTGAATACTGTGTCAGCCTGGATTTCCAGCACTGGACATTCTGAATTAATGCGTGCCTATGTGATTTTTACACAGGCATTATCTGTGAGGACATGGTGCTCAGTCATTCTTAAACTACTAATACCTTCTTAATCCGTGCCAACATTGTGAAGAACCCTTCTCTGTCTGCGCATTCCCAAACTATCGCCAGTTCATCTCAAAACAGCATCATGTATTAAATGAACTCTTTCCATTACTAACCATTCCAACTCCTAACCGCATCCACAACTTTGCCAGTTGGAAGGCAAATAGTACTAAAGAGGCTTGGCAGCCCACCGCCTGCAATCAGGGAAAAATAATTGACAGCGAAGGATTAACCAATAGGAAACAGGTTCAGCCAGGTGGATTGACAAGTGACAAACCCTCCTAAAAAAGACATTCTGAAACAGGAAGCGCTCGCATTAAATGAGCCATTCGGAAGTGTGCCTTTTGGAAAAGTCTCATTGTGAAATAAAACCTGTAATCATTATATGTAAGGTAACTACAATTTTGAGACAAAATAAAATGATATTGTATTTTATAATAAGTTTATTTTAATCAGAATTTTCATAATGATTAAATGACTTATTTAATTATGCATTTTTCACAATTTAATTTATATATATCACTGTACATTTTCATATGATTATTGAATTTTTTTGTTTCTACTTGATTTATTTAATTTTTGCGCAAATGGTATTCCATAACAAGTGCAATTCAATACAATGTTCTATGATAATTTTATTAGACCATTGAACATTTCCCTTAAACCACAATGGCCTTTCTTCGTCTTTGCCTCTGCCAAGCTCATCTGGTCTGCACTGAGGAGGTCCCAGCCCAGCACTTGTGTGTTAACCTGTGAGGTACTTCTGAGGTTGGCCATGGAACTTTAAAACTCCGACCTGACTGACCAGGTATCTCTGTATGTCTGCTGACCTATTCATTATTAAAGGGTTAAGCAACCCTGCTGGGCCTGATTAATAGACAGGCAGAAATATTACATTGTCACCAGCTATTGACTTGTACGACCACATCTTCTTGTCATGCATCCTTTCACTCTCCCTCTTTTCATTTACTTGGTAAGCCTGGAGGGACAGGTTAATATTGGCCACCTGTTCAGGATGTATTCAAATTAGTATAATTTAGTCCTTTACACTTTTCAAACTCTCATGTACTTTCAATTTTTATTTTCTTGATTATTTTTTTCCATCACTGCAAGAACTGCACAGTCCCCTCAGTGTCAATTAACAAAATATTTACTTGGACTTTTTAGAGGAGGTGATAGAAAAATGTTTGTTGCTGCTGGGTTTGATTCCTAGACCATCCACTTTCTTTGTTAATTTTCCACATTCTTCACATTTCCAGATTGGTTTCGCCCTGGTGATCTTTGAGCCTTCTGCATCTCTAAATTAGAGAGCTTGCGAGTGTCACTACGACCTGTACAAAACTAGCATCCCAACCAGGGTTGGCTTCCACCTTGCAGTGGATATTGCTGGGAGGGATTCAAACTCTCTTCAGACTATTTAAATAAATGAGCTCAGACAGTGGATGGATGGTTGGAGTTCACACAAAAAGACACAAAATAACATCTCACATAGTGGCCAAAATGGTGTGAGGCCTTCAAAAGCAGGCCTGAATCCCACCAGCCAGTTCAGAAGAGACGCACCAGAAGATAGCCTAGTTTCTACTAGAGTGGCTTACTGTGACCCACACTAAGCCAAAATGCACTTTAAAAACAAAGATAAAAATACTAAGAAATATCCCCAAAAAACACTCAAAATGTGCCAGAAGAGAGGGCAAATCCATTAACCCCTGGTTTGTACAGAACTAGGCAATTAAAGTAACTTTATAAAAGATTAATTTATAGGCGGGACAGAAAATAATGCAACAAAATACTTCACAAAAAGCAAAAAACAGGCAAAAATGACTTTCAGGCAATCCAAATGAAATGAGTTCCAATGAGACATCCATAAAAAGATCCCAGTAACAGAAACAAAAATAGTCAAGAACCAGAGATCAAAATCATAGAAAAACACACTAAACAGAAATCCCATTACGACCTACCATAGCACATTCAAGATGAACGGCCCTGCTCTTCACTTCCCAGCCTGCCTTTATAGGGCTGGGGGCGGCCCTTAATAGTGATAGACAGGTGGCCCCGCCTCTTGGGGATGCTCTCACAAAATATGAGGAACATAAGAGAACCACAAAACACACATAGATACTATGTAATAACTAAACAGAATACAATTAACAGATTATACATAATCAGGTGAATAATGATTAGAACAATATTATAAAAAATAATAGAAAAAAATGAATAATAATAACACATGAACACAGAAGACAAAAAAGGCACAATGATAAAGATAAGCCAGGGAGGAACTCTGAGCTTGGCCTTAACAACTGCAAATGCAGAAGTACATCTGAAGAAACAGATTAACTGTAGGTAGTTTACCTTACAGCTCATTTATAATGTACTTCAGAAAATAAACAAACAAATGAAGTTTATGAAACATAAAAAAAATGCCATCACAAAGTATGTAACAAGTACAGGTAGGGCTGAACCTCTTTCCTTTCCTATTGAACCTCTTTCCTTGTGAAAGGGAGTCCAGGCTCTTAGCCCTGTGCTGCACTGGTTTAAGGCTGATAAGTCTGTCCTGAAAGCTGAGATCTGACATACCACTAATACAGGGAGATGGAGAAGCAGAGCCTCAAGACATCAGCAGAAAATTTATAACTGGGAGTTATTATTAAATTTAATCACATGTAGCCCCCTAGTGGCTATTGTGATAAAGAGCATTCCAGCCACTGAAAAAAATGAAAGGTACTGATTTGTAAGTGCTTGTGATAAAAGCATCAGCTTGATCATTTTTAAAAAATAAAACCCACTTTTACTTGCATTTCTGTCATTTTTCTGAAAAAGCCAAATGTCCCCTAGGAGACAAATAAAGTTCTTTCTTTCTTTCTTTCTTTCTTTCTTTCTTTCTTTCTTTCTTTCTTTCTTTCTTTCTTTCT
>JANRMT010062791.1:143488642-143516183 GCA_026402145.1 Polypterus bichir lapradei
GAAAGAAAGAAAGAAAGAAAGAAAGAAAGAAAGAAAGAAAGAAAGAAAGAAAGAAAGATTAATTTAATTTAATTGGCTTCCAATTCAGTCTCTTGGAACTCCTAACAGAAATGCTTTGAGATTGTGTATGAGCTGAAATGATGGCTTTAAGTATTATTTAGTTCATGTGAACCCAGGGCAGACATTTCGGCCACCACTGCAGCTTGCGGGGTCCTGGTTAAATTCCAGATAATCCCCTCGCTGTGATGTAAAAGTCTCTTCGGGTCTCTAATCTAAGGCCATTACCGGAGATTGCATTACTGCCTAAATATAGCCTGTCGGGTTGTGAGCAGGAGCAACAAGAATGGCTACAGAGATGTGTAGAAAAGGAAAAGCAGGCAGACATAGTGGCAGAGAGCTGGGGTGGGCATGCTAGCCAGCCAGTGCCCACAATTGCCAACAAAAGCAGGCAATGTAGCTTAATGGTTAAGGCCTTGGACTTCAAATCCTAAGGTTGTTAAGTTCAAATCCTGCTACTAACACTGTGTGACCATGACCAAGTAGAAACAAAAAACAAAACAAAACAAAAAAGAAATGTAACCAAATTCTCTCAAATGTTGCAAGTCACCTTTGATAAAGGCATCAACCAAGTAAGCTGGTTATCCTGTAGAAATTTAACTTTTTGCTCAGGTTGTGGAGCATGTACTAGTACAGAGCATTGCCGAACCCACCACATGACGAAACAGCTCAGAATCCTGGTTGGCAACCCCGCAGGCAGACATGCAGTTCAGTCCCACCTTCCGGAAATGACCCTCTATCTGCCGCTGCCAGGTATTACTTGGTCGTCCCCTTGGCCTGGTCCAGCCACTTGGGTCCTCAACAATGAGGATCCTGTAAGACTGATTACCCTCAGGGAATCACACCACATGGCCATGGTGCCATAACTGACGCTCCCTCACAATGCAGGTAATGTGCCTCATTCAGGACTCCATGAGCAACCGCTCATTCGACACAAAGTCAAACCAACAGTACCCAAGAATTCTCCGGAGAGACACAGTACCGAAGGAGTCCAATCTTCGCCTCAGGTCACTGGATAGCATCCACGTCTCGCAAACATATAGCAAGACAGGAAGCACCAGGACTCTAAAGACTTGGACCTTTGTCCTTTGGGAGAGATATCGGGAGTGCCATATATCCCTTTCCAGCGACTTCATGCCCCCCCATGATCTCGAAATCTGTTTACTGTCTTCATAGAAAGAGTCACCAGAGACATGAATGTCACTGCCAAGCTAAGTAAACCTCTTGACAAGGTCGACACTCTCTCCACAGACAGACACACTGCTGATGGCTGTGCTTAAGAGGTCGTTAAAGGCCTGGATCTTGGTTTTTATCCAGGACACTCGCAATCCCAGATGCATAGACTCCTTTCTCAGTCTTTCAAGAGCTCCGATCAGAGCCTCCATTGACCACGAAGAACACAGCATCATCGGCAAAGTCAAGATCAGTGAATCTTTTTTTGCCAACAGATGCCCCACAGCCACTGGACCCGACCACCTTGCCCAACAACCAGTCCATGCAAACAGTGAACAAAGTAGGAACAAAAACACACCTCTGATGAACCCCAGAATGAACTGGGAAAATGCAGAGATTCTGCCTCCACTCTGTACAGCACTCACAGTACCAGTGTACAGGCCAGCCATGATATCCAGAAACCTTGAGAGGATCCTGTAAAGTCTCGGGATGTCCCACAGGGCAGCTCGATTAACTTAGTCAAATGCTTTGCGAAAATCAACAAAAGGCAGCAACGAAACTCTGCTGATATTCACGTTTGCGCTCCATGAGAACCCTCAGTGCCAGGATGCGGTTGATGGTAGACTTCTTAGGTATAAAAGCAGACCTATCCAGTCTCTGGTAGGTGAGCAAGTGATAATGGATCCTATTGAGGATGACTCTAGCAAGTACCTTACCCAGCACAGAGAGCAATGTTATCCCCCTGTAGTTGTCGCAATCCAGGCAATTACACTTCCCTTTTCCGATACGGACGACAAGTCCTGTTTTCCAGTCAGTTGGGATGACGTCTATCTACCAAGATTACTTGCAATGCCAGGAGGACAGCCTTACTACCATCCTGGAGAAGTTCACCTTGTATACCACAGATCCCTGCAGCATCCCTCCCCCTCCCCCCAGCTGGTTCACCACCTGTGCAATTTCAGTGAGATTGGATGGTTCACAACTAATTGGAGGATCAGCCTCAAGAACCATGGACCAGGAGATGCCCAGCGTCCTAGCCAGAGGATCAGCTTTAAACAGCTGCTCAAAATAGCCAGCCCAGCGGGTCACAACTGTAGTGTCATCCGTAAGGACCGTTCCATTAGCCACCCTGATTGCTACTCTCGAAGGAATGTGCGTAATGCTTTGATTCCTCTGTAAGCAGGACGTCGGTCACTAGACCATAGATGGTATGTCACTTGCTCACAGATTTCTCTAACAAATGCCTCCTTATCTGTCCTCAGAGCCCTCGCAGCCATCCTTCTTAGTTCCCGTTACTGACCTGAGGTGCCATCAAGTCGTGCACTGCGACTCCTCTTGATGTTATCTAGAGTGCCCTGCGAGATGAAACACTTCCTTCTGAGAACACCAGCAACACCAACACAACCCTTGGCAACCTTCAGGGTCTTATCATTGAAGGTCTCCCACATCACATTAGGATTGGAAGTCACACCCAATTCTGTAAGTTCCTCACACAAACTGCATGCAAACTTGTCAGAAACAGCCTGATCTTGGAGTCTGGCCAAATCCATCCTCATTTTCCTATTAGGGGGTATCCTACTGGACCTAAGCTGGATCTTCAGAGTAGCAAAAGCAATCTGTGGTCAGAATTCACAAACTGGGCACTTCTGTAGACCCCGCAGTTTTGTAAGAGCCTCCAGTCTACCCACGAGGATCTGATCGATCTCCTTCACCACACCACCAGTATTGGAGTACCAAGTCCAACAATGTGGCTCAGGACGCTGAAACCAGAATCCAGAGATTTGCAGGCCCTAACTTTTTGCAAAGTCAAAGAACATGGAGCCACTTTCACCATGGTCACCAGACCCATGGGGACCAACACAATCCTCATAGCCAGCCCTGTCAGTGCCAGTGGCTGCATTGAAGTCAACCATTACCAGAGGAGTGTCACCACGCAGGCACCCATCAAGTACCGAGTGAAGTTGTGAATAAAATGTCTCCCTCACTGAGACATCACTCACTGCTGCTGGAGCATACACCGAGACAACAGACAAAGCACCCAGGTAGTGTTGTAATCCGAGTCTCATAATACGCTCGTTGAAAGGAGTGACATCAGACACCATCAGAAGAAGCCAATCTTTTACAACAACAGCTACTCCCCTAGTATGACAGCCATCAGACCAACCAGACCAATAAAAGGTATACCCTTCTAAAGAGATCTGGCCAGTCCCATGTCTGTGCACCCCAGAGAGTGTTGCCACTGAAATGCGGAGGTTACGAAGCTCCTCTGACAGCAGAGGAAGATGATCACCTTGCCAGAGAGACAAGATGTTCCATGCACCTACCCGGATGGGCCGCCTCAAATTGGGACCCAAGTACTGCAGTGTGGCGGGTGACACCTCAGCACCACACCAGTTCTGATCTCTGACAGGCCTGACCCCACTGGCTCTCCAATGGTTTTGACTCTTCTGGGGATGGGGCTCCTGAGGGCTTTCCCCCATCCCCTTCACAATGAGAGCAGCCTTCCTATGGGCGTCCTTTGTCTCAGAGCTGTGTGAAGTTTTTTTTATGATGGCTGGAGTGCCAATCCTGTCACTAACCCCCATGATTTCCCAGCAAGTTGGAGGACCACTTGCAGGGCCGGATGCAGTTTAATGTCATACCTAGGATGAGAATTTTTCCTTTGTAATTTCTTAATTTAAATGATGAGCTTTGTATCTTGGTATGGTGGGCTAGCTGAGGATGTTTGGCAGATCACCTGGTAGATGAGGGGGCTAGCTGGACACAAGTGCTCCCCTATAACTAGAAGGCAGACTAGTGAGATAAATGGTGTAAATTGTAGGGCTCCTGGTCTGCATTTGTCCCATACCTTTTGGGTAAAATGATCAGTACACAAAACATTCATCCTTGTGTGTTTTAGACCTTTCTACTTCATTACACTGGCCTCAAGTACTGAAGACTATATAGATACCATCAAGTGTAAGACATCTATTCAGTGATGGCCCATTGTGTGCCTGAAGAGTCCTTGGAGAGTAGTGACATGGCATCATGGTAAGAATATCACTGTATATTACACATGAGACAATAAACTTGAACTTGAAGATTGGGACCAACACCAGATAGAATGCCAGTTCATTACTAGAAATGCTTGCACTCAGACCTGCCTTGATGGACACTTGCTGTCTGAGGTTTGCATTTTATTTCCAAAAGATGTGCACATCAGATCAATTTATCTCTCTAAATTGTCCCATTGTGATTAAAAAGGCAGTGTAATGTGGTATCTAAGGCTGTTGGGTCAGTTCCCACCTCCTGCTCACTGTGTGGCCCTTAGCCAGTCTATTAGCCAGCTGTAACATATGCCGATTTTGTAAGTCACCTTGGATTGAGATATGAGCCATGTGTTCAATAATAACAATAATGTCTGAAAGAGAGTAGCAGCAGAAACAGCAGATCCAGACATATTAATCTGTTTATTAGACACAAATACATCAATGACAATATGCTAACGACAGTGTGTCTATACAAAAACAAAAAAAACAATGCACCATCTTGGAAGTTTTAACATTTTACTTTTATACATTGTATCAAAATGGAGTTAATTTTAGATTTGACACTAATCAACAGAAAAAGACTAATGCCATTAGGAAAACAAATCTCTGCAAAGTGACAAATATACAAATATAAAACACAAAATAATTGATTGCATAAGCATTCAAGTCAGTATTTAATACATGAAACTTTTCAAGCCATGACAACCTTGAGTCTGTGTGCTCAGGTCTCTATCAGCTTTGCACACCTGGATAGTGACATATCCTCCCATTTTTCTTTGCAAAATTACTCACACTCCGTCAGGTGTCAGGGGGATCTTGAGTGTCAAGTCCAGCCACCAATACTCAACTGAAATGAGAATTCTGGATTTTAACTTGAGCACTCCAAGCCATTAACATAGTTGTGTTTCAGCTCTATAAGCATTCTTATGTAATGAGTTACTTTGTGTTTTATATTTGTAATTAATTTAGACCAGGGTATTTCCCATGTCTGCGTGGGTTTCTTCTAGGTGTTCCCACTGGTTTCCTCCCACTGTCCACAGACATGCAGGTTAGGTGAATTGGTGTTGCTAATTCAACCCGTGTGTGTGTTTGTGATGGACTGTTGCCCAGGGTTTGTTCCTGCCTTGCGCCCTATGCTAGTTGGGTTAGGCTCCAGCCAACCCCCCCACAACCCTGGTCTGGATTAAGCGGTTTAGAAAATAACATGAAATTCAGACCACGAACCCTAACCCTAATCAGATTAAATCCGCTGTAGTTCAATGATGTATAACAATAAAATGGAAAAATTTCCAAGGAGGCAAATACCTTTTATAAGCACGTTACGCAATAGATAAATAGATAAAAATGAAAGACACTACACACTTTTCCTTGTCATGTTGCTAAAGAATGGTGACATGTTGTATATTAGTGTTTCTTACCATGTGACAACTTGAGGTATTGGCGGTCTCTCTAGAACTCTCTTTTTGAAAAATGCAGGGTTAGAAAATGAATGTTTCTTTTTTTGAAATATAAAAAAATCAAAATGAAATTGGTTGCATGTGGTCTGATAACCTGAAAATAAGAAGGATGTGAATGCTTGATTTGCTATTTAATGTTACTCATTTTAAACAATTTGCCATAACCACCATGAGGGTCTTAGACTCAGAGCCTCAGACTCCCAAGTAGGAGGAGGCCATCTTCTGAAGAGGTAACAGATTGCGGTTGTTCTGTATTTACCTGTTGGTGTCAGAAAGCTTTTGTTTACCCATCCATTAATTGCCGTGCTCGGGATCCTTAGGTGGTTCGTTGTGTGGTGGGTGCAGCAATGTGCTGTATCAGTGCTCGCCCCGAACCTACCTAGCTACATAACACAGGGCTCAACTCTGGGCAGGCTGTCAGTCTACTATCGAGCACATTCACACACACCAGCTCACTGACTCACATAGGACCAATTAGGAGTCTCAAATTAGCTCAACATGCATGTCTTTGGGATGAGGGAGGAAAACTGGAGTACTGGAGGAAAAATCCACACGTAGAGCATCATGCTGTAGTTGGTCATGAAAAGTACCAGTGTGGATTACTTTCACAGAGCATTCATCCGCCCAGTGCTGGCCCATGTTTAATCCACTTTAGGGTCTACCTAAGGGTCAGAACCTGTTCTATAAGGCAGGAACTAAGAGGCACTCGGTTTTGGTTTTGATGATTTCATCAAAGCATCTTCATGTTGGGGTTCTGTTTTGCTCATTGCTGATGCCATTTTGTGTGGTCTTGTCATCTTATTTACTGTTGCAACTAGTCACAGTGGAGCTATATTGTAATAAGAATTCTTTTGTTTCTATATCAAATGATGGCAAACAGCCCACAGCATCTTAATTGTGACCAAAAACTCTCCACAAATATTGAAGAAGGGGCCTGAGTTGCCTCAAAAGCTTGCATACTGTAATCAATTTGGTTAGCCAATAAAAGGTGTCATTTTGCTTGACTTCTCAATAGAATGTTCCAGAATAGTTTGGGGCAAAAAAATGCAGTTAGTGCCAGGACTTTTGGCTTATCTTCTTATTCTTTTAGCTGCTTCTGTTAGGGGTTTTCTTCCATATCATTTTGCACTCTGTATCTTGTTCTGTTATACCCATCACCTGCATGCCCTCTCTCACTACATCCATAAACCTCCTCTTAGGCCTTCCTCTTTTTCTCTTACCTGGCAGCTCTATCCTTAGCATCCTTTTCCATTTGGCTGAATTTGTTTCTCTGATATTCTGATCCCAGTCTGTTCCTCAACCGTACATTTTGCTTTGACCCTTTTTGATAACTCACCTCCAGGTTCTTTTGTCTAGTCATGTTCCCTGTGGGCCGTTGTGTTCTGCCAGCATCCTTACAGCCAATAACAAAATGTATTGTTACTTTTATTTTTTTAAGAATATCATTCTTGGCCTGGAACAGATGGGACTGTCCATCCTTCACTTTTTCCTCCATTACACTTTAATATTTTAATAAAACGGACACACAGGGGTACTTGGCACCAAGTTATATGGTGAGCTGCATTGTTATTTGGCAGCTGATTAAGAAAATGAGAAGTGATTACAAATAGTGAATGCAACTCTCTGACATTACAATAAATGAAAATGAAACATTAAAATGCTGCTTGAGAAATGTTTGTTTCAACAGCAATAACTGGCTCATATTGAAGAAGAAACTTAGGAACACATAAGAATATCAGAGATTTGACAAACAAGAGGAGACCATTCAGTCCATCAGGCCCGTTTGTTTAGCTAATAGCTAAACTGTCCCAGTACCTCAGCCAGATTCTCCTTAAACGTTGTGACCCTTTAGGAATGACTTAAGCTACCTTGCTCTTTGGTGATTTTTGCGGTCAGCAGAAGTTTGTCCCATGAGTGACACAATGAACTTTTTTGGGATGTGACCTGGTCTCGGCCCCTCTGTGAGCCAAGGATGACCTGACACAGTCTGCCTCATCCACACAATAGATGAAGATCTACTCCTCACATCTGAGAAAACATCCTCATTCATCCAAAGCCCACAAGGACAAATGTAACCTTCTAATTGGTGTCTATGTGGTTTCAAATTATGCAGTTGAGGGTTTTGGTTTGTATTGTTTAATTTGTTTTTGTAAATGTGTGCTGCACTGCTTGATATAAACATACAAGGAATTGCTTTTGATCTGTAAATTCACAGTGTATATTTTTTCTACTATTGCTGTGCCATCAGAAAAATTAGAAAATGAGTTTAAAGGACTCATTTTCTTAATGGAGTTTTAGAGATTAGAGGTTTAATACAAAAATTCAAGGGAGAACACCATCCTCAAATTTGCAGTCCTATTCAGAATTCAAACAAAAATGGATTGCTCCAGAACTAAAGTGTTTTACAAAATACAGTAATTACTTCATGTTTTCAGCTGCATGATCATCTCACATAATATGGCTACCATGATGTCAATGGTCATGTGACTGTTTTGATTTTATCCCTAAACTTGGAGGCCAAAACTGCAAAAAAAAAAAAAACATTTTTAAAGAAAAGCAAGGGAGCTGAAGAACACAGAAACTCTCTGCAGCTAATGCCACAGCAAGGTGCTTGTGACCGAGTCTTACACAGACATTTCAGTAACTGTGGTTCAAATAAATACAGCACTTAAGAGTGTAATTTACAGTAGTGAGGGGAATAGATCAAGGGATATGAAGGAAATATTATGATCTGTTTGGCTCTTAAACGCACAATGAGACTTTTCCTCTAAAGCAAGGCGTCATTACCAATAACAAGCCTTAGCCCAAACAGACATATGGCCTGCACAAGCTAAACAGAAAATGGGGAAGACATTTTAAATTCAAAGAGATGCTGAGTATATTGGGGAAGGATGCCAAGGATAGAGCTGACAGGTTAACAGGAAAAGAGAAAGGCATAAGCGAAAGTTTATGGATGTGGTGAAAAATGACATGCTGGAGATGGATGTGACAGAGAAGGATGTAGAAGACAGGAAGATATGGAAAAAGATGATCTCCTAATGGGAGCAGCCAAAAGAAGAAGAAGCAGAAGACAGAAGAAGATAGGAGGAGAGGAATTGTTAACAACTCTGGCCTAAATATATTAAACAATAATTCTTAAAATCCAAGAGTTTATTAATGAAGAACAAGAACAAACATGAATCAAACATAAAGCAAAAAAAGGTATTACTAAAATGCAAACCTAACCAAACAAAGCCAAATTCGTTATTCAGAACACCACCAACAAATGAATGAAAGACACAAACAAAATCAAAAAAGTGGTACTTACTGGTAAGGGTGGCCAAAAAATGATCCAATAAACACGCTGAACCTGCACAGCCTAATAGATAAGTTGCCATATCCTAACTACAATACTGGGGGGCCTTGCCTTCAAAGGCTCTATCGAATTTATATCCGCAAAACATGATAGATGTGTGGCAGACACACAAAGGGAAGACCTACCCTTACTTCAGTTCTCTGCTCACTGTATTTTGCCTCAACTTAGGCAGTCCCACCCCTACTGAAAGAGCAAACGCCTGGTTTGCAGAAGCCCAAAATGGGCATAAGGCTGGTAATATTAAAAAAAGATTTCAAAGTGCCTTTAAAATCAGAGGGAAAACTGCAAACCTCTGGTTTATAAACACCTCCAAAACATGCTTCATTTATAATTAAAGATATTTATCAAAGGATTCATAAAGGAGTGATACAAACTTAACTGGGCATCAAAAGTGCAATAAAAGAAAAAAAAAACAGGCAACAAGCAAAGCTAGTCCAGAATCTGAAGGTTCCTACACAAAAAAAAAATTCCAAACAGTGCTTATGAAAAAGATCTGAACTCCATAACTGTGACACAATGTCAGTCTGAAGGACTTGGACTTCAGTAGTAACATCAGGAGGAAGACTTTGCCTCCTGAGACTCCACCCACAGAACACAAAGTATTAAACACAAGGTCTTTACAAGATATATAACACAAAATAATTAATAAATAATCTCTCTATATGTATAAAATCCAACGTCTGTCTCTCTGTCTCTATGTCTGTCCACTTTTCACGAGAGAACTACTTAACGGATTGAGATCGCTTTGCTCCAACCAGGTAATCAACTTTAGGGGACTTGCTCAACAATGTAACACATTTAGATTTTTATAATAAGTGGAAAATGAAGAATTGAAGCTTACCTAGGAGGGCCTGGAACAAGTCGCTCTGAAAGATGTTCAACAGTTTTTCTGCTTTGTCCTTAAAACTTGGGTCTTCTGCTAACGTCTGGCATTCCTCCATCAGTTGCAGGGCTTTTTGGGTATCTAGAGATAGAAAAAAATCGGAGAACATTTAGTCCTTTGATGCACCGCCACACCATCTAAGGCAGTGGGTCTCAAACTTCAGTCCTGGGGGGGCCGTAGTGACTGCAGGTTTTCATTCTAACCCTTTTCATAATTGGTGACCAATTTTTGCTTCTAATTAATTCCTTTTCCTTTCATTTATTGATTTGATTTGTTTTTGAAGATTTGTTCCCCTGAATTTCTTCATCGTTCCTCTAGATTGCTTCATTTCTTTCCTTAAATGGCACCCAAACAGAACTGAAATGTGAACTGAGTGAGCCAACAGAAGACCAACTAAGTCAGGGCCTCAAACTCCAACCAATTTCACTCCAACTAGTTGCTTAATTAGGTGCTGAGTCTTGTTGTTAATTTAACCTATTCTTTAATTTCATGGCTTTTTGCTGCTCTAATTGTGCCATAACATGCATTTCTGAATTTGTTGATTTTCTCTTTTCTAAGAGTTCTGTTAAAATGTTTTATGGACCTAAGCAGATCAACATTCCCGAGACCGTCATCTTTCTTTATTTTCAGATATTGTATGATGGACACAGTTTGCTGGTGATGTTTTGGTTAATTTTATACCTCATTATTGTTTGGCAGCTAATTAAGGAAAAAGAAACAATTAAGGGGTCTGCGTCTTCAAGAGCAAGTCGATTATAATGAATTCAAATTAAGTTAATTAGCAGTAAAAACAGGTCACTAATTAAGAAAAGGGTTAGAATGAAAACCTGCAGCCACTGCTGTCCTCCAGGACAGGAGTTTGAGACTACTTCTCTAAGGTTTATTCTTGCCTTGTGTCTGATGCAGCCAGGACAAAATGAAGCCTCTGTGGCCATTAATTGAACAAATGCATGTGGACATGGCTGGATAGATGTAAAGCAGTTTATGGCAGCCACTTGCATAAACTTTAAGGTGAACTAGCTCTCACTCTAGATGTTCATTTCTGTCAGGCAATGGGCCAGTTCTTGCCCTAGGCCACATTCCTGTAGCCATCAGCACTTTGGTTAGAGATGTTTGTCATGGAATGATCATCCAGGACCCATTTGCTGATTAAGCTGAATATTTCAATCATGTTTTATCCACTCTCAGTTGGGACATAGGCATGTTTACCATTGTGTTACATCTCCTTTCCTTTTAATATCACTTTTTAATTATTTGGAACTGAAAAGGACCAGTTGTAGTAGTTTTGCAATTGGAAATTTTGTCCATTCTTGCTTGATATAAGCCTTCAATTGTTCAACAGTCCATGGTTGCCATTGTCCGATTCTTCTTTTCAGATTGCAACCATACATTTTCAATAGGAGACTCAGATCTGGGCTGGCCAGTCAAGCACACACACTCTCACTTGACTTTATATACATCATTTTTCTTTTTTTGCTCAATGCTGATTTTGGTCCTGTGGCTGCTGGTAATTTTCCTAACCAGGTACAATGCCCAAAAAAAGAAAAGAGAGGCACAATGTGAGGTATGTGATTGGGATAAGCAGAGCGGTACCTTTGTGCATAGTTTGTAAAGTAAATATGGCAGTTGTTGTATGTTCATGTATTTCGGCCCACATTTGGTATACACTGTTGTTTTTGATCTTCAATAACTCTGAGTTTGACACCACTGTTCTAAATTAATAGATCTTGAGTATAGGAATTTAGAAATTAATGTTCATATTATAGCAATCATATCAACTTCTGAAAATGTTGTGGCTGGTGTCACACATGTGCACTTGGGCTAAAATGATGTAATTTCTCAGCCAAACCAGGGGTTGGCGTTGTCACCTGATCCTTTCTCCTTTACTCCCTCTGCCGACCAGCCAAAGAACTTCTCAAACAATAACATTACCACCAAACCCTTCATTTGATGACGTCACATTCCATCCATCCCTGATGACAACTTCCTCTTCAGACCCAACCTACCGAAGGCATCATTTCTACTTCCAGTCACCCTAATCCATCCCCTTCCTGTTTCAGCCATATAAATGTCTCCGTATCTCCCTCACTTCTCAGTTTGGTTTCAATTCCTTTTTGATACAACGTGTATATTTTTGCTGTTTTCTGTATACGGGGTGGCCATCCCCAAACCTTTTTGCATCTCCTTATTAAAGTTTTTATGTTTTCCAGCCTACATGACTTTTCAACAGTGGTATAAAGATGCCATTAAACCTATGCTATCCATGGAATGAATCCCTCTTAATGAGCTTTCTTCACTGGTTGCCAAACACTCATCCAGTAGGCCAAGAACATTTCCAGTGTGTCCTTTGAGGGACATTGAGCAGATATTTTTCTCAATTTTATCTCAGCTATGTCAGGTATAAAGAAACATGTTTGTTTGGTAGGGGTCGCAGCTGGCCATATTAAGCTTACTCTCATGACTTAGGAATGTGACTTATGATGACCCAAAGCAAGCTCTTGAAGCTACAGACAACTTCAGCCATACCAGCAACTTTTTTTATGATCTCTTTCAAGGTTTTCTGCTTGACATCTGCAAGAACTTTATTTTTCAATAGATGGTCCTATCATATTTCTCTGTTCCTTTATGTGCACTTGTCACCATAAATTTTTATTATAATTCTTAGTTGAACGGATTAAAAAATGGCTTTGAACATACCATCTTTGTACCCATGTGAAGCTCTCTGGGTTTATTTGCCCTGTTCTTATTTATTATTGTGGTTCTGAGGTTTGTATTCTTCTTTCTTTCTTTCACATCCATAGTTTTAGTGTAGTATTTACCCTGGGAATTGTAAGATAGTTTGCCTCTCAGTAGTCAGGGTAGTAAAGCTTTCTGGCTCCCACTGGGCTGCATCTAACTCAGGTTGATGTTCCTCTATTCCATATTATGGTTAAGGCCCTGCCAACATGGATATCAGAACTGAGTGTTTTTCTGCTGTCTGTAGCGTCAGGTCAATGCGGATCGAACACTGAACATTTTTCTGCTCATTACAGCGAATCAGACCATCCACAAAAGCTTTCGCCACTTGTGTTCAGTCGGATGCACTTTCGGATGGCATAAAAAAACGTTGCATGCAGCCTTTTCTTGGAGTCAATTTCTGCCAGAATCCTGATGAGCGTGAAGAAACTGTCAGTACTGCATTTACATGTCGTTCATGGCGTTCATTTAACATTCTGCAGAACCGGATATGTCCCATGATTATGTGTGTGCATGTATATATATATATATATATATATACACACACACATATATATATGTGTATATATTGTGAAAGATTCCAGGGTTGTTAACAGCCCAAACCCCCAACATGAACACACCAAGAGTCCCAAGTGCAAATAAAGAATGGTTTATTTACACTATTCCTTCTCCAGTACCACAAACTATCACAGAACACAGGTTTCCCTCTCTCCTTTTAGTTCTTACTACCGCACTACCCTCCTCGAGTTGAGTGTTGTCTTTCTTCCTCCCAGCTTCGACTCACCAGGTTAAGGGAGTGCGGTCCCTTTTAATAAAGACCCAAGAGTACTTCTGGTGCCAGGGCCACTGCCTGATGGAAGCACTTCCGGGTCATATGAAGGTCCATTACAGCAGGGAGCTGGTCTCCCTGCAGTGCCATCTTGTGGTACCCAATGACCTCAGCATGGCTGTTCTGCTGGACTACATTTCACGACATGCCCTGCTGGCTTCCTACTGGGCACCGATATCCAGGGCCGCTGCCATCTAGCGTGCTGGGGGAATACCACCCCCCCCCCCATGACAACCTCTCTTTCCAGTGTCTATCCATCCTTTCTGGCTCTTTCTTCCGGGTCTAATCCCCTTCTCCTCCCCATCTGGGATGCCTGTCTGCTTGCTAGGAGCCTCCCGTCTGGGTAAGGAACCACCCTGTCTTCTGGCTGGAATGCACATCCAGCTCGTGTGGCACTTACAATATATATATGTATTGTTCAGGTATAATAAAGCCAATGGCTCCATGTTTCATGAATCCAATGAAAAATGAACATCAAACGCCACAAGTTAAAAACACTCTGGACTACCTGATAACAGCCCCCCAAAGGTAAACACATAACACTAAAACCTGGGCTGCAGGTTGGCGTTTACCAGAGGCAAACAAACGCAAATGTAACGTCATATTGAAATCAATTAAGCGCCACTATAAAATGCAACTTAAACACCAAGGTTGCTTGCTCAGAGCGCATTCATTTAATCAAGATTTGAACGCCCGTGTGGACAGGACCTTAGTTGCATCATTCCACATTTATTGTAACTTAGGTCTCTAATACCTTTTTTCTTTTTTTTCTTTCAGTGCCCATAGAAATGAAAAATCAAAAAAGAGATCTCCTTAATATTTTTTTGGCTTCTCCTAGGCAACAATGAAATCAGAAAGAAATAAAATGGAGAAAATTTCTTTTGTCTCAGGCTGCTCAGATTTTTCTTCTGAGAGAGAATACCCCACAAGTGTCTCCTCTTGAGATTTAGCAGAGATCTCGGCAAAGTCACACAGTGGGCTCAGGTTTTCTAAGTAGTGTCTTAACATTTTTTTTTTTGCATTTTGAAATTATCTGAATTGTGTTGTCAGTAATATGTGGTGAAATGTGTGGATAGTTGTTTGTAGTAATAAAACACATTATTACAATTACAAAACTGTAGTCCTTCATTCTGAATAACATTTTTAGTTTCTCTAATTTACAAGGCTGTGCTCCAATTAAATCAAACTCATTCTGGGAGAAAAGTCAGGCAGCATGGCATAGTGACTACAATGTTAAATTGTGGGATTAAATCCCACTACTGACACCATGTAACCATGTGCAAGTCACTTCATCTGCCTGTAGTCGAAATGGAAAAACAAAAGAAATGTAATCAGTCATATCTTAACAGTGTAAGTCACCTTGGATAGAGGCATCAGTCCAGTAATTTAAGTAAAGTCTTCAATGAGATTAAAGCAAGACTATTACAAAACATAACACGCTTTTCAAACCATATTCTCAGTTTTTGAATCCTTTTACCTCAATTGTATCTCATGTCTCCTTTTTTTGTAAAGAGATTTCTCCTAAGGAATTTCAGGAGAAACATCTGTGACAAAGCTGATTTTTAAATGAAACATACAAAAGAATCTCTTTTAAGTCTCATGAGCCATCAAAGAATAATCTTTGAGCAGTAACATTTTCCTGTGGGTTCTTTGCTATAACATAGCTAAAGAGGTGCCGGGGAGGGCACCATGTCTGTGTGAGATAAGGGAAAGGAATTCAAATGTTTATAAGCGTTGTACATATGAGTGGAGCTGGCTGGCAGTGTGTGTGTGTGTGTGTGTGTGTGTGTGTGTGTGTGTGGGAACGATGATTTTAGTCTATTGATTGAATTAATGTTTTTGGTTTTGCAAGTGGTAACTCTGTGAGAAGTATTTGCAATTGACACAAATTCAAAAGACCAAGTCAGACACAGATAGGTTCCTAGAGCTGGCTGGCCACCCCTTGCTGGGTATTCTATAGTGCAAGTCTGTGTTGGGCCATCTAATATGCAACAGAATCTTTCCATCCTTTACTGCTCTTATGTCAAATCTGATAGTTACACCACAAAAAATTTGGGGTCTCAAGTTAAATGTTAAAGATCTTGACTTGACTATCTTCAGAATACAAGATACAACATTGCTACAACAGTCTAAGCCAGTGGTCTCAAACTCTGGTCCTGGAGGGCCGCAGTGGCTGCAGGTTTTCATACTCTCCTTTCTTAATCATCCTTTTCTTAATTAGTGAGCTGTTTTTGCTGCTGATTAACTTGTTTTTAATTAATATTAATTGACTTACTCTTGAAGACTCAGACCCTTCAATTGTTTCTTTTTCCTTAATTAGCAGACAAACAATAATAAGATGCAAAATGAGCCCAAACATGACCAGCAAACTGTGTCCATCACACAATATCTTAAAATAAAGAAAGATGAAGGTCTCAGGAATGTTGATCTGCTCAGGTCCACAAAACATTTTAACAGCGCTCTTAGATTCGATTCCTCTTTGCTTGAAAATTTTATTTTTGCAGTGAATCTTCCTGAGATTAAGGGAATCCATTTCTATGAATTCTGATTTGGGAGATAATCCTGTGCTGGTCTGGCTGGAAGGTGGAATATGTAACTTGACTATGAGCTTCGCTAGTGGCTTTTCAAACATTAGTTTCATCTCTTGTCCTTAGGGAAAGTTTGTCCTATGTGTACCAAATGAAGGTAAAGGCCAAATCCAATTTAAGGTTCCGAATTCTGTAAAGATGGCTAAATATTTTATTGTGCTTTCTAATTATTAAATGAAACCAACAAATAGCTGAAGAACCATTAACGGAGTAACAGCTTTTACACCCAAGACTATGCCAAAGCTCCCCAGGATAGAAGAAGCTCAAGAAGCAGTCAAGCTCTTAAAGAAAGCCTTTACTATAAACGAGAGTTTACCATTCAAATTAGGGATTGAGACCTACCAGTTCAGGATTGAGGGCAAAACTGTCAAAATATTTCGGTAACACTTTATAATAACTGCACACTATGAAGCATTAGTTAAGCATGACTAAATACTTTGTTCATCATTTAGAAAGCATCGCTTCCACATTAATTGGCATTAGCAACCACTTTATAAATTATAAATGCTTTAGTACTGATTCTTTGAAAAATATTAATTATTAGTTAATTGATCATTAATAAAGCATCGTAAATGCAGTTATCAAAGACATTATAAATATGCTTTGTGATCAGTACTAAAGCATTTATAATGGCATTTATAAAGTGGTTGCTAATGCCAATTAATTTGGAAGCGATGCTTTCTAAATGATGAACAAAGTATTTAGTCATGCTTAACTAATGCCTCATAGTGTGCAGTTATTATAAAGTGTTACCAATATTTCCTAAACATGGGCAAATCTTTCCATGTACCAAATGATACAAAAAAACTGACAAATGTAGAACACTATGACACTGGAATCTGAGAACAACTAGTTGTTAAGTTGGCCTTGAAAGCTTCAAAGTATTGGCTTAAGAGTGCTCAGCAACCCTGAATGATATACACAGATCATAAAACTGGGACTTATCTTAAGACTGCCAAGAGTGTGAATGCTCCTCAGACCCACTAACCATTGTTCTTTAGTACATTTAATTTTACTAATGTGAACCTCATGAGCAAAGTGGGTCTCTTGCAATGGTTGATTGGATGGCACAAAAAGGAAATGAAGTGACACGGATATTTCTGTACTCTCTACCTACTTCCTAAGATCAGATGGATAAAAGACCTCAGATAATGAGTCCTGACATCACTGCTGGGAATGGCAAGACATACCCCTTCTGGACTCCCATGCCTTAAAGTGATACCAGCACAGGAAATGGGCATTATCAGGAAAGTACGGCTATTGTGAAAACTTGTTTGTATCGTTTGTGCCTTTTCTACCAAATATAAACATAAGAACGTTTCAAGGTATTTAAACCTATTTCTGATTTATTTACATTATATTGTATTGTGCAAGGAACAATAGTCAAAAGGCTGTTGTCATATCTCATCAGAGTTCAGAGCTGGAATGCATTATTTGTAAAGGAAAAATACAGCATATCGGGGGGACACAAAAATAACGAAAATTAAAAAAATTGTATATTTCCCAGAACATTTCCAAAATTTAAAAACCCTCTCCCTGAGACACAGTCCCACCACTCTTTCCATTGTTCAAAACCATTCTGAAACTCTTGCAAAGTGATAGCCTACAGTGCCTCCGTTGTTTGCTTCTTGACCTCCTCTACATCCTGAAAACACTTTCCTTTAAGGTCTCTCTTCATTCTTGGAAATAAGAAAAAATTGCAGGGTACAAAGTCCAGGAAGTAAGGGTTGGGGATGGAAAACCATTGTCATCCCATTTTTTGTGAGAAACCGCCGCTCACTCAATGCTGTGTGGGTGGGAGCGTTGTCGGGATGCAGAAGCCACTCGCATGATCGCCACAATTTGGATCATTTTCTCTGCACTGCATCACACAATCACTTGAGCACTTCAAGGATGCCACTTGGCCAAATGATGCAGAGGGCAGTCTACTACCTGCACTTGTCTGGAGAGGTGCAAGTCTATGGAACTTGCACCTCTCCAGCCTCCAGAAAAAAATTCTTGTTATTTTTGAGTCCCCCCTTGTATATTTAGGCCAGAAGAAAATGAATAAATATTCTCCAAAATCTACATTCATCTACAGTTTAGTGTCCTGATTGGGTAATGTTCATTCTAGACTCTCTACAAGCCAAAGTGCCAGAGTGGGGCCAGGATTCAGTTATTCTGGGCTGTCATGGAATAAATTAAACAGAAAATTTAATAAATGCCATTTTTGAGGTACACTATGCGTAACAATATAAAAAAAAAAACAACTGTATGTTGCATTCTCTGATGTTGGCTTTGGAAATCCTAGTGGATTATTAAAACTCTTTCTCATTGCTACCATTGTATTTTATTTTAGATTTTTCCCTTTGTGAGAAACTAACACAGTATTTAGTTGTAGTAGATCGAATTTCCATAATGCTCATTTTGTACCTTTGCAAAAGCTATCTTTTGATAATAAATGTACCTCTGTGTTTATGTAAGAATTTCTGTGTCTTCATGGATTGCTATAATCCATAGTTTCAGACTGAAGTGCTACTGCTTTTGGAAATTCTTGACGGGTACACATTTGAACATTTCTTCTGTGGATCACCTAGAGAGTAATGGGCACAAGGAACGCACTAATTGGGACGCAGAAACATGTTACAGTATACAATTAATACATCACAATCATTTTAGGCAGATTTTTTGCTTTATGTGGAATTTGATATGAATCATGTTATATCTAGTGCTACAGGAATGTCTGTATGGTTTTAAGCCTCGAGATTTGTCTGACAAATGTATTAGTTCCACTGTGTCTGATCTTGCTGACTTTATAAGGGGCCTAAAGTTGAAATAGCTAAATCTGGGGAGGACTCTGTTGAAGGCTGGAGCCTCTGCCAAAAGGTTTACTGATTGCAGATGTAGAAAAGCTTCATATTTTAAGGAAGGGCAGAAGGTTTGGATTGCTATGCAGGACATCTGGTGGAGGATTCCGTATCTTAAATTGGATCCCATTTTATTATTCTCGATAAGATCTTAAAGAAAACAGGGCCTGGAATCCTATAAATAAGCCTTATATAATTGTTTATAAAATCTACTCCATGTTTCAGGTTTCTCCGTTAAAACCTGTATAAACATGTTCACGACATGTCCGTGAGAATACAGCATTAGCTTTTAAAGGGTCGTGTCAATGACGTCATGTGACACAATTTCCTGGGGAATGGCCCAACAACCAGGACTCACATCCTAGCAACAGCTGCTCAAAATGGCAGCCCCGATGCATAAATGAAACGGTGCTGCAGTAAAGCAAACACATAATGATAATGATTATTAACCTATGCCTAGAGACAATAACTTATAACAATAAACATACAAGAAGACTCACTGATGTCCAAAATGACTTGGAAAGAACATTTATACAGGGCAAAAAAATATTGTTTTGATCAGAATCATAACATATATACATCCCATTCTACGTTTTTCTGCATGTATTATACTGAGGAGACATGCAAGTTGAACATTATTGCACTATGCACACTATATAGAGTGTACACATAACAATAATCTCAAACTTAACTGGTCCAAGAAGAGTTTGAAATACATGAAAACAATGATCATAAGAAATGTAATAAAGAAGGAGATATATAGTCCATCAGACTCGGTTGTTTAGCTAATAGCTAAGCTGTGGCAATAGCTCATCCAGATACTGCTTAAAAGTTATGAAGGTGTCTGTCTCCACTGCATTCCTCAGGAGTTTGTTTTCAGATTCCCACAACTCTTTGCATAAAGAAGTGATTCTAGACTTCAGTGCTAAATTCACTTCCCCTTAATTTCCATGGATGTCCTCGAGTATGTCATTCACCCTTAAGCTGAAAGAATTCTACTGGATCTACTTTATCAATGGCTTTGAGGATTTAAAATATCTGGATTAGGTCGGCACACAGTCTCCTCTGCTTGAGACTAAACAGCTTTAATTCTCTGAGTCTGTCACAGAACAACATGTCCTTAAGTGCACTTGGTTGTTGTTGTCGGCTGCTAACCTCTGGATAGCTTTAAGTGTTGATCTGTCATCTTGTAGATTGGTGACCAGATACAGTCTCACTAGTGCACTATACACTGTAGTGTGAGTATAACATCTCTTGATTTATTTTCCAACATTTTTATGATATTACTTAACAGTTTTATTTGCCTTTTTACTAGCTACTACACATTGTTATGATGACAAAAACGTAAACACCTAAATCCTTTTCAGAGGTTTCTTCCTTTAGGACAGTGTTTTCCATGCTGTATTTATTAGCGACGTGGGCACTAAAGTCGTCAGATCGCAACCTAACTGACCACTAATTGCTGATTCTGGAAAGACACAAGACAGCGCTTTCCTCCACCATCATCAAAACACCAAATGCTAGCAAGTCTCAAAGAAACAGAGTGTTAAATTCCTCCATTATGGCTTATAATATTTGCCAACAATACCAACAAGAGAGATTGGAAATATGCATTGATACAGCGCGTTGCCTCACCCACCACATGACAAACCATCTCAGGATCCCAAATTAGGACTCGAGTGCAGCAGTGCAGCGAGTGACACCTCAGCACCAGACTAGTTCGAATGGAATGGTACAGTGGGAGGTTTTTTACAGTGGCTGGAGTGCCAATTCTGCCACAAGCCCCCAAGTTTTCCTTGTAAGCTGAAGGACCTGCTTGCAAGGCTGGATGCAGATTAATGTCATACCCAGGATGGAACAATTGCAGGTTAAGGGCCTTGTTCAAGGGCCCAACGAAGTGGAATCACTTCTTGCATTTATAGGATTCAAACCAGCAACCTTCCAATTGATGGCGCAGATCCCTAACCTCAGAGCCACCGTTCCGCCTATGTCAACTGGTACTCTTCTTTAAAAAAAAAAAAAAAAAAAAGACCTAATACCCTATTGAAACTATTCAAGTGGTGGTTATGTGTATATAGCACAGTATACCATCCTCATAATGCCTTATTCAGAATTGGTTCACACCTCCGTACTAGTAATTCTGGGTTAGGCCCCAGTCCCCAGTCCCCAGTGATGCTTACTTAGGTCTGGATATACACATACAGTATCTATACAACATGCACGCATTTTACCTGCTTTCTATTTCATTAACTAGTTTAAACTAATAAAGGTTTTGGGTAGAGGATGTGATAAAAACCCAGGGAGGGAAGGTGCTTCTGAACATTTTCTTTTCATAATAGAAAAAAGAAAACAAAAATCAGAAGTTTGAGGAATAAAAGAACAGTGACAGAATCACAATCTAACAGACCATTAGTGGTCTGAATGCCAAGAAGAGCAAACCACACCAACATTCGAAACCAGAATATAAAACCAAAGTTGCAGTCAGGAAGCGGATCAAAGGGTCTAAATCGAATTTGTTTTTTTGCCCCTAACTAATGATAAGTTGTATGAACAGATTTTTTTTGCAAAGTCAGTCCAATGCTTAGATAACACGATGCTGTGCATCTCCATCTGTAACATAACCGGTTACAGGCATAAGTGGATGTAAACTATATGGCCGTAGCCATCAAACAATTCCACAACATGCCAGTACCTATGGCAAAACCACAATACAAAATGGACCCAAGGATAAAAAATAAACGAGCAGAAATAAATGAAACAAATTAAATCTGAAGGGTCAAAAATGAGGATTCATCACAGGATGCACACTATATTAGATAAGTATATTAATTTCTTTCTTGTACACCACTATGGATAGACAAGAAAGGGCTTGCATGTAGACATGTAGATAGGTTGGGAGGTACAGGGAAAGTCATGACAGGGCACAATGGTTAGTGGTTTACAGGAATACTCCACCCAAAATTGACACTTTTTTTTTAATATGTTACTTTCCTCATGTTACGATTTTTGCTCAGAGTAACGAGGGTAGACAGGATAAGGAATGAGTATATCAGAGAGACAACACAGGTACGCCAGCTTGGTGACAAAGTGAGAGAGAGGCTAGATTGAGATGGTTTGGGTATGTGCAGAGTAGAGATGAGGGGAAAGAATGCTGAGAATGGGACCATCAGGCAAGAGGAAGGCCAAAGAGGAGGTTTATGGATGTGGTGAGGGAGAACATAAAGGCAGTATGTCGGGCAGAAAATGATAGAGATAGAAGGAGATAGATGAACTGCAGTTGTGACCCCTAAATGAGAACAGCTGAAAGAAGAAAACTTACCTCTTGCAATTTATAGCGATGACTGAGAAAACATTTTGTCACTGAAGAATGGAGATATCAAATGATCATATCAAAAAGTCCATTAAAAAAAAAAAAATCTTACGTTACTCATGTCACATAATCCACATGTCAAGTCATCCAGTTATACACAATAGGCAAAAAATAGGCAATTTTTGCTAAAATACTGTTAAATAAAAACTGCAGCGGTACATGTAGAGGAAACACATTCACATTGGAACAAGCTTTAAAACTGAAGGCAGAGCTTTTGACCAGTGAAAGAAGGGGTGAGACAGATCTTCATCTCAACAGCTCGATGTGCATGCGTTCATGTGACATGAGTAAGGGGAGATTTTTTTATATTGTTTGCTTTGATTCAGCGTTGGCCTCCTTAGAAAACAAACTTTTTAATGAAATGGGTATCTCTGCTATTTTTTCTCAGCCACCAATATGAATCACACTGAGTAAAACATATTATTTTGGGGTGCAGTATTCCTATAGCCTTCTTAGCATTAGACTTGGGAGTTACTCAAGGCTGCGAAAACCATGCTAAAAGTGATAGTCCCAAGTGTCACTCGGACAGCTGTACTGATGCGTCTTGTGTAAGGGTTAGAACCAAGAAGTACTCGGGCTGTAAAAGTGCAGTCAGTGCTGCTGTTCTTTGGCGAAATTGTCTGAGTGCAGGCTTTCCGTAATTATGAAATATCTATACTTTACCAACAATGAAGACTTTGATGAGAATACCCATCCAACACCCAAACTGAAGAAAATTTGGGACATATACTAGGCCATTGTGGCAAAATTTCAGAGCGTTTACATTCAGCATCGATAAGATTCACATGACTTATAAGAGCAGACTGTCGTGGATACAGTACATTGCATCAAAAAGAGCAAGATATGGCATAAAGCTTTCTGAGCTTTCTGGATGTAAAACAGGATACATTTGGAATTTAGTTCTCTACACAGGGAAAGGGACAGTGCTTGATCCGAAATAAAGTTAGTACAGTGTTGCTATGTCATCAGTGCTTACTTTGAATGATGCTCTGCTTGGTCAAGGTTACTGTGTAAGTGTTATAGTTTTTAAACTATATATCACCAGAGCTATTTGACATTGTGGTAAAGTGAGGTCCACTGCTGTCTGTCATTTTAAATAAATAATTGCTGCACTCGTGTCTTGGTAGGAGGAGGCTTTGTAGCGTGGCGGGAGCGGTTCCCGGTGTCAGGGATGCCAGGGGCAACGACCCGGCCGGGACGCCGTGAGGGACTGGAAGAGGGTCAGAGCCCACCCTGGATCACGTGGGGGCCGCCTTCCTGGTTGCTTTGGGGGCCACGGGTACAGGGCATGGAAGCTCCACCCTGTAGGGGCCCGTGGTCACCGCCAGGAGGCGCCCCAATGCCTTGGGGACCTGTTACCCCAGCACTTCCGCCACACCAGGAAGTGCCTGGGGGAAGATTTAGGACGGCACCCGGAGAGCTGCCGGGAGGACAGCCAGCACTTCCGCCACACTGGGGCGTGGCCAGAGGAGGAATGTCGGGAACACCTGGTGCTCATCCGGGGACTCTATAAAAGGGGCCGTCTCCATTCATTCGAGGCTAGAGTCGGGTGGAAGGAGGACGAGGCAAGAGAGGAGAGTGGAGGCGGCCCGAAGAAAGGCATTGTGGCCAGGACTGTGACTTTGGGGTTTGTGCACGTGACTTTAATTGTAAATATTGTAAATAAACGTGTTTGTGGGTGACATGAACGTGTCTGCCTGTCTGTGTCCAGGTCAACTTCCACACCGGGCACGATGCGGGAGTGAACGGCCCCACACTGAGTGCACAGGTGTGGAATCATTCGTGACCCTAATTGGCTCCGGGAGCTGCTAATCATCACAGCTGTGCCACATCCCCATTTTAAAAGGGGAAGTGTGAGTGCGAGAAGGAAAATCAGCATCGAGAAAGAAAATTAAAAAAGAAAAGAGAACAGAGATTGAAAGACTGGAGAAAAAGCAGGCAGGAGAAAGAAGGAAACAAGCCGGTGAAAAGATTGTAAGCAGGTTGTGGGAGTGAAGCCCTAGGAGGAGCGAGTGGCCATCGCTCAGGAGGGGACTGTGGGTCGCTCCTGTTGAGTGTATTTGGGAGCAGCAGTGACCATTATGCTCTGGAGGTACTCTCGCTGGGAGGAGCCTTTGAGATGGCAGCGGTGGGAGTAGAGCGTCCACACCAGGTGGAGCCTGGATTGGCAGCGGTTCAGACAGAGCAGTTCTTGGTGGTTGCATGGAAGCCATGGGATTGATAGTGGGGAACATGTGCCAGAAAAGTTGGATGCTGGTCGGAATCTCTCCGGGCTTGGGGTCTGAATAGGATAAGCACCAGGGCTTATCAGATTTTAAAATGAGTTTTCTGCACTATGTTGTTTTAACCTCGTTTTTAATTGATTTTTCTATCTGTTGATTTTAGCCTCCACAAGAACACTTTTTCATGGATTATTTATTTGACAATTCGGATCACTGCTCTTTTTGGAACACTTTGATTTTGAGTTGCTTTTAATAAAAGCACCTTCCCCTTGCTTCATGTGGTGTCCTCATTTGTAGAGCTCATCCCGGTCATGACTATCGATGGTGTTGGGTTCAAGAGGCTCCTTCACCATCTCAGACATCTTGCTGCAAAGACAGGCAGATGCATATGGAAAAGTGAGTCCTCACCATCATGGCATGCCTGAAGACTTTGGCAGAGCTAAATTACAGCGAGGTGTGATAGTGGCTTGGCAAAAGTGTAAAGTGCTTGGGCTGAAATGGAAAGACAAGAAAGATGTTTGCCTTCTCAGCACTGTACAGGCAAAAGGCAACAAGCAGGTTACGAAGCCTTGTGCTGTGGTCGTCTACAATAGCACAGTGGGCTGCGTTGATCGCGTGGATCAAGAATTGACTTTCTATCCTGTTATGCGGAGGCAACAAAAGAAATAGTACAAAAAGATATTTCATCATCTGGTGGAACAGTGCCTTTGGAATGCATTCATGTTATACAAACAAAAAGCTGGCAAAACTGTATCTCATGCAAACTTTACATGCCAGCTTGTAGAACCAATCATTGTCACGCACTACTGCTAAAGAGACACGGTCGACCCAGCTCATCACGGATCAATCCAGAGTGTCTTATTGGTAGACATTTTATTGCTTATACACCTCCAAAAGAAAAAAACAGAATTCAACTCGTATCTGTGTAGTGTGCTGGTCAAAAACTGATAAATCTGGAAAGAAAATCAGGAAAGAAACACACTATTACTGTGACATTGGATCGTGTCTTTCACTGTGCTTTAACATTTACCACACTAAGGACTCATTTTGAGATTTTTACTGTTTTGGCATTATTAGTAGTATTATTATTACTGTTATTATTTTTGTTATTATTGTTCATTTCATATTATTATTTTTATTCATCATTACTATTATTATTTGTATCATTATTATACTGTTGAGATTTAATAAAAATGTAATTTTTCATGCCAAAAAAAATATTTTTTTGGAATAAAATGTAACGCTAAGGAGGTTAATGAGGCACTGGGTGGGCACTTCTCATATTTCTTAAGGACAGTATAGGCCAACAAAGAAACCCACCAAATGTCAATTAGCAAAAAAAAAAGAGCAGACAGTGCAGAGGCCAACTAAGGGCACTCATGGGATAGCCACAGTGGTATGTTATTAGCCCAAATGTGACACTGACCTGGAAGATAATGGCCCTTCTCTGACCGAGCACAATAAATTGTAAGTCACTGAGATTTGAGGTAAAGGTATGGTGATGGGAAGGCCTGCAATTTTGAGAGACACAGAAAATTGGTGTAAAAATTAGTTTTTTGTCAATAACTTAGTGGGAGCAAATGGAAAGTCACCCCACTGCTCAGTTAGTGTCTTATGCATATAGACAGATAAGATTTAAAAGAAACACGCATCTGGTGTGAGAGAGACAGAGAGAAAATCAGGAGGCTTTCAAAAACGTGTAGCTGTAGGCCATTTAGAATTATTCATTGCATTCAGTATTAAAAATTCAACCTAATTGGGGGATCATGAGTTGCATGGCTTTAAAAATGAATAGAATTCCCTTTATGTCATTGAATATGCTGTGTATTTAAATATGATTTAGGGTCTTCCTGATTTCTGAAGAGGAGGAAAAGCAAAAATTCACTTTCTTCTGCCTTTGGCAGCTCTTCCTTTCACCATTGCTTTCCTGTTATCAGTGTCTTGTTAGGAGGTTGACAGAATTTCAGTCTGTGGCCCACTGTAAGTGCTCGAGTGCAGACTTAAAGACCATATCATAATTTAAATATGATGTCAGGTTCTGTTTTTTTCCTTCTCTGTTATGCTAATTGAGCGTGAATTCATATTTGCCCCTAGTACTGGAGAGTAGCAACGTGTTGCATGTTATTCTGACATACAAGTAAGAATTTCACTGTACTCTGTAAACATCATTAAATCTAAACTGGGGTTGGCTTCCCAAAAGCATATTGCAAGGTCCATCTTTAGAACAATGACCAGCCTATGAGTCTTTTCCAAAAGGCTCTGATCCTCACAGGAATAATTGAAGCAGGTTTTTGTGAACAAGGTTTGGGAGAAGAAACACCGTCAAAGATCGTGCAAAAGTTTGTCAAAGGTCTCGCAGAAATTAAAAGCTGATCTGTCATCAAGCCTAAAGAAGAATCAGAAGAATGAAAGCTCAGGGTCTTAACCAGAAAATCGATAAAAAAAATGCCCCAGTAACAGTCGAAGTTTCTTTTCTTTTTTAATGTAGAAAAGAAAATTGGATTTATTGTAAACCAAGGTACAGTTAAAAAGTGATATTTCTTATGAATATTTTCCATAAAAATGTTAAGAGTGTTATAGTTATCATTTTTTCCAGGTGGCACAGGCTTTTATCAATTTCTCTGTGCTTACTCATAATACTTATTACTTGTTCTTGTACGCATATCCAGTTACATCTTTAGGTTGTCCATTCATCCATCCATTATCCAACCCACTATATCCTAACTACAGGGTCACGGGGGTCTGCTGGAGCCAATCCCAGCCAACAGAGGGCGCAAGGCAGGAAACAAACCCCGGGCAGGGCGCCAGCCCACCGCAGGGCACACACGCACACACCAAACACACACTAGGGACAGTTTAGAATCGCCAATGCACCTAACCTGCATGTCTTTGGTCTTTAGGATGTCTTAGTGATGGAAAAAAATGAAAGAATGAATGTCCATACAGTATTTTCTTTCTTTCTTTCTTTCTTTCTTTCTTTCTTTCTTTCTTTCTTT
>JANRMT010062791.1:143516193-143529038 GCA_026402145.1 Polypterus bichir lapradei
TTTCTTTCTTTCTTTCTTTCTTTCTTTCTTTCTTTCTTTCTTTCTTTCTTTCCCATTATTTTGTTTGTGCTCCTTAACCTCTACCTTCTAAAAAAGGCTAAATTTATTCTTCTTCTTTCCAAATCCTTTCATCTTCTTCCCCAGTCTTTTCATCTTTTTCCCCAAAGTCTTTCGACTTTTTGCACAAGCCTTTCATTTTTTAACCCAGACCCTTTGTCTTCCCACGCATACCCTTTAATTCTTTGCCAATACCTTTTAAGTAACAGTCAAAGTTTCTATCAGCAGATTCTGCTAACCAAGACATTATTGAGCAGACCCATATACCCTCTGACTTGTGACATCACAGATTGTAAACTCAGGTTGTCCTGAACAGCTATGTAGCTAACATGGAGTGAGTGCTGGTATATACGGCAGAGAATCAGCTTAAACTTTTTATTCCAGACACTATTTTAGTGTTGATTTCATCTGATTTGATCAAATGGTGCAGAAAAGGGCAGGGGATGTACAGTTCATTCACACTAATATACTGTATGTGAATGAGCAATGGTAAAAAAAAAAAATCACATTCCAATTAAATGTAAAGTGTGTAGCCCAGACATTCACATACTGACTGTCAGAATTCAGCCTCATTACTCTCTACGGAGATTAAAACATTACAAAAATTTAGACAAGAACAGGCCATTCAGCCCAACAAAGCTCACCAGTCCTACCCACTTAATTCTTCCAAAATGACTTCAAGTCGAGTTTTGAAAGTCCCTAAAGTCCTACAATGCTGTCTAACACACTACTTGGTCACTTATTCCAAGTGTCTGCTGTTCTCTATGTGAAGGAAAACTTTCTAATTTTTGTACGAAATTTACCTTTAACAATGTTCCGACTGTGTCCTCGTGCTCTTGATGAACTCATTTTAAAATATCAGACTTGATCCACTGGACTAATTCCTTTTAGAATTTTATTCACTTCTAATATGTCTTCTCCAAATCTTTGTTTACTTAAACTTTAAAGGCTCAGCTCTTTTAATCTTTCCTCAAAATTCATCCCCTATAGCCCTGAAATCAGCCCAGTTGCTCTTTTCTTGACTTTTTTAGAACTGTAATGTCTCTTTTGTAGCTTGTAGACCAAAACTACACACAGTACTCCAGATGAGGCCTTACCAGTGTGTTGTAAAGCTTGAGTATAACCTCCTAGGACTTGTACTCTATACATCAAGGCGCTATATAACCTTGCATACTGTTAGCCTTCTTAATGGCTTCTGAACATTGTCAGGAAGTTGATATTGTCGAATCCACTACGACTCCTAAATCTTTCTCATAAGGTGTACTTTCAATTTTCAGGCCTACCGTTGTGCATTCAAATCTAAAACTTTTACTTCCTAAATGTAGTACTTTACATTAACTTACATTAAATTTCATTGGCCATAAATCTGCCCAAGCCTGTATGCTGTCCAAGTCTCTCTGTAATGTTTCAACCCATTTTAGCTTATCTGACAGTTTAACTGGCTTAACTTAACCAAGTTAACCACATTAACATTCTCTGAGAGCAAATTCTCCCAACCATTCATGAACAGTCTGGTGACGAACAATGCCTTTTCCAGCATGATGGTGCACCGTGCCATAAGGCAAAAGTGAGAACTAAGTGGCTCAGGGAACAAAACATTGAAATTTTGGGGTCCATGGCCAGGAATCTCCCCAGGACCTTAATCCCACTGAGAACTTGTGGTCAACCCTCAAGATGCGGGTGGACAAAAACTTACAAATTCTAACAAACTCCAAGCATTGATTATATAAGAATGGGCTGTCGTCAGTCAGGATTTGGCCCAGAAGTTGATTGACAGCATGCCAAGGCGAATTGCAGAGGTCTTGAAAAAGAAGGGCCAACACTGCAAATATTGACTCTTTGCATAAACCGTATGTAATTGTCAATAAAAGTCTTTGAAACTTATGAAATGCTAGTAATTATACTTTGTCAGGGATGCCGGGGCGATGACCCGGCCGGGATGCCATGAAGGACCGGAAGGGGGCGTGCGCCCACCTGGGATCACGTGGGGGCCACCACCCTGGTTTCTTTGGGGGCCACGGGTTGAGGGCTTGGAAGCCCAACCCTGTAGGGGCCCATGGTCTCCGCCAGGGGGCGCCCCGATGCCTTGGGAGCCCTGGACCTCAGCACTTCTGCCACACCAGGAAGTGCTGGGGGGAAAGAGAAGCAGGGACACCCGGAGTTCTTCCGGGAGTACAGCCGGCACTTCCGCCAGACTGGGGCGTGTCGGCGGGTGATTGCCGGGGAGCACCTGGAGCACATCCGGGTGTGGGTAAAAGGGGCCGCCCAAAGAAGAAGGCATTATGTGGCCAGGACTTTGTGGGGCTTGTGTGTGCACTGATTTTTGTAAATAGACATTGTAAATAAACGTGTGGTGGTGGAAAAACAACATGTCTGCCTGTCTGTGCCCGGGTAACGTTCACAACTTCAGTATACCATAGAAATATCTGACAAAAAGATCTAAAAACACTGAAGCAGCAAACTTTGTGAAAACCAACACTTCTGTCATTCTCAAAACTTTTGGCCACGATTGTACATTGGGGGTCTATCGCACACTCGTAAAATAGGGCCTCTACCCCTAATGTTTTCCAGTCGAATCCAGCCTACGTTGGAGTTCATCATCTCACTGAAGAAGATATGCATTTAAATGTTTTATGTAAATGGCAACTGCTCTCCTTTTCCTTTTATAATTATGTCATAATTATGTTCAGCTATATACAACTCCAACTCACTTGTTTAATTTTTGATATCTCTGAGTTTTCAGAGTTACCAACCAGCTCTGCAAGGACCTGAAAATGGTTTGACACTTCTGTTTCTGGGGATGGTGCCTTGCATCTTATGACTGTGGCCCACCTATCTCTACATGTCTGGTCCGAAGTCTCCTCCCACACCCCTTTAGGAGTGAACACCATCTTCATAAAAGACATGTGGGTCAGGTCCGCCAGTGCTCTACTGCAACAAAGGCCAGCCAGATCCTCCTCACATTCAGAGACCCTGAGCTCGAGGTGCTGGATAAACTGACATCTTCTGCTGATATAGCCTTCAAGGATGACTGACTTCTCCAAGCTCCTCTCCAAAAAGTCCAGCATCCAAGGGGACTTACACTGTACTGACCTCATTTGAAAAATTTGGATTTGGATTCCAAAACTGCTCAACCCCTTTTTAATTAGAAGTAAAGGATATATATTGTTAAAATTAATATCAGATTAAATAGCAAGTACAATTATTTAACACCTTCTGGCTCCTTAAACCCATGTAATACACACCCCCTCAACTGCATACTGTGCGTCTTCCTGCGAAGTTATTAAAGTTTACTTTTCAGTCTGTTTTAATTGCTTTGTGTTCCTTTTATTACTTCCTTACTTTCAATTTCACTGCCTACGCTGTTTTATTACTGAACCCTTACAATGACACCTTCTTAATTGCACTAACTCTCCTGAGTGTTAAGACCTGTTGTGTTTTACACACTACTTTCTTTTTATTAGAAAAACTTGCTTAATGAATATCCACCACTAGTTAGTTACTCTACTTGTTTACTTGTCTATTTCTGCCTCTCATTGCCTCTGATCGCCAGTCCCTCGCTACACGCCAGTCTATATTACCATCGAGCCCTTCTCTTTACCACTTTCAAGTCAGCAGCTCTACTCAAATAGTCTTTATATACCTAAATGTCCCCCCACTAAGGAATCACTCTTACTTTAAAATATTCATTGCTACAACACTAGATATTTACTTATGGACATGCAAGTTTCTCCAACTGTTTTCTGCGCTGCCACATCCCTTGCCTTGCCTCAATTTGCAGATGCCATTTTTTAATATAAGTAACTTTTCCAAATGCTTTTCCCAATGCTCAGCTACCTATATCCTGTGTGAGTGGAAAAAAAACAAAAGGGAAAAAAAAACCTTTAAAAATTTCCACATGTAGTGACTACAAACAAAGTTTTTAGGATCAAAATTCACAGCAGTAACACAAAAACACTTCTTCCATTGCGACTCAAAAAAACGACATCAGCATGTCAGTCTCAGTCTCCAGTCACCTCCTTAATCTCCAATCACCTTAAGTGACAAGTCATACCTTCTTGATTAATGTTTATATTCCTCTCTCTGCAAATGGGGATTCAGCAACAGACATGACTCACTCCATTACCAACAATGTAATAATGAATCATTCCAACAATGGAATGGTGGTGGCTTCAACTAGACGGACTTTGGAAGGAACAATGTCACCATGTTCAACTTCAGTCAGCTGTGTGGACACAACAACTGAACCTGCTTTATTTACAGTAAATGCTGAAACCTTCACTTGTGAACTTGTGACACAACTGGGCAGACTTGATAACATTGGGCTCACACTTACAAGATGGCAGCAGCTCTCTTATTATTCAAGTCAGAAGCTCCTGTGTGTATTTCAGGGGTTGTTGTTTGTTATAATATTTACATTTTTCTTGAGCTTCTGTATAGTCTTATTTTCCCTTGAAAACAAATGAAGTATTATCCATCCATCCATCATTACACAGTGACTTTCATATCTATCTATCTATCTATCTATCTATCTATCTTTCTAATAGTACCCAGTCCAAAATGGTGGTGTGCACAAATAAGAACAAAATGGCATTGTATAAAACACATTAGAATAGTACAGTATTTAAAAATTAAATCAAGCATATTTTAATGTCTTTAAATAAACATTTTCAAAAAACTGACATCATCATAAGACATAGTAATATTTTAAACCCTTAAATGAATGAAAATGGTCCAAGAACAGATAAAAAAAAACTGTAAAAACATATAATGAATGCAAATTTTAACAGCCCTTTAACTAGCAGCATGGTAAATCTAACATAATTTACTGTATATGCTCCCTGTTATGTAGTGTTATGTATTCATCTTGATTTGTAAAATATCAAGGGGTATCCTGTTATTTCTTATATTGTAAAGGGCATGGTTATGTGTGCATGTGTAATATAAAAAGGGGGTGTTTCAGTTTTGTGAAATAAAGTTTTCCTGTTGTTCATCACCCTGTGGGATTGGTTGTATTTAGACATATACAGAAGATACGAATATATAACCCTTCCCAATTAACTTATTCATTGCTAAGTGTTATGATTTGGCTTTTGATTTCAAATATTCGTATCCCCTCTAATAATTATGTTTAATTTTTGTTTAAATGTGTTTGTAAGGAAATTTGAAAACTAGTCATGTTCTCCTGTAGCACCATTTTGCTTTTGTTCCCTGTTATTAAACAGTTGCTAGGCAAAAGTATGCAGTGTGGGCGATGTGTGACGTCACTACAATGACAGTGTAACGATCAGTATTATGCACCTCTTGGATGTCCAAGTTTGTGGCTACATCCCTAAAGTCTGAGCGTTCATTGCTATTATTATTAATAGTGTATTTTCTGAATATGAATTCTTTTGAGAATTTTAACTATACTAATGAATTTTATTAACTTATGAATTGGCAATGTGAAATTAGTTCCATTCTGGCTTTTGACGAGGCTTATTATTTCTCCATTTAGATTTTTGGTGACACAACCTGAGCTTGTTTATTAGTTCATGATTTCTCTCGGCTGTGGCGTCCTCTTTTACCTACAATAGGCCTCCTATTTCCACTCCTATTCAAAACTGTGCTTCAGAAACTGGCTATATTTTGAACCATCCCCATCAACAGACAGCAGTCACTCCATGACAATTCTTTACAAATTTAAAATACTAAGACTGACTATACAAAAAGATAGATTTTTTTTAGAATGAGAAGCAGTAATTTGCTAATTAAAATAAAATTATTAGGTTGTAGCGGTGTCTTATATCAACAGCCTATGAAGGTCACAATAGCAGAGGGCTGTGATATATAAGCTTAATATTTATTTGTACTTAAATTTTGATTCCCCATTTCTGTTCTTTGGTAATTTTTATTAGTAAGAATCATGACTACTTGCTTTTAAATTTGACTATAAGTCCTGTATTTGTTGAAAGAACATCAAAATTTGTGACCGCCTAAGACAGGAGACCATTTTCACGGGTGCCATATTAATTAGACCAATTAAAAAGCAATTCCAATACACTCAATAACTACAAATAGGAACAATATTAAAAATATTAGGTGCCTGATTTTGTACCTATTTATATGCTTTTGCTTAATAAATTATGATGTCATGTTTACTTCAAATTACTTTCACATCTTTGTTTCATTCACATATGAATGAAAGTATTGTCAACTGGCTGGTTTTCAATAAACTTGTGATACTTTTTACTATGTGGCTTTGGCATGCAGTTAGCAAAGAAGTACTTTTTATACAAAGTGACCAACTAGTAATGGTTTGGAGAAAACACTCAAAGTAGCAAATATGATAAATATTCACATTGCAAAGTTGCTGATAAATTGTAAGAATTCATTATTTTCTGAAAACTGATTCAGCATTTGCTTTTGTGTTTCATTGTGTGGACCTGAGTCACTTCACCAGCTAGTGGTCCATTAACACAAGATTGAACAAAACTGAACTACTGTGACTTTTGGTTTGCTATGGATTAAACAGTTTGCTAAAGTTAAACTTACATTTTACACACTAGAATATAAGAACGGTTGTGACGAGAACAGGCCATTCAGCCCATCAAGCTTGTCCATACTATTCACCTACAATGTCCAAAATAAAATCAAGTTGAAACATCAAGATTCCCAAAGTTCTACTCTCTATCATATTACTTGGTAATTTATTACACATGTCTGTGGTTCTTTAATGTGAAGAATACTTTCTAACATTTGTGCAAAATCTGCCCTTAACAAATTTCAAACTGTGTCCATCTGCTTTTATTTATTTTTATTATTAAGTATTTATTTTGAATAACAGCTGGGATCCACTGTACTAATTCCTTTAATAACTGTAAACACCTCAGTCATGTCATATCTTAATCTGCATTTACTTGAACTGAAATGTTTCAGCTCCTTCAATCTCTCCTAATAACTTATACCTCTCAGACCTGGAATCATGCCTAGTTGCTCTTCTCTGGACTTACTCTAGCACTGCTACTTCTTTTCTGTAATATGGGGCCCAAATTTGAACACAGTAATCCATGTCAGCCTCATTAGTGAATTATAAAGCGTAAACATTACCTCCTTTAATTTATACTATACACATTGGAATACACTGTATTATCTTAACATCCAATTTGCCTCCTTAATCACTTCTGTATGTTGTCTTGATGTAGACAGTGATGAGTTCACTATGACTCCTAGGTCCTTCTCATAAGGCTACTTTCAAGTTTCACACTTCCCTTTGTGTATTCAAATCGAACACTTTTACTACCTATATGTAATACTTTATTTATCTTACATTAAATTTCATCTGCCGCAACTCTGCTCAACCCTATATGTTGTCCAAGTCCTTGTGTAACAACTTAGCTAATTCTACATTGTATGCTCTTCATCTTAGCTTGGTATCATCTGTAGACTCAATCAGCTTATTGATTATATTCTTGTCCATATATATATATATATATATATATATATATATATATATATATATACACACAGGCAGTCCCCAGGTTACGTACAAGATAGGGACTGTAGGTTTGTACTTAAGTTGAATTTGTATATAAGTTGGAACAGGTACATTATTTTAATAAATGCTATTGTTGACCGACTGTAACCAAGTGCTCTGCCAATGAATGATGGAGTTTCACCTCTCTGACCTTTTTATTATTTCTACTTTATTTTCAATGGTGATGGTTTTTCTCTTCTTTACTGTATCACCAGCACTTGCATCTGATTTGTGTTTCAGAGACATTGTTGAAGGGTGAAGACAAAAGGTTAAGATGAGCTCTTCTGCACAGCACTGTCCACGCTATCACAGCAGGAAGGCACCCGTCGTCAACACGTCTGATGTACTGACAACAGACAACTTCCTGCTATGTGCGTAACAGTACAAGCAGGCATGCTATTGAGAATGAATGGTGGCGGTGAGGGGCGGTTCACTAACAGCCCACCACACAGTCACCTCCACTACAGTCCGCCCACCGAGAACGAACACGGTGTGGCCAAAGGCAGGTAGTGAATCGCCCACCACCACCCCCATTCAACAAGCAGCCACCTGAGGCACACTACAATGCTACCCCCCGCCACCCCATTTACCCTCAATGGCCTCTGTTCAGCCACAACCGGGTCACCGCTTGCAGCATCACCAGCTACCCACCGAGAATGACCAGGGCAGCCGTGTGTGGTGGGCAGGCAGTGAAACGCCCCCCCCCCCGCTCCATCCAGCCTGCGTCCAGTCAGGAGCAGTAGCTGCGGTGGCATGGTGGGCGGGCAGCAAACCACCCCATCAAGCCTCCGTCCTGCACATGAGCGATAGCTGTGGACCCAGTGACTATGGACCACGGGTCACCACTTGCCACCGGGAGCTGCCCGAGGGACACTACACTGCACGAGCAGCGAAATCGTCCTCCTCCAGCCTCCATCCACCCACCGGTTGCAGCGTCCCTAGGCTGAAGATGACAGAGCGGCAGTTATTGAGGCACATGCGTCGCAGCTGCGGCCCCATTCGTAAGTCGTAGGTCGGATGTCCATAACTTGGTGACTACCTGTATATATATTTATATATATATACTGTGGCAGATAGGGGGCGCTCTCGCTCCCTTGAACTCCTGTCCATGACTCCAAACAGCAGGTAAAAGTCCAAACTTTGACTTTATTAATATTTCACAGTGCACAAAGCACCCTCTCCTCCACTATACTTATATAATAAACAATACACAATCAATAAACAGTCCTCTAGCTCCCAGACGCGTTGCCACCCTTCCACCCAGCTCAGCTCCCCGTCTGGGAGCTCCCACAGTCCTTTTATATCTCCTGACCCAGAAGTGTTCCTAATCCCCAGTCCATGTGATTCTCAATCAATTTCGGGTCAGGTAAAAATTCTTTTCTTCAACCCGGAAGCCCGTCGCTCTTCCTATGACGAACTTCCGGGTCATAGGGCACGAAAAAGTCTTTGGTCCTCCCTGCAGCTCCCTCTTGGGGCCCCCATGGCATTCAGCAGGGCTGTGCATAAAAACTCCATTGTCCATGATGCCCTGCTGGTCTTCTGGGGACCTCCATGCTGCAAGGAGGGCTCCACCTGGTGGCTTGGGGGTATTGGCCGGGATAAACGGCCGGCCATCCTCCACAATACATACATACATACATACAAGGGACATACAAAAAGTTTCTGCGCTTTTTTAAATTCTGTTTATTAAGAATTTCAAAAACAAATTACATTACTTTTCTACATAGTCATGTTTGTTTGCGAGGCAATTTTCCCAATGTTGTACCAGCTTTTTAATGCCTAATTACTACTCCTCCTGCCTTCACCGTTACCAATGAAAATATTAAAGTACGTAAACATTTTGAATGTCCCTCGGATATGTATGTATGTATATGTGTATATATATGTATGTATGTATGTATGTACTGTAAATATATTGTAGATGTCACATGGGCTGGAGGGCATTCCGGCCAGGAAGGAAACAGGAAGCAGACCTGGAAGGACGAAATGGACGGACAGCCCATGTAAACAAAGAGATATCACTGGGGAGTTTCTATTCCCCAAGGGCAGCAATCCCGGATATCCACGCCCAGTGGGAAGCCTGCAGGCATGCGGGGAAATGTAGTCCAGCAGGGCAGCCCTGCTGGGGTCCCTGGGTGCCATAAGAGGGTGCTGCAGAGAGATAAGCTCCCTATTATAATGGACATCCGTGTGACCCGGAAGTGCTTCCATCTGGCAAGCGCCCTGGCACCGGAAGTAGTCTTGGGTCTGTAATAAAAATGACTGCACTCCTCTATCCAAGCAAGTCAGAGCTGGGAGGTAGAGAGGGAACACTTGACTGGAGGAAGGTAGTGTCATGGTGGTGAGAGAATTATAATAGAGAGAGAGAGAGAGAGAGGCCTATATTTTGTGCTTATTGTGACTCATTTTTGAGGTAATTTGGTTAATAAACACCCTTTATTTGAACCTGGAACTGTGCTTCTGTGTTTGTGTCGGGGTTTGGGCTTGCTGGCCGGGTTTGCTTCACAATATATAAAGAGCAGTGGCCCCAGCACTGACCCCAAAGAGAACAATTATGACGAGAAAGTTTAACATCAGCCAATTCAGAATAAGTTTCCCTCTCCTTAACCCTTCCTGTACTTGAGCCAATGTATACTCCCCTACAGAATTACTATTTCTTTTTAGGTACCACATGAAGGTTTCTTTTTGATTGCTAAACCTTCATGTGGTACCTATTTAAAAACATTCTGAAAAGAAAGATAATTATATATGAGATGCTTTTGTTGCTTCCTCATAGAATTGCAGCATATTAGTGAAACACAACCTTCCTTATCTGAACCCATGCTGAGTATATGCTAATACTTCTATTCTAGACATGTACTGCTTGACATTTTTCGTAATAATTGGTTTAATTGATTTACCCATGATTACATGTTAAGCTTACTGGCCTATAATTACTTGGATCAGCTCAATCACCCTTTCTATACAACAAGATCATATTTGCTTACCCCAAGTCTTTAGGAATGTCCCCAGTGTGCAGAGGTTTTCAAAAAATATGTGCTAAGGGATTACATATGTACTCACTACTCAGCAAGGGTCTGCCCTTTGCTCTGGTGCCAAAAAACTTGGACAGTCCTCAAGACGACATCGATCTTAACAGCTTTGATCGCAGGCTTTGTTTAATAGCAAAAGTCACTGAAGAAATCAGGCACTGTAAAAGAGAGTGATCTTTACTCTGAAACTATTAAATTCATTAAAGCCAGGTTCAGTTTCTGGGCCCAAATATTTTGGGTCTGTTGATTATTTCATGAATCAGTGCTCAAACCAAATTCCTTGAAAACTTTATTATACCAACAAACCTCATGGTTTAAATTCCACAGATATCTCAATTTTGCCTTCTCCCCAAAATCCATGAACCAGACAATCCTGGACTTCCTATTGTTTGTGCTACAACTCAATACTCAGATTTCAGCTTTCGTTGGCAGTCTTATGAGAGGACTTGTTGAAGGTCTACCTTTATATTTAAAATATACTATCCATGCTCTCCTGTTGTTTGACAGCTTTACGTTTCATAGTCCTGGCTGCGTTGCTTTTACCATGGACACCACCTCTCTGTACGCAGTCATTCCTCACAGTGAAGGTCTCATTGCAATCCGATAGGAAGTCAGCAAATATCCAGTCCAGAATCTCCCATAAACACCTTCATTGGACTGACAGAACTGATTCTGATCCTTAATGCTGTCTCTTTTGTAACAACTTTTTTTTTTTTTTTACCAGGTCAATGGAATTGTAATGGGTACTAGAATAAGAATTAGCTATGGCCACATCTTTATTGGCTGGGTGGAAGAATGATTCTTTTCTAGCTACCAGACCTGCACAAATGATATATTAACAATTATGCTAGTATTGCCTCTTGCTCCAGAAGTTAGCTACAGGAATTTAATAACTATTTCTAAAGTTTCCATCTATCTTTCAGTTTCACAGTTGATGTTTTCACCACATAGATATCAGCCTTTATATCAGTTTTAGAGGACAAAAACATCTATAACAAGAACTTACATTCTCTACAGCTCTTTATACCCATGGAATACAAAAACCTCTCTACTTCTTTCATAGTTTTTTAGGCTCCTCTCCTCTGTAGTGATGATGCAGAGTCATGTAATGAAACACTCAAAATGTGGAGTTTCTTCATTGATACAGGATACCTTTCCCATATCATGAACAGAGTGCTCAATCATGTCAGGAGTAGATTTTGTAACATTCACTATTAGAGGAAACCCAATAATGAAACCTGCAACCCACTGGTCCTCCCATTCCATCCTAACACTCTTATCTCTCTCTGTCTCTTACAGGTCATCAATCAAAATGTCCCCATTTTGCAGGCTGATCCTACCATGGGAGTCTTTTTCTAACCCTTCATTGATCTCTTTCTGTCTACCACCTAACCTAAGCAAACTTATCATCCATAGATCACTCCACAGAGGAGAGCCACATTCCTCACCAGGCACTTTGAACCAGGCATGGTGTTATTTACAAATATATAATTAACAATACCCTTGTATCTGGTCCCTTTGGTGAATTCAATATTAAAAGGGCCTCTTGCCAGTCCAGGTGGTTCAGTGAGTGCTAGATGCGGCAACACACTGTCAATGCATGCTCTCACCCCCTTCTCTCTCTCTCTTGCTAGTCAAAAAATCTTATTTACTGCATTTCTTCCAGGAAGTGTCCAGCCATCTACACAGGTGAAACAGAGAGTCTGCTAACAGACAGTTATAGGGAGCATGTTTGAGCCATTAGGATGAAACACCTTACAAAGCCCATTGTAGAACACTTCACACTAGTCGATCAAAGCCACACTAATCTCTGTGTGTGTGTTCTTTCACAAGACTTCAATGACACTTGTCAAAGGAAACTTATATATCACAATGGTCTACTCTAATGATAAAGTAAACTATGAGGTTAAAGTGGACATTTCGAGATTAAAGCCGAAATATTAAACTTATTTTCAGCTGGGGATCACATATTTCTCCAGGCCTTTATGATCAACCAACTTTTTAACCTTTCCCTTGATCTTCTCTAATGGCAGCTTTTTCTCAGCTACTCTTACCCTGCCTTGACTTTGTTCCATCCTTCCACCTTGTACTGTACGTTACTTGCTCTTTTCTTTTCAGTTGCACATCTGATAATGATAAAGGTTATATAGCTTTAACATTTTCAATATAGAAATAACCTTTAACCTTTATTCCTACAGTGGTGTGAAAAACTATTTGCCCCCTTCCTGATTTCTTATTCT
>JANRMT010062791.1:143529048-143544886 GCA_026402145.1 Polypterus bichir lapradei
TTTTCTGACAGCCAATAGTGTGCTTCCTGACAGAGCCAGAGCTGTACCGTCGTTGTGCAATTGGTTAACAACAGAACTGGATTCAGCAGCAATCTCTGCCCTTTTCTTTCTTAATTTTATCAAGGTACTTAAATCCCAAGACATCAGACAAAAGAACCTCTTTTCTGTTTGAGAGGTCCAGAGCCGGTACTGTACTCGTGCTATACAAAGGGTTAACAGGTGTATTGAGCTAAGGTGCATGCTCGGCTCTTTTTCTTTTTTTCATTCAGTTTTCATGTAAAACATGTCATAAAAACAAGCTTCTCTTTTATTTGTGAGCTTCAAAAGCCTTGTGCTCCTTATCACTGTCTTTTCATTCTCTGCGTTGTACGTCTAGATGAGCATTCACTGGTTGTCAGCACTCCTGCACTCAGAGCCTGCCCCTACGACTAAAGACAAAATCAAACATGTTTGATTTTACCGCAGCCAGTCACAGACTTGTTGGTCAATCTTGGTCAAAAGGTAAAAGGCAGGCCTATGTTATATTAGGCGATCACCTTCACATGAGTGTGCCGCCGACTGCTTCTGACTCGATAAGATTATGAAAATGAACTGAAAACTGGTAAATAAAAAGAGTATCAAATATGACATGGGCTTTGCCTAATGGACTACTTACTTTAGTTTCTATGCTTCCATTTAATAAAAACTTGTGCAATGCACATCCGAGGTCACATTAGACATATCACCATGATTTTAAAAATGCTACGGTACCAGTCATAGAGAGGTAATAAAATAATTTAAAGATATTTGCTGCCTCTTGCTTTTCTTCAGTGTTCGCTTGTGTGTAAACATCTCTTCACCAGTGCTCCCACACTCACGTGCATTCCCATAAGGCCTGCTTCTCAGACTCTGTCATTGTTTTCGAGGTGCATCCCTCACCTCCTGCCAGGTTTTATACTTTCTGTCTTTGAAGGTGACTCTCCATGTGCCTTGTATGCCTAACATCTCTTCACTGGTATTCCCACCATCAAGCACACATTCCTGTAAAGCCTGCGCTACTCAGACTCTGTCATTAATGAGCCGTCTTTCTTGCTTCCTGTCTGGTCTCATACTTGCCATCTTTGAGGACTCCTCTCTCAGCAAACCACCCATGCCTTTACTACTCTTTGTTCATCTCGGACTCGCACTTCCTCTTTTGTCACGCCACCAAAGCCAAACTGACCAATCACACCAAAGCCATACTGGCCAATCAGATTGCTCTGAGGGACTAGACGCACAGACCTTGCTGAATTTTGTATAGTAGATAACTCTCTGTTACGTGAAAGGCGATGCTCCACCATGATCAATATTCACTGTCTAGAGCAGAGTGAGTGATTTAGGGGTTTAAGCAGAGGTAGGTTTTGAACCCCACACACCCTCCATATTTCCAATTTAATAGTCTCCATAGTTTCCCTTATTTCTTATTATTAAAAGTTACCAGGCTTGGGTGTAGAGGATTTTGGTGCAAGGGTTCTGTGCTGAATGGGGTCAAGTAGGTTGGCATAATGTCTAAGCATCTCTGCAAATTGTCCGAGAGATTAAGATGAGAAATTAGATTTATGGTTTAACATGTATGATAGATCTGTAGTATCAGTGGGAAAAGCATTTGGGGGATTAGCTGTGAATATTTCATTCTGATGCAGAGGTTTGCACTGTTGCCCCATACCTCCAGCGGACAGAGCGAAGTCTTTGCTTTGTGTGATTTGAACGTTTTACTTGTGTTTATTTATTTCTTTAAACACTCTTTGGATATTCCAGATTTTTTCCTGCATTCCAAAGATGTGCATGTTAGGTTAAATTGTGATCATCCCTCACTCCATGTGAGCAAATGTGAATGTGTGTGTGTGTGAGACACCGAGCCACGCAACACCATTTATGACACCTTGTAAGTAACACTGGGAAGGTAGGCTTTGGCGGACCTTGATGCTCCGTTAGATTTAGCTGTTTTTAAAATGGTAGGATTTTGTTTGACTTTTGTGTCATGTGACGTATCATGTGGTACATTCTGCTAGACAGTACCAGCTCTGCTGCCCTGCAGATTTACCATCATTGAAGGTGTTATTAATATCATTAATAAATAATTAATATAACGTTTTTCTAACCTACTCAAATTGCTTTGAGTGGAGAGCCATGTCAACCACCACCAATGTGCAGCATCCAACTGGATGATGCGAAGGCAGCCATTTTTGTACCAGTACACTCACCACACGTTAGGTACTATGTGTTGAAGAAGTGTGAGAGAGCACCAATTAGAGAAAGGGGATAATTAGGGGCATTTTAGCTTTTCAAGGATCTTTTATGAGCACAGGGACCATACGTCTGTTTAAGCCTCATCTGAATGACAGCACCATTTTTTACAGCACAGGGTCCCTGTCACTGCACTGGGCATTGGGGTCCACACACAAAGGGAAAATGCCCCCTTAACAACACCTGTTATAGCAGCAACCCAATTTTTTCCTAGATGGTCCCCCATTCAAGTACTGGCCAGGCCCAAATATGCTTAACTTTAGGTGGATTACCTATTCTGAAGTGCAGTAGCAAGGCCATCGGCATTTAGCATATTATTGCTCCTGACTTATACATTACACATGGAGAATATCTAGCATAACACATCCATCCATCCATTTTCCATCCCGCTGAATCTGAACACAGGGTCATGGGGGTCTGCTGGAGCCAATCCCAGCCAACAAGGCAGGAACCAATCCCAGGCAGGGTGCTAACCCACCGCAGAACACACACAAACACACCCACGCACCAAGCACACACTAGGGCCAATTTAGAATCGCCAGTCCACCCAACCTGCATGTCTTTGGACTGTGGGAGGAAACCGGAGTGCCCGGAGGAAACCCACGCAGACACGGGCAGAACATGCAAACTCCACGCAGGGAGGACCCGGGAAGCGAACCCGGGTCTCCTACCTGCGAGGCAGCAGCGCTACAACTGCACCACCGTGCCGCCCCTATCTAGCATAACACATACCTGTAAAATAGATATCACTTTGATGGCAGTTGTTATTCTCCTACAGTCTTTATTAATTCATTTTTGAGGCTATTTTATTGTTAAAAACATCCATTTCTGCTGTTTTCTTTAAAATTTACCATCACATGATACTTGTTATGGACCAAAGTCACACTCCACCCTAAATTAATGAGTGCTTGGACCTTCATCTGCTATGTATATTTCATTCTGCATAAGATATGGATATTGAACAGACTAATTAAATCCATACACCAAAGGCAAATGTTTGAAAATGATGCAGAGATTCCAGCAGAAGCTGACGACACGGACGGTAAACCAACCAGTGAGTGTGACTTCACCATGGGCTCAGTGAGGTGTTATACAGGTGAGGCCAAGCACGTGACATTATTTTTGATGTAGCACTTTTGAAATTCTTCCACCACAGTCCACTTCTTGTACACGGTTATGCTATCTTTTAATTTTACAAAAAATAATCAAAGAGATTAGTATATGCAGTGGCACTGTCGTTTACCAGTCTTACTAAAACAAATGAGTCCACTGTCTGCATCCTTTCTTGTGGACATCCTTATCTACTGTCCCGTGGCTATAACTTCATCTTAACACCTGTCTATAAGAAGATTTGTCATAACAAACACCTCAACGAACGACATGTCTTTCGGACATTTAAAAAAGTGCCATTGTGACAGAGCGCTATTTTAAATATGCTATTGAAGTCCAACAGCCAAACTAGTAATGTATGTTTCAAATACTTGAGGGTAAAGATCGCAAAATGAGAGTACATGTGTGACCGCGGCGAATTACATTGCCTTTACATCAGCTTTACAACACTAATCCTCCAGCTGGCAGCAGCATCCATCCTTCAATCGACAACAAGCAATCCACTCTACAAGTATCACTCGTATCCCACTGTCGGGAGTTTATCTACTTGGACTTTACTTACTATTTCAAATAAAACGATATTTCAAAAAATTAATTAACTTGATTTCGCATATTAAAGAAATCGAAACAGTCACTTACCTTGTTTTTTGAGTGGCATTGCTTCCTTCTAATTTTCCATCAACTCTCTAATCGCTAATCCCTCGGGGTCGAGCCTGTAGCACGTCTAAACCAATTAGAGGCTTTCAAACGCATAGGATTATGGGGTTTGTAGTTTGATGTCCTGTAGCGGAATTCTGCGCTGAGCCTTGTAAGAATAATGAAACAGGCGTCACTTGGCGCTGCTAATATATTATAGGTACTGCCTATCCAGTAAAATTAGAAGTAATCGTCTTAAACGTACACTGTATTAGAAAGGAAATGTATGCTCCAAAGTAGAGCTGGGACATTCAGAGTCATGGTAGGTGGTTTACCAAATTTAGCTGTTGAAAATAATGTGGTTTTTTTAACATATGTTCTGTTTTTATAAAAAAAAAAAAATCACTCTATTTTCACATTTTCTTTTAATACAACAGCATAATATTCTTTATCGTCAAAGTAAAAGCAGATTATATAAATTATATAAATGATGACTCAGTTGTGTGGACTATGCAGATTTCCAGCTGTGACATAATCTTTCCATTTCTTCCTGATTAATTTAACTCAACTCCAGTGACTTGGATATTTGCTTGTCTCCTTCCCCTGGCTTGTGCTTTCTAATCACCTTTTCATTTGAAGTGTCCTTTTGTCTTCATTGTGTAGGTTAGATCACCATACTGACAGAGGCGTAGCTAGGGTTTTCAGCGCCTGGGGACAATTAAAGATTTCGTGCCCCCTCCTGTTTGTCAAAATGCAATGGATAAGGGAAAGAAAATTTTTAAAAATGTATTTAAAATAATAGTATTTTAAGAAAAAAAAATCATATTTTTTCTTTTAAATAGTTTTCAATTTTTAAATATTTTAATTTTTTAAAGCACTTTTATGCATATATTTTCATGGTTTCGCTAAATTTATAAAGATAGAACGAAGTAAAATAATTAAGACAACAATGGTAGTTCGAAAATATAATTATTCTAAAATAATATTCAAATATAACATTGTAAAAACTTAAACATTACATTGGATATAATTATATAATAACCTGAAAATGAAGTCAGTATAAAGTAAAAAAAAAATTAGTTTGATGTATAATGCTTTAAATGTAACTATTAATTTCAAAGAGAAGTTTTCCTAGCCTTTGCTGCTGCAAATTTATCGATTAGTTCATCAAAATGTATGCTGTCGGTAACCTCCAAGGCTGACAATCTTTCCTGTGCCATGGATGATCTCAGGTAGGACAAGAGAAGTTTTAATTTACTGAAAGATCTTTCACAACTGGCGATTGAGGTTCCAACAGTCAGTAAAATCTGAAGACCAACTCTCAGATTTGGAAATACATCTTCCCTATACTGTACAATAAAGCGAAATCAGAAAGAGACACAAAATATAAGAAAAAGATATCCTTATACTGATGGAGTGATGGACTGAGTATGCAAATGTTTTTTATTTACTTTTTAGTGCATTTAAGAATGGAAAACATTTCATTACAAAATTTCATAACATCAATTTGGCACCCCCTGGATGCTGCGCCCGGGGACAGATGTTCACCTTTACCCCAAGCTACGCCACTGCATACTGAGTCAGCTCAGCACAAGTTGTCCTTCCACATACAGTGGCATTTATACAACAATCAGCAGAGACCCCATAAAGGTGACTTCTATTGCACTAATTCTGTGACTTTTAAAACCAACTGGCTGCTCCAGTGATGATTGAGATGTGTTATATTAAAGGATGCGAATACTTATTTGCGTTTTATATTTGTATTGAATTTATACCATTTTAGAGCAAAGTTTGCTAAGGCTTTATTTATGCTTTTGAATTTTGCACCTTGTAATCATTTTTATATGTTGTGCAGCCCTGGCCGGGATGCCCGGGAGGACCGGAGGAGGGCTTGTACCTCCTCCAGACCGCGAGGGGGCGACCGCCCTGGTTATGTTGGGGGCCACGGGTAAAGGGCTTGGAAGTCCAGCCCTGTAGGGACCCGTGGCCACCGCCAGGCGGCACCCAGGTGCCTGTAGAAGTCTGGAGCCCAGCACTTCCGCCACACCAGGAAGTGCTGGGGGGAAGAAGACAGGGGACACCCAGAGGGCTTCCGGGTGCGCAGCCGGCATTTCCGCCACACTGGGGCGTGTCTTCGGAGGAATGCCGGGAAGCAGCTGGAGCCCATCCGGGTTCCTATTTAAGGGGCCGCCTCCCTTCAGTCAGTAGTGGAAGTTGGGTGGAAGATGACGGAGCTGGAGAGAGAGAGGACTGGAGGCGGCCAGGAAGGCACGAAGGACTGTGAGGCCTGGACTTTGGGGGATCGGTGCTGGAGGCACTGGGGTTTGTGGTGCACGTACAATTGTAAATAGTGTAAATAAACAGTGTGTTGGGTGAAGTAATGATGTCCGTCTGTCTGTGTCCGGGCCAGCGTCCACAATGTATTATAATTTGTTTTGTAAATTTGATAAAGGCATTTGCTCAATAAATACATTAATAATGATAATAATAATCTGATTTACTTTGACATTAAAGAGTCTTTCTCTGTTAATCAGTGCAAAACTTCTAATTCAATCCATTCAATGATTCAATGTTTTATAACAATAAAAAGTGAAAACTTCCAAGGGCGTAAATATTTTTCATAGGCATTGTGTATATACATTCTCATACTAACTTAGGGTCACAGGGGGCAAGGCAGGAAACAGCACTGAACAGGTCACTGGTGACACTCAACACTCACAGGTCGTCAATGCAGAATGGCCAATTTACCCATCAAACATACCTTTGGAGATGGGAAATGAAAACCAACCAAGCCACAGGGAAAACATGCAAACTCCATATGAACAACGACCAGGTGCGGGATGGGACCCCAGAGTGACAGGTCAGTGAGGTGGAAGTGCTAACCAAAGTGTCCATTTCTAAAAAATTTAAAATTATATTGTATGTATTGCATATTTGAAATAAAATAGGTACTCAAGCATCTAAAGTTGTTCAGCACTGATTGTCTGATGACCTCCTTAATAAAGGTCAACAGGACGATTGCTCACTACATTTCAATCCTGACAGAGAAGTGGTGGAGCAGCTTTTCAGCTGGGACTGGAACAGATGACTTCATTTCCAGTTTAAAAATCCACTAATATCTGATACCTGCCTATGTCTATAACATCTGAGAATATGAGAGACTAGAAATGTAAAGTGGGATGTATTAAGCATTCCCGTCTTCACCTGGCAAGACTGCGATCACCACTCCATAAATAGCCCAGTAAGACCCTCATCCAAGTAAATAGCCTCTCGATGGTGCTGAAGACAACCACCACCACCTCAATGGTTACAACTATATATGTAGTCAAAAAGTCTGGGAAGCTCCGTCCTTCTAAAAGGTTCGGGCCCAGATGAGACACCAACATTTGGGGGCATCTCCCTTTTATAGTGGTTCTGCCAGAGGGGGGTGTGGTTAAATACCCTCAGGGCATCTTCTCTCTGCCGAAGAAGAAACAAGAGAAAAGTCTGTTAGCTGCAGTGCCCCCTCTCTGCCTGGCAGCATATTCTATATCTGGGATGAGTCTTTGAGATGTCCTTCAGACACACATAAATGACAATTCCAATTAAAAATCAATTATCATTATAATAATATAACTTATGATAAATGTAACTTTCATTTTTCTTTGTTTTAAGCCATGTTACAGTATAAAGGCTTATAATATAATTTATAATATACAGACTGCTAACAGCTGCTAATAAAAGATAAAGTGTTGCATTATCAGTTAATTTGCTTTACGAATTATAGCATTTGGTGTGCTCTCTTATTTCTTGTAACTTTTTGTAAGGAAAATTTTATGTTCTTTATTTAGTAAAGTCTTTCAAAGGCCACTGAACCCAAGATGGTGACAGTGAAATCAGACAATGAGTTCTTTCTCTTAGACTCAAACTATCCTACTTGTTTCCAATAACTTTTCTATCCAAAGGTGTGAGATTCTTTAATGTGTGTTATAACACCGTTTTATATCAGCCCAGCTCTCCCAATTAATAGTTGCCATTTGTCATAGTGAACTCGGGCTGTTCATTTGTTTCCTTTGGCGGCACTAGCTCTCCGGAAATGTGTTCTTTTGAAATTGCGGCATGTAAAGTAACCGAGAAATATAGAAATATGATATAAAAGGCGATATTCCTCCCATAGTAATTACGACAGTACAAAAATCGCAAGAGAAAAAGATATACTTTAGCTTTCTTTACTGACAATTTTACGCAGTTACAGACGGGAAGCTTATGACAGACTCTATCAAGGTGTGGGTCTTGATCTACGCAGTCTGCCATCTTTCGTCACCACGCTGAAAGGATTTTCCAGACGAATGACATAATCCTCTGCCTGACAGCTTCAAAGTGTATTGGCAGTAGGTCCATCCTTATATACTAGTTGCTCCATGTGCAGGCTCTTTCTTTGGTTTCCAAACAAGGACAGGAAAGGACGCAATTCCACCTCCAAAAAATACAGTAATAGCACAATGCCTACATGCAGTTCTCATTCTCCCAACAAGGAAAGAAGATTTTGTGCTGACAGAGGACAGAAGTATACTATTCTCTCTTTTAGGCTGACTATACGATCCTCCAGTTGTCTTTGGCTATCTAGTCCTATGCTTGGCTGGCAATTCTAAATGCTGAGCCCCTGTGTACCATACCTAGTCTGACTCTATGAATGAATCCATAACAGTGTGCACAGAGATAGTGACATTAAACTTCATATTATAACAAACATATTATAACATTATATGGTTGAGTTCCTTCAGATCTCTTGAGTAAAAGATGTCCGCTGGAAACATGGCAGGAGTGATGTCAGCTGTTATTTTAAAGAATATTCACCACACCTGTGCATCAGTCACTTCATTTTTAAGATAAAACACTAGATTTTTTCTTATAATTTTATCATGTTTGTGTATTAAGAAAAGTGCGCAGCTGGTATTACTATACACCAAAGCACAAAAGGAGTAGAGAAATCAAGAGACACAAGCCGTTCTGAGCTGACATATCTTTTCTTGTTTAAATCTCTGCTTGTCAGTTGTGTGATTTTGCTGAATCTTCTATAAAAGTTGTTTTTACCCATCTGCAGAAACCTTTAAAGGTACTGAAAGTTGTTGAACTCTCAGAATGGAATCTCAAGGGCAATGTATGTGTGACATTTAATGCACACAAATCTAAGGAGCAGGGTATCCAGTGTGACATCAAGCCGGCCGTATTACGTACATTACTATCTTGGATTAACAGGAGACAAAAGGAGTGTACCATAGCAAAATTGCTTTTTTCAGTTTTCTTCTTCTCATAATTGTGGGATGCCAAAATCATAATCAAAATTAAAATTTGATTAATCATCCAGACTTAATCTTAATAATTTGGTATCATATATCATACATTTGTGAATTTCCCCTTGGGTTACGGAGGAGCGTGTTCACAGTATCTATCTATCTATCTATCTATCTATCTATCTATCTATCTATCTATCTATCTATCTATCTATCTATCTATTCATCTTTTTGTGTTACCCTTTGTGGTTATTTGGATTACTTTGTGGTTTTCAGGTGTTTGTCAAGTTCACAAGGATTTCCTTCAAGGATCTTCACAAAGCATTCTTTGAGATACTTGACCGTCACCCAACCCTGACTGTTGCAGATTTTCCAGTCCAAAACTCGAAGCATTTGTCAGACCTCATCAGATATGTTGCAGAATGTTGACTTAGAGGTAGGTCATGTGGTCAGAATGTGTGCACGTATTAAAATGTGTCTTTGAAAATAACTTCCATGTCCACAAACAGAATAAAGTAATATTACATATTCCCATTTGGCAGACACTTTTACCAAACCAGTGATAACTAGTGACGTTCAGTCCAAATATGGATCAATGGATGAAACTGAATGTTAAATATCAATGACAGCAACAGACTCATTGCAATATTTCAATGCCACAGTACTTGCTACTGTGACTAAAGTATTCTCTCCATTTATCACTGTAATAGTGGAACATCAGCTTGGTGGCTTCTAATGTAGTAGTCACCTAGTTTCGCTGAAGCCAGACAAAGAATATATAGGTTGTGAAAGAATGAGTCTCAACACACGAAAAAGGTTTGCGGCAGCCACCTTTATATTGTCCCTGGCTGCAAAAGGGTATTCAAATAAACGCAGGAGGGCTCTGTTTGAGCTCCAAGACTGAACTGAATTAGTAGTGACAAGATGGCGGCTTTAAAAGCCAAAACTTGAAATGATGTCATCGAGGGCCAGAACCAGAAGTGGCATCAGTCTGGGCACCAGAACCGGAAGTGACGTCAGCCTAGGCTCCGAAACCGGAAGTGTCGTTGTTGATGTTGAATCAGGTAGGTTTTTTTTTCCGTATTTGGTCTGCAGAGACAACAGAAGTAGGTTTAGCGCACCCCGTCAACCCCTGGCCTGCTGGGTAATTATGTCCACTTGGTCCATTCAGCTTCCTCCTAATCACATGTGTGTGACAATGTCTGCAGACAACCAGAAGTGAGCTTGGCTTAAAACTGTGTGGGAACAATGAGATGGTTCAATGAGTGCCACATTTCTAAACCAATGCAACGCTTCATGAAGTTGGCGTTCTGAGCAGGGGTGGAGATTTTGAACTACAGAGATCAGAGTTGGTCTCTTTAACCCAGTCCGACAAACAGCAACAAATCTGCTTATCATGATCCACCTACAGTTGAAAAGTCTTCTAACAAAACCCTATTAGACATATAAACATGTGTCACATGTGCAGAGAGCACATTGTGCATTTAAAATAATTATCATAACCTGTTTTATACCCTAATGCAAGGGAAAAACCCTAATGCAGAACAACAGATCTGTCTAACAACACCAGTAGATACACAGATGAGGCTGCACAGCATCCACCATCTGACTGCATGTCTACGCGAATAACTACAAAAATGTAATATTGCTGTCTAATTCGAAATAGAAACATGCCATCACAAAATAGATGCAGTGTTTTAACACATAGTATATCCTTAGACCACAATGCTTATCTGTAATCAGAATATAAGTTTAATGTCACTGTGCTAAATACAAAAATTATTTTACAAATCCACTCACATGTACAGGCCAGCCAAAGTTAGCACACAGGGGCTCTCAGCGTTTAGAATTGCTGGGCCAAGCATAGGACAAGATAGACAAAGACAGCTGGAGGAATGTATAGTCAGCCTAAAGACAGGTGTATAATATTTTGTCCTCTGTTAAAAGTCAGCACAAAATCTTCTTTCCTTGTTTGGAAATGGATTATTTGCCAACGTGGGGGCCTGCACGTGGAGGAACCAGTATAAAAGGCTTAGACAGCAGCCAAATACGTTGAAGCCGATGGATGGATGGGTGATAACGTCATCCATCCTGAAAATCCTTTCAGCGCAGTGACGAAAATGACAAACTATACACAAAGTGTTGTCATGGCTTCCTCGTCTGTTATGCCGCGTAAATCGTCATTAAAGAAAGCTAAGTTATTTTCTCTTATGTGATTTTTACCAGCGTATCACTATGGGAGGGATATCGCCTTTTTTACATTATGTCTATATAGTTTTGGGTTACTTAAAACACTGCAATTACAAAAGAACATATTCCAACTAGGGAGCTAGCGACCCCCTAAAGGAATATTATCTAAACTCTATTTGCTGTTATTATGTCATATAGTGATGCAGTAGTTAAAATGACAGAAAGATATTGTAGCAGACAGAGGCACTTCTCAGACAGGTGGAGCCCGGTAGATGTGGTGGTCTATGTGTGTTTCTGTCTGTCTGCACTGTCACTGTGCTCATTACAAAATGCAATTTAATTATTAAGCTTCACTTAACTTGTGCTACTGAGCTCCTAAATGTATAGCAGCAATTTTACTTTTACGTTTCTCTCAGCATCAAATCTTTTGTTCAGTATCTATTGCTCTTTCCCTGAAACCCCAGTAGTGGTTTAAAATGCACAGACTCGAAAAACTAGGAATGGGTATTTTTGGAAGGAGCCCAGTGGTTATAGCCTTTGCAGAACAGGATTTCATCTCTATTCACCACACACTTTTAAACGGGTTGTCCCCAGACATGTATTGTTATTTGAGAATCACATTTGGCTCCATGTGGCTAAGGGTCACTAACCCTACTCCTGAAAAGTTACCATCTTGTAGATTTTAGTTGAACACCTCATGTCACTAATCAAGCCCTTTGAGAAAACACAAATATCACAATCAGGTGGGTTTATTAGGGTTGCATTTAAACCCTGCAGGATGGCAGTTCTCCAGGTTCAGGGCTAGAGACAACCGTCCTAATTTGTTCAGATTAAGACTTCTGACAGAGCTTGACACATTCATCAAGAACCTTCGAGTTATGTCTCTTAAAACCTAACTGTGTTTATTTGTAACTATCACTTATTGATTGTTCCTAGAATTCCTGATGTAGCCCTGAAGTGCATTGTATTTCTTCTTGGGCTCCCTGTCCTTCTGAGAGATGACACCTCTGGTTTCTACATGATGAGCTCTGTAAGTAGCTATGATAAATTTTTTCGGATGTTTGTGAAACAAAAAGGTGAAATTACAGTAATATTGTACTCATATATGCTGATGGAGAGATTTGTTTTTCCAGCAACCATTTGATGACTGCAAATGTATCACTTTGGTATTTAGAAATCAGTAATTCAATACTTTACCAGGAAGTTAGCATGTTTATTTTGTGTAATTGCTGTTTTACATCAGTGGACAATGTCCGAAATCTCTGAAAATAATGGTAACCTATACTGTAGTGTACTGAAATGGATATCATATATTTAATAGCATGTCATTTAAAGCACACATTACAAAGTTGTCTAAATCATGTTTCTTCTGTCTTAAAAATGTTGGGAAATTAAGGCATTTTCTAAATAAGGGGATTCTGAGAAATTAATTCATGCATTTATTTCTATTAGGATTGACTACTGCAATGTGGTGTTCACTGGATCCTTAAAATCCTTACACTGGCTCCTAGTTAAGTTTAGGACAGATTTCAAAATCCTCTTTTAACATATAAAGCCTTAAATGGCCAAGATCTGGCTTACTTGTCTGAACTTATCATGACTTACAAACCAGAGCGCACATTAAGATCTGAAGATTCCGGTATGCTTAGGATTCAAAGGACTGATAAAATAACAGTGGGAGGTCGAGCTTTTAGTCACAGGGCCCCTAAACTGTGGAATGGTCTGCCTGCTACTATAAGAGATGCCCCTTCGGTCTCAGCTTTCAAATCCCGGCTGCAGACTCACTACTTTAGTTTAGCATACCCTGACTAGAGCTGCTGATTAACTGTACAGACTGCATCTCTGTTGTTAGTCATTAGCACTAAAACATAAGTAACATGATAGTTATAATTTGTTACTAACCTTCACCTATTCTGTTTCTCTTCTCAGTACTCAAATGTGGCACTTGGTGCCACTGCCCTACCTGTCAAGTTGTTTTGCCTGACTAAAGTAAAGTCATCTCTGATGGAGGATCGCAGGAATCATCGGGTAGAGAGGTCCTTTCATCGGATTGGCTGGCCCAGTGCTGACTCAGCTGTGGAATGGCCAAGTTGTTTTTAATGGTAACCGTAACCTGTTTTGTTTTGTATTTTTCATTTTTTTGTTTTTACAATGTCAGCTGATAGTCACAGTCACATTTTAGGTTTTGGTGCTTCACCTGTTTTAAGAATGGTCAGCTCATAGAATGATGACATGATAGCTGCTGAGATTTTCCATGTTTGCTTCTTGCAATAAATGCCTGTAAAATGTTGTGAATCTGACCTTTCCTGATTTTATTTTGGACTTTGAACTTTGATGATTTCAATATTTGAAAAGAATATGAAACTATTTTTGTTGCACAGAAATTATAAGAATGGCCTAAAATTGTTGTCAGTGAAAACTAACAATGGGTAACCTTTGCTCTATTTATGATAACAACTGATAACCACTAACTTTTTATTTTATATTGGCGTACCGTTCTTTATCAATTTCAACAATGCTTTGATCAATAGTTGCTTATGACAGTTGCTGAGATTTCCCATGATAACTACCTGTAAAATGTTGTGAATCTTTACCTATGATTTAATTCTTTATAATTTAGTGAAGATAATGTGGTTATTTTCTGGATATAAGCATTCATTAGTACTTAATTTAAATAATTAACCTTTTCGGCCCTGGATTTACTGTTTCTATGGGAAACATTATTTTGTTTGATATTCTACCTTTGGGGTGTCTAGGAAGCTCAAAAATGAAAAAAACAAAAACATTATCAGTATTATTATACAATAGCTGCCAAATACTTCAATCTTCTTGTGGAAATAAAATTAAAAGTGGTGCGCACAGTCCGGAAGCATCCATTTTCCCTTCCGTGTTTCGTGGACTGTATGCCAGTCTCTCCAGTCTGTGCTAATAGTAGCACGCCCGGATCCAATGGCTTCAAATGTAACTGTGCTTTACAATGGCTGCATATATATGTACTAGTAATAGGATGTCAGGGCCGAAAGGGTTAAGTATTAATACTCATATTAGTGTGGATAATTTGCACTGTTGTTTGAAATTACAGAAGGAAGCAAGTTAACAAAACCTGATTCCTGCAAGAGGTGACTCTGACTAAGTATAGATTACTCAAACAAGTTCAATGAGTCAAACATAATATGAGTAACATTTACTTAATGAATGTAAGGCAATGAATTTACTGAATTAGTGGAACAAATACATTTTACAGTGATTCTTGCTGTTATAGTTTCTTTGGAACTAATACTATGAAATCATAAACCACACATATATTCACTGCTGCAAATAAGCTAATTAATCACTAAAATTGAAAAATGATTAAAAATAACATACATAATTATTATACTAAAAGTAATTAGGAAACAGAATAAATAATAAAGACCAAAAGAAAACTTAAATGAACGAAGTAACAAGAAAATGAAAAAATAAAGAAGGAGTCAGGCCCTCAACAACATATTTAATGCCTAAAATCAATAGAATGAGGACAAAGCAGAACTCTAAGCCATAACACCAAATTCATAAATTAACAGATGTAAAGTACTGAATCACTAGACTGTATCAGGTACCAATCCAAGAACCCAAATCTAGAGCTGCAAATTAAAAACCTAAGCACGCTACATTGAAGAGTTTCGTCCACACAACTCAAGCCTCAGTGAAGAGCGGAGGTCTTGAAGGAAACACAACCAAAATGCAACCAGAGGGCCAATTAAAGCCTTTCATGTGCCGTGAAGCACTTCACTTTACATCTTCCTTCTTTCTCCTGTCTGCTGTTTTTCTCATTGATGATCTATCACCTCTGTTCTCCTCCTGACTGTGGTCTCTATTGTTGTCTGATTTAAGATGACTGTAATCCTCACCTCTGTTGTCTATTCTGTGGTTAGGACCAACCCCTGTTTTTACCGTTGTTATTTCACAGTCTTTTTCTAATGGCACTGGTCATATTGTTTATAGCAACTGTGTCCATTTCTGGTCATTTCATTGGGTGTCATTGCTATGTATTACATCATGACACAGACATTTAAATGCCATTCAGCATCTGAGCAGTCTAACAACAGATCAGAAAGACATTTATAGTTTGTGGCAAATAGTACAAGATAGTATAAGTCGTTTCTAATCTTTATTTGACTTGCTTTCCAATGTTGTAATTTGAATCTGTTCATTTAGTTTGGTTACACTTTTGGTTACTGACTTGGTTACTTGTGCTTTAATTAATCCTCTGCCAGCCTCTTTTAATATTTATTGGATTTGTAATTGAGCTTTAATAAAAAGCTAATAATGTGCTGCCTATCTATCTATCTATCTATCTATCTATCTATCTATCTATCTATCTA
>JANRMT010062791.1:143559207-143574745 GCA_026402145.1 Polypterus bichir lapradei
ACTGAGTTAAATGATGACAAAATATTGCTGTGATCAGCGTCATTCCCTCCAACAATTAACATCTCTGTTTTATCTGTATTTAAAGACAAGTAGTTCTCATTCATCCACTCCTTTAATTCACTAACACAACTAATTAAAGACAACATCGGAGAAACTTCATTTGATTTAAATGAAAGGTATAACTGGGTGTCATCTGCATACGAGTGAAAATTAACATTATGTTTCCTAATGAGAGATCCCAGTGGAAGCATGTAAAGTGAAAACAGTAAAGGTCCCAGTACTGAGCCCTGCGGGACACCATATTGAACTTCTGTGTATAATGATGGAGTACTGTCAGCACATTTCTGTACGTATTAGAATCGATTTGATAAATAAGAACTAAACCAAGCGAGCATGGGGCCTGTAAGCCCAACATCGTTTTCTAGCCTGTGCAGTAAAATAGAATGGTCAATGGTGTCAAACGCTGCACTTAAGTCTAACAACATAATTACAGTGGAGTTTCCTTCATCAGAGGATATCAGAATGTCATTTACAACCCGTGTTAGTGCAGTTTCTGTACTATGACCAGTGCGAAAACCAGACTGGAATTTCTCAAATAAATTGTAATGCGTAAGGCCGGAGTTATACTTCACGCGACGCGACGCATGCTGCAGAGGACGCTCCTGCTACGCAAGTGTTGTAGTGTTTATACTTGCGCGTGTACTTTACGTAAATCTGGAGGAATCCACCAGGTGGCAGTGCGAGATATTATCACGGTGAGAACATGTTCGGCTTCTCTGTGTTGTGAATTGCCTAAAACACCTATTAAATTCCGATAACACCTTACCGCAATATCTCTGAAAAGGATGTTTATTGATTAAATCCATAAATCCAGGGATGTGTCCATTCCAGCAAGCATTGGGCACGACTGAGAAACAATCCCTGGACAAGGTCTCCGCTCATCGCAAGGTGAATACAAGCACTCGCATACACTAACGTCAATTTAGCGGCACCAAATCCCCAAATCAGCATATCTTTGGAAGGAAACCGGAGCACAGTGTGGAATACAAGCACGATATACCAGCAACATAACTCCCTGCGAGACAGCAGTGCTATCGCTCCGCCGCCGTGTCACCCCCATGTGTGTAATTATTAACAGTATTCATTATTTAAACAAAATTATATGTAAAATGTAACATACACACTTTAATGCATTTAATCATGAAAGTGATATCAAGTACAAATCTAAAGATTCTAAATGTGCAGAGAGTTGAAATATCATACATTTAATTTTTCTGTGTGGTGATATATTGCTGCTTGCCGCAGCTGTCAGGTCCAAGAAGCTCGCAGCGATTAAAAACTGGGATGACGTTTACAACCGTCTGCTTTAATGATAAAGTAAACTACGAGGTTAAAGTGGGCAATTTGAGATTAAAGCCGAAATTTCCACTTTAATCACAAAATACACGTTTTCACCGTGTCCTTTATTTTTTTCTCAGTGGCTCAAATACAGCGATATACATTATGTTGCTGTTGTTAAGTTGCAAAAAAAAAAAAAGACGGCACAAAGATGTTATGTGAGACTTTTAAAATGCATCGTGTCATTACAATCGGGAATATGCGACGCTTGAATATAAAATCACCACGAATGCATCTGTATGTCAGCATTTTGCTTCATCACATCAAACCATTCACCAAACAGCAAAGCACGCACTTCGATCCCCGTAGGATCTGCATAGAGGCTTTCTGTCACATGTAGATAGTAAACAGAGACTATGACGTCACATTCCGACTTTCAGCACACTGCGCCCCCCAACTTTTTGCTGGTACTGCAACTCGCGCACGCGTCGCGTTAATTTCTGAGGACCTGCTCAGAGGACGCATGAAATGAACGCTGGGGACGCGTGGCAGCCATGATGCGGGCGCGTACGCGTTCTGAGCGTGAATTATAAATGAGCCCTAAGGTGTGACTGAAGCTGACTATCATTAATAGCAGTAGTGACTATAAAAACATCAGATCTGCACAGTCGCACATGCTTTTTCTAACTAATGTGGCAAAAGGCAAGCAGTCGTTTTAAGGATAGCAAGCCACCTCAAAGAGCCATGTAAAGAGCAGAGAATCCATCCATTGTGGCACTCGGTGCCAATGCTACAATACATAATAATATGAGTCTGCTGGACATCTTACTTTGTAAAAAAGCAAATATCGCTGTGTGAGCCAGCAAAACGCTGAATGCCAAACAGCTGTTTCATTGTGAGGGTCCCAATTTGATTCCTCAGCTGGAGGGATCTTCTCTCGGAGAGACATGTTTTCATCAAGCGTTAAGTTAACAACTGCTGAATCTTTGTCCTTAAGGATTTTCTCATCCTCCTCTTTGCCTGGTGTGTCATCCTCTGTCAGTTGCTTTCCCCGGTGTTGAAAGTGGAACTCAAGCAACACAGGAACTGCTCCCTTCTTCAATAGTCACCACCCTGTCTCAAACCCTGGCTAGCAAAGATCATCATTTTTTAAAATTCTGGCTACAAACTTAGGTATTGGCACTAACCGTAAAGCATTCTCTCCAGATAGCGATGATTTCGGAGGAAAATGTATGAAAGCTAAGTACTTTGTGAAGCACTCGACATAAAGGTACACTACAATGTTCAGCTGTAGAGCTATATGTACACTGAAACTTAAACTCTTCTTTCTCTGACATTCTCGCCACTAAATAAAAATCACAAGTGCAGTGCAGACAACGGGAAGTGACAGAGCTGGGTCAGGTTTCACCAGACGAACATCAGAACTACCATGAGATGCATGAGATTGGTAATATTACAGGGATGAGTTATAGGAGAGCTGAATGAATCCATCTATCCATCCATCCATTATCCAACCCACTATATCCTAACACAGGGTCACGGGGGTCTGCTGGAACCAATCCCAGCCAACACAGGGTGCAAGGCAGGAAGTAAACCCCGGGCAGGGCGCCAGCCCACCGCAGGCTGAATTAATTCTTCATGAAAAATGAAATATTAAGAAAGTCTGTTAACATTGGGTACTTAGAAGGTTAACTCCTGACCTGAAGCAGCATAGCCTCATTGCAAACAATGTTCTAAGGAGAATTTCATGTTAACTCTTTCAGGGCTGATGTTGACTTTTGTCAAAATTCAGGGGTAGAGGACGGTAATGGGCTGTAAACTGCAACAAAACTCATCCTTATGTTTTAGTTTGACTCCCTTTGGTTGAAGGAAAGTTATGTAGCTGTGTTGATTTGACCTTGATTACCTGCATGTGCATGAGTATTGAAGAGCAAGCAGCCTCTAAAATGGCATCGACTACTGGCGAGACTAACACAAATGTGCAAAGCAAAATACTCCACGGACATTGTACATATTATTGCTGAATCAGATGCTGACATTTTGGACTCTGAGTTTGATGCAAGTGATCTGGAGATGGATATCAAAAACGAAAGTGAGCTACCAGCATCAGCCTATTGGTCCCCAGCTGATCATGGTGCTGAACCTGCCTGTGTAGCTGATACGCCTACAGCAGCGTTCGCCTTGGAGGACCACCACTTTTGATGACAAGAGGTACAAACCAAATTGCGTCACACTGCGACTCTGCCATCGTTGCCCACCTGCTGTGCGAAGACAAAGAAGTAGCCAGCCCACTGTGCATTCCTGCTGGCCATCGAGCCGCCCCTGCACAGCCACTGCTGCAAGACGTGCCAAACAGGTGACAACAGCAACCATAGCATGCAGATGTTTTTGGTTGATTTATGTGTGAAACCAGTGCATTGTGTGCTTTTCAGAAAACTGAGTTTTTCAGAAAAAATATTCAGCCCTCAAAAAGTTAATGAATTCAGACTGGGAGAAATCTTTGATCCCTTACTATAACCCAAGCCAGTGCCAGTAAGTTCACATGCACAATTGTATATAATGTGGAAGGTGTAATTCACATTGACTATGTCCCTCAAAAGGCACAAATAACCAGTCAGCTGATTTGCTTTGGCTTCTATGGTAGTCAGTCAAAGAGAAGTGTTAGGGGAGCTGTTGACCATCTCACAGCTGCTTCATGTCTGTGTGTTAACTCACACCACACAAGTTGCAAAGTCTGCTGTGAAAGGCTGTTGATACCAAGAGATGCCACCACCATCCTATTCTGCAGACCTAACCTTGGATGGCTCCTACATAGTGAAGGACTTTATTGAACTACAGTTTATATTGCCTCTTTCATCATGGCCTACAGCTACTCATAGCTTAGTAATTCTGGTCTTTCAGTCTGACAGTCTTTAGTGGAGTGTTTTTCCACAAGGTTCCATAAATTCAGCATAAACGGACATTGGGGAAGTTGATTTGTGTTTCCTATTCCATACAAGAAAGTTTATCATGGCAACGGAGAGTGCTGATATGTTGTGGTTGAACAATCTCTGTACTCTGTACACATGACAATATGTCTACTACCACTACTACTATCACTAGTGCCTGTTGAATGTGAAGAACTATCTCCAGCTACAGAAGAGTGGGGGCTAAAACAAGACAAAATATTTTATTTGAGTGGCATAGAAAAGCTCTGCAAAAGTAATAACAAGAGTAATAATGTTTATGGGATTAAGTTCAAAAATAAAATTTACTTCATTTGGCTGGCATTTCTCTTCATAATTGTGGCTTAAAAAATTTTGATCATCTCTTGTGTAAAAGGGCACATTAATGACAGTGAAGCAACAGTGGTTCTTAACAAAAGGCTATTGTCCTGTGGAATTTATTACCATGATGCACTGCTAGAATGGACTCGCTGTACAGCCTGCGTAAGAAGAGGCTTCATTTAAATGATGGCTGCAGCCCAAGGCAGAACATATCTGATGTTCTTTATCCATTAAAATAGGTATAAAATATTTTAAAAAGACCCATTTTTTCCTGTAACATATTAGAGATTCACTAAAACATCACTGGGAGAGAAGGCTGAATTGGTTGAACTGCCTCCATTCTTCTACATGTCTTACATATGTAGTTACATTTGAAAGGGAAAAAAAAAAAACTGGTGATGTTCTGGCTCTGATTATCTAGGATGGATGGGCAGGTTAGGCAGCCCAGTGTGCTCAGTAACGCTGTCTGTCCAGAGAACGGGGCTTGAATCCAGGCTCAGTTACAGGTCATGCAGAATCTGCATGTTTTCCCAATGATCTTAAAGAGTTTTACCTCATGCTACTCCACTTCATCTCACATATTTTCAATGACACATGTGATACATTAAGTGGCAACTCTGAACTGGCCCGTTCAAAGTGATTAGGAGTGTGGGCCCTGTAAACTGGCATTCCAGATTATAAGAATGCTTCCTGCCATGTGCTTAGGCTGTGGCATCATCAGATGTGGATTAACTAATTGGATCGATGGGTGGATAATAAGTAAGACATTGCAAGTCCAGTCCTGAAGTCTCCCATCAGGTAAGTATACAAAAGGATGTGAAACGTTAGCCTGGTTGAGCACAGATGTGACACCATGAGCCAGTTCAAATATACAAGTAAATAAGTCAAGGCAACTGCAAGCAAAAGGAGTGACAGGAGTGAACTCTCAGGTGATACTAACGGCCAAAGCGTGTGATGAAGGGTGCCACTAATAGTGAGGAATGATATTAAGATTAATGAATGTCACAGTTTGTTCCTGCTTCTCCTAGGGACATCTGAACTTGGACCACAGGCACACCTAGGAGGAACAGTGGAGGAGCATGAGAAGTTCAACAAACAGGAGGAGACCATTCAGTCCATTAGGCTCATTTGTCTCATCGAAAAATGTTTTGGAGCTTGTCAAGGTTTCTGTTTCGGCCCATGACTCAGTAGTTTTTTTCAGATTCCTACAACTTGTTATGATAGAGTTAGGGATACATATCTAGCTTAGGGGTCTTTTCTATTTATTTAAAGTTTTTGCTAAGTTTTAAATATTTATTTGCAAATTCTGTTTGAATTTTATTTTTGTCCATATTTTATTTTTTAATGAGTTTTGTTTCGTTTATTACCTTTAATTACTAATATGATCTTTATTTATTAATTTTATATATCTTGTATTCTTTATTTGAGCCTAAGGAGCCTTCAGGGTTTGTAACCTTGGCTTTCCTTGAGAGTGCAGGCCATAGACTGCTTAGGAGTTTCAAGGCCTGCCTTACTTTATATTTGTAGGCCTTTTTAAAGTGGTATAACCTTCATTTTTATTTTTTAACTGAAGCACTTTTTTTGAGTTTCGTAGACCTAGCATTATAGCACGCCACTTTGTGCAAAGAAGTGCTTCCTGGGACTTCAAACACTGTGTGACCCTGAGCAAGTCACTTGGCCTGCCTGTGTTCCAACTGGAAAAACAAAAGAAATGTAACCAATTGTATCATAAATGTTGTAAGTTGCCTTGGATAAAGACATCAGCAGAATATGGAAATTTAAACAACACCAAGCACTGTCACCCAGCTCTAGGAAATGGCCATTAAAATCAGTAGATGCAATGTCCTTATGGCACCTTTATGATTACATAAAGGAGGAGGAGGAGGTTGGGAGCATTTGCTGGTGGCGCGCTGCTGCACCCACCACACGCCGAACCACCTGGACTGAGACCTGAGTTCTGCGGTGTGACACCTCAGCACCACACTGGAAGGAGATCAAAAATGAATTTGCAAGGCCTGAACTTCTCCATTGGCTTTCTCTTACCTGCCATGCTCTACACAAGAAGCAGATATTTGCAGGGGTTTCTAACAAGGCATTGCTAAAATCTCTCAGTGTCCCTCCAGTGATCTATTTCAATTAGTAACATTAACTGCGGGGTGACACAGTAGTTAGTGCTGCTGCTTCATGTTGTCCACGTGCAGTTTTCATGTCCTCCGTGTCCATATGAGTGGATTTTCCTCAGGCTATTAGGTTTCATCAGAGAAGTGCAGATAAAATGAATCAGTAAATCTAAATTACTCCCACTTGGGTGTGCAAGAGTGGTCTCTAAGATGGACTGGCTCCCTTTCCAAGGCTGTTTTTTGTCTTGTACCCTCTACTGCAAGGGTATGCTTTGACCTGCCATGCCCCAGAATTAGATAAAGCAGGTTTCAGAATGATTGATTACTGATATTAATAGCATCCACAAAAAATACAGTTTATAATAAACGAATCATTATATATATATTTTTTTTTATTAATTTTATTACAATCCATACAAAGCAATCAAGTTTTTACAAAGAGAAAAATTAAGAACAGATCGATCCCCACCCCTGAGAGAGAGAGCAAGCCAAGCGGCGTTAAATTTAAGGCTTGGAGACATACCTAAATTAATAAATTCTCTGTGCCTTTTGAACTTATTTTAAAATATTACTGATTAGATCCTGCCATGTTTTGAAAAAAGTCTGTACGGATCCTCTAACTGAGTATTTGATTTTTTCCAACTTCAAATAATATAACACATCGGTTTTCCACTGACTTAAAAGAGGAGAGTTTGGGTTCTTCCAGTTTATGAGAATAAGTCTACGTGCGAAAAGTGTAGTGAATGCAATCACAATTTGTTTGTCTTCCTCCGCTTTAAACCCATCTGGAAGAACACCAAACACAGCTGTTAATGGGTTTAGAGGGATTGTGAGTCCAAGGCTATCTGAAAGGTAATTAAAAATGTTTGTCCAGAATAATGTTAATTTGGTGCAGGACCAGAACATGTGACCTAGTGAGGCTGGGACTTGGTTACAACGTTCGCAGGTTGGATCATGCCCTGGGAACATTTTGGAGAGTTTTAGTCGAGACAGATGTGCTCGATATATAATTTTGAGTTGTATAATTGTATGCTTTGCGCATATGGAGCTCGAGTGAATTCTCTGCATTGCTACTTTCCACTCCTTTTCTGATATATTAATTGAAAGATCTTTTTCCCAGTGTCCTCTTGGATCTTTAAAAGGGAGGGATTGTAAAATGATTTTATATATTGTAGAGATGGAGTCTAAATCCTTGAGATTGAGCAATATTTTTTCCAGCATGGATGAGGGTGCAAGATGAGGAAAATCTGGAAGGTTTTGTTTAACAAAGTTTCTGATTTGAAGATAGTGAAAGAAATGTGTAGCTGGAATGTTAAATTTGGAATGTAATTGCTCATAGGATGCAAAGACGTTGTCTATATAAAGATCTCTAAGCAAGTTAATTCCAAATTTTTTCCAAATATTAAAAACTGCATATGTTTGTGAAGGTTGAAAGAGGTGGTTCTCTTGCAGGGGTGCCACAGATAGAAGCTTCTCCGTCTTAAAATGCTTTCTACATTGGTTCCAGATTCTAAGTGAGTGGAGCACAATTGGGTTATTAGTGTATTGCCGATAACGTGTGTTTATTGGAGCACAGAGCAAGGAATACAAAGAAGTACTGCAGGAATTTAATTCTATTGCGGACCAAGCCTGTGTATGTTCTTCTATTTGTGTCCAGGTTCTTATCGCCTGTATATTTGCTGCCCAGTAATAAAACTGGAAGTTAGGTAGAGCCATGCCGCCTTCTGCCTTTTGTCTTTGTAGGGTCGCTCTTTTGATGCGTGGATGTTTTGAATTCCAAATAAATGAGGTTATTGTCGAATCTAATTGCCTAAAAAATGATTTATTAATGTATATTGGGATGTTTTGAAATAAAAAAAGGAGCTTAGGAAGAATATTCATCTTAACAGTGTTAATTCTTCCAGCTAGTGTGAGATGAAGGGTTCACCATCTATGCAAGTCTTGTTTAATTTTTTCCATGCAAACGGCGAAATTTTGTTGATATAGAGCTTTATGTTTACTTGTGATGTTTACCCCTAGGTATTTAAACTGTTCTGCAATGATAAAAGGTAGGGTATCTAATCTAATATTATATGCTTGAGAGTTCACTGGAAAGAGTACACTTTTATTCAGATTAATTCTGAGACCAGAGATCTTTTGAAATTCTGTGAGTGCTGCTAAGACTGCAGGTACAGAATTTTCTGGGTCTGATATATACAGTACCATGTCATCTGCATATAATGAGATTTTCTGTTCCAGTCCTTCTCTGCTAATCCCCTTTATCTGATCAGTATTTCGACAATGTATTGCCAGTGGTTCAATGGCAATCGCAAACAGCAGCGGTGACAAGGGGCATCCTTGTCTAGTGCCACGTTCTAGTTTAAAGTAGTCTGAGCAAATGTTGTTGATGCAAACTGAAGCTTCTGGGTTAGTATACAGCAGAGGTCACTAACAGGCGGACCGCGGTCCGGGTCCGGACCCAGAAGCTGTCTCATATGGACCCAGACTTACAGCCAAAACAGAAGGTTATGATTTAAAAGGTGCTTCTATTTTAGGTGGTGCAGCTTTTGTAGTCTTTACGGTAATGTTTTAGTGGACGAGGAAATGCACAGACTAATTGTATGCGCGTTAAGCTATTTCACGTGATACCACTCAGCCAATCAAGTCTGTGGATTCTAGGTGGTGAACATTGCTTTACTTTACTTTACTTTACAGCGCAGACAGATGAGAGAGATAGAGTCAAGGAAGAGAAACGGTAGAAAGAAAAAGAAAGATAGCGATACATGTAGAAAAAACAAAGGGAAAAATAAGCCGAAGAAAGTGAGAGATACAGACGACTGCGCTGGAAAAATAAAAGATGGGTGAGACGGAGAAAGGGACAAAAAAATAAAGAACAAATGGCGCTCTCCAAAAAAAGGAAAGTGGACAGCGAAAATAAGGCATTTAATCTGGAATGGACAAACTCATTTCTGTTCATACTTCCCACTGGGAGCACTAAACCAGTGTGTCTCATATGTTCAGAAACCGTGGCACTTGTTAAAAGTGCCAATGTGAAACGACATTATGAGACGAAACATAAAGGTTTCAAACAAACATACCCACTCAAATCCGAAGTGAGATCACAGAAAATAATTAGTCTCAGAGCCCAATATTAAAATTCTGGCAGGACAAGCTAGAGCTCAGTTCTCTCACTGAGCAAAAAACTGTGGTGATGAATATAAGAGGGGAAGAAAGTGATCATTTAAAACTGTTTAATTATTAAGATGTGTTGAGATTTATTATCTGTAAAATTGATTGAGACTGTTGAGTCAAGATGTGAAACAGAAAAGGGGAAATTCAAGCTTTTTCTCCATTTATTTTATTTTTCTGAAGTTAAGCACTTTACTTAAACATGCACAATTTTCACATTTTATCTATTTTGTCTTATTTTAAAATGCAGCCCTACTTTTATATAGTAAATTTAAGAACATTATATACTGTGACAGAACATTATAAATATCTGCAGTCATACATATATGTTCAGTTCTGTGTTACGTGACAATAGATATTGTCAAAACATTTTTGAATTGTACTAAACTCATTTGATTTGAAAGTCTGGTATTGATTACATGCAGATGTTGATACAACTATTAGGCTACATAAATATATATGATACTAAATAGTTAGACAACATTATCTTCCGGACCATTGCTTCAAGAAATTTTCTCTAATTGGACCTCTTTAGATTTTAGTTGAATACCCCTGGTATACAGTAATTTAATCCATGCACAGATGTTTGGGCCAAACGAATCATTATAACTGAAAAATAAAAAACACCACACACACACACACACACACACACACACATAGAGCATATAAAATCCAACGTCTGTCTGTCTGTATGTCTCTCTGTTTTTCACAAGAGAACTACTTAATGGATTTAGATCAGGTTTTTTGCTATCATTTACTTGAACATTCCGGTTGATTTTGCGACTTCTCTCATCGCTCTATGTATCATAGTTTGCTTGCGGTACCGGTTTTTTTTTCACGAATCCAAGAGACATGCAGCAGGCAGAGGGGAGGGAACGGGGTCCTCCTCACTCATGCTCCAGCCTCATGGAATATCTTACATCCACTTAGCTAGCAAACGAGAGAACTACTTAATGAATTTAGATTGTTTTTTTTTTATAATTTGCTTGAACATTCCGGTTGATTTTGCAACTTATGTCATTGCCCTGAGAATCATAGTTCGCTTGCAGGAGCGATATATTCGCGCTAATCTGAGACAGAGGTTGTGGGCCAAGGAGAGTGAGAAGTGTGACGTCAGGAGTGGGGCGCCGGGCAGGGCCCTCCTCACTGTCCTGTTTTACTACTACACTGGTGGAGCCGCAGGGGATGGCTAGAAGAGCATATACAAAATTGTGCCGCTGACAGGATAGCAAACCTGCAAATCCCCTGCCTCCTAGAAAGAAAATACAGAGTACAAGGCTCACTTCCCCGAGCCTGTGCCAGTCACCTCCACTGTAGCACTCAGCTGAACACTCTTTACCTTCTCAGAGAATCCCCAATACTGGCATACAAGAGATCTCTGCTGGCCCTTTCCATCTGTTACAAAGCCCCTCTAGGCGTCATCTTCTTACCCCAATCCCAGGGCTCACTGCCCCACACCGTGTCACTCATTCCACTTCTTCATGTTATGAATTTAGGCCTCCAATTCCCGCACAACATTAGTATTCAATTAATCAGTCATGGGAGTAACCAGTTAGAAAATTAAACTAATGGCAAATCAATTTAAATTAAAAGTAATTAAATTCTTTAGTGGCATGCAGAAAAGAAAAAGATATACATGTACTAAACAATTGTTTATAAAGGCACACAGTTCTGGTGCAGGAATAACATCTATGAGTGTAGAAAATGATTTTCCCAATAATAAAATACTGACTGGCAAACACCATAGTATTAGCACTGCTACCACACAGCCTCGGGGTCTTGGGTTCAAGTCGTGCAGTGTGTGTAGTCTTCATGTTCTTTTCATGTTATTGTGCTTTGTCCTTTTTCACCTCAAAGGCATTCAATTCTAAACTTGAGGTTGTCATTTCAAATTAGGCAGTTCATAACCAATAGATTTTTCAGAGCAGAGGATGCTTGTGAGGCTTTCACTGAAGCATTAAAATCTAGATGGCTATATTTTGTCACCTGTGGACAATGTCTGAGGGTATCACAATAACATGATGACAATCACGACAGACTGGACACCAGCTTTCCATTGTTTGATGATTTTATGACATGAAGGGTGGGTGAACTTGCTAGTTTCACTAACAAAAGAGAGACTGAGATGTTACTAGTTAGGTATGTTTAGTTTATTTTAACTTTAGGGACGCTTGCACACCTAATGGAAAATTGTGGTACATGAATGTTCATACCAATAAATGTCCCGACTTACTAACACCAGACGATCTTAATTCAATTTTACTGAAGTGAAGTGAAAAGTAAGTGCTGACATAACTCAACCAAGACATACTGAGAGCAGAGCAATGAAGTAGGAGTACTTTGATACTGTATGTTTTGAGAATATTCCTACTTTACTTGAGTATAATACTTTATGGCCACGTTCACTTACACATCACAACATTTTCAAACACAAATGGCTCACAGATTCTGCTGGACACATGCATTACTGCCTTATTAAATCAGAAAGTAAAAGAGCTATGCTTACATGCACAATACTTTACATCAATAATGTGAGTACACTCTGAAAAATGCTGGTTCTTTAATGGCATTTTATGGTTCTTTATGGGGTTCCTCGGAGAACTATGTCACCATTTCATTCCAGGAAGTGTCCTTTGCATATGAAGCTGGTTCTTTGTGCTTTGAAAGACCTCCTAATATGTAGAATAAAAAATCTTTAATGTATAGCTATGCAACTATGCAGTTTTCATTACACTATAACTTATTAAGTTTATTACATAGAAAATCACCCGAAAAATCACAGACCATCGAGAAGTGTGCGAACTGACGACATGAAGAATCGTCTTTGTGCCGAACTGGAATCGTCCCCGCATAAATCAAAGTCATCTAGATGATCTGGATCTGCATAATTAGATCTGGACCACCCTGTATAGTAGCCTACCTAGCAGGACACTAACAGATTAAGAAAACCTGGATTTAGCCACCTGTGTTATTGTATGCAGAGAGAGTTCTTTTCAAATCATTACCCATTGGTATTTCACAAATCTGTTCCCATCTGTTCATGGTTATTGACTGTATGGAGCCTGTTATGAGTCTAAATAAATCAAAGTGCTATCTAGAGCCTTCCTGAGGATAGATCTTTTGGGAATCAAAAATGTTTCATCTATGGCATCGCTCTGAAGAACCACTCTGGCGTCTTTATGTTTAAGAATGCAAATGAAAAATCTGAGATGATTTTCAAATATGCATTGCTCATGTTAACATCCGATTATCTCCACAACCATTCCAAGTAATGTGCAATGCGGAGATGCTGTACGTTGGTGACATGCAATCTTCAGTTTTCTTTTTATTTCCACAGTGTGCGTCTCTTCTGCAACTAGACTAATTATTTATTTTTGGTTTGGGGTGGTGACGCTGCAGCAAGGTGTTCTTTGGTGTTCATGTGGTTTACTCACCTTGTCACAAGTCAAGACAGAGGTAAAGAATTGACAGGTAATTAATCACTCTGACCTGAATTTTAAATCACATATTAATCAGATTACCAGGACAGCATTTTTTCACTTAACAAATATAGCAAAGATCCCTTATAATTTTGTAAGATGCTGAGAATTTAGTTCACACTTTGTTGGCTAGATTACTACAACGCATTCTTCTCAGGACTACCCAAAAAAAGACATCAATCGGTTGCAACTATGGGAAATGCAGCTGCTACAATCTTAACTAGGAAAAGAAAATCCGAGCACATCACCCCAGTTTTGATGTCACTGCATTGGTTACCTGAGCCATTTAGAATTAACTTTAAAATAATGCTTATGGTTTACAAAGCCTTAAATAATCTCACTCCATCCTATATTTCAGAATGCATTTCACCTTACACTCCAAATCGTAACCTTAGATCTTCAAATGCGTGTCTGCTTATTATTCTAAGAGCTAAACTTAAAAGAAGTGGTGAGACAGCCTTCTGCTGTTATACACCTAAAATCTGGAATAGCTTGCTGATAGAAAGTCACCAGGCTAATACGGAGGGAGAACTTTAAAAAAAAACTGCTAAAAACCTGTTACTTTAACATGGCTTTCTCATAGCTTCATTTTAATGTAACCTTGATATTCTGTATATGTTTGCATCCATTCCCAATCTGAACACTCATAAAGTTATAATGGCGGGGGACTTCAATTGTGTTCTAAATCCACTTTTAGATAGGACTTCCTCCACAGGGGGAACGGCATCTAACACCGCAAAGATAATTACAAAGTTTATAACTGATCACAACTTATCAGACCCCTGGAGGATTTTAAACCCAAATTCAAGAACATATTCTTTTTTACTCACCAGTACATCATTGTTACTCAAGGATTGATTACTTCTTTATAGATAAAAACTTCTTGCCTATGATTAAATCTTGCAAATACGATGCTATTGTTATTTCTGACCATGCACCTATGATCTTGGAGCTAAAATTACTAAGCCCCATACACTCACCCCGTAGATGGCGCCTCAACCCGCTTCTATTAGCTGATGAGAATTGTACTCAATTTATATCCAAACAAATCAAATTCTTTCTAGAGACAAATACATCACCCGAGATCTCTGCAGGAATACTCTGGGAAACTCTTAAGGCCTTCTTAAGAGGTCAGATTATCTCATATCTTTCCCACAGAAATAAATCCGAAGCCAAGAAAGTAGCAGAGATAAAAAGCGAAATTACTAAAATAGATGAAGAACACGCCAGACTACCAAGCGAGGCAGGCTCTACATTCGGAATTAAACCTCTTGACAACTAAAGAAACTGAACAACTAATCTACAAATCCAGACATCATTATTATGAACATGGAGAGAAAGCTAATAAGCGTTTAGCTCAACAGATTCACAAGCAAGAAGTGCACAATGCAATCTCGGTAATCACCAACACGAACGGAGATAAAATCGTCGAACACAAAAATATAATGCACACTTTCAGAGACTACTATAAATCCCTATATACTACTGAGTTTACAGAAGACAATACACAATCTAATACATTTCTAGATACATTACAGATACCACAAATAGACGCTTTTAGTGCGGAGGAACTTGATAAACCTCTGGCGTTATCAGAATTACTAGATGCTATAAAGTCACGCCAAGGCGGGAAAGCAGCAGGCCCTGATGGCTACCCTGCAGAATTTTACAAGAAATTCTCCGCTCAGCTAGCTCCCCTCCTATTAGCAACATTTACAGAAGCCAGAGATAACCAATCTCTTCCTCAAACCTTTTGCCAAGCACTAATCACTGTTTTTCCAAAACAAAATAAGGACTTATTACAATGTGCATCATACAAACCAATTTCACTTCTGAATAACGACGTTAAAATACTCTCTAAAATCATAGCTAGAAGGATGGAGAAAGTGCTCCCCTCAGTAATATCACAAGACCAAACTGGATTTATTAGGGGCCGACACTTAGCTTCAAATCTTCGACGCTTGTTTAATGTAATATACTCACCAACTAAATCAAACACCCCAGAAATATTATTATCATTGGATGCAGAAAAAGCATTTGACATGATTGAATGGAAATACCTTTTTACTACATTGGAGAAGTTTGGGTTTGGCCCGAACATTTGTGCATGGATTAAATTACTGTATACTAACCCAGAAGCTTCAGTTTGCATCAACAACATTTGCTC
>JANRMT010062791.1:143579745-143608804 GCA_026402145.1 Polypterus bichir lapradei
ATACATTGTCGAAATACTGATCAGATAAAGGGGATTAGCAGAGAAGGGCTGGAACAGAAAATCTCATTATATGCAGATGATATGGTATTGTATATATCGGACCCAGAAAATTCTGTACCTGCAGTCTTAACAGCACTCACAGAATTTCAAAAGATCTCTGGTCTCAGAATTAATCTGAATAAAAGTGTACTCTTTCCAGTGAATTCTCAAGCATATAATATTAGATTAGATACCCTACCTTTTATCATTGCAGAACAGTTTAAATACCTAGGGGTAAACATCACAAGTAAACATAAAGCTCTTTATCAACAAAACTTTGCCGTCTGCATGGAAAAAATTAAACAAGACTTGCATAGATGGTCAACCCTTCATCTCACACTAGCTGGAAGAATTAACACTGTTAAGATGAATATTCTTCCTAAGCTCCTTTTTTTTATTTCAAAACATCCCAATATACATTAATAAATCATTCTTTAGGCAATTAGATTCAACAATAACCTCATTTATTTGGAATTCAAAACATCCACGCATCAAAAGAGCGACCCTTCAAAGACAAAAGGCAGAAGGTGGCATGGCTCTACCTAACTTCCAGTTTTATTACTGGGCAGCAAATATACAAGCGATAAGAACCTGGACACAAATAGAAGAACATACACAGGCATGGACCGCAATAGAAGTAAAATCCTGCAGTACTTCTTTGTATTCCTTGCTCTGTGCTCCAATAAATACACGTTATCGGCAATATACAAATAACCCAATTGTGCTCCACTCATTTAGAATCTGGAACCAATGTAGAAAGCATTTTAAGACGGAGAAGCTTCTATCTGTGGCACCTCTGCAAGAGAACCACCTCTTTCAACCTTCACAAACATATGCAGTTTTTAATATCTGGAAAAAATTTGGAATTAACTTGCTTAGAGATCTTTATATAGACAACGTCTTTGCTTCCTATGAACAATTACATTCCAAATTTAACATTCCAGCTACACATTTCTTTCACTATCTTCAAATCAGGAACTTTGTTAAACAGAACCTTCCAGATTTTCCTCATCTTGCACCCTCATCCATGCTGGAAAAAATATTGCTCAATCTCAAGGACTTAGACTCCATCTCTACAATATATAAAATCATTTTACAATCCCTCCCTTTTAAAGACCCAAGAGGACACTGGGAAAAAGATCTCTCAATTAATATATCAGAAAAAGAGTGGAAAATAGCAATGCAGAGAATTCACTCGAGCTCCATATGTGCAAAGCATACAATTATACAACATAAAATTATTTATCGAGCACATCTGTCTCAACTAAAACTCTCCAAAATGTTTCCAGGGCATGATCCAACCTGTGAACGTTGCAACCAAGTCCCAGCCTTGCTGGGTCACATGTTCTGGGCCTGCACCAAATTAACATTATTCTGGACAAAAATTTTGAATTACCTCTCAGACAGCCTTGGACTCACAATCCCTCCTAACCCATTAACAGCTGTGTTTGGTGTTCTTCCAGAGGGGCTTAAAGTGGAGAAAGACAAACAAATTGTGATTGCATTCACTACACTTTTGGCACGCAGACTTATTCTGATAAACTGGAAGAACCAAAACTCTCCTCTTTTAAGTGAGTGGGAAACCGATGTGTTATATTATTTGAAATTGGAAAAAATCAAATACTCAGTTAGAGGATCCGTACAGACTTTTTTCAAAACATGGCAGGATCTAATCAGTAATATTTTAAAATAAGTTCATGAAGCACAGAGAATTTATTAATTTAGGCATGTTTAAAAGCCGTAAAATTTTTATGCCGTTTGGCTTGCTCTCTCTCTCAAGGGTGGGGCTCGATCTGTTCTTAACTCAATTTTTCTTTTTGTAAAAACTTGATTGCTTTGTATGGATTGCAATAAAATGAATAATAAAAAAAAAAAAAAAAAAGATATTCTGTATATGCAATTAATTACCATTTTTCGTGGCTCCACAATCCGTACTAACCCCTACTTTCTCTGCTGTTCTCTTTCCAGTTTTCTGTGGTTGTGACCTGTGCCACCACCACCTGATCAAAGCACCGTGCAGTCCCTACATTGATGGATTAAAGACTGAAGGTCCACATGACCATCATCATCAAGTTCTTCTATGTGAAGCCTGAAAACCATGAGGACTGATTTAGATCATTTGTTAGGCAGAATGCCCAGTGGGGGCTGGGTGGTCTCATGGCCTCGGAACCCCTGCAGATTTTTTTTTTTTCCTAAAGCAATTTGAGCTACAGCATTTGTACGAAAACATGCTATGGAAATAAATGTTGTTGTTGTTTCTCACATTATCCTGGACACCACTGGTACAAAACAGATTGTGAAATGCTTGACAAAGCACAAGAAAAAAACTGAAAGGCCATTCCTTTGAATGTGAAACTAGAAGTGATAACGTCTAGGTAAAGGGCTGTGTTAAACATTATTTAATGAAGGGCAATGCCTTGCTAGGGTTTTTTATTATTTATTAGACTAATTCTGTCAATTTTCAAGCCTAGAAATTAGGGTTATTTTTGGGTCCAGGGAACACTTAAACATATGTTCCATTTAAATTAATTGTAACTTATTAGAATTCACTTTATGACGAGTTTTCGTGAATGGATTAGCTCCTTCTTTAAAGTAGGGTAAGCCTGTATGCCTTTCCTGTTAGCACCTACCCAAATGAAGTAGGAAGATGATCATTAAGTGCTGGACTTACTAAGCAGGGGGCCACTGGACTTGAATCACTGGTCAGGCTCAATGTAGGTGTTCTCAGAGAACCTATGGAACAACTAGTATGTGATTTCAAAGCTTAGGCACCACATAAGAATAGCAAGTAGTGAGAGAGTATGAAGAGGTGAATGGAAATTAGCAAAAATAAAAAAAACGACATCCAACTATGAGAAACAGAAGGGCATACTTCTACTTGATGGCCATCAGATTACACAAAACAGAGAGTCTGATCCTTCACCTATCTATATCTATTTAGGGAGAGTAAGAGAAACAGGGCGAAGGTGAAAGGGAGGAAAAAACATTTTAAAACATGAGTCTGGCAGCTATTTGTTTGCACATCATCAGGTATTTTGAGCTGTTAAGGTAAAAAGTAAAACAAAAATAAAAACATCACATTTAATTTTTAAAAGTTGGCAGACTCTGAGCACTTTTGTGAAGCTACCAATAAACTTGACCAGTCCTTCAACAGACATACTGCCAACTCAGTAATTGTCTGATGTTTACTGAATTCTCAGCATCATGAAGCCTGTATGGCAATATGTATTATATGTGTATCATCTGGTGTCGTTTTGGGTATTTGGTCATGAGAGTCGTGTTTAGGGTGTTAGACGGTCATCACAAACATACTTAGCCTCAGGCAGCATTATTTCAGTCAGCAATTCTGACATGCAAAAGGTTAGAAGACCTTCATTTGACAATTAGTTTTGCTAAACGTCTAAGATGGGTGGAAATCTAAGTAAGAGCAGAGCTCAGCGCTAATGTTGCAGTGCACCATGCAATGCATATATCTGTTATATACCATTTGGTATGGCATTTGCAACAGCAGGGTAAATGTTTGCTATCCACCATCTTTTGGAATGACAGAGACAAAGCATCTGGACAAACACATAGACAGACAGACAGACAGACAGACATCCTTTCAGTGAGGCAGATACAGTATATGCAAACAGGAAGAGATCCTACATTTAACTGTACTTCTGATACTTAAGTGCACTTAATATTAGATGCTTTAAAACTTCTACTTGAGTATTTTTCTCTTGAACAAATTTTACTTTCATGCAAGTCACTTAGGTGAAAGTTAAATGTACTTTTACTCAAATATGGCCATTGATTACTTTATAATGCCAGGATCACCAAAATATTTTTTAGCAAGGGCTGCTGCCAAGTACAAAGACTTTACAATATGCATATGGGACCCACATAGGCCTACATGACCTGCATATGGTACACACATGAGAAATGAGTTTTCATGTCACACCCTACTGCAACAGTGCCACCATTTCACTTAATTAATTAAAAATATAAATACATTAAAATACAAACGCAGCAGGCTTAGTTCTTTGCCAGTTTGCGGACTCTTTTGTCAAACCTCCAATAAACTTTACCTTTTGTTCAGCAGAGTAAATGTGGGGCCAATTCAGTAGACAGATACAACTTTGTTTGTCCCCAGGGTGAAATCTGGCTTTATAAAGGAGCTCTTTAAATAAATAAATACATAAATAGGTAGATAAAAAAATAAATACAAACACACACTTTGGTCTGAACACACATTAGAATTAAAAATTAAAAAGAACGAAAACTTCTGACTTGGCTATCTCAGTCCCAGTCTCAGTGAGACATTATGCAGATGTATTGTCGTTGGCGTAAAGAAGCCCCCCAGCATTATTTTTGACACACTTCTGCTGAATAATTTGTTGGCTGAAAACATGTTAGTGTGTCAGAGAGGATGTGTGCAGCATTCTTCATAATGGCATTCAGTTTTGTTTTAATTCTTTCCTTTACTACGACCTCCAGGGGGGTCCAAACTGTGTCCTATAACTAAGTCTACCTTTTTAATCAGCTTGTTGAGTTGGTGGGCGTCTCTTGAAGTGATGTTACCAGCACAGCACACCACAGTGTAGAAAGTTGTGCTGATCATCACAGAGTTGTAGACGATTGGAAGGATGTCACATCCCACACTAAGGGAACACAGCCTCCAAATAAAAAAAACAGCCTGCTTTACCCTTTTGTATATAGTTTCTCTGTGTTCTGAGATCAGTCTAACCTGTTATTAATGTGGACCCCTAAGTACTTGTCAGAGTGGACCACCTCCACATCCACTCCTTGAATAGTGACCTGGCATAGACTCATAAAATCAATAAACAGTTTCTTGGTTTCACTGATGTTAAGGTGCAGACAATTCTCTTTGCACCAACTGCATAATTTTGTATCACTTCTTTGTCAAATGATGCAAACTACAGAGGATTTGTCAACAGCATTATTCTGCTCAGATATGTAGGTTTTATTTTCAAAGAGGAGTTCTCAATACCGTGCGAAGTAACAGGTATCAAAATGCAAACATCTGAGACTTAAGCAAAAGGGTTTTGCAGTGGTGATATGCTGTCCAAAATGCATTTCAAATGATAGTTTTGTTGATCAGCACATCTCATCCTAAGCTTACTATATTATATACTGTACAACGAGTGCAAATAAGGTCAGCGACTCGTCATGAAATCAGACCTTATGAGCAGCCTGGATTTTGCTTTTTAGTATTGCTGCTCAGTCAGTGCTGATGCAACCCATACGTGCAACCGGGAGCAGGTAAACACAAACGTCTCTAATAAATCTGCCCGTAAACAAGCCTGTACATACACTAAAAAATAGAAATGTTTATAGCATTACCTTAAAACATGAATCATCCCAAAAAAAAAAAAACCTAGCAAAATGTGCTTCTGCGCACGCGCATTATACATTTATTCTAAACATTCAATACATACGTTTCTTAAATAAATTTAATATAATTATATATATAAATTAATTTAAACAGACCTCATTAAAAGTATTTGCCGTTTAAGCCATTAAGAGCAAACGTATCCGATACCTCAATCCAATGCCTTTCCCATTTTAATCATTGTTTTTGTCCCGCATTGTTGTGATTGTAAGCAGAACATGATTGTTATGTTTAACCTTGGAAAAAAATCGGCTGATGGTGAGTAATACCATAAAAATACTATGTTCACTTCGACGTTTTCACTTTTAAAAGTGTAAATATTTGCATGTGTAGCTTATTTGGACGAGGCAACACAAACCGACAAAACACCGGTATTTGCACGTCCTGCTGCCGCTGGTTGTTGACGACAGAAAAGGCGCTGTAAGTTTGACTGGCGGTGGGCAAGTGATATCAAGGATAAAGACAATGAGGTTAAAGAAGACACGATCGGAGAGTGTAAACGCAGGAATATTTGTAGGTAAAGAACAGCTATTTTTTTCATACACGTTAGTACAGTTTGGGAGCACTGGGTTAAGTTGCCCAGGTTTGCCCGTGCAGAAGTTGGACCATTCTGATCCTATTCAGTTATTATTCCAATTAAAACGGGTGCTACCCGCATCCTTGTAATAACGCAGACTTAAAGTGCTAGATCGTTTATTTCCTTTTTTACTGTCCCCGCCCATCAGCCGCACTTGACTTTTCGTTTTGACCCGCAGTCGCACGTGCGCCCGCCCGCCCGTTTATTGGCACAAGATGAAATACGCAGGCGTGGCTGCAGCTCTCGCGCGGAGCGATTTGGGTCTTCAGCTACTGGCGTGTAACGACTTGGTGTAACATGCGGCTTTCTCTGCGCCTTGTTTGTCTATGGGTCGTATTTGTTGGCTTAGCTTACAGCTTGTCACCGGGAGGAAATAAATGGAGAACTCGGGCTCCACTGTCATTGGCTAAGGCTGTCCAGCATCATCATCGCTCTTCCTTCAAGTCCACGTCAAAGACCCATCGACTCGATAGACAGCATGGGTTTAAGAAGCTAAGCAAAGTGAAAGAGTCCGTTCAGTTTCCTGAGCCTCGTATTCTGCGCACTCCCAGTCCACCTCAACCAGTAAACTTCAGAGCCAACGGTCGTGTGCAAATAGAATGTGGGGGTGCCAGAATGGTGGTCACGGTCCCGCTGGACCTCTTTGCTAATAAGATGCCAGTTGACCCCGATTTTCTTTTCTTGGGAAATAACCCGAAATGCAAGTGTAACTTTTTGAATCAAACGGCCATGACCGCTACCTTTGACGTGAAGCTTCGGGACTGTGGCAGTGAGATAAATGTAAGACACTTTTTACCTACACGTCCGATCGCATTTTTGCTTGACCGCCTTTTTTTTAACGATCAGTGAGTGGACACTTTGGACTGGACGCTGCCTCAAAGGAGTTTCATTTGGCAGCAAATGTAGTAATGTGTTGTACGTGGCCGGTGGTCTGGTATTAAGAGCCTAGCTGATGTTAGAAGTACAGTAGTTGTGCAGTGCTTCACTGTTAGAATGTCTGTCTCTCTGTGATAGACCTGGACTGGCAAGGCCCATTTCCAGTCTTATATGCCCAGTGTTGCACTGGCCCCCAGAGAAATTGAATTGGATTAAGTGGGGCTGCAAATTTTTGTCTTTGGGCCATGTTCAGCTTACTTTAAATGTTTTCTGTCCCTTATCTCAGACATTTTGTATAGTATGTTATGGTAAGAACAATCTAAATGCCACTTTGTAATTAGTGGAAAGTTTTCATGCATATTTTAGTTATTTTATGCTTCCTCTGTTTTGACTTTTTGGCATTCCATGGTGCAGGGAACTGAACAGGCTAACTTGTATGTCCCAGCTCTATACGTTTGTCCAGCCTGGACTAATTGCACTTGATTGGTCAGACACTAACCATCCGTGCATTGCATTTCAGTGTATGTACACACAACTTGATGGATTTGTAAGTTTAGTGGTATTGTATACAGACTCCCAAAATATCATGTTCCCCATGACACTTGCCTTTATTCCTGCACCTGCCATGTCCTTCTGCTTGTCACCAGATGCACCTGAATGACGATTGGCAAAAAAATTAAGAATGTGAGTCCAGCACTATGGTGGCCTTTAATGACCTCTTGGGCACAGCTATCAGCAGTGTGTCTGTTTGCGGAGAGAGTGTCAACCTTGTTGAGAGGTTAACTTACCTCGGCAGTGATATTCATGTCTCTGGTGACTCTTCCTATGAAGTCAGTAGATGGATTGGACGAGCATGGGGGTAATGAAGTCACTCGAAAGGGGTGTGTGGCGCTCCTGATATCTCTGCAAAGGGACAAAGGTCCAAGTCTTTAGAGTCCTGGTGCTTCCTGTCTTGCTATATGGTTGTGAGAGATGGACGCTATCAAGTGACCTGAGACGAATACTGGACTCCTTCGGTACTGTGTCTCTTCGGAGAATCCTTGGGTACTGTTGGTTTGACTTTGTGTTGAATGAGTGGTTGCTCACGGAGTCTTGAATGAGGCACATTACCTACATTGTGAGGGAGCGTCAGTTATGGCACTACGGCCATGTGGCGTGATTCCCCGTGGGTGATCCGGCTCGCAGGATCCTCATTGTTGAGGACCCAAGTGGCTGGACCAGGCCAAGGGGATGCCCACATAACTAGCTGCGGCAGATTGATGGTCACTTCCAGAGGGTGGGGTTGCCATGCAGGATCCTGAGCTGTTACGTCGTGTGGAAGGTGCGGCAATGCGCTGTACTAGTGCATGCCCCCCAACCTGACCTGACCTGTTCATTTCAGAGATGCCACCTGCATTGAGCAATATGCCTTGTCATGAAAGCTGCCATCTTAACTTGTCAAAGCTGAAAGGGTGGGCTCTAGCGAGAACTCTGTTTTAATTTTGAATCATTGGTAGAGTGAGTATAAATCTTTTGTCCGTCAAGTGCTATGTTTATAGGCAGATGACACATTTCAGACTCCTGAGAGGACGATGGATTCAGGACTTCTTGAATTCAAATAGCTGCATTGTTGCTATAATTCTTGCCAGTGTTTTCCTTGCACTTGTTTTCAGTCACAACTTTGAGCCTGCACTTGACTTGCCTGTGGCACACGTGCAAAGCTGACACTGTGAGTGCCCACGATACCGATGTTTCACTAATCGGAAAAACCGTTCTCGCTAGATTCCACCCACCCCTCTGAACTTTGGTGGGTGACATTGACAGTTTTAATTTTAAGGTGTATTTCATGTTGTATGTGGTATCATGGAAATAAATGAAGGAATAATTGAATACAAAAATATGCAGCACCAAACATTTCATGACACATTGCATTATTTATGCTTGCATATCTTTGTGGTTTTTTTTATATTCGTAGTCACATTTCACAATACTTTTATTTGCATATTTTTCATTGTTTGAAGTACTCCTCTGTACTGTACAGTACATGTACAAATTAGATTTTAGTCTTAACTACTCTTGTATTAACTAATGGCTAATTATTGTTAACTCTGCTTTGTCTGAAAGTTGACATACTTGTAAAGCATGAAACTATTTGGATTATTAGGTACGATTTAAATCTGTCACCTTGTTCATACTAGATGTTCGTAGTATTCCAGCTTCCACTTCACCAGCTGTGGTTTCTTGTCAAATATCCGAATATCTGTCATAAATGGTTCTAATAAACCAGCACCAAATATGTCGACACTTCAACCCTGCTCAAGTCTCTCAGTCGGAGGAAATCTCAGTTGCTGATTTCTCCCTACGTGTTGCTACCTCTTGTTGAAATAATTTCAAAAACATTCTTTTTTTTTTTTTTTCCACCTTTCTGTTTTTTTTTTTTTTTTTTTTTTTTTTTTTTTGGAAGAAATCTTCATCATTCCTCTGTGTTTGATTAGAGTGAATGTGACAGCCCACGGGTTAGTAGGATCTTATGTCTGGAGCGGTGCACTGAGGGTGCAGTGTGGTCCATTCCTGTCCTGTTCATGTTATTCATTTTGTCAGTTTGTGGACCAATGGTAGTCTTCCTGATAGTCAGCACATGCTTGAACCAGTGTGTGTGTACCGTTCACAAGTTCTGTAGGTTCTGCTAGTTTTTGTGTCCTCCGCTTATAACTAATGGTATGTTCATTACTTATTTTCAAATTGACGCTAACTGGCAGTGTGGCCTGCGGTGGTTAATGTGTTTCACTTGCTTTACAAGGTTGCAGGTTCAGTCCCAGCTGGGTGGTCTAAGTCACTACACCTGATTGTATGGTGGGTTTTAAAATCCATACAAGACCTTTGGTAAAGGCATCTAGAAAAATATGAATGAAGCAAATAGGGTAAGAAGTGTATCAATCGTTGATAATTTATAGAAGAAAGCTAAAACCCCTTACCTTTCATACTAAATTACAATTGATAGCCATGCTAAGATTTGTGAGTCTTGCTACCCCTGTTAGAAAAAGACTAAAGAGCCATGTTGTACCTTCGCTTCCTGACTCATCAATTGTTTTGGGAGAGTTACGGTGCAGTCTCGGCACTCTTTGAATTCTTTGCTCCTTACCACTCATAATGTTGCCTTTATAAGCTGTTATGGGCCTTTCCAGGTGGGCACTGCCACCCCAACCCGGCACAGACAGACACAGAGGCACAACTCCAAAGCACACAATTTATTTTGTTTTCTTCCTTGTGGAAAACTTCTTTCCCCATCTCCCACAAGCACCAGAACACAGTTCCTAAGCACAGGACAACACACAATTCTTTTCTTCTTTTCCTTACGTCTCTTTTCTCCTCCACTCCTCCTCGGCAAGCTTAGTCTCTTTCTCTCCTCCCGACTCCTGCTCACTGAGTAGTGTCTGCTGGCCCCTTATATAAGGCACCAGGTGTTTGATGGCCTGTTTCTGGCTGCACTTCCAGGTGTGGCGGAAGAACTGCCCATGAGGGTTCAGCAGTTGCTGCAGCATCCCTTGGCAGTGCCTACGCACCCCAACAGGACTGTACCAAACTCCAACTCCCATGGAGCCCTGTGGGAGTCCTAGGCACCGATGCCACCTTGGGGGCTGCCATCTGGCGTTCCTTTGAAGTAATGCTCTGGCCACGCTTGTTTACCCTGTCCTTCCAGCGTGGATGCGTCCCACACGTAGTCCGGATTTTCATCAGTAACTGGGATCTTGTGAGGTTCCATTAGTTTTGACTCATTCAGCTATCATCTCTTACTGCCTTTCTGTAATCTCCCAGATGATGGTCTTAAACTCTGTCATGATTTTTATTGCACTTGCCTTCTGTACTTGATGTCAACATCTCGGCCTCAACTACTCTTAAGTGTCTGTAGTTGTGTGTTCTCTGCTATTCACATCCTTCTTTGACTCGCTGTTCCTACCACTCATTTCCTTGTTTAAGGTCTTGATGTTAGGCTTCATTTCTCCAGCATTATTGATGGGAATCACAGTCAATGCATTTGACCTTCTCGGCTTGACTCCTCTAAAATGCTGCTGCACTCTGTGTCACTCTGTACACCCACACAGTGACTCATTCCTACTCCATTCTTCATTCTGCTACTACAAGTGTTTCACATGATCCTTTTGTCCTGATGTACAGGTTCAACGTCTGCTCAGACTTAAGCCAATGTTGCATTAAATAACTTCTAGTCGGAGGGAACGTCAGACTTTATGAAGGTCAGTCTTGTCACCTGAGTATGTCAAATTACACAGCTAGAAATCTCCGGATATATCATACTAGACGACTGCATAGTGAGTTATCAGCACAGTTTCACATTTCCCAAGTATTGCAAGATTTTTTTTTGTTTGTTTTTAATTCTGTCATGGTATATAAAACATGCAGCGTTGGACAGATAGGTCTCTTCTGTTTGTCAGGTTTGTACAGAATTCGCCACAATGACCTAAGATGAAATCAAACCAGTATGACTTTGTCGGGCCAGTCTCAGACTGTTTATATCTAAATATGTGATTGGAGGTCACAGAAAAGCACTATGACTGCTTCAAAATTATTAAGATTGTGTTTTTTTTTAAAAAAAAAAAAAAAAAAAAAAAATTTGGACTTGAGCATCTGTTCCTAATCTTTCTAATCAAGAAATAGGTCATTACGACAGCAATTAACGAGAAGAATTCATAGTTAATTGCAGAATTATGGTATTTAAGGGTCCCCCTAGAGTGTCTTTCTTTTGCACGATTTGATTAAAAAAACTAATCGGCACATCATCATCTTATAACAGGCTTAAGTTTCGAGTTTGGTATTTTTCTGTCCAGCCGTTATCCGCTGTAGACCATCCTTAAGAAGCTGTGACACACAGGCACACACCAATCATCGAGATATCAATGATTTTGGTATCGGGGGACCTTAAAACTTCGAGATCCATCGAAATTGATGGATTGAAATTAGATTGAAATTTTTGACAAATGTGAAGCTTTCGCTCCTCACTTGATCAATAGGTCAGGTTGGGGAGGGCATAAAGCAAATAACCACTGGTAAAGTTGTGTAAAGTGCTGTTTGATTCCTTTTGGCCTCTCCTTATGTCCTAGTAAGTCTAGTCAGCTGTAGCCTGACAACCCAAGAATGTTGTTGCTCCTCTGCTCTTACTCGTAGGAATACATCCAAACCATTTGTCTTTCGGTGCTTTTAAAGACTCAACTCACTCCTACTTAAGCCCTTTTGTTGTCCTCTGGCTATCTAACCACGTTTTCCCACCCTGTAATGCTTCATTTTCTTCACTTCTGTTTCTGGATTGTCACAAAGCCCTGGCACTAACTGCACTGCTAAGTACATGTTGTACTCTACCCAAAATCATCTTCAGAATATGAACCACCTTGCCAGATGTGCAAGTTTAGCACATATCTGTATATCTCATTATAGGTCACCTTGTGTGGACGTGTCTACAGAATAAAGGATGCCATTTCCACTGCTTGTGACATGGTGTGATGCCAATCTGCTTTAAATTAACCTGGAGACCAAGTTGAAGGGAGGCATATAAAATTGGGATAGTCCACTCTTTTTAGTTCTGTATTAATGTTTTGTTTTCCTAGGGATTTAAATAAATTGTATAATTAGCCCTCTTATATGTGCAGTACATTAAAAATACAAAGTTTAAGTGATGTATGCAATTCTAATACTTTACCCATAAAAAAAACAAAAAAAACTTGCATTTAGCTTATCCTGTTGGTGGTGGTGAGAACAGTCTCCTGTATAAAACTTGCTAATGCTCAGAAATGTGTGTAAGCCATTTCTTACACAAGAGTTGAGATTTATCAAATATGAACTTGGTGTGAAAACTGACTTAAAGTTGCAGAAAGTTTCAACCATCTGTAATTCCCACGCTGCCTTCTTCAGTGTTGGCATTTTAGTAATTTAGGCAGTACAACATAAATGTGAACATAAAATCTCATTTGTTTGTACATTTCAAGGACGCGTCTGTCACTTTCAGATGTCCAGCCATTCATTTTTTAAACCCTATTAAAACAGGAATGGTGTGATTTCTGTGCTATGGCCTCTAATTTCGGTTCCGATTCAGCACACAACTCCAAGATGGCGGCTCTGGGTCAGCCAAGTCTGTTTATAAGTCAGTCATTATCCGACAAAGGACACAAATGCAGTTAATTGATATTTACACGATAGAAAACACTGTGCTTTTAAGACAGACAGACAGATACTTTATTAATCCCAAGGGGTGGAATTGAATAGTCGCTTAGTCTGGGGGAGGAACGCTCTCCTCAGTCTGTCAGTGGAGCAGGACAGTGACAGCAGTCTGTCGCTGAAGCTGCTCCTCTGCCTGGAGATGATCCTGTTCAGTGGATGCAGTGGATTCTCCATTATTGACAGGAGCCTGCTCAGTGCCTGTCGCTCTGCCACGGATGTCAAACTGTCCAGCTCTGTGTCTACAGTAGAGCCTGCCTTCCTCACCAGTTTGTCCAGGGGTGAGGCGTCCCTCTTCTTTATGCTGCCTCCCCAGCACACCACCGCATAGAAGAGGGCGCTCGCCACAACCGCCTGATAGAACATCTGCAGCATCTTATTGCAGATGTTGAAAGATGCCAGCCTTTTAAGGAAGTATAGTCGGCTCTGTCCTTTCTTACACAGAGCATCAGTATTGGCAGTCCAATCCAGTCCAGTTTATCATCCAGCTGCACTCCCAGGTATTTATAGGTCTGCACACAGTCACCTCACGGGGTCCTTGAGGGGCCTGGGCCTCCTTAAATCCACCACCAGCTCCTTGGTTTTGCTGGTGTTCAGGTGTAAGTGGTTTGAGTCGCACCATTTAACAAAGTCCTTGATTAGTTTCCTATGCTCCTCCTCCTGCCCACTCCTGATGCAGCCCACAATAGTAGTGTCGTCTGCAATTTTTTGCACATGGCAGGACTCTGAGTTGTATTGGAAGTCCGATGTATATAGGCTGAACAGGACCGGAGAAAGTACAGTCCCCTGCGGTGCTCCTGTGTTGCTGACCACAATGTCAGACCTGCAGTTCCCGAGATGCACATACTGAGGACTGTCTGTAAGATAGTCCACGATCCATGCCACCAGGCGTGAATCTACTCCCATCTCTGTCAGGGCCCCACGACAGAGGGGCTATATGTGATGATCTTCATCCCATCCCACACTTCCTTTATGCTGAGGTTCCTAAGGAGCAGAGGTTGGATGGTGTTGAAGGCGCTAGGGAAGTCCAGAAACGTAATTCTTACAGCTCCACTGCCTCTGTCCAAGTGGGAGAGGGATCGGTGTAGCATATAGATGACGACATCCTCCGCTCCCACCTTCTCCTGGTATGCAAACTGCAGAGGGTCAAGTGCATGGCGGACCTGTGGCCTCAGGTGGTGAAGCAGCAGCCGCTCCATGGTCTTCATCACATGTGACGTCAGAGTGACAGGCCGGAAGTCGTTCAGCTCACTAGGACGTGATACCTTTAGGACTAGGGTGATGCAAGATGTTTTCCAAAACCTCGGGACTCTCCCCTTGTTCCAGGCTCAGGTTGAAGATACGCTGTAGAGGACTCCCCAGCTCCAGCGCACAGGACTTCAGCAGTCGTGGCGATACTCCATCTGGACCCGCTGCTTTGCTGGCACGAAGTTTCCTCAGCTCTCTGCTTATCTGGGCAGCTGTAATTGTGGGTTGGGGAAACTCTCTCCTATGCTGTTATCAGCAGAAGGATGGGTGGAGGGTGCAGTACTCCGAGGTGAGAGTGGGATAGGGTGGTCAAACCTGTTGAAGTTTTTCATCTGGTTTGCTCTCTCCATGTCTCTCTCAATGGTGGCACCCCACTTTGAGCTGCAGCCTGTGATGATCTTCATCCCATCCCACACTTCCTTTATGCTGTTATTCTGCAACTTCTGCTCCACCTTTCTCCTGTACTGCTCCTTCGCCGCCCTGAGCTGGACTCTGAGTTCCTTCTGCACGTGCTTGAGTTCATGCTGATCACCGCCTTTAAAGGCCCTTTTCTTCTGGTTCAAAAGGCCCTTGATGTCACTTGTCATCCATGGCTTGTTGTTAGCATAGCAGCATACGGTTCTTACTGGAACTACAATGTCCATACAGAAGTTGATGTAGTCAGTAGTGCAGTCAACAACCTCCTCAGTGTTCTCACTATATGATCCCTGCAGGATATCCTAGTCTGTAGTTCCAAAGCAGTCTCTATGAGCCTGCTCTGCCTCAGGGGACCACTTCCTGAATGAGCGTGTGGTTGTAGGTAGCTCCCTCACTCTTGGTTTGTAGTGAGGCTGAAGCAGAACCAGGTTATGATCTGCTTTCCCAAGCGCAGGCATTGGGGTGGCGCTGTATGCGTCTTTAACGTTTGCATACAGTAGGTCGATAGTCCTATTTACCCGGGTGTTACAATCCACATATTGGGAGAAGGCAGGTGATGTTTTGTCCAGCATCACATGGTCACATGGCGATTAGCACAAGCACCTAAAGGTGCTGTGTTTGTAATTTAGCAACAGCGGAATGGATGATGTCACTCGCTCGCTCCACGTTCACCCGAGGTGGGATGTAAACAATAACAACAATGATGAGTCCAAACTCTCTGTGCAGGTAATAGGGACGCAGACTTACAGCCAACAGTTCGATGTCCCTGCATCAAGTGGAGATTTTAACATTTACATGTCCTGAGTTACACCATCTTGTATTTGCATATAGAGCGAGTCCTCCTCCTTTCTGCTTCCCGCAGGTACTTGCGTCTCTGTCCGCTCTAACTGTGCTAAACCCGGGTAGCTCCACGTTAGCATCTGGGATGGTAGTTGTTAGCCACGTTTCACTAAAACACAGAAAACTGCATTCTCTGTAGGTTCTGACATTTTTCACCAGCACAGCCAGTTCGTCGATCTTTTTTGGTAGTGAGTTCACATTTCCCAGGATCACAGAAAGCACCAAAGGTTTGTAGCGCCACTTTCTTGCTAGACGCTTGACTTTTATCTAAACGTCGGCTCTGCTGCCCCGATACCGCCTTCTTACCTCATCAGATAAATAGGGAACCACACCAGCGTGGGCATTTGTTCTCAGAGCTTGAAGTTGAGTACTTGAATAGATGAGTCTCAGCGTGCAAAAATCCATGTCCAAGTAGTAAAAAGTGTCCAGGGAGCGAGTCCACATAAAAGAAAGTGGTAGGAGTGATCACTGAAATAGAGAAAAAATGTAGAAAGATAAAGTCATACACTTATTTTAAGATGTCAGAAAATGTAGCATAGTATAACATTTAGTTGTGACTTGGTTAACCTGGTTGGAAGTTTGGAGCATTTCCTGTTATTTGCTTCATCAAAGACACATTTTTCACTTTTTTAAATATGTTGTAACAGGCTTCTGTGTGATGTATAACGGAGATTTGCTCAGACTGCTACACTGCTGTTTGTACTGACAGGCATAAGCCACAGCCACACACATTGCTGTTTCAATGTCTCATGCTGACTACTGAGCATCTGTCTTACTGACAGGAGCATTTTTTGGATATGTAAAAGAGGAAAATACTGAATACAGCATATTCAAGTTGAAATAACCTCTCATAAGCTAAATCTGAAACTGTTAATTAACTGGGAATTAAGGAGTGTTTCTCTGTTTAGCAATATGCAAGTGAAAATTGCTTTGGATAGAACAGATTATAGTATTTATTGATCCATCCATTCACTCTCTAAATCGGGGGCAGCTGGAACCTATCCCAGCAAGCAACGGGTGCATGCAGGAACAGTCTGTGCACAGGTCGCAAGCACATTGCAGGGTGATCACACATGCACATATATCAGGGGAAGATTTAGCATCACCAATTCACTTAACCCACACACAAGGAGCGTTCATTATGATCCCCGTAAACTCCTGTCTATGAGGCAGCAACACTACTACTGTGTCACCATGCATTCATTCATTGATTAACATATTTATAATAACTGTCACCTTGTAACTGAAGAAACAAAGACCCTTTATTTGAGACTTATTTCAGTAGCGTCGTGCATCCGTTGGAGGGCTGGATAGCAGGCCCCCTGGCCAGTCCTTAAATGCTGCCAAATGTCATTAGCACCTCAAGTTTGCATTCACTGAAGTCTCATTTTCTGTGGTCTCTTGGTTTGAAAGTAAAGGTGTCACTCAGGAACAGGGCCAAATTTATATGGTGATTAGGTCCGGATTATTCAAAATGGGTGTTTTTATTTATTTATTTTCCACATTTTACTGAACCCCTGCCCGTGAGAAAGAGAGCCAAGCCAACAGAGTGAAACTTTAATAGTAGAAAAGATAAGTAAGTAAATAAATAGAATAAAAAGGGGAGGAGAATCTGCTTCCTCAATTTAAAAGCTTATTCTAAAATGTTATTAATTGGGTCCTACCAGGTTTTAAACAAGTTTTGCACAGATCCTCTAAGTGAGTATTTATTTTTTTCCAATTTCAAATAGTTTACAACATCAGTTAACCCACTGACTTAAAATAAGGGAGTTAGGATTCTTCCAGTTGATCAAGATACGTAAGTCTATGTGCCAATAGTGTAGGAAAGGAAATCACAGTTTTTTTGTTGTCCTCCACTTTAAGCCCATCTGGGAGTCCACCAATCACAGCTGTTAATGGGTTAGGAGAGATTGTGACATCCAAGGCTGTCTGAAAGACATTTAAAGATTTTGGTCCAGAATGATGTTAATTTGGTGCACACCCAAAACATGTGGCCCAGTGAGGCTGGAACTTGATTGCAACATTCGCAAGTTGGATCTTGCCCTGGAAACATTTTGGCCAATTTTAAACGAGAGAGATGCACTCGATATATAATTTTGAGTTGAATAATTCTATGCTTTGCGCATATGGAGCTCGAGTGAATTCTGTGCATTGCTGCCTTCCACTCCTATTCTGAAATGTTGAGTGAGAGATCCTTTTCCCAATGTACTCTGGGATCTTTGAAAGGGAGGGACTTTAAAATGTTTTTATATATTACAGAAATGCTGTCTGAGTCCTCCCAAAAATGGGTGTTTTTAAGCCGTACATGATTACTGGTTGGAGGTGACAGACGTAGCTAAGAGTCGGTGCATGAGCACGTAGTTTTTAAGTTGAGTTGAGATTTGCCATATAAAGGATCTTACCGTGGGACCTGATATATGCGTGTGTTTTTATAAATCCTATTTTTCTGTGTGTGTGTTTGCATTTTTGCCTTTCTAGAGTAAGCAAAATGTATGAAAGCAAGGTTTTGTACTTGAGGGCTCAGGCCAGTCCTGTTCTCTTCAACATCTTCAAGCTCCTCCTGAGGAACTGCCAGAGCAGTTGAGAGTGTGGGGGGAAAAAAAAGTCCCACTTGTCGCTGCTGGGGAGGTCTGCCATTTGGTCTTCCATTAGTCCCTGCCTGGTACACATATTGAATTGGGTCTCCAGGATGAGTCCTACTACACGCCCTTTATAACTGGCTACTCTTAATTTGGAGGACTAGCAGCTCCACTGAGGTCCTCACATGCACATGTGCTGTTCCAGGTTTAAAAAGTTGTTTGTTGATAAGTCAACAGTTCATTTTTCTTGATTTTGCTATTTGCACCTTTATGTAGACTGTCTCATAAACCCAGCTACAGGGCATGCACAAGCCAGTGTGTTTTTGTACCAGTCCCAAGCCCGGATAAATGGAGAGGGTTATGTCGGGAAGGGCATCCAGTGTAAAATTTTGCCAGCTCAATATGTGGACTGTCTCATAATGAATGTTTTCTTAGAACTGAATACATACTTGGAGATCAGAGCTTCTAAATGTTAACATTCTGTAAAATGCCTCTGGTTGTAGGAAGGTGCAGGGCAGATGGCTTCTTGAGCTTGGCGGTGTTTTGCAGATCCTCTTCAATTATCTTACCAGCTGACCCCCTAATCTCCTGCCTTATTAAAACTAAATATCCAGAGCTGCTTTGCTTTAATATTCCTGAAGTCACTATAGGGAGCGAGGAGTGATAATGACCAAGTGCTGTCCATTAAACCAGTCTTTGAGCTGCCACAGCCTGAAGGGTGGCACCTTTTTAATTTTTTAAAAATTTTTTTTTTCTTTTTTGTTTTCTCTTTTCTGGTTTGTAGTTGCCTAGGGACCAAGATATATTAGTCAAATCCCCGATGTGTTACTTGGCTCCCAGTGAGGTAACTACTTTCCTGTATTAACAGTCCTCATTGAGATTCCCCATCTGTCTAAAATCCTTTTTTAAAAACGTGCTTCCATCTGGCTTTTCTCTGCCTAGAATTTAAGAGAAATTGAGCACCTGCTAGTGGAACGTAATATCCATGAAGGAGGAATTTTTGCTCGTCTTTATATGCTCGCTTAAGTGACCCCTCATCCAATATCCATGGCATGAGAAGTTTGCTGACCATCCAAGATGGGTCCCTGCTATTAATTGGACAGTGTCTTGTAGTGTTTAGGACAATGGGCTTTAAACTGGAGAAATCTTGCCTTGTCCTTACTGTAATGGTGAATGTGCACCTCAACCTGTCTGTTCTCCACATGCTACAATTACTAGGTATAGATACACTGTAATGATGTCTGCTAAGCATATAGTCCTCGTCCTACCCTTGTAGCTTTAGACCTCTGCCACCCCTTCTTTTCGCTGTTGTCACCCCAGTAATCACCCAGAAGGGGATCCTTGCCCTGTCTGTGTGAAGTAAACCCACTTATTGACTGTGACGCCCCTGGCAGCTAAGGCGTTTGCAGTGAAGGTGACCTGCCGACTCTTGTGGCACCAGCTGTTCAGATGTGCAGTGCCTGCTGGCTCTGAAACTTGAAGGGGAATTTTAAAATTCACCACATGTCAGATTGGCAAAAGAGCTGTTGTTCCAGTTCTGTGGCTTCCTCGCTCACCCGAAGCCTTTGTGGAGGTCACCCCTTTAGCTATTTTTCTAGTCTTAAAGACTGTGTGGTGAGAGAGGACATGCAGGTGATGGGTGTAATAGAACAAGATGCAGAGGACAGAAAGATATGGAAGAGGGGTTGCCACAGCGGATCATCTTAACTGGAGCAGCCGAAAGAAGAAAGACTGTATAGTGAGACGTCTCGCGGAATGTGGCTCACATATCCAAAAGTTGTTGTTGTTTTTTTTTTTTTATGTAATCTTGACTAAACTTGTTGCGTTACACCTGTCCCTACAGGTCACAAATGATAAATTAATCTATATGAACAAGCTGGTCTACATCCCTGTAAAACCAGACTCTGTCATCATGAGGACAGGTGGGACAGTGCTCCCCATTGAATGTGTGTATAATCGGTGAGTGATGAGGAACCGAGAGGGTCTTTGTAAAGCTCTGGTGGGTAGAGAACAAACTCCTCACTAATTCATTCTTTTCTCTTACAGGGTGACCAACGTTAGCAGCAAGGGTCTTCAGCCAACTTGGATCCCTGTCTTCTCCACAAAAATGGTGAACACTTCCCTAACTTTCAGACTGACTTTGATGAACGGTATGAAGTTTCTGTGCTCTTGTTTAGGTTGGATTAAAGATTAGAGATCTTCTTTGTCACACACACTGCAAGAGTGTAATGAAATCGGTGTACCATAGTTTGGGCAGGGAAGAGTATACAGACAATAAGACAGAAAGCTGATGTACAAATAAATACAAGTAATAGATGAATGGTCTAATTTACAGACTTTAATAGAATATATATGTCTCTAAAGGGGTCTCTGCAGATGTAATATACAGTAGAATTAGCCATAAAGCAGCAGATGGGTACAGTGCAGGGCAGGTGGGATCAGGTTAGCGAGAGTTTAATGACCTTACGGCCTAGGGTGAGAAGCTATCCCTGAAGCAGACGGAGTGTGTGGTGAGGCTCTAGTAGTGCTCTTCTGGAAGGCAGAAGTGAAAATGATGATGATGAATTCAAACCTCCTTGGAAATTAGGTGGAGCAGATGGTATGAAGCTGTGGAAGGTCAGCCCCAGTGATATTTACAAGATCTACAGACAGTCGTTGGAGGAGCAGAGTAAGATTGCCTTTGTTTTTCCTGAAAGTAACAATGACCTTCTTTGTTTTGTCAACATTCAGGGAGAGGTGGTTGTCATGGCATCAAACAGTCAAGTTATTATACAGTATGAGGGTAAATCAGAAAGTAGAGGTAATTTGAAAATTGTGCAGCAACCACAATGGATAGAAGCTGACGCGGTACAACGTATTCACTATGGCTTATGGGTAGCTTGAAGAGTAATCTGCTGTAGTGGGATTTGTTGGGGCAGAAGGAGTGAAACCTACTGAAATTCAGTTAAGGATCTGGGCTCAGTACAGAAGTGAAAACAACATGACTTAAGGAAAAGATTATGAATGGGTAGAAATGACTAAAATGGGAAGAACAAGTGTAATCAATGAAGCTCGATCTAGTCGACCATCAGCACCATGCACACAAGCTCACATCAACATGGCAAATTCCTTCATCAGAGAAGACGGACAGGTTACGTTGTCTGCCATTGCATATGTGGATATTGGCTATGAATCTGCATATGCCGTAGTGCATGATGACTTGGGGTACCATAAAGTTTGTGCGAGATGGGTAACCCAAACAGCTTACTGATCTGCACAAGTCAACATCCTTTGAATTAAGGCAGGTTTCACTACCTTTGCCAAAGAAATCTCACTAAGGCACGTTGTTCAACAATGGTGCATTTCTGCAGTGGAGCATCCATATTCATTTGACCTTGACTTCAACTAGACTGATGGCACAGTGCTGCACTGTGTGTTTAACCCATAAGCCATTGTGAACATGTTCCACTGTGTTAGCTTCTATTCATTGCGGTTACCACGTCATTTTCAAATTGCTTTTACTTTTTGATATACCCTCGTATTTCACCTGAGGTATAAAGCTCCTTTGTGAGGTCCTTGGTAGCCAGCTTGTGTCAGAGACTTGTCCGACTAGGCCTTTCACATGGATCTTTAACAACCAAAATTTGTCTTGAGTGGGGAGCAGATTACGGGGTTTGTCAATTCTTTCTTTAATTTCCACTATGGAGCAATGAAGACATTCTTCTATGTTTAAATGTGGACTTCCTGACCATGGATTTCTTTTCTCCAGTAAAGTTAAAATGGAGGTTGAATTCATCTTCATTGCTGACACACAGTTTTGTGGATGTGGCCTCTGTAGACATTTTATGGCCAGCTCTGCCAGAATGATTAGGTTTTTGCTAAAGATTCCTGTTTATCATAATAGTAGTAGCAGTAGTACATTCAGAATACAGTGAAATTCTTCCTCGCTTGTCCGAGCAATATTCAACACATTGCCACTTTAGAATCATGATAAAATATATACAGTATATTATAATAAAGAACTCCATATTATTAAAACTCATTATCCACATTATGTGATGGGGTAATAGAATTGCAGTACATGTGTGTTTCTAAGTTAGGTGTCTCAATTGAGGATGCCCAACTTTGGTTGCTGTGAACAGGCTGGGAGCAGACGTGACTTTGCCGTCTAAATGAGGCACAATGTATTAGAAGTGAGGTCATGTTCTGCAATACAGAAGTTGCCTCTTGTACTGCGCTCGGTGAAGAGTGCTATAGAAAAATAAATGAAATTGTGGGTTCAACAAGCAGACTTAACATTCTGAATTTTCTAGGCACAATATCTACTCCGATTCACATTCTTTTTCTTAGATAACTGGACTGCACCAACCACCACCAAGACATTTTCTTTATCCAGCGTCCTCAAATTTGAGGCCTCTGTGGATTCCAGCAACCACTACCCAATGCAGCTCTTTGTGGATCGCTGTAGGGCTTCTGAGTCGGCTGCCATGGATTCCTCTCGCAGTTACAACTTCATCAAGCACCATGGGTGAGACTGGAGTGGTTGTGGGGCTTGGGTGCATGCTTATGAGGAGGGGATATGGGCCACAGAGCTCTGGGGCCTCATGCATAACGCTGTGTGTAGAACTCATGCTATAACATGACGTAAGCACAAAAGCCGAAATGTGCTTACACACAGAAAAATCCAGATGCATAAATCTGTGCGTTCGCCAACTTCTGCGTTCTTCCGCTACAAAAATCCCGGTCAGCGTGAAAAGAAACGTACGTGCACGCGCCTTCTGTCCCGCCCCAACTACTCCCAGAATTACGCCTCTTTGAATATGCAAATCAATATAAATAGCCCTTAAGCTCAGTGTTCTGTGGGAAAAGCAAGAGGGAAAATGGAAGAATTTCAGCGAATACCAAGTGAAGGCAAGGAAAAATGTACTTTGTTGGTTTAAACAGTGGTATAAACAACAAAAGGAAACTGATCGACTGACATAGCGTGTTGGAGAAACTCGAAAGCTCAAGTTCAGAAAGTCGCACAGTGCCCGAAATAAAAAAGAAAGTTGTCAGATATTAAAGTTGCCGTGAAAAGGTGAGTCGTAGCCCACTGTCTGAGTGTCATATGAAAGCTTATTAGGGTACAGAGAAAAAAAAAAGGCACACAGAGGGGGAAAAAGCACGAAATGTCAACTTCAATCACGAAATTTCCACTTTAATCACATAGTTTATTTTGTCATCAAAGTAGAACATCATAAACTTCATCTTAAAATCATTTAATTAACCAGTTTCTCAAATCACATCGTAATTAAAGTAGCATGTTAAATGCTTTGTTTTGTATGTGTTCTTCTATGTGCTGTATGTGTGTGAATCACTACGTGCTTAAACCGGCTTTCTCTTCCTCCGACAGGACACAGAATCCATTACATTTGTGATATTATAGCTCTCTGAATAACTAACATACTGAGATGTATATGTGATATCATTTTCATGATGATAGGAGGTAAAGCACGTTATTAAACATGGCAACACGGTGGCGCAGTGATTGTGCGCGACCTTCAATGAAATAATTTATTGCAGCAGTACTCGGGGGCGGCTCTAAGCTCGTGGCGGCCCTGGGCAGAGAAAAAACTGGTGGCCCTTTCGCCCGCCAATGTCAATATGGTATCTTATGCACGGCAGATAGCCACGTCCGGTGTGGACACTGTGTAGCCGCCTCATGCTCATGACAAAAGCGTTTAACTTTTGTCGAAATTTGCTGCTGCGTTTTTAGCTGTGTTATTTTCTCTTTCTGTTTTATATTCAATATATATTGGCGTGGCGGCCCTGTGCAGGTGCACAGTTTGCACATGCCTAAGGCCGCCCCTACAGTACTGTCTCTTTCAAACGTACTAACCTCAAATTCCTGTCCTTCCTTTTCTTTCTCCAAGTAACCGATCGCCACACGATCAGCTATGTAATAGACGTTAAGCCATCTGTAAGCTTATAATGCCGATTCTTCAGAACTTTTAAGGAACGTGGAAATATCTTCGTAGTAAATGTTTAATTATTCTATCCTTCACGCCAGTCCCAGTGAAGCATACAGTGCGAGGCAGGAACAATCGTGTGCGGAGCGCCAGATCCTTGCTAGCGTAGCAACACCGTGTCCTTTAATTATTAACAATATAGATTATTTAAATTAAGTTAGTTTTATCTGTGTAATATAATAAACATATTTTGCTACATTTCTTCTGAAAAATGATATCGTCATCATATGTAAATACGTGCATTATAAAGTGGCTCAGGTTGTACAATATTATAATTGTATTGCAAGTTTACAGTGAGGTAACTGTACTAATAAGTACTAACAGTTCTACAAGGAGCAGTTGATGGACTGATAGATTACGTTTAGAGTTCTTGGGATGAAACTCTTTCTGAACCGTGAGGTCCGTACAGAAGAGGTTTGAAGTGTTTGCCATGTGAGAAGCAGTTCGAATAGGAAGCATGGCTGAGGCAGCGTGTGCTTGATGCTGTATACCGATAATTCTCTTTCTGATCGGTTGCTCCGAGTGGTACAGTAAAAGTAATATGGAAAAAGATGATCCGCTGTGGCAACCCCCAACGGGAGCAGCTGAAAGAAGAAAAAGGTGCAGTGAGAGTAACAACATTAAAGCAGTTATGGTATTTGGAATAGTTTGACCATTCCGTGGACCATTATATTGTTACAGGTTAATTTACAATCGGATGCATTAAACTAATAAACAATATGCGGTTAATTTCAGTGTATTTATAAAGCCGCGTCAGGGACATGGATCTGAAAGGGAAACCACACTGGAACAGTAGCACTGCTTTGACACTAGGTGCCGCTAGTCTGCAAAACTGAGCAGAAAACTTGCGCACGACAGGGAAATGTGCATGGCTTTACACTAAGTTTAGGTTTTATACATCGTGATTTGAACGTGGAAACATTTGTACGCAATATTTTTGTGTGCGTACGCACCGTTTATACGAGGCCCCTGGTCTTTTGCTTTGGGTCCTTGTGATTTTTGATAATTCATCTTGGTATGTTGACCTGTTCTTATGGACACCTGCCAAGTGTTTATTTTTAACAATTCCCCAAAGTGAGGTTATGCCCTTTCAAATACCAGTCATTATGTTTTGTCAGTTGACGGGCAGTCTGTGCTAAGCCAGCACAAGATGGCATACCATTGATCAAGTAAGTTGCCCCAGCTTTGCACAACATGGAGAAATTGTGCCAAAACAGTGTGTAGAAGAGAGAGTCTGAATTGATCTTTGTTAAATAGTAACAGTCACAGGGAGAACAAGGGTTCAGAGGTGTCCAGCTATATGGTGAAGTCCCATAAGCTAAAGCTGGAAATTCATCCATTATTGAGTGATTTGGTTTTTTTATAGCTATGGGTAGAAGACTTGATGTAATGCTAGTCTTATCATACAATGAAAATGCCCAGACCTGCTCTTGCTGGACCACCTTTGAGGTTTTAATCTAATGTGCACATCTCTGGCCTGTAGGGATGATTAAAAAATGAAAAGAAAAAGGGTGCCTGTAGGAATTCCATAGCAATGAGCAGGCTAACTTGAGTGACTGGGCTGGAAATTAAACCCAAGTCCTAAGTGCTGTGGTGGTGTCCAGTAAAATCAGTTAAAGGTTGTAGTGTTACCTGAGACTGGATTGCCAAAAATCGCTATATAGTGCCTTTAGTACTGTTATTTCAATGGAAGCCATTATTAAAACGGGTGCACATGCCTATAATGCTGGATATTGGACCTAAAGTCCATTTGATTGTGTTAAGGGTGCAAAGTTCATGAGGCAGAGGTACCTGATGGACTTAATCTAATTCAGGATTGCAGGGTGGAGTGAATCTTATCCCAAAAACACAGTAATTGAGGCAACTATCCATCACTGGACATGCTTCTGTTCAAGTCTTACATGAATAAGAGCCTAGCCACTTGCTAAATTTGTCTGATACCACAAGATGTGTTGGAAACTGCACCTGTATCTTTTGGCTGTACACTTCTGTACCAGTGGGTTGTTTTTAATAGGAAACTTGTACAGGACCACTGCTTAAAGCCACATGCCTACTGATGTTTAAATATCTCTTGGGGCTAAATTTTACAGTTCTCTGAAAATGTTTGGATACCACTGGCCAAGTTGAACATTTTGTTGACATTTAAAGTGAAAAATAAATATAGCTTTGACGGCAAACAATCTAAAACAATGTATATGAAAATGTTAATGGACCGTTATGATTTATTTGAACCAATAAAGTTAAAGGTATATGTATCTTTTGCAAACATTTGTGTACCCAAGTCAGTGCCCAGTAACACCGCTTGCAAATTGGTTTCATTGTCAGATGATTTGTTGAATTCTTGTTTTGGAAATTTTTTCCCCATTTCTTCCTTGCAGATCACATCCAGCAGTGAGATGTTCTTGGCTTGTCTTGCATGCACAGCACATGAAAGATCTACCCACAGGTTTTCAATGATGTTCAAGTCTGGGAAATGGCGAGGGTTATTCCAATACCATCACCTTGTGTTTCTTGAGGTACTTCATAGTAGATTTCAAAGTGTGTTTTAGGTTGTTGTCTTGTGGTAGAAGTCATCCTTTTTTCAGCTTCCGTTTCCTGCCTGACTGACTGTCTGACATTCTCCTTGAGGATCTGTTGGTGTTTGTGAAATCCGTTCTTCCCTGTATTCCTACAAATTTCCTTTGCCACTAGCAGCCTCACAACTCCAACACATAAAAGATCTGTTCTGTACTTAACTGGTGTTCTTTTCTTCAAATATTACTCTTTTAATCCTCCAAATAAACCTTTTATGGTTGTAGCCAATGAGACGTGAAACAAAATGACGCATTTTACTGTCTAACTGAACAGGTTGTAAATGAAGGGTCTAATTTGACCTTCATCTGTCCACAGCACTTGGTTCCAAAGTGACTCTGTTTTTTGTTGGTGTATTTTGTGATGATTGCAGATCACAGGTAAGTTTTTCTTGTGATGGCTCTTCCATGCTGACCATGCCTGTGTGAGTAACGCTGCACAGCAGAGCAATGCACCATCACCCCTTTCGAAGTTAAATCTTCCCATGTGTTCCTTGCAGTTATGCTGGGGTTTTTCATTACCTTCCTGTACATCACACAAATTTTGTTTCTATCTGACAGCTTTCTTTGTTTTCCAGATCTTGTCCTGCATGGTTCCCCTTGACTGCCACTTCTTCATTTCAGACTGTGGATTGCTAACTCGAAGCACTTCACTGTCTTTTTGTAGCGTTCCCCTGCTTTGTAGGCATCTTTTTAGTTTAATTTTCAGATCTTCAGTCGGTTGCTTTGAAGTGCCCATAGTTACTGATTGTTGCACAATGTTTGCCGAGTCTAAGAATTGATTAGGCTCTGGAATTATTATTGGCTGGATAACCTAACCGCTTTTGACCAGACTAACACCAAACGAGCTAAGCCAGAATAGTCTGAGCAATGGGGCCTTGTAACGGACAGGATGTCCAAACTTTTGTAAATATCACATTTTATTTTTTTCAGTTACTGTACATTAACATGTTCATAAAATGCAGTTTTAGATTGCTGTCAAAGTTGTATTTACTTTTTTTTTTTTTTTTTTTTTTTTTTTTTTGGTCAACAAAATGGCCAGGGCATCCGAACATTTGCATGAAATTATATTTTTTCCACCATCTCTGTTGGCTGAATTTTCTTTTAAAGATAAAAGTCAGTATTCTTCCATACTAAATTGTAGAAAATCTACAACTAATAATTCTGAACCCTCTATAGATGATGTTTTTGAAGCATACAGGAGGTGCCATTAAAAGCCACCAATGGCTCTTTGCATTACACGGTGCACTCCGTCAACAGGGGGAAGAATGAAGTGCTCTAAAATTTCCTGGTAGACTGTTGCGCTGACTTTGGACTTGATAAAACACAGTGGACCAACACGAGCAGATGACATGGCTCCCTAAATCATCACTGACTGTGGAAACTTCACATTGGACCTCAAGCAACTTGGATTTCTGTGCTTCTCCACTCTTCCTTCAGACTCTGGGACCTTGATTTCCAAATGAAATGCAAAATTTACTTTCATCTGAAAAGAGGGCTTTGGACCCCTAACCAACAGTCCAGTCCGTTTTCTCCTTAGGCCAGGTAAGACAGTTGTAGCCCATGTCATGGATACGTTTGTGTGTTGTGGCTCTTGAAGCACTGACTCCAGCCGCAGTCCTCCAAGGATGCAGTTACCCCTGTTGCTTGTGCACCTTTTTCTGCCACATTTTTCCCTTCCACTCAACTTTCCATTAATATGCTTGGATACAGCACTCTGTGAACAGCCACCTTCTTAAGCAATGACCTTTTCTGGCTTACTCTTCTTGTGGAGGGTGTCATTGACTGTCTTCTGGACAACTGTAAAGTATGTGTATGTGTAAAGTCTTCCCCATGATTGCGTGGCCTACTGAACCAGCCTGAGAGACCATTTAAAGGCCCTGGACATCTTTGCAGGTGTTTGCTGTTAATTAGCTCAGTGGAGTGTGACACCAGGAGTCTACAATATTGAACTTTTTCAGAATATTCTAGTTTTCTGAGATACTGAATTTTGAGTTTCCATTAGCTGTAAGCTATAATCAGCAAAATGAAAATAAATGTTTGAAATATCACTCTGTGTGTAATGAATTTATGAGTTTCACTTTTTGAACTGAATTACTGAAATTAACCTTTCGATTATATATATATATACTCAGCAAAAAAAGAAACGTCCCTTTTTCAGGACTGTGTATTTCAACAATAATGTTTTAAAAATCCAAATAACTTTACAGATCTTCATTGTAAATTGTTTAAACAATGTTTTCCATGCATGTTCAATTAACCATAATCAATTAATTAACATGCACCTGTGGAATGGTCGTTAAGACCTTAACAGCTTACAGAAAGTA
>JANRMT010062791.1:143613804-143697196 GCA_026402145.1 Polypterus bichir lapradei
TAAAAACCCTTATTACCAATGGTTTCAGAAAGCTTCAAAACCCTTAATAATAATGGAATAAGGGAATGGGAACTACAGGTCTGACATTGTGTTCAGCAATACAGGGGCACCGCAGGGGACTGTACTTTCTCCGGTCCTGTTCAATCTATATACATCAGACTTCCAATATGACTCAGAGTCCTGTCACGTGCAGAAGTTCGCTGACGACACTGCTATTGTGGGCTGCATCAGGAGTACAGGAAGCTAATCAAAGACTTTAAATGGTGCGACTCAAACCACTTACATCTTAACACCAGAAAAACCAAGGAACTGGTGGTGGATTTTAGGAGGCCCAGGCCCCTCATGGACCCTGTGATCATCAGAGGTGACTGTGTGCAGAGGGTGCAGACCTATAAATACCTGGGAGTGCAGCTGGATGACAAATTGGACTGGACTGCCAATACTGATGCTCTATGTAAGAAAGGTCAGAGCAGACTATACTTTCTGAGAAGGTTGGCATCGTTCAACATCTGCAGTAAGATGCTGCAGATGTTCTACCAGACGGCTGTGGCGAGTGCCCTCTTCTACGCGGTGGTGTGCTGGGGTGGCAGCATAAAGATGAAGGACGCCTCACGCCTGGACAAACTTGTTAAGAAGGCAGACTATTGTAGGAGTAAAGTTGTACAGTTTAACATCTGTGGCAGAGCAACGGGCACTAAGCAAACTCCTGTCAATCATGAATAATCCACTGCATCCACTGAACAGTGTCATCTCCAGGCAGAGGAGTAGCTTCAGTGACAGACTTTTGTCACTGTCCTGCTCCACTGACAGACTGAGGAGATCGTTCCTCCCCCACACTATGTGACTCTTCAATTCCACCCAGGGGAGTAAATGCTAACCTATTATTTTTTTATTTTTTTATTTTTCTTTTTTTTTTCTTTTCATTTTTATTACTATTTAATTTAATATTGTTTCTTTGTATCAGTATACTGCTGCTGGATTATGTGAATTTCCCCTTGGGATTAATAAAGTATCTATCTATCTAACCTAAAGACTCATTTAGACTACTGTTTACTTGTGTTAACGTCAATTCTATTTATGCCTCTCATTCTCAACACTATGGGGATCAGAGTGTATTGGTTTAATTTATTGTATTGATCGATCGCAAAGTTCACAGATTGAATGATGCCCTGGATACATTTTGGACAATTTTAAATGAGACAAATGTGCTCTAAAAAAGATTTTAAGTTGAATGATTGAATGTTTTGTGCATATGGAGCTCGAGTGTATTCTGTTCATGGCTGCCTTCCATACCTTTTCTGAAATGTTAAGTGAAACATCCTTTACTTGTCGCACCCTGGGACCTTTGAAAGGAGGAGACTTTAAGATGTTTTTGTATATTACTGAGATGCTTTCTGAGTCTTCAGGACTGATCAGAATTGCCTCTGGAATAGCAATGGGTGGGAGGTGAGTAAAATTGGGCAGGTTCCTTGTTAGTTTCTGATTTGAAAGTAGTGGAATAATTGTGTTGAAGGGAAGTTAAATTTGAAGCATAATTGTTCATAAGATGTGAAGGCCTTCTCTATATACAGTAGATTTGAGATGGTGGGAAAAAGGTGGTTATCATGTAGCGGTGCAACAGATAAGAGCTTCTCTGTCTTAAAGTGCTTCCTACATTGGTTCCATATTCTGAGTGATTGATGGACAGTTGGATTATTAGTATATTGACAATAATTTGTCTATACTGGGGCACAAAGCAGGGCATATAAAGAAGCTGAGCAAGATTTTATTTTTATTGCAGGCCAGGCTTGTGTATACATCAATTTGCATCTGTCGAGGACTTTATGTCCTATATATTTGCCACCCAATAATCAAATTGAAAGTTAGGTAGCGCTATGCCCTCTTCCACATAAATGAGGTTAAAATTGAATCTAATTTGTTAATATATATGTGGATGCTCGGAAATGGGAGAAGAAGCTTGGGAAGGATGTTAATCTTGACAGTGTTGATACTTCCTGCTAATATGAGATGGAGGGCACGTCATCTGTTCACATCTTGTTTAATGTTTTCCATGCAGATAGCATAATTTTGTTGAAAAAGATCTTTATATTGTGATGATACCCTATAGATATTTAAACTGATTTGCTAAAATAAATAGGAAGGTGTCCATTCTAATGCTGTGTATTAGAGAGTTCACTGGAACAATTTTATTCAAGTTAACTTTGAATTCAGATATCTTTTGAAATTCTGCTAGTGCATTGAGGACTGTTAGTATAGAAGTTTGTGGGTCTGATATACAGTACCATATAATTTGCATATAGTGATATTTTCTGTTCACGCCCTTCTCTGGGAATCCCCTTTATCTCTGATACATTTTGAAAGTGAATGGCTCAATGGCAATTGTAAAGAGTAACATCCTTGTTAAGGACCATGTTCTAGTCTGAAGTAGTTTGAAATAATGTTAATACAAACAGAAGCTTCTGGACTTGTATAAAAGTAGTTTCGTCCATGCACATACTGTATGTTTGGGCTGAACCTAAATTTGTGTGAATAGTTAGTCCCATTCAACCATGTCAAATGCTTTTTTTGCATCCAAAGATAAGATCTCTGGGATGTTAGATTTTATGGGAGAGTATATTACATTAAACAAACGTCTGAGATTAGAAGCTAAATGTCAATCTTTAATAAATCCGGTTTGATCTTGTGATATTACAGAAGAAAGCATTTTCCCAGTCCTTCTAGCTAGAAGTTTAGGAGTATCCTAACATCATTAGTCAGAAGTGAATCTGATCAGTATGATGCACATTGTAATAAGTCCTTCTTTTCCTTTGGGAAGATGGTAATTAATGCTTGGCAAAAAGCTTGAGGTGGAATGTTTTCTTCAGCTAACGTTGCTAACAGTAGAGGAGCCAACGTATTTGAACTTTTTTTACAAAATTCCACTGGGTATCCATCATCGCTTGTTGCTTTCCCACATTGTAGTGAATTTATAGCGTCTAGTAATTCTGAGAGTGCCAGAGGTTAATCCAGTTCCTCTGCACTAAGAGAATCTAGCTGTGGTATATGTAATGCATCTTGCTCATTAGGTTGTGCCTTATCTTTAAACTGGGTAGAATATGAAGACTTTCTAAATATGTGGATTATATTATGGTCAATGATTTTGTCTCCATCTGTGTTGGTCATTTCTGTCATTGCGTTGCAAACGTCTTGCTTGTGGATTTATTGAGCTAAAATCTTATTAGCCTTCTATCAGTGTTCATAGTATTGATGTTGCGATTTAAAGACAAGCTGTTCTGTCTCTTTAGTAGTCAAGACCTTAAATTCTGATTACAAAAACCTTTATTTTCCAATGAAGTGCCTCCTTTGGAGATCTGCTGTATTCTTGACCTACTCTGGTAATTTCACTGATTAACTCTTACGCTGCCTTGGTTTCTAATTTATTTTTGTGGGAAAGACATGAAATAATCTCTCCTCTTAAGCAGCTGTCAGAGTTTCCCATAGTATTCCTGCAAAGACCTCTGAGGCTCCATTAGTCTTTAAAAGCAAATAATAAATTTGCTTGGAGATGAATTCTGTACCGTTCTCGTCTGCTAATGACAGGGGGTTAAGATGCCAGCCACAAAATGAGTGTGTAGGTCATAGTGGTGTAAGCTCCTTGATCAGAGGGGCGTGGCCGTAAATAACAATAGTGTCTTTCTTACAGGATTTCTTAGTGGACAGTAAATTATCTATAAAAAAATAATATAATTCTTGAGTAACTATGATGTACTAATGGGAAGAAGGAATATCCTTTTGAGTTTGGATTTAGAAATCTCCTTGGGTCTGATAAGTTATGATCCATTACAAACTGTCTGATTATTTTTGCAATATTAAATGTTATCTCTACAGTAGTTGAAGGGTCTGGCCATCATAATTTTATGAGTGTTCACATTAGGAATACACGGAAATACTTTTTGGATGAAATCATTGAGTGCATAGATATTTATCAAAATTAATTTAAATTTAAATAAATTACCCATCACCATGACACATCACCCTTTAGAATCCAATACTATGTCTGATACTGCAAATGAGATTGTTTTGTGTATTAAGATTCCCACACCTTTTGCAAGCAAAACTGGTCCTTATTAAGTGAGTAAAAATATTATGTTGGCATTTAGTCCTGTTAGGTGAGAAAATACTTTATTTCTCTTTAGATCATGATTGAGAATGTAGACATTCCAGTGCACAAAACGGTCACCGTTTGGTCAGAGAGAAACTGCTTCTAAGCTTTTGAGGACATTTTGTAAAATTAAGTATAGGTTGTATGTTGTTTAAAGCTATTAAATGAAAATTGATTTCATATTGTTGCCAGGTATTATGGCTAACAAGTCTGTTATTATGTTGGCACTTACAATCATTAGGGTAAAAAGGATAAATAAGAAATCTCTCTCTCTCTCTCTCTCTCCAGCCATCCCCCATTTTGCCTCCCCAGACCAAGCTTCGCAATGTTCCAGTCCTCTGACGTGCCAAGAGATGGGGCATGTCCAGAACAAAACAACCCCTAGCAGTGCTGTAGTAAAGATTAAAATTGAGAGATTTTATAATATAATCCAGATGCAATAAACCTAGGGTATGATGATGATAGACCAATAGAGGGCAACTTAGTGGTCTCCAAAATATACATATGTTTAAGAGAAGAAATTTAATTGTAGTAATTGGAAAGAAAAAGAGAACAAAAGTGGCCATATAGGAAATTTAGTGTGTAGATACTCCAAATGTTACATTACAAATAAAACAAGTTGCAAGTAAAATCTTCTTTGCATTAGCAGGATACAATATACCTCATGTTCGTGTTATGACGTTGAATTCAGTCTTTTTAGCTCTTTTTCTGCTCATCAAAAATCAGTTTCACTTTCAGCAGGAAACAAGAGACTGTATCTAATTTCTTCTTTGTGAAAGCACTGTTTAATGCTGTAGAGTACAGCTCGTTTGGTAGCTGTTGAAGGAGAGAAATCTGGGAAAATATGGATGAGGCTATTTTCAAAAATAATCTATTCTCTCTGTTTGAGATTCAACATCAAATATTCTTTGTCTGTTTCAACAAACTACAGGTTAATCAGCCTTCTTGGTTTTGAGGTATTCGATCCACGTATGCGGTAAGCTGCGGATATCTGGGTCCGATCTGAAGTTCTCTCCAGTTATTTTAGAGTATAGTTCAGCTATGAATTTCATTGCGTTTGGATTTTCATGATCTGAGATTGGTGAATTCTCACTTCCCGCCTCACTCACTGTTTTGCATTTGCATTCACTCTTGACCGAACCTGACTCTGTAGTGTGAAGTCCCAGCAGATCCATTCCTTCACCTGTGTCAACCAGTTCAGACTCTGGAAGACTGTATCATGAGCTTGAGCCCAGTTTAGTCTTTGATAAAACTTTAGCTACCTTTTCTTTCTCAATCTGAACCACTGATATCCTACTCATGCTTTTAATATACAATATATAATTAAATCCTTTTGGGTTGTCTAAATACATGATACCTCTGAATTATATTAAAAAAAATAAAATTAAATAAAGGCGAAATAACACATCCTAGATTTCCATCTCTCACAACGTATGAGACCAATTTAAACTCCCAGCTAAATTGTTGCATCCATGCCCAAACAAAGCATGCAGGAATCGTGTACTGTTATTTCTGAACAAATTCAAAGAAAATGATGGTAACAAACGACCTTTTTGACCTTGAAAATGTAGTGGGATTTTCCTGAAACAACAAAATTTGTTTTTTGTGTGTGTGTTTTTTTTTTTTTTTTTTTTTTTTTTTTAAATAGGGGCAACTCATGTGATTCTCCTCTAAAATGCATGTCCTGATTGTCTTTTGCTTGTATTAAGCTGCTGTCATTAGTCTGTGAGAGCCATGCAACTGAGATGCCCATTGTACTGGATACACATAACAAGCTTGAGCTTGGCCTCCTTTGATTTTAAATTGGATTAAGTTGGCTAAGAAATGGATTGCTGCAATGTTTAGGATTAGATCCAAAAGTTGGGTTTGTTGGCACCTGTGCCTGGTAAGGGTAAGAGTGCTCTTTGATGGACTAGCACCTCATTCAGAGATACTTTCCTGACTTATTTATAAGCTTGGTGGTGTTTTTTTTTTTTTTTTTTTTTTTCCCTCTCTTAACCTTCAATTTGAGTACTGTGTTTATCATTCAGTGTTATGAAAGATTTGTAAAATATGTGCATGTCAAGTATCCCAGAATCCTCATGCTAACAGACCGTTCCATTCCGCTCAGCAGCTGCATTTTTAAACCTGTCTTGTACAGACTGATTAATAAGGAATTTATAAGGATAATGGATGCTAGTGATGGCACCATTGGGTGTGTCTTTTACAGAGTTATACCAACTGACAAACATTTCTACCTAATTTCTAAAACTGAGATCTGTTAGAAAGTACAGTGACTATATATCCATTGTAGTTCTAATTTGCATAGTCATGCATACTGTTACTATAAAAAGTGATGGCAAAAATATTCTGATTAAGCCTCCGGAAATAATATCTTGCTTTACTTACTAGCAAATATCCTGTCAAAAGAACTCTTCCTCCTACTTAAAAGGCAAAGCCGGCTGCCTCCATGCTTTATTGGAAATTTTGAAATTGATCAGAGATGCCAACTGCCACCCATGGCCTCCACTCACAATTTGAATTCCCACAGTGTGTTGGAGCTTTATAAAGTACTGATTATTCAGATTCTTTAAAGGATGAGGTTAAAAGTGTCTACTTGGGCCAAGCGTTTATTTGACAAAATCCCAGGTGCTGATAGCACAATGTCTAACAAACGAGGCAGCCAATCTCAATTACTTTCTCCAACAGAGCATTTCTAATTGAGTGGAAACATTCTTGAATAGATGAACAATGACACATCGTAACATTTGGTTTCCTTAATCTTAGTTTGTACATTAGTTTCTGAAGCTGTTTGATTTCTTTTTACGCAAGTCTAATTGCATGCTTTAATTCTTGTGCTGCCTTTGTATGATTCCTCAATTGCAAATAATATTTGGAATCACCAACTCTAGGCTAGAAGGATGAATATTCTGTGACGTTTTTAATGTTTTTCATTTATCATTGTTGGTCAGGTAAAAACTGGTGAGCTGTGTATCCCTAAAATTGTCACTTCTCTGGTCCCCCACTAACTAGTTGAAGCTTTACCTACTATTCTAGTCTTTATTCCACTTTTCTCTAAAAGTTCTGTAATTAATCTCTGTGCAGCTACATTACTTTCTGTAAAGTGTGGTGTGTGTGTGTGTGTGTGTGTAGCACAATGTTGTATGGAATCTTTCATTGTATATTGCATTGCATATGGAATACAAATTGTATAAAATGTGGTTATGTTGGTGACTTTTGCTGTACCAAAGAGCCTTTGTGTATGGTCACTACCGTATTTAGGGATGGGTATACTCCTCCAGTTACTTTGGGGGACAGGTCTCGTAACACAGCAACAATATAAGAAAGGGCAGAGCCAACTCCCCAACCCCCTTAGACTGCGTTCCTTTAATGTGGGTAGTGACCTTGGTTATTATAGTTTTGCCTTTTTATATTAGTTTTTATTTCTATATTTTTTTGTGACCTTATATATTAGTTTTAGTTTTAGCAATTATTGTATGGTGAAAGGACTACTATGGAGTTTTGTGTCCCAATCAGACAGAACTGTACAATTAACGGGAGTTTAAAAGCTTACTCCACTACATGGTTTACTAACTGGTTTTGTTTTTGTCTGATAAAAACAAGCATAATCAAAACCAGATACTGAATATGAACAATTTTATAAATTTTAAAATATTTTCAATGTCATTGTGTTGAACAAATGTGGGCTGATTGTTGGCACTTTTTATCTTTTCCTTTTATTGCCCAGAATAGGCCAATTTGTAATAAAATGTAGGTGAATTTTAAGGTTTGAGGTGTGTGTGTGTGTGTGTTTTTTTTTTTTTTTATACTCTAAATGTAAAAAAATGTGTGTCTACAGCACACAACATACTCTGCTCCAAAACAATGTGCTTATAATGAATGCCTTCAATATTGCATTCATAAATCTCCCATACTGGGTGTTTTATTTTCTACCAGCCATATTGATCTCTGATTCCATCTCAGGCACATACAATTTATAAACAGAATTTTGCCACCTGCAGGCCTGAAAAGATATTAGAAAATAGATTCTACTGTATTCTGACAGGTGTGATCATGAAAATCATGGAGGTTTAGGAAGAATGGGGCTGTTAGGCTTGAATCAATGTGTAGACCCCACCTAGCTGTACTAAGGGAAACAAAGGAAAACAAGCATTTAGTATCAAGGTTAGGGGCAGTGAGACTTGAATAGACCATGCAGAAGAACAGTAAACCCTTAATGAGCAGAGCAAGAGTAGGTAATAGGAGTATGGATGGACACAAAATGGCAGAGACAGCATCTAAGATTTGGAACAATATATACATTATCTCAACCTGCTTATCCAGAGCAGGATGGCAGGAAACCTGGAGTGTACCCCAGCAGGTTTGGATGCAAGGCAGGAAAATCCCTGGTACGTAAAATATATGATGAGTCTGATGTTAAGAACAAAAAGAATTTGATATTTCAACTATCTATTTTGAGAGAAAAATTGAAAAAGGGGGACTAATGTTTTAAAACAATTCTACTACTGGATTGTTTTCACAATATCCAGTGTTTTGAGCTATGAATATAAACTAAAAAAGATAAAATAATAAATCTATACTAATAAAAGGCAAAGCCCTCACTCACTCACTCACTCATCACTAATTCTCCAACTTCCCGTGTAGGTAGGAGGCTGAAAATTGGCAGGCTCAATCCTTACAGCTTACTTACAAAAGTTAAGCAGGTTTCATTTCGAAATTCTACACGTAACGGTCGACAACGTCCGCCATTTGGAACTTTCTTATTTATGGCCCCATCTTCACGAAATTTGGTAGGCGGCTTCCCTGCACTAACCAAAACCGATGTACGTACTTATTTCGGTGGTATGACACCACTGTCGGCCGCCATATTGAACTTTCCAACAGTCTTTTTTACTTATGGGCCCATCTTCAAGAAATTTGGTACGCGGGTTCCCAACACTAACTGAATCCTACTTACGTACATATATACGTCCATAGCCTGCAGCTCGGTCACCGTGTGAGGCGGCGTTGGGTCCCCCATCCCAATGCCTCCCACGTTGTTGGCTGCCTGCCTATATAAAGCTGTCTGTCGCTCCAGTCTCTACATTCCCTTCCTTGCTTCGCCACGGGATTCACGTCTCCCTGCTGATAACTACAGCCTTTTTATTTAATCCACGGCTTCTCCGTTGTTTTATTGTTCGTTTATTACGATTATAGTTATTGTGTAGGTATTTTACACTTACTTTACATTGTTCAGGTACCCATTTCCTTTATCGTTCCAACCGTACCCCCATTAACATGTCTATCGAGGTGATCACCATCGATCAAAGAACTGTCACGTACCGAGTGGTTTCCATGCCCGGAAATGGCACCTACCTTTTCCATTCTCTTTGTTACATATTGTACGGCCATATCAGGCTCACTCTTGATATCCGGAGGAACATTGTGTCTTAAGTATTGAATGACTGTGACAGCTTCAAGGTGTGGACTGATGACGGTACAGGAGATAATTATACTACAAAGGAGCACTATAAGAGTGAAATGTTTAAGCCCTTCACCTATGGTTCTGCATGTGAGTTGATGGCTGCCGCTGAATTGTTCGGTTGTCGATTTCAAGTGTACCGAAATGGCCAAATATTTTACACCTTTCGACAACCGCCAATGCCTCTTAAACATCTTAGATTCACAGGTGACGATTTGTGTAGTGGACTCTTTGATGTTTATGAATGTTTAAACTCTCAAAAGCTTGATGTGAAGTTATCAATGAAACCGGTTGTGTGCTTACAACGCTTGATAGATGCCGAATGTCACTTCAACACAAGTCCTGCAAATACTGTTGTAATTGAAACAAACCATGAAACTCAAATTGATTATGACAGCAGCAATCCAAGCTGTGAGATTTGAGACAAGATTACTGTTCACATGGCCAACTGTAAGTTACATGCTCAAGAGTAAGCTCAGCACACAGCTTGGTCATATTACAACCGGAGGGCAGAAATGACAATGTGGTATACAAAGAGATCCTTAACAAATAATTATTGGTATATTTTCCCTCAGTTTAAAAAGGTTTAATTTTCTTCTTAATCAAAATTTTAAGGCAGTACTTCGCCGCTGCGAAGCGCGGGTATTTTGCTACCATAGAATAAATACAAAAGACATTAGTATGTTTTTCACTAGTTGGCAGACTCTCTTCACTTACCTGTAGTTCAGTAGAGACATTGCCAACTCTGTAATTTTACAAGGTTTGTATCGCTTCATTGTTCAACGACTTTTTTTTTTTTTTTAAAGCAAAAGTGATTGGTCAGTAACAATATGCTGATCTTGTATGATGACTTGGACAGCATGGTGGTGCAGTGGGTAGCGCTGCTGCCTCGCAGTTAGGAGACCTGGGTTTGCTTCCTGGGTCCTCCCTGTGTGGAGTTTACACGTTTTCCCCCGTGTCTGCGTGGGTTTCCTCTGGGTACTCCGGTTTCCTCCCATAGTCCAAAGACATGCAACTTAGATGCACTGGCAATCCTAAATTGTCCCTTGCGTGTGTGTGCGATCTGCAGTTGGCTGGCGCCCTACCCGGGGTTTGTTCCTGCCTTGCGACCTGTGCTGGCTGGGATTGGCTTCAGCAGACCCCCTGTGAGCCTGTGTTTAGGATGTAGCAGGTTGTACAATGACTGACTGTATGATGACCTAGACAGTCTCTCAATCAGTGCAGTTTTATTTTCAGAAAGGATTTATCCTTTGTGAAGTGGCAGGTGAATTACTGTCAACAAAACACAGGCACCTGAGAAATAAACTGAATTGTTATTCACTTGTGATTTTTTCTGTCCATACTGTAAAGGTTTTGTTAATTAGCACATTCTGATTTCAGATCTTTGAATTACATCTTGCCATACAACAAGCAAAAAAGAAATGTGGCACAGTAAATCGCTTTATATTTCACACATTTTACATGCCCATAGTCAGCTTGCTCTGTCACCACAAATGCTGTGTGATCACCAGCCACCATTCGCTGGATGAATATGTGCGGTGACTCATGGTGGATGACTTTCTGTTTTAGAGTCAAAAGTTACAAGGGTTAAAGACTAATGGCAAGAATACTTATTCAAAAACTTTAAAATATTTTTAGTATATTTTATTTCAGTTAAATCTTTCCAGCTACTTTAATAGTTTTGTTTATAGTTTTAGTTTTTCATTTCGGCTTTTAAAATTTTTATTTCAGTTTATGAAATTTTTTTTAATTTCCATTTTGATTTTAGTTTTCGTTAACTATAGTAACCTTGGTAGTGACAAACTTCCCATCTTTTATAACTCTGTGATGGCAAGTACAGTTTTCTACACTGTCGTGTGCTGAGTTGGTAACATCGCTTTGAGAGACGCACCAAATCAACACATGCTGGACCCCTTGGAGGTCGTGGCAAAACACAGAATTAAAACAAAACTGAGTGACATTATGAACAATGCTGCATATCCTCTCTCTGACATACAAATGCTGAGGACTTTTCGAATATGAAGCATTCAGCAGGAGTGTGTTAAGAAATGCAATGGGGGCTTCTTTATACAGTGCCGGTGCTAGGTTTTTTTTTTTTTTTGCTTCCTAGGCCAAGCTTGGCTGGGTTCCTATTCCCCATCCTACCACTCCTCTTAATGATTTGCTCCCTAGGTGAATGCCTAATTCACCATAATGGTGGCCCTGGCCCTGCTTTTATATCAACTTGCCTGCATAATGCCTCACTGGGACTACCAAGTCAGATGTTTTCTTATTTTTGGTCATTCTGGTGTGTGTTCATGCTGTAATGTCTCTATCTCTCTATCTCTTTAACTATCAGAAAGTCAATTGTCGTGGATGAAGATCCAGACTCTCAACGTCTTGGCACAGGTTATGCCACATTGTGTATTTATAGTGTGCTTTACTTTTTTGCCTTCTCCAACAGGTGTCTGGTTGATGGACTCCAAAAGGAATCAATCGCAACCTTTAAACATCCTAGACTGCAACCAAATGTGCTGCAGTTCATCATAAATGCCTTCTATTTCTCTTCAGATGCTCAAAATCCATTACAGGAGGTGAGTGGCAGAACAGCCTTTGTAATTGGGTTTGTGTGCTTGTTGGCACAGCAGAGGTGCTTGCAATAAAACACCCGACTGGTCTATGGTCTAACATGTTAATATACTTCATAGACTGTGTACCGGGTTACTATTAGCTATACCTGTCACTGCGTGTGAACCTCATAGGAGAGGGTTTGCATGATGGAGTTAAAGTGAATAACACATGCCAAGCTCGATTACTGTGGAAGACACGAGTACTGACCATCCTAACCAAGCTGTACTGAACAAATACCAAGAGCTTCATATAGGGCGATTTTTTTTTTCTTTTTAAATTATTTATTTATTTATTTTTATTTTTTTAAACTTTGATCTCTTTTGGGACGGCACGGTGGTGCAGTGGTAGCACTGCTGCCTCGCAGTTAGGAGACCTGGGTTCGATTCCCGGGTCCTCCCTGCATGGAGTTTGCATGTTCTCCCTGTGTCTGCGTGAGTTTCCTCCGGGTGCTCCGGTTTCCTCCCACAGTCCCATGCATGCAGGTTAGGTGCATTGGTGATCCTAAATTGTCCCTAGTGTGTGCTTGGTGTTTGTGGTTGTGTGTGCATGTGCCCTGTGGCAGGCTGGCGCCCTGCCCATAATTTGTTCCTGCCTTGTGCCCTGTGCTGGCTAGGATTGGCTCCAGGAGACCCCTATGTACCTATACTTAGGATATAGCGGATGGATGGATTGATCTCCTTTATGTGCTTTGCTGCATGTGGGCACATGTGCCATAGCCGCTGTGTTTGTTTTTTTCTTTACACATAAATGAGGTCTGGCTTGGTGATGCACTATTCTGATGTTGAGTGTGTTAATATAGTCTCTAGCACTTAATTAATATTCAAAAGCCTGCAATGCATTTGTTGGCTGGCTTTATTATTTTGGTGGCCTCTGCTTAATGCTGTTCTTTGTTTAACTCTTTTGTGTGGCATCTGAGTGAGAGGGTTGTGAGATCATCTGCTGCTGAAAATGGCAGCAACCTTTCGTTAAAAATCATCTTGTCAAACTAGCACTTGATTGATTAGCGCGTCAGCATCTTTTCATTCATTCTGAAATCAATGCTTTGTTAAAACAGTGCAACAGGATTTAAAACTGGAAATTCATACCGACTAAAGCCCACACCCAGTAATGTCAAAACCCTCCTTTAGATGTGGTCAGGGTGATGGGTCTGCTGTTAGCCTATTAAAGATATGCCAGTGATTTTAATTGAAATTGAATTTTAGTTAGTTTAGTTAGAAACTTAGTTTTGTGTTGCAAAAATAATAAATTGCAAACACTATGCCATTTTGTGACCAATGAAATTCATGGCATTGATCCATTAAAAGATGTTTAGTGTATTTAGAAATCTCCCCTTCTCCCTTTACATATTCATTTAATCAGCAACCTCCTGGCAGTGCTGACTCGGGGACTAAAATTCCTATCGGGCAGCTTGTGTACGCTGGGGTTAATGGGAGGACGCACTTAATCAATAAGCACAAAGTGTAAATAGGAGCACCGGCAAAAGGAATCTCGTCCAGGGCACCAGCCACTGTGTGTTCTTAACTAATATGGATAACATTTCATTGACTAACCGGATCACAGTTTTTGTCTTGGAGTACATCTTTTTTCTCTCATCATGAGTCGCGTTCATTTGTATTGAATTTGCAAAACGCACCCCCCCCCCCTCCCTTTTTTTTTTCTCCATCGGGACCTTTTTCTGAGAAATTAATGGACTCAAAAGGGGTGTACAGTGTTGTCAAACCTTTTAAGGAGCAACATTCCTATCTTTTCAAGCCTAACTTGCTTTAAAGTCATCCAAACCATTTTTTTTATGTTTAAAAGTTTGTGAAACTATTTTTATGAAAGGAAACTTTTTTTTTTTTTTGCTTCAGTTTTACTTGTTGATGTTTTAAATAAGATATAAAGTGATATTAAGGCCCCCTGACAAGGATAGTTGCAATTTCTTTCTTGTTGGTCGTACAAATGGGAATTTCATTATGCTGTACACGAGAGAATGAATCTGAAATGCCATTGACACTTTTTGCTTTGTTTTAATAAGAAAAGATAAAGTCTTGCATTTTTGAAAAATGCAAAACTGCTGTACATCTGCATATTATTACTTAGTATGATAGAGATAAGCAATTATAAAGCAGAAGTTAAATTTTTTTTTTTGCATATGCTCATAATAGAGTGGTTGAAAATGGCTTTAGTGAGTTTTACTGTTTTTTGATGGTAGACATTTATTCAAGTCCATTTTTTTTTTGATGAGACAGGTGTAATTTTAGGTTTTGATGCTGCTACAGCATTGTGATTTGTAATTTGAATGAATCGGCTTTGATGTATCTTTAACATTTATTGAATATACTGTAGCTGCTGGTGCTGCCTCCTGAACTAATATGTACTTATGCAGTAATGTCTGTGAATCCCCCAAGTCCCCACTACTGCAGATGCTTTGATGGTCTGTGACAGCCTTGATTATTCACTGCTCAGCTTGGCACTGCATGACAGGAGGGCAGTAGTTTCACAGGCACATCAGAGTAGCTGAATGAGCTTCTTTCATACCCCTTCCCAGTTGCCCAAGTGCTGATGTAGGTTGCTTACAAAAGCAAAACCTTTATTGGGATGAGGGTATGGCCCCATAAGGTTCAAATGTGACTGAGTATTTGTTAAATTTGTACTTGCCTAAACATGATCTAAAGTTGGAATAAAATGGAATTGGTGGACAAAGTATAATCTTTTCTACTTTTGTTAAGGTAGAAAATGCAGTATGAAATACAAACAAGCAACCTTGATTCATGGAGATCTGATTAAATGAGTCCTTCAGTGTGCGTTTAGCTCTTCGGTTGTTCTAGGCTTCACACAATGAGCCAGCTGAATTTCAACTGGATTGCTAGCAGGCCTCAAATGGTTCATGACTAGGCCCAAATTCACGCTCTAGGTCTGGATAGGCTCTTTAGCTGGCGCAGTCTTATGATTGAGGTTGCAAGGCTGCTTTATTGAAAGGGACCTGACTTTTTCCGCTCCATGTACGTGCTGAACAGCTCTAGGAGGAAATGCTGACTCGTAACATTCTGGCAACAATCCCTCCAATCTAGAACAGGAGTTGGTGACATTCCTCAAGTATTCGTTATTGAAGTTTGGTTCTGATTTTTGTGCCATGCTAGAACACTTGACATCTGTCATGTCCTCTCATTGACCTCTGGCTTTTTCCTTATCTGGGGGTCACTGTAGTAGAGGGGTATCTCCAACCCCAGTGTATTCAGTTTCTAGTTATTTACTTACTATATTGTATCTAATCTCTTACGTATCTTTTTTTTCTTCTCCCGTTTGGCAACTCCATTTCTAATACTATCCTTAGCACACTGTTTTCCTATTGTCTCCATACATTTTCAGGCCTCTGAAGTTTTCTCTCCATCTTCCACTGTATCCTTTTCACCTTTAAGCTCCACCTAATGTTTTAATCCATTTTATTCACCCCACTTGTCCATTGCAGCATTTTCATCTCTGGAAATTCCATTCTTTCAGTGTTTCATCTTAATGGCTTTAAATGGGACCTTCTTTGTAACCAGCCTTTTACTTCCCCAAGCAGTTGGCTTTAGGCCTTTAGTTGTAATTTTAACCATATGATACTTACTAGTTTGAGCAAAGCGGTTCTTTACTTGGGGCTTTGTCAGGGTGTTGCTCCGTTTTTGCCTTGGTTTCTCCAGGTCTCACTAGTCTCCTTCTTTTTGCAGATCTACATTACATGCCAAGTGAAGGTGGTTCCTATTGGCCAAACTGATAATCGCAACAAAGCCTGTTTTTATGACAAGATGCATAGCAGGTGAGTCATAGGGTTTCCACATAAACATCCATTTTGGCTTAGAGCTGCCTCCCTCAACACAGGACTGCAATGTTTCAAGGTCACAAGGAGGCTCAGGATGATTCAGGAGACTCAAGGTACATGCCTGCGATCCATGGTGTAGACCTGTAGCAGAGTATTGACATCAAATTCATACTGCTTCTCAGAAGGGATCTCTCTTAAGTAAATGGAGTTGGTTGGGGACTTGTTTGTGTTGTATCATATAATTCTAACCAGCCGTGGTGGAAAAATAACTATCTAAATATTCATGAAATGTTCAAATTCAGCTTAAGGAGGCTATGTTTGATTCTTTGCTTATCAGGATGGCATATTCTTAGTCTCCATGTGTTTCTTCCATGTAAGGGATTCTTTTCTGCATCCCGCAGGCCTAATGTGAGTGCTCACTGAGAGAGACTTACATTTTCTTTCCTATCTTGTGGTCATTGCTGCCTCAGTTTTGTACTCTCAATGGTTCAGGTTCAGAAGCTGGGTTTGGGACAATGGGATGCTGCTAAGCTTTGAATGAGAACAAGTCTCAGGTTCTTTTCCGACCATAATGTGCAACTGTTAAGTCTGTGTTGTTTGGATGAATGTGTGCATTCTAGGAGAAGCCACAATCTTGTTGTCAATGTATAATTTCAAGCTAAGCAGTGTCTAGGATTAAACCCTGCAGAGAGAATCTGCAGGTTCACTTGCAAGAGGAAGAAGATTGGTTTTCCTTGGAGCCTATCTCTCTGGGCATTAAGTAGCAGCAAAAGATGGATGCTGAGTTATAAACCTAAGCCTTCTTGGACCGTCAATACAAGTAAATTGTTTCGTCTAGTAAACAACTACTGACTAACCTAGCAGGTGGGAAAAAACAGAAGCTCTTAAGACCTGAAATTACAAATCTACCAGAGTAATGCATCTCTTTCCTGACATAATTGTTAGGCTTTTCTATTTGAAGATACTCTTAAGCTTACAATACATAAAAATATTCAATTTTTTTTATTTAAATCTGTTATTTCACATTTGATACACATGAACAGCTTGTCATGGACTTTATAATCTAGCACAAACCTCCATATTAAAAACATTCCTTATTTACACCTAGAGGTGGAGTCCCACACTCTCTTGTTAATGCAGCATGGCCAACTGAAGAAATCTAACAGAGCATTTCCTTTAGTCAGGTAGGTTCATTTACATATAATGACTACGAAACATTTCAAACAAACCAATCGGCGTACAGGTAAATGGCATGGTCCAGAAACCCACCTCTGCCATTAAGTATTATGTTAAATCTAAAAACAGTTAATCCATGTAAAAGTTATAGGTCATACCTGGCTGAAAGAAATGAGACGTCATAGATATAAATCGTTATTATGGAACAAAATATAAAGTTAAATGTTATTTATTATCTAATTTTCTGATTAAAATGTACTGTTACAAATATCAGAATGTCTTGTTTAAACAGTGTGACAGATAGGGGGCGCTATCGCTCCCTTGAACCCCTGTCCACGACTCCAGACACCAGGTAAAAGTCCAATACTTGACTTTATTAAATTGCCACAGTGCACAAAGCACCCTCTCCTCCACTATACTCATATAAATCACAATAACAATTACAAATACAATCCTCCAACTTCCAGACGTGTTGCCACCCTTCCACCCAGCTCAGCTCGCCGTCTGGGAACTCTCTGTCCTTTTATATTCCCTGACCCGGAAGTGTTCCCAATCCCAGTCCATGTGATCCTGTATCACTTCCGGGTCAGGTAAAAGTTCTTTTCTTCACCCCGGAAGCCCGTCGCTCTTCCTTTGACGAACTTCCTTGTCATAGGGCACAAAGGAATCTTTGTTCCTCCCTACAGCTCCCTCTTGCGGCCCCTGTGGTATCCAGTAGGGTCTTGTATAAAAACTACATAGTCCATGACTCCCTGCTGGTCTTCGGGGCACCTCCATACTGTAGGGAGGGCTCCATCTAGCAGCCTGGGAGTATTGGCCGGGATGACAAGCCGGCCACATCTCTCAACAGGCAGGCAATTTAAGAACATTTTCTCATACAGCAGACTCTTGGCTGTGAACACAATGAGGTGAGTGGCACTTGTTCATTTATTCCTCAAAAGTCACGTTGAAAGCCATCTTTCTCCATAACAGAAATAGGTTCTTTTCTTTACCACATGCCGCTATCATCAAAGAGACCTATAAGAATATGCAGTTAGTTTTATAAGGCATTCAGTGTCAGAAGTATAAATGATTGGTGATTGCACTTTTGCTTGGCTTGTAAGTTGGTTCAACCATATCTGTTCCTTTTTTTGTTTTGTGCCCATGCCCGCGATAACCTATCATCAATGGGGTTAGAGCAAAAGCTGTAGATTCAACAAAAATTTCAATCTCCAGTTTTTGATGGGTCTCGATGTTGCAGGGTCCCCTGATACCGAAAACATCTATCTCGATGATGGGTGTGTGTCTGCATACTGTATTGCAGTTTCTTGAGGATGGCCTAGAGCTAAAATAGCAGGACATAAAAATACCAAACTCGAAACTTAAGTCTATTATGAGATGATGATCTGCTGATTAGTTTAGACCCCTACTCTCTCTTCTGTTTCCTTTTCCGGTGTCCTTTTGTCCATCTACTCAAAGCACCGTGATGTTCCAACAATGGTGGATGGATTAAAAGCCAGAAGTCTGTATGACCATCAACATCAAGTGACTCCGTGAGAACCCTAACTACAAAGAGGACTATTTCATTTATGTTAGGTAGAATGCCCAGAGGGGACCGGGCGGTCCCGTGGCCTGGAACCCCTACAGATTTTTTTTTTTTTTCGCCAACCGTCTGGAGTTTTTTTTTGTTTGTTTTTTTCTGTCCACCCTTGCCATCGGACCTTACTCCCTTTCTACAGTATGTTAACTAATGTTGTCTTATTATAATTTCTTATTTTGTTTTTTATTTTTCTTTTCTTCATTATGTAAAGCACTTTGAGCTACTTTTTGTATGAAAATGTGCTATATAAATAAATGTTGTGTTGTTGTTGTAGTTTTTGAGCCAAGAGAAAGAGGAACCCTCAAATACCATAATTCTGCAATTTAAGTATGAATTCTTCTCTTTGATTGCTATTGTAATGACCTCTTTTATGATCAGAAAGATCAGCACCAGAGTGGTAAATGATTACTGAAATGTTTGGGTAACTTAGGGTTCCTAGGGTGTAAATCATACTGACGCTCGCATCCGAATTTTTGTGTGAGTGTAACAGAAGGCTCAAAAAGAACTATGTACCGAAAGAGTTGCCAAAACGTGCCTCACTTGCTTTGGGAAAGAAAGGTAGTAAACAGTCTTCTTGATGACGCTGAGAAAGTTTACCGTTCTCCTCTGCATGTCAAACTTGGACATATGAAAAACTTTGTTAAAGCAATAGATAAAACTCAAGGTTAAGGAAGGCATTTTTGTAGCTCCTAGGATCAGAGAAATGTTGAGAGATGAGATTTGAAAGGCTGAATGAAGTTGAGAAAGGTACTTGGCAGAGCTTTAAAAAGTATCTGAACAAATGTTTTGGAAAATCCTAATACCTAAAATTATCCTGAAATAGTGAGTGATCTTCATACCAAACAACATGGTTCAATATGTTATTGAAGATTAATCTCTTGGATGCTCAATTGGACTCTTTCTCTAAAATCTTTGTTGTGGTTAGTGATGAACCCGGTGAGCAATTTCATTGCAATTATTTCAAAGTCAAAGTGTCAAAGTGAACTTTATTGTCATCTCAACCATATACAAGTATACAGATAGATGAAATTGTGAAGCCCAGGGTCCACAGTGTAACAACATGAAGTGCAAATAATAAATTAAAAATTGAATTAAAATTTACATTTAAAATTAAAACACAAACAAGACAAGACATTGTGCAAAGACAAGACAAAAGTAGCAGCAATATTGACGTATAGTTAGCAATATGAACACTGATGCAATGTATGGTATTTATTTTGCAATCTAGATACATATCTGTTGACTATATTTATGTAATATAATAAATAAATAATAAGTAATAGTTATAGATAATACAGAAATTATCAGTGTATGATGATAGTTGTTTAAGACATGTGTAAACAATGACAGGTTAGAATGTTTTACAGTAGAAGGATATCAAGAGTGTCAAAATACTTAAAGGTCAGTATGAGATTTTCACTTCTTTTCTACATGCACACTCGTCTTTGCAGGAAAGTGGCTTTCATGTATAAAAGTTCTGTTTTTCGATGTGGCTAAGGTAGTGTGAAAGATCCCAGGGGCAGCATGGTGTTAAGGAGTCTGACAGCTTGGGGGTTAAAAACTCTCCTGCAGCCTGGCAGATCTGGCTTTGATGCTGCAGTATCTTCTCTTGGATGGCAGAAGTGCGAAAAGTCCATGTGAAGGGTGTAAGGGGTCCTTCACAATTCTGCAGGCCTTGCAAACACTGTGTTTGTAAAATATGTCCTTTAGTGAATGGAAAGGCATCCCAATAATGTTCTCTGCTGTGTTCACTATCCTTTGCAGTCGCTTGCGGTTGGACATGTTGCAGTTGCCATACCAGACAGTGATGCAGCTGGTCAGAACACTCAATTGTGCCTCTGTAGAACATGGTGAGGATGGAAGGGGGAAGACTTGCTCGTTTCAGCCGCCTCAGGGTGTAGTCTCTGCTGGGCGTTCCTGATTAGTGATGAGGTGTTTTGTTTCACGTAAGTTCCTCAGTTATGTGCACACCGAGGAACTTGGTACCCCTAACAGTCTCCACATCTAAACCGTTGATGCTGAGTGGGATGTGGGCAGGATGTGATTTTCTGAAGTCCAAAATTATCTCTTTTGTCTTGTCAACATTGAGAGATTGTTGTCTTCACACCATAAAGACAGCCGTTCCACCTCATCTCTGTATGCTGTTTCATCATTTCCAACATGAAAAAGTGTTGCCAAGGCTAGAGTCCCAGTATGCTGGCTGACTACTGATGGACTCTTAAGAGAGATGTTCCTATAATCTAAAAACATATTTTAGTTTTAAGTTTGCCATTTTAATAAATGTGTAAATGTGCAATTATTTTCATATTTAAGTTGTTCATGACTCAAACGTTACCTGATTGTATGTAGACTCCAAATGTTTCTAGAACATCTCAAAGTACTATTGGACTGGATTGTTTTTTTTTTGGTGTAGTTTTAAATTCACAAACACAGTTTAGTTAAGTTTGGGTGATGCCTTGTACCTAATCAATAAGCAACAAAGATAACTGGTACTGGTGGCCAACATTTAACAAGAGCCGAAGGATACCCTCAGATGGCCACGATCTGAAGTATTTAGACTCTGTATGCAAGGTCAGGTCATGCGTTTACTTAGTAACCCTTTTAGTTTATCCTTCACATAACCCATTAAGGTAGAGGTGATGTGTCTGATCCATTTGGCCGTGTGGCGCTGGTGCTTTTTTCCATCCTCCATATTTGGTTAATTTATTTTTTGAATGGGGGTTCACTGGGTAGGTTTAATGTGTTTTCAATTCAGGTTCGGGTTCATACAGTGGGTTAAGGGCAAGAAGTGAACCAACAGTCCTGAACTTTAAAGGTCAATGCCCTGGTCAAATTTTGTTGGATACTGGTACAGCAGCTTCTGAGTTATGGGAGGGGTAGTATAATTTTAAAATGCTGTATTTCTTATATGGCTTAATATTTCAAATCCATTCCCATGGTAACTGAAAAGAATGGAGTGTGCAATAGAATTGCCCAAAAATCCACTCTCCTGTCTCACTGTGTACATTGTCAGAAGCTCAGATTCAGTGGGTGATGAAGTGATATGGAGTCTTAAACATAACAAAATGGCCGTAAGACCTCCAAAATATAGCCAGGCGTTTCGTTGGCCAGCCACAACGAGGAATACTCAGAATTGGGACCACAAGACTTTGTCCTAGCAAGTCTCAAACATGGGGAGCTGGGAAAAGTAACACAAAATAACCTAAAACATAGTCAAAAGCCAGCCTCGCATAAACACTAAAAGTCTGAACCAGGATTCCTGTATCATTGAGCAGGATTGCTATTGTGACAACACATCAGTAGGTTAAAACTAACTTGTCTCACGATGGACTGTAAACCCCCAGCTTGTGTACAAAAGAGCAAACAAAGAATCTTTACAAATTAGGGCTTGGGTTTTATTGGTTTTATTTATCTAAATAACATGTTTAAAACAACTAGAAGTTGACCAAAGTGCTTTACATAGAATAAAAGGTAAAGTTATGAAATAAAAGCCAGATAAGGAATTATTAAAAAGAAAACATTACACATATACACTCACCTAAAGGATTATTAGGAACACCATACTAATACGGTGTTTGACCCCCTTTCGCCTTCAGAACTGCCTTAATTCTACGTGGCATTGATTCAACAAGGTGCTGAAAGCATTCTTTAGAAATGTTGGACCATATTGATAGGATAGCATCTTGCAGTTGATGGAGATTTGTGGGATGCACATCCAGGGCACGAAGCTCCCGTTCCACCACATCCCAAAGATGCTCTATTGGGTTGAGATCTGGTGACTGTGGGGGCCATTTTAGTACAGTGAACTCATTGTCATGTTCAAGAAACCAATTTGAAATGATTCGAGCTTTGTGACATGGTGCATTATCCTGCTGGAAGTAGCCATCAGAGGATGGGTACATGGTGGTCATGAAGGGATGGACATGCTCAGAAACAATGCTCAGGTAGCCCGTGGCATTTAAACGATGCCCAATTGGCACTAAGGGGCCTAAAGTGTGCCAAGAAAACATCCCCCACACCATTACACCACCACCACCAGCCTGCACAGTGGTAACAAGGCATGATGGATCCATGTTCTCATTCTGTTTACGCCAAATTCTGACTCTACCATTTGAATGTCTCAACAGAAATCGAGATTCATCAGACCAGGCAACATTTTTCCAGTCTTCAACTGTCCAATTTTGGTGAGCTCGTGCAAATTGTAGCCTCTTTTTCCTATTTGTAGTGGAGATGAGTGGTACCCGGTGGGGTCTTCTGCTGTTGTAGCCCATCCGCCTCAAGGTTGTGCGTGTTGTGGCTTCACAAATGCTTTGCTGCATACCTCGGTTGTAACGAGTGGTTATTTCAGTCAAAGTTGCTCTTCTATCAGCTTGAATCAGTCGGCCCATTCTCCTCTGACCTCTAGCATCAACAAGGCATTTTCGCCCACAGGACTGCCGCATACTGGATGTTTTTCCCTTTTCACACCATTCTTTGTAAACCCTAGAAATGGTTGTGCGTGAAAATCCCAGTAACTGAGCAGATTGTGAAATACTCAGACCGGCCCGTCTGGCACCAACAACCATGCCACACTCAAAATTGCTTAAATCACCATTCTTTCCCATTCTGACATTCAGTTTGGAGTTCAGGAGATTGTCTTGACCAGGACCACACCCCTAAATGCATTGAAGCAACTGCCATGTGATTGGTTGATTAGATAATTGCATTAATGAGAAATTGAACAGGTGTTCCTAATAATCCTTTAGGTGAGTGTATACTAACACACAAGCATAAATAGCTTATATAAAATTATGTAAAATACATTAGATGAAAACCAGTATAAACAATATAAATAGAAAAATGTGAACACTCAAACTCACAAGCTAAAAAGCAAATGAATAAAAAGTACTTTTTTTAGCAGAAAATTAAAACTATAAAGTGTGGAAGCCGACTTTATTGCGAAGGGCAAACCGTTGCACAATTTAGGACTAACCACCTCAAAGGCACACTCGCCCCTCTGCTTCGACCATGTGTGTGGGACAGTAAGCAATATCTGATCTGAAGACTTCATCTGCCTGGCTGATGAATGTGAAACAAGAAGATCAGCTAAGTATGGTGGAGCTGATCCATGTAGAGCTTTAAAAATGAACACTAAAATCTTAAAGTTCACCCTGTAACTAACAGGGAGCCAATGATGAGAGACAACACCGGAGTGATGTGATCTGTTTTTTTGCTGCTGGTCAATACTCTAGCAGCTGCATTCTGTACCATTTGCAGGTGAGACAGTGTCGTACGGGATACCCCGACATACAATAATCCAAACAAGATATAACAAGCATGAAGATCATAAGATGACGACAAACTGCTTGACTTTATTGAGGAAGAAAAAACTACTCTTTACCACACCATCGAACTATTTGTCAAATGTATTACTTTTTATTAACATAAAAATAGAAAAATACAAGGAAATGCTCATAAAAAAAAAAACAAGCATAGAGGAGTTGTCTACAAGGCAATCCTATAGCAAATAAATCCCAAATGAAAATCTATACAACGGAATCTTTAAGATAGAGCAAGAAAGTCAGCAGAACCTGAACAAACCAAGGAAAAATAGCAATAATTCCAAAATTCCTAACAAACACAATCATTTCCTGATCTGCTCTTATTCCGCTCTGGCCTTCAATGGCCAGCTAGAGGGTTCGGGAGGAATGATGTCAGGGTAGTCCCACCTTCTGGGGCTCCATACTCACGAAACACAAGGAATGGAGGTGTGGTTAAAAGGACAGTACATAGTTATGAATGTAATGGAAAATACACACTGTAAAGATATGAAAAATGATTAAAACAGAAAATACACACAACTGCAGGATTTTACATAACAGGTGGGTTTGCTCAGTTGCTATACCCTTGTTCTGTGTTGCTTACAGTATTTGTTTTTAGTCCTCTGAGAGCATATTCCAGACATTCTTATGGTGTCCTTCATAGCACCTTGCCTTGAAATTCCGTTCAGGTTTTTAAAGTATAAAAACAGAACACATTAAATAAGTGCACAACCTGTATTAGGGTTATTGTTGTTAAAATATGTCAGTGCAGTATGAGGGTCTCCAGAAATTCAAACTGGGGTTGTTTCCTTGGGGCTCACTGGCTGTCCATGGCTAAACCATCTCCCATAATCCCTTAATAATGAATAAGGTATCCAAAAGTTAGTAGCTGGTAGTAAGGCTGTTTAAAGGGGTTTGTCCTGTAGTCTCCTCCACACTGGAGTTGCTTCATGGTGGTGCAGCTCTCCTAAAGGTACAACAGTTTTAATAAAGGACAAGGGGTACTGAAGTGGCCAGGATATGGAGCATAAAATGTCTCAATTGCAGTCCGACTTAGTCCCCTAATACTCAAACCAACAGCTCTAATTTAATTTTAAATGCAAACACCCATAGTGTATTCTTTATCTTTTCTTACAGATGATTCCAAAGGCTTTTATTCATTTATGTATTTTACATCTTGTGAGTAATTTTTAATAGATTCTTTCCTGCTTGAAAGCTTTGGGTGCACCTTTGGCATCAGCTGGCATCTCAGCCAGTTAGCATGTGATGACTGCCAAATTTCTGGTGACTGGCAGTAGGAGTGCAAAAGCTGTGCCAAATTCTGGATAATTGGGAATTAAACTTGGATGGCAAACAACCTGGCAGCTTCCTTCATAAGTGTTCTAAAGTAGCTAACAAAATTGAATTGCACAATAATGTAAAGCAGCTTGGGCGGGTAGCCGCCAAAGGAAGGGGACTGTAAGATATGAATGAACTTTGTTATGGATGAAGGAGGTTGATGCAGGAATGGTACCTGCAACCTTGGAATTTTTTTCTTTTATTTTAAATTCAGTTCTTTGTCTACTAGACCACACAAATTGCAGAGTACACTCTCTTTTTTTGTTTTGGAACTTGATTTCCTCCTGCAGGCTAAGCTGTCATTTGGGTGAATGTAAAAACTCTATATTGGGTCATATGGTTGACGGTGGGGCAAATGTTCCCTATTTGGAGTTTTGTGCCCTTCAGGGAAGGTTTGGTGTTTCAATAACTTTGACTGGGAGAGGCTATGGAATATAATGGATGGGTAAAAGGAATAATTTAAAACTGAACTGCTTTATGAATTGAGTCTCTAACTGCCTTGACAGCAGCATCTGTTCTGCCTGCGGCGTCCCTTTTCTTTTGCTGTTTAGCTTCTAACTTTACATCCAAATATAGCTCATTTAAAACATGACTTCAGTTCTTCAAAGCAGATCGTGAATGTTGTAGCTTTTCAGAAAACAGTTTCACTTTCTAGGTGGCTTTCTGTGGATGGGAATGATACAGTCTGTAGATGCTGCTCTACTGGAACCTGCAGTTCTTCGAGAAAGTACTCCAATAGCCAGAAGTGGAAGAGGGCAATGGGTGAACCTTTAGGTAAGCCTAACTGGTTTAAAAAAAAAAAAAAAAAAAAATTAGGAGTGGTCTCCCCTAGACTTTCTTGTATACTCCGATATGGGGATGGATATTTGAGGAGTAAACCGGAAGGCAATGATTATATTTTTATATTATGTATATCAAAGAACCATCAACAAATAATCAAATTAAATTAATAATATATTGAACAATTATTATAAAAGTAAAGTTGAATAAATCGGACTCTGCAACTGCATAAATAAAAGGTAGAGTACCACTTCAGGTTAGCGTAAATAGCCCAAAAGTCGATAGAAATCTGTTTTGTACCTAATACTGGTTGACCCAAGTGAAAGTATACTCAAGTTATCATGTTAATATAATATATATACACACACACACACAGGCAATTCCAAAAATGGTATCTTTGAACTCGGGGAGGTCTAAAATTTTTGGAGGAGTCCAATACTTTTCGTATACAAGAAAGTCGGGGAGGTCTAAAATGTTGAGATTCATTCATTCAGGTCTCAACATCGAATTTTTGGGTAACTGCAATACTTTCCTTATACCTCGTAAACGAGAAAGTAATCAATGGCTGGTCCCAAATGTTCTACAATGAACCCTTGACATGAGATTTCCTTCTGGCAGAGTCGGATGAGTCTCTGGTTGTGGTGGGCCCCATTAGACTTTCTGATGAAAACCTTGTACCCGATGAAGAAAAAGCTTTTAGTGAAAAAGGTGAGTCTTGGTTCACTTCTATGTAGTCACACTTCTTGTATAGCATACCACCACTAACAAATATATAGCATATACAGCAGTTAAACAACATGCCCAATCCACAGGGGTTCATAAAAATGTAACCAATATTGCAAGTCATAGATTTATAAGTAAGTAAAGTAATTTTAATTTAATTTATAAGTAATTAAGCAAGTTCATTTTCTAGCTTACCCAGGAGCACTCTGTCCTTGGTCAATTGGCTAGTTTTAATTGTATTATTTATGCTTCATTTTATTTATTTTGATGGTTACATTTGTCTTATTTGCAAATGGTCACTTGTGTGCTGTCCTCCACAGATGTTGGCCTGGTGTTCCTTGTTGGAGTAGCCTCCATGACTGCTGGCATCTTCCTTGTTCTTTTGGCTCTGCTGCTGTTGTACAAACTCAAAAATGTTGTGTAATTCTTACTGTTGAAGGCTTGGTAAATTTTACTTGGTAAAGGTTTTGGCTGTGTGACTTTTTTTGGGGGCAGGGGCTGAAAAATCTGAGTCCTGTGAGGGTTTTAGATGGTTTTGGTAAATGAAATTTAAAGATGGGGTTGGGGTGGGATGGACATGGGTTTCAAGGGTGCCGTACAGGAAGAGAGGCCTGAGGTTATTTTAATGAAGGTCCACTGTGCTACGTAGTGTGAGTAATTCAATACGTGTAGCAATGCTGGGCTGAATAAAATCTTGGGATGTCTGCTAATGGGGTTCATTTTCAAGATAAAATATGTATTTGTTTTCTTTAGTTTCTTTGTTCAAACTAGAAAGTAGTTTGCAGAAGCAAAATTTTGCTTCTTGATAAGGCATAAAAAAATGACACATTTTAATACCTGTACTACCAATCTAAGATGGGTTGAAATCTAAGTAATCAATGCAGCCCTCATGTTTTTATTTGATAAATGGATTGTCCATTTGGTCTGGTACAATAATATGCATCTGATCCCTTTATCTCGTAGTGACCTTTTCCTTTTCGGTTATAGACACCCACTTTTGCCACTTCCGGTCAATATCCCTTGATGAACTGACCACTTTTACAGTCAGTGTTTTTTGGTGGGAAAATGTGGCTACTGCATTGGCTTGGTTTATTCACTCTAGCCCAGTTGTGTCAGGGCCTTTGTTTTACCGGTATGTGCATCTTTATTTCCCCTCATCCATTGCTCGCCACACAGTTATTAGTATTACAGCTATAAACCTTGTTCATGTGGGTGTAAGAAAGTTGCTACCATGCTACTGTTGCCAGCATACAACACTGGAGAACAGAATAGGCTGATAAGATCAATATTTGTATTTTTAGACCATTTTTGTGGAGTTTTTATAATAATGTATTTATATTTTCTGACCCTTCTACATGTTTTGCCTATTGGGGGGAAAAAATTCTTCCTAACCTTATCAACTAGACTGATAAATGGATACACAGGCACTTGTTCTTTTATTATGATGGATTTTTATTAGCTTGGTCAATGTTCAGCTACACTGGTGTGGGGAGCGATCTGCCTACAGACTTTTATTTATATTCTCTTTATATTAGTACTTCACTCTTACTATTTGGTCACAAGCAATGTCAATGATGAACACTATTTTAAAGTGTGATGACTTTGCCACAAAGTGGATAGCGTTCTAGAGGATACTGCATCCTGGGTTCAAACTGCATTCCCAGCCATCAGTATGGAGTTTGCATATTATCCTGTGTCTGTCTGTTTTTGTCTGGGTACTTTGGTTTTGGTCCCACAGCTCAAAGTGTCTGTGTCAGATTAATTGCATATCTTGTAAATTTTACCTATGTGAAGGATGAAAAGATGAGGAAGAGGGATGGAAGGAAAAGCCTGTGCCAAAGGAGTTGTTCTCGGTGGTAGTGAGGGTGTGTAATCACACCGCTTCATTTCCTGTTTAGAAACCACGTGGCAAGCCAAGTGCAAGACGACAAGGTATGGCAGGAAGTTGCACCACTTTGGATGGACCCTTGGTGGGATGGGGTGTGGGTGGTTGAGTCAGTCTTAGCCAGGACCTCACCTCAGACCTTGCTGCCATGGGTGGCCCTATCAAGAGTACATGACTCCAGGCAGCATCGCTAAGGGGTCATTGATCATGCAAACCACTCTGCCACATTAAGGCAGTGACTCAATGGAGAGTACCTATGTGAGTGGCTTGTGTGATGGACCATTGCTCTATTCAGGGCCATTTCCCACCTTGTACCTATTGTAGCCATGACCAACACTGTTCCCCACTTCCCATATCCCAGATTGAATAAGGCAGGTCTGAGAATGTTATTTTGAAGACAGATATAACCTGAAGGACTATTTCCTTCATCTCACACCTGGATGTTCTCACAAGCCATTAAAACCTGATTTCTTCAGTTGTCTCTTACAGAGGTGACATTGTTTAGGCAGAATGCCTCTCATCAGTTAAGTGGAGCTGCAAGCCATGTAAAGTCATGGCAGTGAAAATGTCATGCCTGAAATAATTCATTGGAGCCATCACTGCTTGGAAGGAGTAAGCAATGGTGAGATGGTACACCTCCCTTTTGATATAACCATATAACCTGCTCTTCAAAACAATACGTTTTCAGTTAATCTGATGAAAGAACCCCTCTACCGAATGATTCCTGCAATCCTCCATCCGGGATGACTTTACTTTAGGTAAGCAGAACAACTTGGCAGCTGGGCAGTGGCATCAAGTGCCACATTTGAGTACCGAGAAGAGAGACAGAATAGGTGAGGGTTAGTAATAAATTATTACTATCGTATTACTTACGTTTTAATGCTAATGACTAACAACAGAAATGCAGTCTGTATAGTTAAGCAGCAGCTTTACTCGGGGTATGCTAAACTGAAGTAGTAAGTCTTCAGTCGGGATTTGAAAGCTGAGATTGAAGGGACATCTCGTATAGCAGCAGGCAGACCATTCCACAGTTTAGGGGCCCTGTAACTAAAAGCTCGACCTCCTACTGTTATTTTATTAATCCTTGGAATCATAAGCAGACGGGCATCTTGAGATCTTAATGTGCGCTCTGGTTTGTAAGTCATGATTAGTTTAGACCAGTTAGCCTGACCATGGCCATTTAACGCTTTATATGTTACAAGGAGGATTTTGAAATCTGCCCTAAACGTAACCGGGATCCAGTGTATTGATTTAAGAATTGGAGTGATGTGTTTATATTTTCTTGTTCTTGTAATAATTCTTGCAGCAGCATTTTGGATTAACTGGAAACAGTATAAACAACAGTTTGAACATCCAGTGAACACCAAATTGCAGTAGTCAGTCCTACTAGAAATAAATGCATGAATTAATTTCTCAGAATTCTGCTTTTTTAGAAAACGGCTTAATTTCAACATGCAACACATTGCTACTTTCCAGTGCCGTGATGGACAAGAATGTATTAAAATATGGAACTTCAATAAACATAACCAGCTTACCTGATGTGCTCCGTACCACATACTGAACTAGCTGGCAGACAATTGCAAAGCATGATCCTGTTTGAACCCACACTCGCTTTTATAAGTATAGGTTATTGGGTTCCTGCTCCTTGTATGTCTCTCCCAGGAAGATGTCTTTCTTGGTCATTTTAACTTCACATGTTTGAATTAAATGGTGACCTCAGTTAATGTGTCCCCCTTGGGTGTTTTTTATTGTACTGATATGGCTACAATCAAGATGTGTTTGTCTGTTTTCTTTTGAGTTTAGGCTCAATGTCCACCACCCAGATCTTCTCTGGGATATTGCTATCTGAAGGTACCATCTCCTTTCTTGTAAGGTGCACTTGCATTCCATCTCTACACATGGGCTAATTTTCCACCTTATACTTTGCTATACCATTAAGTTTTATATCGCACCACTAGTGGCTCCGTGTCTGTTTTCTTAGTTCTTGTATCCCTTGATGTTTCATGAACCCACCGCACTGAATACGAAAAATGAGCAGTAGCAATATTTGAAGACTGCATCTTTATCATGGACAGCAGTGGAATCAATCACCTTGCTAATTCTGAATCCTTTTTTGGGGGACACCTGACATGGCCACATGCTTGAGAACAAGTCCTCCTTGTGGAACTGTTTCCTTGTGGAAATAAAATATTTCTTGTTCATAAATTGTACAGCAGATTATTTAAACAGTGAGTTTGTGAAAAGCTGCTCACTGCTGTTCTTTCCCATCTGTATTGTACCTTTTTCTCCAGGCCACCAGTAAGCCGTCAAGTGATTTGACTTCTTTCTTGTTTAGTGTCATTTTCTGTGTCTTGTTGTTCAGGTTTCTTCTTACATTTTTCCTTATTCGAGTACTCATGAAAAATATATAGTCTTTTTGTGTGAAAGTATAGTGTGTCCTTGACTGTGTTTATCATGCTGACAAGTGAGGAACAACTAGTAATGCCTCTTATCTACATCTGGAGAGACATGCAGGCGTCTCCCCTGTATATTTAACTATCCTTGCATCACTGCTTCTTCAAATACTCTGCTGGGCTTGCTTAGATTAAGTTACTTTTTTTAATCAACTGGCTATGCATTCCTGCCCATGATCCTCTTTATCAAAGCCAGCAACGGATTGTCTTGACCATCTTTATAAACTGCTGACAGTATCTCTCCCTATTTCACTATCAGCATATCTTCATTAGAATGGCTCATTATGATTATGTATAATGGGTCAGGACAGGTAAAATTAATGCCGTTTATTATCCATCTTACAAAAGATAACATATCTGGACCAACCACGCTTTACAAGGTATTTCTCAATTGAGAATGTGCATTGGAGCCTAAATACTTAATTTCTTCCTCCTCCTCCATTAGGTCCACTGTATCCTCACTCATTCCCAATGCAAAAGATTAATTGAGCTGCATCCCCTCCAGGCCTCTACTGGTATTCACCCACCTACATTAACTCCTCTTGGCTTCAGCTCTTACACTTTGAGTGACTCTGTGTCTCACTGATCCTCATTTTTGACTTGTTTTGAGTAGCTTGCCTCATTTTTACAGTCTCATATCTATCAGGCACAAAGTCCTCTTCTTGGCTTTTTGGAAATATTCTTTTATCATATTAAATGGCTGAGCAGAGACTCCACTGAAAAAGATTCTTCAGGATTCTCACTGTGTCTGTTATGGCTGTGAACCCTTTGAGGGTTCATTTTGTCCAGGTATGCTGCTGACTAAAGTTATGTTTTTCTAAAAGAACAATCTAGACTAGAGCAAGCCATTCAATGCTCACCAATCCTATCCACTTACTTCTAATAAAACATCACGTTGAGTTTTGAAGGTCTTACTGTCTACCACACTACTTAGTAGCTCATTCCATGTTCATGCAGGTAATGTACCTCATTCGGGACTCCATTAGCATCCGCTCATTCGACACAAAGTCAAACCAATGGTACCCAAGGAATTTCCTGGAGAGACACAGTACCAAAGGAGTCAAGTCTTTGTCTCAGGTCACTGAATAGCGTCCATGTCTTGCAACCATATAGCAAGACAGGAAACACCAGGACTCTAAAGACTTGGACCTTCATCATTTTGCATAGATATCGGGAGCGCCACACACCCCTTTCTAGCGACCTCATTACCCCCCATGCTCTCCCAATCCGTCTACTGACTTCATAGGAAGAGTCACCAGAGACATGAATGTCACTGCCAAGGTACACACACTCTCCGCAAACAGGCACACTGTTGATGACTGTACCCAAGAGGTCATTAAAGGCCTGGATCTTCGTTTTTATCCAGGACACTTGCAAGCCCAGACACTCAGACTCCTTGCTCAGTCTCTTGAGAGCCCCGATCAGAGCCTCCATTGACACCACGAAGATCACAGCATCGTCAGCAAAGTCAAGGTCTGTGAATCTTTCTTCATCAACAGATGCCCAACAGCCACTGGACCCCACGACCTTGCCCAACACCCAGTCCATACAAGCATTGAACAGAGCAGGAGCAAAAACACACCCCTGACGAACCCCAGAATCAAATGGGAAAAACGCAGAGGTTCTGCCTCCACCCTGCACAGCACTTCCAGTACCAATGTATGGGCCGGCCATGATATCCAGCAACCTCGAGGGGATCCCGTGAACCCTCAGGATGTCCCACAGGGCAGCTCGTTCAACTGACACTTTGGGAAAATCGACAGAGAATATTGGCAGAGAGCCTGAACAGTGTCTCAGGAAATGTGTTTTTTCCCCCCATTTCTTATTGCTTTGCACACTAATTCTTTGCTGGTCCATTTAACCTCCAGCATTTCTTCCATTATTTTAATTAATACTGTGCTTATTCTTCTCTTGCACCCTTGGATACAGTTTACACGGTGCTGTCAAGGAAATCCATCGTATTTCTCCTGCAGGTTGTTTTTTTTTCCCCTTTTCTACCAACTTTCCAGCATGATCTCTAATGTAGCTGTTTGTACTTTGGGGCTGTCGCTTGTCTGGCTGTCTGGAATGAAGTGTCTACTAAATAATTTAGACCAATGCATTCCATTGAATCACTTGACTGTAATCCTGCCAACTACACCATTTCTATATGAAATGTGCACTTTTAAAACAGTGACACTAAAACGTAAGGAGATACCTTACTGAATATTAGCTGTTTATAGTCTGGCTCGTACAAATATAATTAAAGCTGAATGAAGTCTGGCAGTGGATAAATAAGAAGGTTTCTTCTACTGCTGTGCTCCACCTATTGCTTATTTTTCAATGTTGGCTTGCACTCAATCAAGGAAAGGTGATAATGGACATTCTTGGACAGTGGAATTGTTGAGGTCATTAGCTAAGTATGTAAAATTTTTTTCTTTAATTTTTTTTTCCTTTTTCTGGAAAGATGTTAGTGTAGGAAGAGGTTACAAGCTTAAAATGATGTGCAACTCTTTTAACTGACATCTTGTGTCCACTTTTTCAGTGCTCTGTACAGCTGTGTTCGAATCTGAAACTTTTAATGAAAATGCCACTCATACTGCTTAGCGATGGTTAACTACCTAATTGACACACAGCCTGCAGTGCGTGTTCTGAGTTTGACTTTTCCATTTCAAAGAGATGGATTCCGTGCTGAAGGAGGCACATCATGATCAAAGTGCACCAAAATGCTTATTCCTCATGGGGTAACTTATGCACATTCAGTTAACTGGGGGACTGTTTCGGAGTTAACAAATGAGTTCCCAAGGATTGTGTTCACATGAACTGGGCCAGCTCGAGCTATAACAATCGTGCTTCTTCTAATGGAATTGTCCATCTCCTGTCAAGCCTGCTTAGTCCTGTTCAGATTCACAGTGGCAGTTGCTTCTCCGGAGAACATCCAGTGCAAGAATGCAATCGTGGGCATGCCGCCACTCAAAATTTTATTATTGTAGCCCCTGACAATAACCTTGAGATAAATCTCCACCTAGGTCATATGAGGAGCTTGTGGAGGCAAAATCTTACCCAAGATAAATGAATGTCCAATCAAAAATGAAAGAATGAAGTCTTAAGTAGTTAGAAATTCTTCAAATTAAGTATCATGCACTGTCATGATCTCTAGATATTTTACACTATTTTTGTTGTTTTGAAAATGTAACCTTTTTTTTTTTAGTTTGTTCTTTTAGCTGCTATGTTGCTGGTGCTGGGCTCATGGGCACCATAACATTTTTCTTAAGTGCATTAAAAATCTTGTACCCAATTTAGGAAACCCTGTGCTGACTTTGCTTCCTCTTCCTGACCTGCCCTTGATGTCATTGAGTGGTTGACTTACTGCTGACATGAGAATGATATGCTCACCACCAGAAATCCAAAGGTGCATCTGTTTCTTCAGATTCCTTGGAGTTGTACACCAGGATTAACTAAATCAGCATTGGTTGGGATTTCCTCGTGCCCTCCTTCTTTGGGGAGGAGAGTTGGCTCCGTTCTTATTCCAAAGTTTGTTGTCTTTCACATTTCTGCTCATCAAATATTCATCTTCTTCTGACTTGTCCTGGTACCACAACTTATATACTCAGCAAAAAAAGAAACGTCCTCTGACTTTCAACTGTTTTTACTTTCAGTAAACTTAATGTGTAAATATTTGTATGAACACTAAAAGAGTCAACACCATAAGACATAAACTAAAAATGTTTCACAATGTGTCCCTGAATGAAGGGAGGCTCAAAATCAAAAGTACCAGTCAGCATCTGGTGTGGCCACCAGCTGCTTGAAGTACTGCAGTGCATCTCCTCCTCATGGACTGGACCAGATTTGTCAGTTCTTGCTGTGAGATGTTACCCCACTCTTCCACCAAGGCACCTGCAAGTTCCTGGACATCCCGGGCAGTTGTTGTGGCCATCCTGTACCTGTCACGCAGGTGTGATATTCGGATGTACCGATCCTGTGCAGTTGTTGTTACACGTGGTCTTCCACTGCGAGGTGGTGAAGATGGCTACAACAGCGTTCTGTCATATGCTTTTTATGGGCAGAAGGTGTGCTGGGAGCACAAATTCATCTTCACATGTGTACTTGGTATGGGGATAAAGTTCTCTCTCGTGGAGTTGTCAATGAGTGGATTAAAATGTTCGAAAATGGCCGTACTAGTGTGACGGATGCAGAGCTACAGCCACGACCAGATTTTCGTGTGATGTTGATGTGAAAGCAGCGGTGCATCAGTGGCTATGCACTCAACCAAAAACATTTTTTGCTGATGGCATTAAAAAGTTGGTACAACTCTGGGAAAATTGCATCACAAAGGAAGGTGACTATGTAGAAAAGTGATGTAGTTTGTTTTTGAAATTCTTAATAGAGTTTAAAAAACTTTTTAAACGTCCCTCGTAATTATTGTGTTATCTTTGTTTTTGATTCTTTATTTGCTCGGATTAAAAAAGGCATGTAAAGTTAAAGTTACAAGGGCCATGTAAAATAAGAGCAAGAAAAAAATCTGAAGTTTACTTAAATGACCAAAGTTCTATTCATGTCCTTATATTATTTACCTTGTTAATATTACATTGAGTGGTTGTGGAATTGTGTATATAGAGTGTGCACCTGCTTAACCATGTAATTATCTAATCAGCCACTCATATGGTGGCAGCACACTGAATAAAATCATTGCACATACAGATCAAGAGCTTCAATTAATGTTCACCTCAAACACCCGAATGTGATCTCAGTGATTTCAACCGTGGCATGATTGTTGGTGCCAGCTGGGGACAATTAAGTATTTGTGCAATTGCTGATCTCCTGGGATTTTCACTCACAACAATTTTTAGAGTTTGCTTAGAATGGTGTGATAAACATAAAACAGCCAGTGAGTGCCAGTCCTGAGGATGGAAATGCCTTGTTGGTGAGAGGAGTCTTCAGAGGATGGCTAGGCTGGTTTGAGCTGACAGAAAGGGGTGGTACCTTAGAGAACCACTTTGTACAAATATGGTGAGCAGAAAAATACCTCGCAGTCCTTACCACATTGAACCTTGAGGCGGATGGGCTAACACAACAAAAGGCCATGTTGGGTTCCGTTCCTGTCAGCCAAGAACACAAAGCTGAGGATGAGTCTGTGCCCACTGCCCCAAAACTGGTCACTTGAAGACTGGCAAAAACATGGCCTGGTCTGATGAATCTCGATTTCTACTTAGGCATATAGATGCTAGGGTCAGAATGTGGTGCCAACAGAATGAATTTATGTGCCCTCTTGCCTTGTGTCAACAGTCCAGTTTTATGGTAGTGTTGGTTTAATGTTTTGAGGAATGGTTTGGCCTGTTGATGCCAATCATTTATCTCTTGAATGCCTTGGCTTATTTGAGTACTGTTGCTGACCATATGCATCCTTTCATGGTCACAATTTGCCCATCTTCTAACGGCTACTTCCGTGGTGATAATGCACCATATCAAAGTCCTCTCAAACTGGTTTCATGAACATGACAATGAGTTGAGTGTTCTTCAGTGGCCTCCCCATGAACCAGATCTGAATCTAACGGAGCACCTTTGGGATGCTCCGGAACAGGAGATTGCGACACAGATGGGCAGCTGACAAATCTGAAGACCTTGCTTGATGCGATCATGTCAACATGGGACAGAATCTCAAAGGAATGTAGGCAGCATCTTGTGGAATCCAGTTAAAGGATGCCCTACAGAGTACTAGTGTAGTCTTCTAATATTGTAGCCCAGTTAACATATATACAGTATGTGTGTGTGTGTGTGTATATATAGATTAATTATATCATGAAGAAAATGGGAAAAGATGATTAAATAGGTCTTCTAGGGTGTTTTAGTAATAATTGGAGAGATTAGTTGGAATTTAATGATCTGAGCGTGTTATTTTTCCAATTTATATAGTTTTTCAATATCTTTTTTTTTGTTACATTTTCTGATCCTTTTTTAGAAATGAATCGGAGTCTGGTAATGAAGGATGATTGTAATAAACTTTTTTTCGATACTGCACTGTAGCTGAGATAGAAAAAAAGTCTGCCAACTAACGACCTTGAACTGGGTGGTGTCAACACCATGGGCCTCCCTGCACACACAAGTTAGACATCAACATTATTGTGGATTTGTGTTAATGATTTGTCAAAGCTTAACAGAAGCGAAGGATTTTTAAGTCTATATTTAGTTTAGAATTTCAGTTTTCTTTCATCAGTAGTTTTCTGTTTTGTTCCTAAGATGCAAGTTACCGTTATGATTACAAGTGATTGTACTTTAAAATCTGCCAACTATTTAAAAGCAATAAAACTACCTGTGATTCCCTCCTTTTTTAGTTTTTTTTTTTTTTTTTTTTTTTTGAAAGACATCCTCATTGCCTGCATTAACCTGTTTAAGATGGAATAGATTCATATTCCTCTGTTTGGTGAGTTCCAGTCAAATGTACCTGAATAGAAGATAAGTTATGCTCTTGTTGAAATGTTCTTGTACTCTTAGAACACATATGGATTTTCAGATTCAAGGTACCTTTTTAATAAATCACTTTTGGTACAACAGGGTATGTGTTGGTCAGACGTGGATGTAACAATTCACTTATACTCTGTACACAAGACAAGTCTAAAATTGAATTCAGTGAACATCATCCATCCATCCATTATCCAACGCTCTATATCCTAACACAGGGTCACGGGGGTCTGCTGGAGCCAATCCCAGCCAACACAGGGTGCAAGGCAGGAACAAATCCCAGGCAGGGCGCCAGCCCAGCGCAGGGCACACACACACGGGGCAATTTTAGAATCGACAATGCACTTAACCTGCATGTCTTTGGACTGTGGGAGGAAACCGGAGTAAACCCACGCAGACACGGGGAGAACATGCAAACTCCACGGAGGGAGGACACAGGAAGCGAACCCGGGTCTCCTTACTGTGGGGCAACAATACTACCAGTGCGCCACTGTACCTCCCTCAGTGACCATCATGCCAGAATGTTTTTGGATGATCTTATGGTGATATGGGCATACACCCTCTGGTACAGGCAATGCAGTAAATGTTCATGTTCTGTTACTATATAAGTCTAACTTTGAGGCAAAGTACTCCCCCCTAAATAAGGAAGCCAGAAGTTTCAAGTGCTGGTACATGTAGGTTAAATTAATTGCGTTTGCTAAATTAGCATTAGTGTGTGTGTGTGTGTGTGTGTATGTGCGTACTCACCCTGCCTGGACTAGTGCCCTGTCAAGATGCTGTTCCTACTGTGTGCCTGATGATTACTGGGATAATATGGCAACCTAACACTGGGTGAGTGGGTTAAGAAGATGGATAGATGATAGAAGTACTCCATCATGGTGCTGCAGATTGGCTACATGGTTGCAAGTTGAGCATCATATGCAAGTAACAATTTCACTGTATTCTGTACGTGTGGCAGTACTGACCATATGAATTAGAAAAGATCATTATTTCTGCATACAATTTGCCAAAACTGTAGCACTTATAGCATTCTAAACTGTGTGCATTTGCCTGAAAACTCTTTTATTCTGCCTACTAAGCGTTATCTTTTATTCCTTAGATTCATTATTCTCCTTGGATAATTGATATATTATAAGATAATTATATATAGAATTACTTTTTAAAATAGCAGCTTGAGGCCCTTCCATGGGGAGCAACATGCTTGATCAGTGATGTCATTTTCCAAGCGCCTGGCCATGCCTGGATGTTTATATTAGTGAGGAGGATCTGCCACTAGCTGACTGTCCCGAAGAGCAGTTACGATCAAAGAGGGCTCAAGGCCCTCATCATCACCCCTGACCAAACACACACTTGCAGCCTTTGATCTTGGGCAGGGGGGCTGTTGAATCTCTGTAAAGGAATATAAACATGGCAGGGCAAACTCATTCTTTGACCTGACTCGACCCTTTTAATCCTACCGTTTCCTTCCATTTTTGCATATTTTTCATACTTGTTTGTGCTTTTTACTTCACATTCCTAACCCACGTTCACATCTGTTTCCTCCATTCCTTTTTGTTCACCTACCTGAAGGCGGTGTAGCTTTTAACATCAAACCTTTTATTTGTTTGTATACACCTGTCCTAGGTTTTCACACCTTGTTCTGGGCTACTCTAGACATATTATACATTTAATTGTTATACCATTCATTAATGTTGCTACAAGTGGTACACTACCAGTTAAATGTTTTGGAACACCTTAGTTTTTCCAGTTTTTCTTCATATTTAATCTGTTGCTAGGCAATAAATGGCAAAAAGATAAGCAATAAACTGCCAGCAGTTTAAATTTAAACTTTAGGTTAGCAAAAACTGAAGAAAAGGAAATTTCAGAATATTACAAATGGACCTTCTTCAGGGGACAACTAATAGGTTACAATTTACAGATGTTCTGCAGCAATTAATGCAAATTAAGCCTTCAAAGTTAAAGCAAACAATTTGCACAGGTGTCACAACTTGTGTTGATTACTTAAAATCTCTCCGTCTGTCTTAAAGCAGAGCTGCAACAGACTCTTTTACTACACCCTCTGAAGTACGACTTGGACAATATTACACTGTAGAAAGTTGTACATTTCAGTGATAAAGGGTAAAAAACCATCAATTAACAAATGGAATGAGATAGAGCATTATTACCCTTAGAAGTATAGGCCTTTCATTTAGAGAAATTGCAAAAAAAAAAATCTAAGTGTCTTACATAATTCGAAGGCAATTGAAAAATGGAAGAAGCTCTGATAGGAAGAGATCTGGCAGACCTAAAGTCACAAGCCAATCAGAAAACACGTTTCCGTGGGTCACCAGCTTACTTTGTGTGATCACAGGCACCTCACAGCACAACAGCTTCAAGCACATCTTAACAAGGTCTCAGTTTCTACTGTGAAGAGGAGACTTTGTGCAGCAGGTTTGATAGGGTGAGTGGCGCTAATAAAGCCGTTCCTTAATGGACAAAATAGGGCCTTGAAATAGCAGCTGCAGACTACTGCAGACTGGAAGAAAGTCTTATGGATCCACCCATTATCCAACCCTCTATATCCTAACTACAGGGGTCTGCTGGAGCCAATTCTAGCCAACACAGGACACAAGGCAGGAAACAAACCCCGGGCAGGGTGCCTGCCCACACACACACCAAGCACACACTAGGGACAATTTAGAATCGCCATTGTACCTAACCTGCATGTCTTTGGACTGTGGGAGGAAACCAGAGCACCTGGAGGAAACCCACGCAGACAACACGCAAACTCCATGCAGGGAGGACCCGGGAAACGAACTCGGGTCTCCTAACTGCGAAGCAGCAGCGCTACCCACTGCGCCACCGTGCTGCCCTGTTATGGACCCATGAATCAAAATGTGAAATCTTCAGTTCATCACTTAGGGAGTTTGGACGTTGTCGGGTTGGTGAAAGGATGGTTTCTCAGTGAGTGACACTAACTGTCATAGTGTGATGGTTCTTTTGCTGGAGGCAGAGATGGAGTGACTGGCATTCTGAATCAAAAGGGTTACCACAGTTTGACTGTTATATCAGCAAACGTTGGCTACTTTGATGATTCAAAAATTTGAATTTTTTTTTTTGTTGTTTATTTCGTTCAGTGCCTTGATAACGTGAAACATTAAGACATTAAACTGTGTGCATTTCCTTAAAAACTGGAAAACATGAGGTGTTCTCAAACTTCTGACTAGTGGTGTATAACTTGGCACACATGGCAATTACAGAAATCTTTTGGAGGCATCACATTTTTAAAAGGACAACCTCTCCTCCTAAAAGGAAGCTCCATTGCAGGCTATGATGGCTTCAACATCTAGCGAGCATTTGCTGTTAACTCTCAAATGTAGTTACAATTATTGAAAATAGCAATGAAGGGTTAATTAAGTTTGCTTCATAGAATAGGTGAATCTAACTGTCCTTTCCTAAAATGCAACTATTTCAGCTCTCCACATGACTGCCAGACGGAGTACTGAGGCGGCCGAGCGGATGTTCATCGTTTTGTATTTGCATAAGTGATTGAGAATTTGGAGCTGGCACTGATAATCCGGGAGTGCTGGCTGTTGTAGATGTTGCCAGCAGTGTTCTTCCTTGCCAATGCCTAAACTTGATTGCCAGGAAAGGGTCAGCCTTTTGTTTAAATCGGGTTCAACAAACAGAGCTGCAGCTATCACTGCAGCTCAGATAAGCGTTTGCGTTAATACCAGAGGTCAAAGGCTCCTTCTGCAGATGAAGATAGGAACCGTTGTTACAGCCGAGGGAGGGGTTCTGTTTGTCCAGTTGTAGTCATGGGCTGGCTGCTGCCTTTTTATTTATTTTTTTTCTTTTTTTTGTTCTAAAACCTGTGAAAGCCATTCTGATTGTTTTCTGAGTATCGCAGGTCAGCTGGGAGGTCCTGGTAACCGAATCCTTTCCCACGATTTGGCCCCGCTGGCTTCCAGCCAGGCTGCTTCCTGGTCTTGCTGTCCAGCTAAAACAACGCACACACACAAAAAGTGACCTGTGCGGTCAGAATAAGGAAATCACAAATAAAAGCTGTTGACAGTCATTTTGTTTAAATAACCAAGTCTATTAAATGCACATTCAGCAGTCAAATACAGTGACTGCTGCCTGGCCATCAAAGCCGTCCTGTGAAGAAGGAGATAGGCACCCAGAGACCAGATGAGGGCAAGAAAAGGTGGTGGCAAATGCACCCTGTGTTTTCTGCTACAGTTTGCATGGTGCAGCAAGAAAAGACAAAAAATAAACTGTCTCATCCGTGCAGCTGGTGTAAGGCTGGAGCCATTCATGAAGAAATAGCTATAATCTTTTTAGGGTGTCAGATATACTTGTTTCAGTATCATTTTATAGTTCATGTTCAAAGTTATTAATAAGAAAATAACAGGTTTAATTATACCAAATTTTTTCCAAATTTGATTCTGCATCACTTGACAAAAATTAAAGTAAATGGAAGCATTATCAATACGATTTAGGTTTACATTGTTTAGTTTAGTTGGTGACTCTAAGCTGGCCACAATATGGTAGTAGAATTCAGTCATTTTCCAACCCTCCATATCCTAATACAGGGACACGGGGGTCTGCTGGAGCCAATCCCTGCCAGCACAGGGTGCAAGGCAGGAACAAATGTAAAAAAACAAAAAAAAACAAAAATGGGCTGCCAATACTGATGCTCTGTGTAAGAAAGGTCAGAGCCGACTATACTTTCTTAGAAGGTTGGCATCCTTCAACATCTGCAATAAGATGCTGCAGATGTTCTACCAGACGGTTGTGGCGAGCGCCCTCTTCTACGAGGTGGTGTGCTGGGGATGCAGCATAAAGATGAAAGACGTCTCACGCCTGGACAAACTTGTTAAGAAGGCAGGCTCTATTATAGGAGTAAAGTTGGACAGTTTAACATCTGTGGCAGAGCGATGGGCACTAAGCAAACTCCTGTCAATAATGAAGAATCCACTGCATCCACTGAACAGTATCATCTCCAGACAGAGGAGCAGCTTCAGCGACAGACTGCTGTCACTGTCCTGCTCCACTGACTTACTGAGGAGATCGTTCCTCCCCGACACTATGCGACTCTTCAATTCCACCCGGAGGAGTAAATGCTAACATTATTCAAGTTATTGTCTGCTTTTACATGCATTTTTATTACTATTTAATTTAATTTTTTTTTTTTTAATCAGTATACTGCTGCTGGATTATGTGAATTTCCCCTTGGGATTAATAAAGTATCTATCTATCTATCTATCTATCAAATCCCAGGCAGGGCACCAGCCCACCACAGGGCACGTGCACACCAGGGACAAATTAGGATAGCCAATGCACCTAACCTGCAAGTCTTTGGACTGTGGGGGGAAACCAGAACACCCAAAGGAAACCCACGCAGACACGGGGAGTAACCCAGGAAGTGAACCCAGGTCTCCTTAGCAGTGCTACCACTGTGCCACCGTGCCGCCCAGTATTAGAAGTCACATTGCCTTATGTTCAGCGTACAATGGAACTCTTCCTTACATATCCGGCCAATCCGTAACACATTGCCTCTCTCTCTTGCCATTTTTTGAATAGAAAGCCCAAATCAGCTTACCCTGTTTTCACACCATTTATTCAGTTACAGCCCCAGTTCCTTACAAGAAGAGAAAATCTCTGATACACTTACTGTGGCTGACAGTGGTACAGGCCTTAACTTGGCGAGTGTGGGTGTGAGTGTGAATGAGCTCTTTGAAAAACTGGTACACACACTCCAGGTTTGTAAAAACCAGTGAACCTGCTGCTGGGGTGACTGTATCTGGCAAAGACAAGGCTCTGCTCATCATCTGCCTAATATCCTACAGTGAATCATAGTGGTAGGAACATTGTGCTATGGGAATGCTTATTTTCAGGGACAGCGTGACTATTCAGAATTATCCATAGTGTACGTGACCTCTGACCGGCGCAACGGTTCATCCTTAAGTATGACAATGACCCAAAGCATATAGCCAAGACACTGCTAGAGTGGCTTAGGGACAAATCTTTCACTGTCCTTAAGTGGTCCAGACTTAAACTCCATAGAACATCTGTGGAGACTTACCCAAGATGTCTCAAACTGCTGCCAAAGTGGCTTCTACCAAGTACTGAATGAATGAGTGTGAAAGCATATATAAAAGGGAGATTTCACTTTTTGATTTCTTTTAATAAATTTCTGAATATGTTATCACTTTGTCAATTATGGGTTATTGAGTTTAATTTGATGGGCAAAAATGGTAAATGTGTCCTTTTAAAATTAAATCTACAAAAGAATAAAGTGTGACGAAAGTAAAGAGGTCTGAATACTTTCTAAATCCACAGTATATATTTTATTTCTACATGTTATTATCATCACTTTGTTACATTGATGCTTTTTGTTTTTATTGTCGTGTTATATCAGTGACAAGGCATTTTTTGGACCCTGCCAGGAGAAACACTGAGAAAGTTCTTTGTTTTCAGAGATTTCAGGGAACTCTAGTGAAAGGTGTGTTGAAGATCCTAGTTACCCACTGACTGGTTTATTGTACCAAAGCAACATTAACACGAAGTTACAGAAACTGTTCCCCACCCTTGCATTAGAGGTCTCACAGCATGCTGGACCCTGAACACACTGAAGCACCACAGTCGCTGACCTGCTAAGCCCTGGGACTTCTGAATTACTGCCTTCTCTAACCTTCCACCCTTTTAACCAGAGATTCTCAGATTCAGTCCTGGATTGTTCTTTTAGCCCAATCTTTTAATTAGAAGCTAATTGTTACTGCAAAACCTCATTTTCCATCAAATAACATTTTTGTGCTTCATTTTCATGAGTTCACAAATTTTTGGGATGTATCTGTGCTGTATTATATGTAAAAGATTTTTAAACCTGGTCCACTATTCCTCGACTGTCTCCAGACTGGCTTATCCCAACTTATCCCTTTCCCTTTGCTATATCTGTTCAAAGTTTATCCCACTAAAGTTAAACTTAACAGTCCTAGTCTTTGCGTCTTTGCATCCTCAAACTTGCATAACACTGAGAACTTTATTTTATGATGGTCACTTGACCCTAGTGGTTCAATCACCTCTACACCCTCTGATCTGTCCTGGTTATATCAAAATGCTAAATCTAGACAGGCTTCTCCTTGTGTTGTAATAATGTCTAAAAACTCCTAATCTTGTGCTCCACTCTTTGTAAGATTAGCCCAGATAATATTTGGGTAATTAAAGTTCCTCATGACTATAATATCGTTTAAACATTTTTTTTAATATTAAAAAGATGCACATTGGAATTAACATCAGCACTGGGTGGTCTATAACACACTCCTAAAATAAGGCCGCTTTCCCTAATGCTTTCCAGACGAATCCAGACTTCCTCACTAAGATGGGGCTCATCATCCTACTGAAAATGAGATGCATTTAAATTCTGTTTCACATAAATAGCAATCCCACCTTTTTCTGTTTTGTCTATCTTTCCTAAAACATATGTACCCCTCTATGTTATACTCATTCCCATCTTTGTTATTTCGCTAGGTTTCTGACATGGACTGTCATGTGACACAGTAAGAATTTTGGAGAAGACCACCTTGTCAGTTCTGCGCCTCAGCTTGGCACCTAACTCTTTAAATTTGGATTGCAAAATTGACAGCCACCACCTTTATTATGTCATTTGTTCCAATATAGACAAAGTCTACTGCCTATCCACCATTTCAGAGAGTTCTCTCCAGAAGGCAACACATGGGGCAAGTGGTTTCCCTGTTGCTACTAGGATTATCTTTCTGGAACAATCCACCATCTCTGTCCCCCAAATGACTGAGTCTTCCACTATCACTAGTTTTAGGTGACCCATTGAGTCTACTCGTACCTGCCTACCACTATGGAGTTGTCAGAGTCACCATCCAGACCTGGGAGATCCTAAAACAGTTTGTCACTTTATACTCTGGAGTTGATGTCCCCTGACCGTATGCACCCATTACCTTGAACCTCTGCTTGACTTTGACCCATCTGTCTCTGTTTCTCTGGTCTGGAATCTCCTCCTGCACCACCTTAGGGGTGCACACCACCTCCATTAAGGACACCAGGTGGGCCAGTTCTACAAATTCTCTACATAAACACTGGCCAGCCCCCTCCTCCTCCAATTCAATGACCTTCGCTGGCATCTTCTGCAGACACATTGTCGTGTTATATCAGTGACAAAGCATTTTTTGGACCCTGCCAGGAGAAACACTGAGAAAGTTCTTTGTTTTCAGAGATTTCAGGGAACTCTAGTGAAAGGTGTGGTGAAGATCCTAGTTACCCACTGACTGGTTTATTGTACCAAAGCAACATTAACACGAAGTTACAGAAACTGTTCCCCACCCTTGCATTAGAGGTCTCACAGCATGCTGGACCCTGAACACACTGAAGCACCACAGTCGCTGACCTGCTAAGCCCTGGGACTTCTGAATTACTGCCTTCTCTAACCTTCTACCCTTTAAGGAGTACAGACCCCTCCAAGACACTCTACGAAACGTTCAAAATCAAGCACAACTTTCATTGTAATGGCCTCATTTTTAAAATTTGGATTAAGATTATCAAACTGCTCAATCCTCTTTTTGTTATAATTTCATCTTTAAAATTATTAATATAAAAATCTGATTTGCAAGTAGTGTCTGGTCCCAAAGTCAAATACAATGTTTTCAATAAATTTAAAAAGTCAAGCATTGTACCTAAGTGCAGAGGACAAAGTCCTAGGCTCACTTTCCTGAATTTTCTAAAGCATCCAGCTTAGCCAAACATCTTTAGATGCACCTCTGGACTTTCAGATGGTGTGGTGCATTATTTATGCTGTTTTCATCTTCCAACCCTTGCAATTCAGGATGGTGAGGATAATCGGACCAACACTGAATCCTGGATGGTGCCTCAGTCTTCCATCACATTACGTGCTCACTCATACATGGGCAGATCTGAGTCATCAGTTAAAATGAACAGATATGCCTTTGGGATGTTAGAAGAAAAGACTCAAGAAGACTCTTGGAGGACATGCTAGGACCACACAGACCCAGGACTTTAGAGATGTAAAATTACTACTGCATTACCACTTGTTATTTTATTACAGTCTCACTGTATACACAGCAAGACCCCACCCCATCTAGAATGAGAGTCCATTCCAGAAAAGCCATAGTCATTCATGTCGGGACAATTTCAAGTCATAAATTAAAATGACTTTGAAAGAGCTGGGATTTAGAGCACTTGGCAATGCTGTTACAGTACTGGGATCTGAACTCAACCTCTATGTGCAACATTCACCACTGCACCACCTACTGGGCCTAAATGAAAGACTACCAGCCTGTGCGCTTTGAAAACTGATTAGGATTATGTTAACTGTTGTCTGACCATTGAGCAGCATTATGGCTCAGTAGTTATCATCACTGCTTCACTGTCTTAGGTGAACAGCCCAGCTGCTGACTGCATGTTGTTTGCACATTCTTCCCATGTCGATTTCCTTTGCTTCATCCCAGTTGTGTATTAGTATAATCGATAGCACAAAACTGTCTCTCTATCAGTCAGTATGGCTTGAGATAGCAAGATGGACTGGTGTCTTATTCATGGCTGGTTCTTGCCTTGTATCTGATTGTGCTGTGGAAAGCCCCATATCCTGCAACCTTACAAGAGATTGACTGAATGTTTAGCCTTCATTACTAAGGTGTGCCACTTATCACCATCCCTTCATGACAGCTGAAGTGGTGTACAGGGTATAGCTGTTTGTGTGCTCCTTTAGACAAGTAAACCCATTTACAAGTGCATATTGCAATTAAACAGCTTGATATTGATTGCTTCACAGATGTTTATGAAAATGCAAATGGTAATTCTGGCAGAGCTCCCAATAACTGCTACCCGGCCTCTATAATTCATCCTTGCTACACTCGTACAACTTTTCAGCTTCACTCTCTGCAGTGGTCTCCCTGTTGCAACTAGGATTCTGCTTCTCACCACCTCTTGTTCTTGGTGTCTCCATGTGTTCCTTTAGGGAGCCTTAATTTTTTCTTGGTTTGCTGGCTAAGAACTAGAACTGTCCTCTGCTTTTCAGTTCTTGTCAGAAGAAACAACAAATGGCTTTCAGGAGCTTCTTTGGACTGTTTACAATTTCTGTCACACAAATAATTTATTTTGACCCTCATTTTACTACATCCATCCTTCTTTTTTTATATAGCGCCATAAACAGCAAGCAAGGTCACACGTCACTCACTTGTGCAAAGCTTTTAGATAAGTAAACCGTTGAAGCTACACCACCAGTCTTACATCTTGGCCTTGGCATTGATCTTGAACTCTAACTTTGTGTGGGGGTTTCCACCATCTTACCAGTCGCTCACACATAGTAGATGTACACATATATTGATGTAAGTTGTTTTAGGTGAAATCATCGGAATCGTCAACAAATGATAACTCAGTAAAGCTCACTTGCAGATTTCTTTTTAGGACATGAGGAAAATTGTGCAGAGAACAGGCCATTCAGATGAATAAAGCTCACCAATCCTTTTCGTCTAATTTCTCCAAAATACCATCAAGGTTCCTAATGTCTTACTGTTTATGTCTTAAGAGGGTTTACTGTATATGCCCAGAAATACATTGCTTTAACAGCAAAGCAATGTCTTCTGATTAAGAAATTGGTTGAAGCAAAAACCTGAAGCCACTGTGACCTCCCCAGGATGTAATGGAGGACCACTGTTAAATGAACTCACTGGCAAAACGAAAACTAGAGCTTTATTTATTTAACAAACTAGGGGGCTTCGGCCCCTGCCAGCAGTCACTTCTCCGAAACCCCTCTTATATGGTGATACAATTGGAAACAAATACATTTTTTTTTAAAACTCCTCTTTGCTCGAGCAGCTGATGGTGTGCTGCTGCTGCCCTTACGCGTGATCTGCAATTTGCTCACCTATCCCTCCCTCGCCCCCGCCAGTGGTAGGCGCCATTGTGAAGAGGGGGGCTGAGCGCACCCCAAGGAGATGCAGCCGCTCCTCTGAGACCCCTCTTAAATGGTGATACATTGGGAAACAAGTAACAGGTGTTTTTTTCACCTCCTTTTTACTCGAGAAGCTTGCTACTGCTGCGTGCCGCGTGATCTGCATTATGTGCGTAGCTTCGAATGTTTAAAAACCTGTACAGCACCTGAATATTCGATCCCTTTTCGCTGTTCTGTTATTTCCCTGAGTAATATTTTCAGATTGTTTGAACTAATGTGTTCTTTACTCTCATTTTTTGAGACTTTCGAATTTTCCTACTTCCATTATCTCAAACCTGCTCTGCAAGTGTATCACGGGACTTGCGTCTGAAGGTTGTAAGTATGACGTGACTTGTCCGTCTTCTGGGAAGTGTAAGTGTCTCTCTGTCACTTTTCAAAAGATCACTTCTCGTCCCCTGGGAAAAAGTCTTGTCTTGTCGCAAGTTATTTTTTTATAATAGAGAGATAAGTTCAGGATTTGTCGAATCAAAGTTTTTTCTTTTTAAATATGGTGTATATGTAATTGCCATGCAAAATTGTGCTCTGAAGTCCAGTGCTTTCTCTCTATTATAATAAAAAAAATCCTGGGACGAGACATGACTTTTTCAGAGAAACACTTCCTCATCACACTAGACGAGACTTTGTGCCAAGAGATTTAACCACACCCGGGGCTTGCATTCACACAAACAAACAGAAATTATTACTGGGTGAAATAATGGAACAATGAAAAGAGGTTGAATGTATTGTTTGGATTTAAACTTTTAAGTCGGAGACTTGTAGATTGTCTAATTCGTGTTGCCATCAAGGAAATGTAGTGTTTCTTCCCAATGAAGTGGCGTATCCGCGAGAATTAAGATTTGTTGTTTGGTGAAAGTGAAATCCACACACGCAAGCGGCAGAGATGTGAAGTGGCTGACGCATAGTGCAGGCCAGGGGAGTTGGCAAGCAGGGGGCAAAGCCCCCTAGTGTATAAATATAAAAAAATATATCTTGCTCGCACTGGTGCTTTACACTGGAGACAACGGGGCACAAAGCACCACCAGAAAATGCCTAAAGAAAAAATACTAAAACTTTATGAATACATATTCTTTGAGTTTCATGTTTCCGACACAAGTTTGTGGCAACTAAAGGGACCTGGAAATCATAATTTTATTACATATTCCTGGTACTTATTTCTTGAGGTAAGGATACGTTTTCTATTCACATGGTTGAGATAACACATAAATATAAAAGTAAAGCAAAACAAAAGTAGCCACGTGGCAAGAACAATTTACTGTGATTTGGTCTTTTGAGAGGAAACAACTTCTGGGGTGGGGGGAAAGGTTAGCAAAAGACTACAAGTGCTGAGCTATCATTTTTCAAAATGGTTGAATGTCATAATATTGATGTTTTTTGGTTTATAAATGACATGTAAACTGATCGTGAGACATGGATCAATGCTCGACAAATGCCTGGGCTTCATAAATGGACATTTTTGGTAAATGTAAGGCTTTTGTTTTCTGGCTATCTGCATGCCTCATTAACTCCAATGTGACAATGCAGGTAAGAATGTTTTTTTAAATTTACAGAAACCCCTGAACTTTGGAACACAGTTTCATGTGGCAAAGGCACATATGCCATGTTTGTGAAGAAATAACTTTTGAATTGAAAAATCCTTTAAATGTTTGAAAAAAGTAAGTAAGGCTTTAGTTTTCATTTTGCCAGTGTGTTCTTTTAACAGGGGTTAGGGTTTATATATATATATATATATATATATATATATATATATATATATATATATATATATATATATGGAAGCAAAGGTCTGTGATACGGTTTGCATATTTGTAGCTAGAGAACCACAAAGGGATAAAATGAGTCACATACCTTAAAAGAGTTTTTATTCCTAAGCTTTCGACAATCTATCAGGTGACATCATCAGAGGAAAATGATTAGACATACAGGAATGAAAGCCATAGCAGGCGAAGAGTGGGGGTGGAGGGGGAGGGTGGATTAGTAAGGTGGGGTTTGGAGGGTGTTGATCATAAAGTTTTATTATTATTTGGATGTTGTTTGTTCTTCCTTTTAAACCTGCATATGCTGGGTTCATGTCCAAATGTCTGTTTATGTCATTTTCATTAGAGAGCCGCAATTCAGCCAGCTCTCTGGCACTCTTAGTGTTGGCCCTGAATTTTACTAGTGTCCCAGTTAAAAAAGTGTCAGGTGAGTAAATCAGACAGCATTGTATATGTATATATGTGTATATTTTATATATAAATGTCTATGCATGGAAGTATGTGTGTCTGTCTGTCCATCCCGGAAGAGCGAGACTACAGCATGAAACTCAAAGAGCCAGCAAGGCAGCCCCAAGTTAGCGAGTTGGAAGAAATAAAACGTACGAGGCTACAGCATGAAGCTGAAAGATAGCGATAGATGTTACGGCCAAAACCCAAAGTTCTGCCAGTTCCCGAATTGGCCGGCCATTTCATATTTTGTTTGCGAGGTGTGTGGCCAAAGTCTGAATTATTATAAATGACCAGTGTATATGCTACTTTGGCCGGCCATTTTGCGAAGTGGCGAGAACTCCCTGGCCAAAATTCGACGTACTAATGTAAGACTGCCCGCTCAAGGTGCGAAGATGCCTAAAAACTTTTTGATTCAGAAGTGAGTTTTCCATTCTGCACAAGAAACTGCTCACACTGGAATCCGTAGGCACAGAAGAAAAAATCACTACGAACTGTCGCATCTTCCCAATCACCGACTGGCGGCCAAGGCTACACTCAATGCAATTGCACTACTAAGTGCACAACAAATCACTGCTCATGCCTTTTTTCTTCCAACTTTGGCCGATCCCCCCAATGCCATTGAGCAAACTGGCTGGCCAAATCCCGAAATCGAGGAAAAGATCGGACATTGGCTGGCTAATTTACAATGACATTGGCCATTTCCCGATTTGGCTGGACACTTCCCGCTTCGGCCGATTTCAGATTAAGCCTAAAAGTACAACGATTTTATGTGAAGTTTTTATGTTACGTTTTTTGTCACGCTTTAAATCAGACTTATTTTAAACCCTACATATATATGTTTGGTGTCATTCTTTTCAGAGTTTATCGAAATTTAATGTAATGTTGTTAGACTTTCAGATTGTTATTCCATTTTTAAATTATAAAGTAAAATTTCAAGAAAGTCGTGCATCAAGCATAGTGGACCTCAGTTTATTGGGAGTACTCCAATTGGTAAGAGAGTAAATATTTTATTCTCATTTCATGATTTTTACTCCGTTAAGTAATAATTAAGTTTTCTTTTACATATTTATAGAATTTCGTGATTTTGACTCCAACAAATAATAATTTTTCTTTTGTACATTTACAGATTTTACTAATATTCTGGCCGCAACTGGGGGTAATTACCCTGAAAAAGATTGAGACCATATTACTTTTTACAGTCTTAGTTCTGTGGAACTTGTTTGACAACACTTAGCTAGGAGAATTAAGTTTTCTTGTTGCTTGAAGAGTAAGCCCCTGTGATTTGTATGCATGTTAACTGCCATGACACAGTCAGAGAGAACTGATCAACTGCAAGCTTATGTGTTCACAAGAAATAATAAGCTCTTCTTCATATGTTGAACTGTGAACATCTACGGAACCTCTTCAATACTCAAGTACACATGCAGATGGTTTGATCCCAGGACATTGGCGCCATGAGGCAGTAGCAGTCCAGTGCAGTATGTTGTAATTAAATTCCCATTTCACATTTTGGAGACTTGGATTTCCGCACACACACTGCTGACACATTCAGTGGTCTGGATCTACAGCATGTTCTTCAGCTTATTCGTTTATTCAGTTACATAAGTGGTAAACTGGTGAGACACAATTGTGGAGTTCTACAAAAGTAGAAACTAAGGCTGTGTAACAAGACAGCATCTCTCTTGACTGCTATCTTCATATGAAGAGCCTTACAGGTCAGGCCAACAATAAAGTGACCTGCAACTAAAATAAAATAAAATATTACGAGTACTGTGCTCTTCCCTCACACTCATACTTCCTATGCCTCCATTATATTTAAATTTTAAGAGCATTAAGTCAGGGTGTGAAGTAAATAAGTTTTGTCATGCCAGTTGAATGACATATGGAGGCAGCGCTTATCAGACCACCAGTACATCTAAAAGCAGACTCTCTTTACCTTGCAAGTAAAGTCAATAACAAGTAGCAGCATGCCAGTCTAATCCTCGGTACACACGGGTATGCCACAGCCTGCGCTTTCATCTCCACCTGCAAGCCATCTTCACAGATCAGCCCCCCATGAAAATGAGCGGGTCCTCCTTGGGTAAATAACATGCTCCAATATCTTGGGATTCATCACTTGTGCACAAATACCGCACATGCCTTTAATGGGAGGTTTGCCAATTTAAGAAGCTAATGCATTCGGTCTTCAGTTATATGTACACAACTAATCCCACTAAACTCCTTGGGAATTAGCATTCCATCAGTCTTTAAAAGATCTACAAACCGGTGCTCATTATTTATAAATACAAAATATACAGACGTTCTTAAACCTGCTTAATCCAATATCAGGTCTCAGAGGGTCAGAGCCTATCCTGGGAACATCAGACAGAAAGCCAAGAAGCAGGCCTGGATGGGCATTAGCTCATCACAGGGCACACATACACAGTCAGTTTAGAATTGAATATTGCATGAAGAAGCCGTTTTTTGGGATATTTTATGCCTACATGGGGAGAAGGTGCAAGCTCCACGTAGATAATGGTTGGATGCTGGGTTATTGAGGAAGTAGCACTAAGCACCATGCCACTGTGCTGGCCTGTATAAATACTTGACTATTTAATAGCTCTGTACTCCCCATTAACATTCCTGTCAGTTTTCTTAAGCCACTTAAACCACTACATGGTCATGAGAGCCTACCTTAGCAGCACTGGAAACAAAGAGGCAATGGAGCCTGAACAGAACCCCGGTCCATTGCAGGGCACATTCAGGACACACATTGGATTAGATTGGAGTCTCCAGTTCTTTGGGATGTGGGAGGAAAAGCAGCCAGATACCCAAACATGGGGAGAACATGCGACCTCAAACAGACTGTAAACAGGAAAAGATTTGAACTCAGCCTACTGACAGCAACACTAGCCATTATGGATAAAGAGGACTGGACAATTGAAAATATTAAATAGAAAAAAATGATAGAAAATAAACTGGCTAAGTGAGAAAGTATGACTCCCATTGGAGCCCATTGACAGTCACACCTTCAAACTGGGGTCCTGGGGCACCAGTGCGCTCTCTTTATAGTTATTAATGGAATTTGTTATTTGTTGCCATGTTTTATTTCTGCTTTCATTTTCCTACAATAATAAGGGCAGCTACCCAAAATGTGTCTTGGACTTCAATGACATTGTTATTACCTCTAGCATTCTTTTTTATTTCCTATGTATTTTTTTTAAATGTAAATTTTCCTTTATTAACTTAACAGTGTCAGTTTGTCTGTTGTCTGTTACATGACATCTGCAGTAGTAGACTAAACAGCAGTGATAATGTTTGCGATGTGCCATTTGCTAGAATGAAAAATGCACTGCATCACAAGATACGTTCCAACAGATGGCGCATTGTAAGTATTTGCAATGAATACACCCAACAGAGTGCAATTGCCAGACCAACAGGCTTATATTATATGCTGTAGATGGTATAACATGCTGTAAGAATTTGTGCAGCCTAACAGAGGACATATGCAGACTAGGAAATCCTTAACTGCAACCCAGTTAAGTGTTTATACGGTTAAATATCCGGGTGACTTACAGAGAAATCGATGTCTGTTAACCCGGTTTGTCAGAGGCTAATTTTCCGGTGTGTGTAACCAGAACAAGGGTATGAAGTGCAGAAGTTTTCTACGAGTAACAAGAGTAATAAAATGCACTTTGCGGGTCGATCATGTGGGGAGGAAGACCTTTCTAACCTCTGGAAGCTGTATGGAGTCTGTCTGTGCTTATAGTTTTTCTTTTTCCTTAACATACCTTGTCTTTGTAAAAGCCTGGGCCTAAGGCCTGTTTGGGTTAATGAAATCCTGTCTCTCTATTATAATAAAAAATCCTGGGATGAGACGAGACTTTTTAGCCTGGGATGAGATGTGACTTTTTCAGAGAGATACTTTCACATCCCGCGAGATGAGACTTTGTGCTAAGATTTAACCACACCCGGGGCTGGAAATTAAAGACAAAGAGTAGATGACAAAGTAGAACATCGTACAGAATTCAAAAACGTTGGCACGATACACAGGCAGAGCAGGTTAGAGATAATGAAAGTACTAAAATTCAAAAGTCTCAGTAAAGATCACATTAGCGCATACAAACAGAAATTATTACACAGTGAAATAACGGAACAGTGAAAAGAGATCGAATATGTTGTTATTATTTAAACTCTAAGTTGGAGACTTGCAGATTGTCTAATTTGTGTTGCCATCAGTGAAAAGTAGTGTTTCTTCCCAATGAAAAGGCGTATCCGTGAGAATTAAAAGATTTGTTGTTGATGAAACTGAAATCCACATAGGCCTACGCAAGCAGCAGAGACGCAAAGTGGCCTGGCCGGGGCGCTTGGCGAGCGAAGCCCCCTAGTAATTCTGTAAGAAAATGATGAGAGGTGTGCACATTGTCAGACTATGAGAGTATTTGGTTAGGCATTTCATCTCAATGTGTATGTACACGATATGTTATTGACGCTGTCAGGCATCTGTGGGTGATGTTTGAATTTCACATTTGCACCTCATGGTGATAAAACATATGAAGCTGTTGCCATTGCATGTGTGTTTTAAAATGAAACTGATTTCACAAAAGGGAGAAAGGAAAATAAGAACAACAATGTTTATTCTTTAACACGTTTTCATACTCCGGATGCAGCTCAGAGTGCCTTACATGATGTCAAAGCAATAGTTGCAAGAAAAGAAATACAAATTAATATTAGGTAAGAATAATAATGAAAATATAACAAATTATCTGTATGTTTACTTGAACATTTTGTATATATCAGAAATTTTGAATATTTGAATGGGGATGCGTCTTAAATTTGAGAGCTTCTTAAATTAAAAGTAATACAATACATACAGTGAATTTAGAGAGTATTCAGACCCCTTCACTTTCTTTACATTTTACTATGCCGTAGATTTAATTTTAAATGAAGAAATTTGCCACTTTTGCCCGTTAATCTATAAGCAATATCTCATAATGACAAATTCAAAACAAGTTGTTTACAAGTTTATTAAGACATCAAAAGATGAAATCTATCAGTTATGCAAATATTCAGTTGTTTGTAGAAGCCCCTTTGGCAGCAAGTCCAGCTCTGAGTCTTCTTGGGTAAACCTCTTCAAGCTTTACACTCCTGGATCTGGGAACTTTTATGCTGTTCTTCCTGGCAGATCCTCTCAAGTTCCGTTAGATTGGATAGAAAGCATCCGGAAACTGCCATCTTCAGGCCTCTCCACAGATGTTTTGTGGGGTTTAAGTCTGGGCGGCAGCTGGGCACGCACCAAATTAACATCATTTTGGACAAAAATCTTTGCATGTTTATCAGATAACTTTGGTGTCACAATCACTCCTAACCCATTAACAGCCATGTTTGGGGTACTCCTAGACAGCCTTAACAACAACAACAACAACATTTATTTATATAGCACATATTCATACAAACAGTAGCTCAAAGTGCTTTACATAATAAAGAATAGAAAAATAAAAAACACAATATGAAAACAAAATAAATCAGCATTAATTAACATCGAATAAGAGTAAGGTCCAATGGCCAGGGGGGACAGAAAAAACAAAATAAAAACTCCAGACGGCTGGAGAAAAAAAAATAAAATCTGTAGGGATTCCAGACCATGAGACCGCCCAGTCCCCTCTGGGCATTCTACCTAACATAAATGAAACAGTCCTCTTTGGATTTAGGGTTCTCACGGAAAGGCTTGATGATGATGGTCACGTAGAATTCTGCCTTTTAGTCCATCCATCATTGTTGGAGCATCATGAAGCTTTGAGTAGGTGGAGGTGGCGCAGGCCACCACCACAAAGAAACCGGAAAAAGAAACAGAAAAGAGAGTAGGGGTCAGTATGGATTGTAGAGCTACCCTGAATAGTTATTATGAGGAAATTGAACATATAGAGTATCAGGATTAAGTTAAATTAAGTTAAATTGAAGTTATAGAAAGGCCATGTTAAAGTAATATGTTTTCAGCAGTGTTTTAAAGTGCTCCACTGTATTAGCCTGGCGAATTCCTATTGGCAGGCTATTCCAGATTTTAGGTGCATAGCAGCAGAAGGCCGCCTCACCACTTCTTTTAAGTTTTGTTCTTGGAATTCTAAGGAGACACTCATTTGAGGATCTGAGGTTACGATTTGGAATATAAGGTGTCAGACACTCCGATATATAAGAAGGGGCAAGATTATTTAAGGCTTTATAAACCATAAGCAGAATTTTAAAGTCAATTCTGAATGACACAGGTAACCAGTGTAGTGACATCAGAACTGGAGAAATGTGTTCGGATTTTCTTTTCCTAGTTAGGATTCTAGCAGCTGCATTCTGCACTAGTTGCAAACGATTTATGTCTTTCTTGGTTAGTCCTGAGAGGAGTGCGTTACAGTAATCTAGTCGACTGAAAACAAATGCGTGAACTAATTTCTCAGCATCTTTCAGTGATATAAGAGGTCTAACTTTACTTATGTTTCTTAAGTGAAAAAATGCTGTCCTAGTGATCTGATTAATATGCGATTTAAAATTCAGATTACAGTCAACAATTACCCCTAAGCTTTTTACCTCCGTCTTGACTTTTAATCCTAATGTATCCAGTTTATTTCTAATAGCCTTATTGTATCCATTATTGCCAATCACTAAGATTTCAGTTTTCTCTTTATTTAACTTGAGAAAGTTACTATTCATCCATTCTGAGATACAAGTCAGACATTGTGTTAGTGAATCAATAGAATCGGGGTCATCAGGTGCTACTGATAAATACAGCTGTGTGTCATCAGCATAGCAGTGGTAGCTCACGTTGTGCCCTGAGATAATCTGACCTAATGGAAGCATGTAGATTGAAAGTGGAGAATGGACTTTACTACACTACTAGCACATAGACTTAATTGTTCAACTGGAAGAATCCCACCCCACCAGTGGGCCACCAGTACGTCAGTGGGCAAGTGATGTTATATACTGCTTAAAACTGGAAAAAATCAAATTCCCATTTAGAGGATCTGTTCAAAAATGCTTTTAAAATATAGCAGGATCTAATCAACAACATTTAAGAATAAGCTGCCATTTTGGCCACCTTCTTTTCTTGAACCTTTTATAGAGTAGCTGCTGTTGCTGGCTCCTGTCTCTTTCTTTTGGGTGGGGATCAAATTTTGCTTTGATTTGTTATATTTGTCCTCACTGTATGGAATTTATAATTGAAAAAAAAAAAAAGCCTGGGAAGCGGCTGGGCCACTTAAGGACAGTCAGACTTGTCCCAAAGCCACTCCTTTGTTGTCTTGGCTATGTGCTTTGGTTCATTGTCGTGCTGAAAGTCTGAGGTCATGTGCACTCTGGAGCAGATTTTCTTCAAGATCCTCTTTTTTTGGTCAACTTAATCCTTCCCTTTTAATTCTGACCTATCTTCTGCTGTGAAGCACCCTCATCGTTTGATGCTTCCACCGCCATGCTTCACCACAAGGACGGTATTAGCCTGGTTATGAGCAGTGCCTGCTCTTTGCTGGACATAGTGCTTCCAGTTTCTCCCAAAGAGTTCAATTTTTGTGTTTCCTCAGACCGAAGAATCTTTTTGCACATGCTCTCCGAGTCCTTTTAAATGTCATTTGGCAAATTCCACTCAAGAATGGTTTCCATTTAGCCTCTCTACCATAAACTCTTCTTTGATAGAGTGCTGCTGAAATGGTTGTCCTTTCAACGGGTTCTGCCATCTGAATTGTGAAGCTCTGTTACAGTCACCATTGAGTTCTTGCTGGCCTCCCTGATCAAGGCCCTTCTTGCCCGGTGACTCATTATGGGCAGAATTACAACTCTGGTGAATCCAAACTGCTTCCATTTCACAATTATTGAGGCCACTTTGTTCAGTCAAATTCTTAGAAAGGGTTTTATGCCCTTGCCCTGATCTATGTCTTGCCACAAATTCTTGTGAAGGTCTACAGAAAATTCCTTGGACTTCATGGCTTAGTTTTAGTCTTATAGTGTGATTTGTTGGACCTTATGTACACAGATATATGTGTGCCTTTCTAAACAATTGGCCAATCAAATCAGTTTGGCACTGGTAGACTCCAATCACGTTCTAGACTCATCTCAAGGATAATTAAAGCAAGCAGGATGCACAAGATCACGGCAAAGGGTTTGAATATTTATTTTATATGAGAAATTTCAGGTTTTGAGTTTTAATAGATCTGCAAACCTTTCTAAATACATGTTCCAAACTAGGCAGACATCTCTTCAACAAATAAGTACAGACCAGTGGCACTTAACTTCTTAACGTGACGATGCCGGTTCACTTCGATCTCCTATCCGTCTTCTCGGAGCTCTAAAACCCAACACCGTCAGTAATGTCACCGAGATGAGCTGACAATTGAAGACAATTCTCTAATGAAGCCAGGGGATAGTGCAAAAGTGCTTTTATTTTAAAACCAACAAAACAGTGTCCAAACAAAGTCAATAGTGCAGTGTTCCACAGTTTCAATAAACAATCCATAAAAGCAAGTGTTCAGTGGGGATAAAAACAATAAATAAATCCTTTAAAAATGCAGTCTCACTCTTCACAATCCTAGGACACCTCCTTCTCTAGTTCTCCCCGGCTCACCCATAACTCTTGTAACTGGCGGAGATCCCAGCAGCAATGAGCTCCATTCGGCTGACCTCCGTCTTGGCTTCCTTACGGACATCACTGCCAGACCATCAGAGGTCGGCTCTCCTCCCTTATTCTTTCGCACTTATGTAGTCGCTCCTCAGATCCCTCGGGAGGACACCTGCCTTGCTCACCCCATTCAAACTGAACATTCAGTGGGGCGAACTAGCCCATAGAGCACCACACCCAAACTCTCCTTTGCGTGGCTCCAGCTCGTGGTGTCTCCTCCTTTCAGCTGGCCAGATCCTCCTGTTAAGACTGCCTTTCACTTTCTTTAACCTTTTTCCTTTTCTTCTCCTCGATCGATCTATCCATCCCCCCTTTCCTGGTGCCAACCCATATATATACACATCCGCCCCACCTTCGTGGGGTCAGCGCCTTAATCACACGCCGCAGGAAGCCAATGAAGCAATCAAGGACGATCGCACCCACACGTGCAGGTGTGACTCGCTCCAACTACCTTATTAACTCCCCGCGGAGGAGAGGAGTCAGGTGGACAACTTTGTTTCTTGGTGCACAAAGAATTGTCTGCATGTTAATACCTTAACATCAGAGAAACCAAGGAACTGGTTATTGACTTTCACTGCACCAAAGAGTCTCTATGTCTGGTCACCATTCAGGGAATAGATTTAGAGGTGGTCCACTCCTACAAATACGCGGCGGTCCACATTAATGACAGGTTGGACTAGACTTGGAAGACAGAGAACCTATATAAGAAAGGCCAGAGCAGGCTCTTCTTCCTTAGGAGACTGCATTCCTTTAATGTGGGTAGTGACATCCTTCACATCTTCTATAACTCTGTGATGGCCAATGTGGTGTGCTGGGCAAGTAACATCACTTCAAGAGAGGCCCACCAAATCAACAAGCTGTTTTAAAGGGAAGGCTCAGTTATGAGACACACTCAGGACCCCTTGGAGGTATTAAAAGATGAGAGAATTAAAACAAAACTGAGTGTCATTATGAACAACACTGCACATCCTCTCTGTGACACACTTAACGGGGCTCCTATATGTTTGTTATGCCTGTATAGTGCCTCAGTGTTACTGGGGTAGCTGGGAAGTCTGAAGGTTTCTTCCTTTTCACTCATTCTAGGGTGTGTTCAGACAATAGTGTGTGTCTATGTATATATTTATTTATCTATCTATTTTTGTATTTTTTTATTTATTGAGCCCCTGTAAAAAGCCACATTTCTTCCCTGTGGACAAATAAAGTTCTATCTATCTATCTATCTATCTATCTAGGAGTGAGCAGTTTGTCTTGTGGTTTACTAACCAATGCCTCAGCTGCCAAGGGTCCCACTGCCTGCCTGTAATTATGCACTTCTGTATGATCAGCAGGATTGGCGGAGAGCAACCTCCAAAGGTAATTGGGGCAAAACAGGGCTGCACCCTAGCCAGGACACCAGTAAGACATCTTCTGCTTCCTCTTTCTTTCTCTTTCTCTTATACACACACACAATAAACAGGGATACACAGCCTGCACCTTTCACTTAATCTGTGATTTTGAGTGAGACACTTGACCTATGCCTGTGTATTAACAATGGAACTGCAGATTTAGATACATATTTTGCCTTGGTATGCTGTGCACTGTAGAGGATGCTCTATAAAATAAAGTGGTAGGTTAATGAATTAAATGATCAAGCAGCCTGCGTGTGTGTGTGTATTTGGTGGGTGCAAACAGAAAGTGTCGTAACCCAGAAGTACAGGTGAAGCAATGCAAGTACCTCAGCGTGGTTTCCTCCAGAGGCATGAATCAACCATATCCAAATACCTTGAATGAAGCATCGATTTTCAGTATTCCTGGAAGACTTAGAGGTATAGCCACAGTTTCTAGGCTACAAGGTTGAAGGGTAATTAGATGCTCTCCTTCAAAGGGGTCACTTGTGGTGTCAGATCCAATATGTCTTAACAGCACAACAGTAAACACTATAGAGAAGCTGAAATCTGAGAGGTCTCCATTAAATGCCCATTCATCCTAATTTGCTAATGGTTGCTTTCGTGGATTACCTCGCCCAGGTGTTCAGCTTTCATTTGTGCTCAGTGACGTTTGAAACTGTTGTAAAGTATTGTGTGCCAGAGCAAAGCTGATTGTTTTAAATAAAAATGATTGATTAACCCTGAGCACAACATTTCACTAAGGTCACATAGACAGTGTCTTGTTATTCAGTGATTTGTTTATCCACATTCCTATTGCAGGAGGAATTTTGACGGATGAAAAAGGAGGCCCAGACAAGGTAAAAGATGTGAAAAGGGGAATGGGTATAACGTGTTCTTTCTGTTTAGTTCATTAGTTTGGTTAAATGCTTCACCCCTCTCTGCATATGCATTTAATGCCAACCAACGGACCTGAAGCCTGGCTCAGCTCACCAGAAGGAGACGCATCTCTTCAAGCTGCGCTCCACGCTGCCACCTCATTTGTACGCATTACCCCACTGACAGCCACCCCGACCCTGTGCTTCAGATGTGCAGCGTGAGAGAGCAGCTGCCAACCTTGTCCGGCGGCCTTGCTGCCGACCCCACCAAGCTGAGCCCACCGATTTTTCACAATGTCATGCTGTCAGGGTTTCATCTGCTGGGTAGCCAGGCACAGCAGATTTATCTTCATTACCATTAGTGGGTTTAGGCTTGACAAGAAAAAGGCAGCAAAGCAACCAGCAACTTCTCTCTGATCAATCAGTGGGCTTCCGACTGAGATGGGGGTTCATCTCCTAACACCCTACAATAGAGAGACACGGGCAGTTCCTTATCGTTTGGGGATCCTGGGCTGTCATGAACTGTAGTGCCTGTAGTTTTTCAAAGATATATTTTCCATTATCTGGTAGAAACTGAACACTCTTGGAAATGTGTCAGATTCCCAGAGTCCTGTTAAGCAGGTCCAATCAATCAAACAATTAGGTCAATTAAGCAACTGAGCACACGGCTGGAATGAAAGCAAAGGGCACACATGAATAGAGCTGACATCTTTCCTCTGGGGAGCTTGGCACTGTGAAAGAAGCGAAAGCTGGCACCTGACGAGCCTCGTCCCTCTCACCATTGATGTGCCACGTTAGACTTTGTTGGCTCCAGCAGGAATCCACAGGCATGAAACTCTCAGACAGGACAGCAGCTGTCGGGTTGTCTGCTTATGACCTGACCAGCTTGAAACCTACAGCCAGGCGTTCAACCAATCAGTCAATCTTTATTGTATATAGTGTCATTACCAGCCTACGTTATTGCAACGCCACTAAGCAAGTAAGAAGGCAAGTAGCAGTAGGAGCACAGTGATCAGACATCATTCGTTTATAAAGCACCATTTCATGCAGATGGATGGCACAAAGTGATTTAAAAATGACAATAAACAAATTGCAATCAAAAGAAAAGAATCTTGAATAGCTTTAGTGGCAAAAGTTGGTGACTGCTCTGAAAATATAAACTCACAAAGCAGGGAATGTGCAATATGGATAGACAAAGTAACTAAAGGAGCTATACAAAAGGGACGGATACAGAGTATAGCTGACAACGAGCATACGGCAACATCCTCAAAGCTGCGTAATGTGCAATGGACGTCTAGGCATGCATTTTTAAACCCAGTCATTCTGCTACAGGATCCTGAGGAGATGGAGCCTATGCTAGCACACTGCAAACATGAAATCTAAGCAAGTATCATGAACTGCCCAACGGAGCAGGATCTCATCTGGTAGTAATGGGATTTGAAACAGCAACCTTCCAGATACCAGTGCAGATCCTTAGCCTCTGAGCCAACACTCCCTCTGTCATGTCAACACACATTATAATAACACCTCAGTAATAAGAATTATACGCGTGAGATATCATTTGTCTGTTTGGCTGCATTTCTCAACAGTTACTATCAGTTACTCCAAATTATTGCCTATGCATGGGTCATTGTTGCACAAATATACACACATTTCTCCATCAAGTTTTCTTTTATAAATCCAGATATTTGCATGCGAAGTTGAATACTCGTATTTTTGTGTGTTCTCGTATTTTATGGTTGAGACCCTAGTTGTGTATTATTATAGTGGACCAAATGGACAAGCCATTTACCAAATAAAAGACATGAGGTCTGTGTTGAGTATTTAGATCTCAAACCATCTTAGCACAGCTAGTGTAAAAAATAAAATTAGAAACCCATTGTCCTGGGTTTGAATTCTGTGCCTGGACCGTTTGGAGTCTGTGTGCTCTTCCCATGGCTAAGTAGGTTCAGGTTTTCATCCCACATGCTCAAAGACATTTGTGTTAAAGTGAGCTGGTGATTCCAGATTAGCCCCAGTTAGAGTGGTAGTCTGAGAGGACCCTGTAATGGAGGGCAGTTACCTTCATTGCACCCATTGGGGTGGGCTCTAGACCCTCTACAACCATAAATTGGATTTAGTAGGTTTAAGAACGCTATGCTACATCTGTAGCCATAAGATAAGACTGTAAATGAATTGCTCATGCCTGTCCTTTCTCTAGGTATCTAATTGATTGTTCAGAGCTGTGAAAGACCCTGGCAATAACTGGATAGCTCAAAGTCTGCTAATAAATAAAATAAAAAGGAAGAACTCATTTGGTGTAGTTGAAGTTTTACTTACCCACACCTTGCTAAACAGAAAGGCAGCATAAAGCAAAGCCAGATCCTGAATGGCCACATAGGCTATAGCAGGGGTCCTCAATCACCGTCCTGGAGGGCCGCAGTGGCTGCAGGTTTTTGCTCCAAACCAATTGTTTAATAAGAAGCACTTATTGATCAAGTAACACTTCTGCTTCACTTTAGTTGTCTCGCTCATTAAGAGTTTTAACCCTTCTTGCTTATTTTAGGCTTAAACAGCTGTAGTCTTAGCTTTTAATTGCTCCTAATTAGCAATAACATGCAAATGACAAAAGAGAGCAGCATTTCTCCAATTAGCTTGTTACCATTTACACCAGTATGTATTTATCATGCACTATTGGGTTTAATTAAATACTTGGAAGGAAAGTGAAGAGAAGTGAAGGACTGAGAATTACTCCTCCATTTTAGCCTTCCGATCTTTAGGATGATATCCTTAGAAAGGGGAAGAAAATCTAGAAAATGAGAATTACCTGATATAGCAGAGTTAAAGCACTAACAAGCCAAGAAATTAAATTATTGGCAAGAATTGCTTTCTTATGAAGTAACCGGGTTAGAACAAAAAGCTACAGCCACTGCGGCCCTCCAGGACTGTGATTGAGGACCACTGGGCTATAGCTTTGCTTTTGCGCTGCTTTCTTAATTATTAAAAAAATATTAAAGCTAGTGGAACAAGCATCTTTGGTTTGATTTTAATCAATTTGCTATTTAAAATTTGGAACTTGTACCTTTTTTTCTTAACCTGTGTAAGCAAGACAAGGAAACGGCTTCTTGCTCGACCAGAGACATAGAAAGAAAGGATGGACCAGCGGAAACAGCCCACCATATGACAGGTGGCAGTGGTCCACCTTAGGTGACCCAGTTTGGACACCCGCAGGAGTATCTGGGAGTGGGAGTCTGGAAGTGCAGCCCTGTTGGGTTTCCCGGGATCGGGGATCTCAAACTCCAGCCCCGGAGGGCCACAGTGACTGCAGGTTTTCATTCTAACCCTTTTCTTCATTAATGACCAGTTTTTGCTGCTAATTAACTTCTTTTGAATTCATTTAAATTGACTTGTTTTTTAAGATTTGTTCCCTGGAATTTCTCCATCGTTCCTCTGAATTGCTTCATCTCTTTCCTTAAACAGAACTGAAATGTGAAGTGAGTGAGCCAACAGAAGACCAACTAAGCCAGGTCCTCAAACTCCAACCAGTTGCTTAATTAGGCTCTGATTCTTGTCATTAGTTAAACTCGTTTTTTAATTCCTTGGTTTGTTGCTGCTCTCATCATGCAAAGGCATACATTTTCAAAATTGTTGATTTTTTTCTTTACTTTTCTAAGAGCTCTGTTAAAATGTTTTGTGGACCTGAGCAAATCAACATTCCTGAGACCTTCACCTTTCTTTATTTTCAGATATTGTGTGATGGACACAGTTTGCTGGTCATGTTTTGGTTCATTTTGTATCGCATTATTGTTTGGCTGCTAATTACAGAAAAAAGAACAATTAAAGAGTCTGAGTCTTCAAGAGCAAGTCAATTAAAATTAATTCAATAGAAGTTAATTAGCAACAAAAACAGGTCACTAATTAAGAAAAGGGTTAGAATGAAAACCTGCAGCCACTGCGGCCCTCCAGAACCGGAGTTTAAGATCCCTGCGCTAGAGGGCACTGTCCCTGGTTACCATACAACCCAGAAGTGCTTCCAATAGCACCTGAAGCATTCCAGGATCCAAATTAAAAGGAGCCCGCCATCTCCCCAGGATGAGTCAGAGTCAGGGTAGTGGGTGATAACAGAAGGAGTGGAAGGAGAGAGAAAGAGAGAAGATTCCCTGGTCTATAATTGTGGTTTGGTTGTTTTTGCACTCTTTATAAAGAGTGGCCACAAAAAAAAACAAACCCTCTCCGACCAGCTGGCTCGAGCTATTATACAGGCGGGTGCCGTCACGATCACGGAGCCTCATTGTCGCAACGGGATCAGCAGTCCCAACTATGCATTAGTAAGGAAGCTGTGAGCCAGTGGGTACAGACGTGAAAGAGATCCAGAAGATGTATTGTCTGCAACAGAGGATTGGAATAGTGAAGGCGTATGTTTCTAATGGTTCTTTTAAGGAAACGCGAGACATTTTCGCACAGAAGTTACCTGGCGTAACTGTACAAGCAAAGAGCAGTATTCACGAGTTGGTGAAGAAGTGGCGTAAGACTGGGTCAGTTGCAAACAGCAAAAAGAATCAGGCCCTGTTACTCGTTTCATGTACGGGCTAAGAAACCTACGTTTACGTTGGAGTCGGAGATGGTTCGGTTTTTTTGTGCGCCACCCTGTATAATTTATATTAGGTAATAAAATCCTTTATTTGAACCCAGGACTGTGTTGGGTAATATTGTGTCTGAGGTTTAAGTCTCAGTGGCACCCCCTTGTGGTCACATCATCTAAGTCGGCGGTTTTAAACTCCATTGTGGCAGGGACGCCATTTTCACTCCAAGTAGTTTCTTAATTAGAAGTCACTTCTTGCTGTTATTTAGGTGCCCTCATTGTGCCACACTAGGCATATCCAAAACTGTCCAGACTGCCTCTAAATTTTTCTGATGTTTGTTGGTTTTCTTTCTTTTCCGAGATCACCGTCGAAATGGTTTGCAATCAGAACAAATTTCTCCTACCTTCACTGTTTTCAGATATTTTATCAAGATAGATAGGACGGACCAAAAGATCAAATGAGATGAAGTTAGCTGGCCATCTGTTGGCTCCCTTTGCAGCTCATTATTCTTTGGCTGTAGGTTATGGAAAAAAGAAACAAGTAAGGTTCCTGAATGTAAAAAACCCAGTCAATTAAAATGAAGGCTCCATCAGCGGCAGTAATCGGTTACTAAAGAGGAAAACTTGCAGCCACTGTGACCCTCCAGGATCTGAGTTTGTAAGTATTATTCAAAAACACTCATCCTTCTGTGAGAGCAAAGCCTGGAACAACTAAAGGGAAACTGTTAGAGATTTGGGCTGGAAGCAAAATGTAAGATTTGATAGACTGCAGCACTTTGCTGTTATTATATTACATTTGTCAAAAGCACCCTGTTGAGGGTTTGCTCCTGCCTTGTACCCTCTGCTAGCTGGGATAGACTCCAGCCCCCCCCAATTTGACCCGAGTCTGGCTTAGTCGGATTAGAAAATGATATGACTTTATAGTGAGTATCCAGGGAGGATTTGAACCAGCAGACTTGCGGTTTAAGGTAGGGGTGTCAAATTCAAGGTTTGGAGTCAGCACTCGGTCCTTGGACCCTTTAAAAATGTCCCCACTTCATCAGCATTCAAACCATGTTATATATGGCCCACAATGACCGTTAGTTTTCTCTAAGACCCCCTTTGGTGTGCATTTCATATATAGATTATATTTGTACATGTGACTTTACATTCATACCTGTGTCTCCAGTGTCTGCTCACGTTTATCTGCACTGCACTGCACAGCTCACCCACTAACCTGTAGACAGAATGGGAACAGGCTGCTTGCGATGACCAAGAATGAAAGGTGATCTGCCACTCCTCCATAAAGGACTTTAGAGATTTAGCATGTTGCCAAAGATCTCTTAAAGGAGATGGTAGGTCGAAACTCCACACATGCCACACTCCACTCACTTTTAAAATTTCTGGAGGTGCCACAGCTGCCTGTCCTTCCACGTATTACCTGATCCACATGACTCTTTGTGTCTTTTCAGCTAATGTGATTTTTGTATGTGGAGAGTAGAATGTGTTTGTGTTTTCACTCGTGTTAAATGTGATTGCTATCCATTTCTGGCCAACTCCAAATGTGTGGTCCATCGCCAGTGCGTTTACACCCAGGTTTTTAATGTGAAGCGTCATCCAATCATGAAAATGGATGTATTTCGTTTTGAACTGCACATTCCTGCATGTGTCCTGGTTGACGCCATGTTTTCACTCAATGCTGATTTTGGTCCCGTTGCTTTCCTAACTCGCTGCAATTTCTAAAAGAAAAAATCTGCTAAAGAGACACAAGGCAGAATCTGTGATTGTGATGAACAGAGAGGTATCTGTGTGTTTTGTTGAAAAGTTAACATGGCGGTATTTGTCTTCTGACATATTCCGGCAAGTTTGGGTTCATAAAGTGTTATTTTTGATTGTCAGTAAAACGAGTCTGACACCCTGGTTTATTATGTACTACCTTAAACATTATTTACACTTAACCGCATTAAGCCTGCGTGCAGACCGTGACACAAAGCACATGTGATAGACATGTCACCGACCAAAACTCATTTATGTTTTGTAGCAGTCCATTCAATATTCTCAATATTCAATATCGATATTGAATATTGAATATTCATCAATATTCTCCTAGTCGATAAGTGGCAGTGTTTAGTCCATATCTTACACCTTACAATTCACAGCAGAGAAAGTGAACTGTTCACATGATTGTTCAGTGAAAGATGGCTATACTTGATGAGACTCTGCTGATGGAAATGGAATTGTGCCTTCTATTACTGGCTTTAAGGGATAAAGGAGGTGGAGTGCCCATGTGTTCCATATCTCCATGTTGTCTTACACACTCCTTCATTTGGTTCTGTGCTATTTGCAATATCCATCTGATGAACTGGTCATCATCTAAACTTCTTTATGGTACTGGAGTAAGGAATCATGGTGCCTCTATCTATCTATCTATCTATCTATCTATCTATCTATCTATCTATCTATCTATCTATCTATCTATCTATCTATCTATCTATCTTACTATTATATAGTGCCTTTCACATCTATCTATCTATCTATCTATCTATCTATCTATCTATCTATCTATCTATCTATCTATCTATCTATCTATCTATCTGTCTGTCTGTCTGTCTAGAAATTCATCATTTTGCGTGGTGCGTGACAAAAACCGCTGATCAGAAGAGCATGTCTCTGCATTTGATTTAATCTTTGCGATGCCACCCTTGTAACAAGGCCTCTGCCTCTACACTACATTGTCTACAAGCTAACCCCTAATGCTTCATTGATAGATTTTGGGCAGCACTTTCAAAGCTCTCAACACACACAAATCTGGTGTCACATGCAAACAGTACAGTGGTGATGGAGCTAGTGAACAGGAGGAATTGTTGAAACTCAAAAATGAACAACAGCATCCGAAAAGCCAGAAGGATCATGACTGGATGGGAATGTCAAGATCGAAGAGCCCTGGTCCATTGAATAACCTCACAAGAAAATCAACAAATTAATCAATGAATTAACACTCAGTTTGGAAGGAAACACTGCTGGCTTACTTACTACAAGGCTTACCTTAACATTATAAGAGTTCATTTAACATGCACAGTTTTGCTGTTGTTTTCCCTAAGAGACACTTGAATGAAAGTGCCAATGTTGCTCTTCAGGGCAGTGCCATAGTTGGTTCCCATAAGAACAATCCACATGAAAGTTACAGAAAGAACCTTAATTAATTTTGATTTGTAACAGGTGTTACCCGTTGCATGGCTGCACTCGGGTCCTAATCTGGATCCTGAGTTGGTTTGTCATGTGGTGGGTGCGGCAATGCGCTGTATCAGTGCGTGCTCCTAACCTCTCTGTGCCAGGTTTCATCAATAGCTACAAATAGATACTAACAGAATTGTGGCATGCCAATGAGTACCTCATTTTAACACAACCCACAGTACTTACAATAGCACATGTTGAGTTCCAGTTTTCTTGATCTGTTGTATTCTGCGAGGTGGCCTACTAGGCATTAGCGATTTCTGTTATGCTAAGTGTCTCTTGTTTGCTATTTCTGTTCTTCTTTTGCTTTTAATATAAATACTTCCTTTAGTTATAGAGATGCTTCATTAACCTTGTTCTTAAGCCAGAGGTTTTTATATTTTATCTTCTCCCTTGAAAGGCTATTTTGTACATTTTGAACTTTGAAAGTATGTTTTAAATTTGGAACTAATAGCCAGCCCCTAAATTCTGAGCCTGTGCAGGCAGCATCCTGCCTATGGAGTTTGAGGCCAGGCTTCCAGGGATGAGGCCTATATCTAGATAGGCTAGTGAAGGCCCTGGCCTGGATTGTAGGTCTTTTTTGAGACCTGTCACCCTTTTTGCTCTTTTGTGTGCATTTATTCACAAAATCCACACAAAAATAAATCAGTTTGTGTTGCAATGACAGGTTGAAATAAACTATCATTCCAGGATCACCCTTAACACATTGATAACACTTTCCATCCATCCGTTATCCAACTCGCTATATCCTAACTACACGGGGGGTGTGCTGGAGCCAATCCCAGCCAACACAGGGTGCAAGGCAGGAAACAAACCCCGGGCAGGGCGCCAGCCCACCACAGTGATAACACTTTGACTGCTAAATATAGTAGGCGATCTATAGATAGATGCCACCTATGAGTTATTTCATAAACTGTTTTTGGACATGTACCTCCAAATATGAGCATATTTGTGGGTAACACATGTAAATAGAAGATATTGGGTATCTGTCTGTCTGTCTGTTGTGATATATGGCCGGCCAGTCATCCTGGCCAATACCCCCAGGCTGCCAGATGGAGCTCTCCCTGCAGCATGGAGGGGCCCCGAAGACCAGCAGGGAATCCTGGACAATGGAGTTTTTATCCACAGCCCTGCTGGATACCGTGGGGGCCACTAGAGGACACTGCAGGGAGAAATGAAGGATATTTTCCCTACGCCCCGGAAGTACATCCGAGTCACATGGACAAGGGGAATGACGTGCTTCCGGGGTGAAGAAAAGGACTTTTTATCTGACCCGGAAGTGATAAAGAATCATGGACTGGGGATTGGAAACACTTCTGGGTCAGGGAATATAAAAGGAATCAGGGAACTCCCAGACGATGAGCAGAGCTGGGTGGAAGGGTGGCAACGCGTCTGGGAGTGGAGGATTGGTTTATTGTAGAGTATTGTGTTTAATTTAATGAGTATTGTGGAGAGGAGGGTGCTTTGTGCACTACTGTTAATTAATAAAGTCTACTTTTGGACTTTTATCTGGTGTCTGGTGTCTTGGACAAGGGTTCAAGGGTGCGATAGCGCCCCCTATCTGTCACACTGTCTGTCTGTCTATGACTGAGAATCTTTACGATTTAACATTTGACTGAGAATCCTTAGGATTTAACATTACCAGACCCTCTTTTTTCAATTCAGTCTGTAGAGTTGTGCACTTTGGACTCAGTCCCTTATAACAACCAGGAGCGAGAGGAAGTCCACCAGGCCTTTGTCAGCAGAAGTGGCATATAGAACTGCTATGAATTACAAGTAGCACAGGGGTTTATTTCCTCTAGGAATTCTCTTACCTGCAGTTCTGGTTTTCCTGTCCATTGATAACTGTTATATCTCTGCATCTGGATAGGTTAATGTAAAACTGTCCATCCATCCATCTTTCTAACCTGCTTATCCAGGGCTGGGTTATGGGGAAGCTGAAGCTTGCCCCAGTAAGCATCGAATGCAAAGCAGGAACAATCCCTTGATGTGTTGTTAAAATAGCCCTAGTGTGTGTGTTCATGTAAGTGTGTAAAATAACTATATTTAGTAAACAAAACATGCTATTCTTAAGTTGGATTTACTTCATTCTGTTAGGTGGAAAAACCTGACATAATAAAATGAATTAAATCCAAAGAGTTATTTTTGGAGTGAATCTGCATGTAAACTGAACCCTTTAGTAGCCAAGGTGCCACATTGAAGACCCTCCATTGTGTCACTTGTTATTGTCATCAATCAATGCCCTCCCAACCTGGTCTGCACTTGCACCCAGTGCTGCTTGGATAGACTCTGAGCTCTCATTATTCTGAAATGGATTGAGCAGGTCTGAGATTGCTATTTCATCTTTAAAGTTTCCTCTCCTTTTAGAAAGCGAAATTGCATTAAGTACTTTATTACAAGTAGAAAGGTAGATTTGCTGAAATCCCACTGTCAGGTTCAGTGACCTGCATGTAAATGTGCTCTGTTCAAAAGGCCACTGACATAAATGCATAATATATCAATCAATACCTTGAAATTTTCATAAAAAGTGAAAAGGTTGATTTTGTTCCCATCTGACTGGGCACCCTACTGCAGGCACATTTCCTAGATATTCCCTTATCAGTTTATAATACATAATGAATGTAAAGATCTGTTCAAATTGGTGGATTGATAAGTTCTTGCCTGGACTTCACATAGAGCAATTTATCCAGGATGTGTAAGAAATAAATTGTGAAAAAATAATTTCTTATTTTAGTCACCCTGTTCTGCGAAGATCCATTGATCAATGCTTGAAGTGTAGCGCCATTCACAGCAGGTGCAATAAGAAACTCTTTTACAATTATCTTATTTAAATGAAAAACTCGTAAATAGAAAAGAAATGATAAAACAGTGCAAATCAAATCAAGAATTCAGGATTGACAGGCAAGGAGTATGTAAAGGGCACAATAACAACGGAGAATATCGCACTGTAGAAATAGGGGATTGTGCTGAAAGGTGCTTCAGCACCAAAAAGTGTTAAGAGGAATACTCTGTAATGAAGAGAAATCAACTAGATCGAAAAATGGACGTCCTTTATACACCGGCTGGTGGAGCCCTGCCATGTGATCAGCGGACTTCTCTACGGCTGGACTGCAAAGTCTTAACAGAACAGTTCCTTTTATCGGTAGGTTAATTTGCATATCATATTCAAATATATTTTGATTTACACCAATCAGAGAACAGATACATGGGATGAAACATCCCAGTGCCATTAAGTATTATCTAATGGTCCCACAATAGTTAAAATATTTAAAAGCCTTGGGTATAATATCTGGTTCAGAGAATAAGACTTCATTATCAGAGAACAAAATAAAGTATTAAAATGTTACAAGATCTCATCTGTAACTTGATGTACTGTTACAAGACATGTCAGCGTGGTCAGATTTTTGAAAGGGCTTACCAGGACTGAACCCAACGCAAAACCCAAAAAGGTGTTTTTCACCGCATATTTGCTGGGTTTTCCATTGACCTTATTTGCTCAGCTTTTTTCCCTAAAGTTCACCTTGTGTGGTAGGTTAGGCAAACTCATTTTTTTCCCAGTGCCTCATGATGTTTTGAATGTAGGTTAAAAGTGATAAGTGCTGCCCCATGTACATTTGTATTTAACGTGCCTTTCGTATGCTTCATTATTATTATTTTTTTGCTTTTGGTGCTTCTGCAAAGTAATGCAGTGCTTATGACTTGTACACTGACACTCCTTCACAAAAACTGAATTTTCTGTTTTAGTGTTTAGACTCAGTATTAGACAGTATTTCTCTACCAATAAGTGAACACCCTATTAATAATAAGATTGAGTTGCCAAATTATACAAAAATGTGGTTCAAGTACTCATATTAAAAATAAGAAAACATTTGAATATCTTTGAACATAGGTTAAAGCTCTAAGTGCTACAACATGTATGTTTGTACTTAACCTGCATTTGATTGCTTTATTATCTTATATATAAACATCTACGCGTGGAAGTGTGTGTGTCTGTCTGTCTGACCCAGAAGTGCGAGGCTACAGCATGAAGCTCAAAGAGCCAGCAAGGCGGCCTCAAGTTAATAAGTCAGAAGAAGAAAGAAGGATGAGGCTACAGCTTGAAGCTGAAAGAAAGAGACTCTGTCGCCAAACTGAAACCACCGAGGAAAGACAAACGAGAGAGAAACTCGCTTAGCCGCTGACAGACAAGGGGGGGTGAGTACGTCCACAAAACGAAACCGCTGATTCTGCATTTCAATATTTTTCTGACGAGTTCAATAGTTTCTAGGAGCCGAGCTTTTTACAGTCTGGGCTTACACAGCTAGTTACTAATAATTTTTTGCTTGCAGTGCATCTGGCAAAGCATTCAGCTCTAATAATTCAAACACTGCACAGCCTTCACTTGAAAAACATCGCCAATCAAAAAAACGGGATTTTCTGTGTATGGAGAGGGACAAAGTGGAACCGGGACACATCACCTGTCTGGATGCTTAATGTGAAACAATCACTCCAGATAACTTAAGGGGTTTTCCAAACTCCTCCTTTGTTTGCTTAATAATAATAATAAGAAGAATACATTTTATTTCAAAGTGTCTTTCAAGGTACCCAAGGGCACTATACATCAAATATACGTAACATCAAACAGCCCAATCTACAAACAATATTAACAAGATGAACTTAAAGCAATTTTAAAAAGAAGAAGTTTTAAGTTTAGATTTAAAAAAAGAACCTGAGGAACATGTATGGAGCTCCAAAGGCAGGGCTTTCCAAATTGTGGCCCTGCTACACTAAAAGCCCTGTCGCCCATAGTGCGTAATCTGCACAGTGGAATGGTTTAACAGTAAGGAGTCAGAAGAACAAATTGAGCGTCACAGAGTATATGGACATAATAAAGAAGACAAGTAAGGTGGGCTCAGACCACCTTAAAAACTAAAATAAGCTTATATTGAATGAGGAAGAGGACAGATAGCCAAAGTACATAATTTTAGAAGTTAAGGAGTGATATGCTCCCAAGGTTTGAAATGTGTAATCACTGTTTCCACTGAGTTTTGTACATATTGTAGCTTGTTTAGACTCTGAGCAGGGATACCAAACAGCACTGTGTTGCAGAAGTCAAGTCGCAAGGTGACGAAAGCATGGATGAGCGTCTCAGTTGCAGTATCAGAGAGCAATGGACACAACCTTGAAATTTAGGTGGAAAAAGGCAACCTTGGTGATATTTTTAATATGTGTATCCAAGGAGATTGTGCCAAGATTTTAACCTGTGCAGACAAAGATGTAGTAAAACCTGGGATTTTTACTGAGACATAATCTATTTTCCTTAAAGTGCCTGGAAATGCAATAATTAAAGCCTCAGTTTTATCACTACTCAGTCTGAGAAAGTTTTCAGACAATCCGCGCTTTATGTCATCTGAACAGGCAGCCAATACAGAAGAAGGTAATGTTTGCATAAGCCCTGTGTGTAAATAAATCTGTGTATTGTCAGCATAATAGTGAAACTGTAGACTGTACACTCTAATGATGGAGCCAAGAGGAATCAAATAAATGATAAAGAGCAGAGGACCAAGAACTGGTCCCTGAGGGGCACCTCGAAACAAATAAGATGGGTCAGACTTGAACTTCCTGAGTCCAAAGACATGCAGGTTAGGTGAATTGGCGACACTAAATTGGTCCTGGTGTGTGTGTGTGGGGGTGTGTGTTGGCACTGGTGCCCTCTCCAGGGCTTGTTCTGTGCTAGCTGGGATAGGCTCTAGCAACCTCCCTGTGATCCTGACGTGGATCAAGTAGGTTAGAAAATGCCATGACATTTCAGGATTAAACTAAACGGTATTCTTCTTACTTTTTACAGATACAGCAAAAAATGTAAACCATGTAACTTTGATTCTTACTTTTCATTTCACTTTTGTTTTAGGAACTCTGTGTCAAGCTTCCAAAAGACATGTGTTGTTTGATGTAGTTCTCCTGACATTGAAAATGCTATTTAGTCTGTTTTAAAACCATAAAATAATAAAAGGAAAATTAGAGATATGGAGATTATGCCCCATTATCCTTAATAAGAAATGATTTCAGCTTTTCTTTGTTACGACAAATGCTTAACAGTTTTAATATAACTGCGCGGTGGCACAGTACTTAGCAGATTATCCAGTTCAGAGAATTCATAAGGCATTTTATCCACTCCAGAGCATTAACAGTTTTCACACATGTGCGCATGGGAAACAGCTAAAGGGCCTACAAAATCATAATTATACGCCAGACCAGGGGGCGGTGGAATGTGCTAACTATCTCTCTCAGCCTCTTGCAGCTCATTCTCAGAAAATCCTTGGTTCCGGCACTGACAATGATGTTGCTTCTGGTCAAGAAAATGTCACTTCGAGAACCGGCAACTGCGATGATTTCACTTCAGGGCAAGATGACATCACTTCCGGTTCCGGTGCCGATGACGTAATTTCACGTTTTATCAGTCAAAACCACCATCTTGTCCCCATGCAATCAGTTCTGTTCTGGACTCCGTTCTATGCACATCGTGCTACTTTAAATCAACATTTGCAGCCAGGAAAAACAATATACGGGTGGCTGCTCCAAATCTTTATGATGTCTTTGACTCTCTCTTATCACACAGTGTGTTAGAAAAGAAAAATTAACAGAAAAAAATATCGCAGGACATCGTCCCAAATGTAGATGTTGCTTAACCTAACATCGTCTGTCAAAGATCCAAGCACAGGCTGGTGAGGAATGGGCTCAGATCCACCATGTGACGCATAGGACCGAATCATGTGATTCTGCTCTCAGTTGAGAGTGATTTTAGTGACCAGATCAAAGATTTCGCTACAAACAAATACAGAAAGTGTCATTTTTAATAGCAAGCATTTGTCTGACTGTTAATATACAGAATGGCCTCTGCAGTATTTGGTGTTGCTGCTTTTCGGGGCATTCACAGTAGAGTTCTATATCTGACCTTTTATGCCTTGGTTGGTGATGAAGATTTGTCATTGGTGCAGCAGTGGGTAATTAAAGACAAAGCTTCGATACAATTGCCTGGGCTCTCATAAGTTCACAGAGGACACGCATGTTCTTTTCTGTGTCTCAGACTGTTGCCGTTCATTTCAAAGCTAAGAAGACTCTGTAGTTTTTACTTCAACCTGTGCGTCTCCGAGACTTGCAGTTGACATGTATAGCACTCGTAGGATTTTGTGTAGGTAGGGCTCCAGAAATGCCTCTAGCCCAGGGGTCCCTGCCCTCCTTAACATGGCTCTATGACAACAGTTTGAATAACTTTTGAGGCTGTGTGAGGGGGGGAAGCATACAGAAAGGGAAGAACTGCTGGGGTGTTATAATAATAAGTTTTATTTATGTAGTGCCTTTCATACACTCAAGGACACTTCACAATTCAACAAAACACATTAGCAAGACAGTAGAAGTTACTTACAAGAAAACGAATAATACTCATTGAAACAATGTGTTTTTAACAGGAGTTTGAAATGAATAATAGATTTTTCCATGCAAAGACTTAAGAGGAAATGGATTCAAGATTTTAGGGGCCATCACATTGAGAGATCTGCCACCCATAGTTACTAGCCTGTGTTTAGGTACAAGTGAGTAAGTTAGCATCCGATGATCCTAATGCACGGGCAGGAGCGCAAGAAACATAATAAGGGGCTAAACCATGAAAGGCTTTAAAGGTGATGAGAATAAGTTAATATTTGATTCTTGAAGAAACAGGTAACCAATACAAATCATAGAGGACAGGAGTGATGTGAGCAGATTGTTTAGTGTGTGTAAGTAGACAAGCAGCAGACTTCTGAACACATTGTAATCTATTGATATATTTAGTCGGGAGGCCATAAAACAATGCATTGTAATAGTCCAGACGGGTAATGATGAAAGCATGAGTATCCTTCACACAGAGGAATGAATGCAGATGAGCAATGTTACGAAGATGAAGAAAAGCTGTCTGGCCTATTGAGCTAATGTGTGGTTGGAAAATAAGGAGCTGATCAAAGATGACACCCAAATTACGGACTGATGCTGTGGGTTCAACCAGAATCCCATCGACATCAGTTTTTAGCCCACATTTGGTACCAACTAATAAGATTTCTGTTTAATCAGGATTAAGTCATAAAAAATTAGCTGTCATCCAAAGATTGATTTCCTGAATTAAATCAGTCAGTGCAACTGGTGAAGATGTATTGTACTATTGATTATAGTTTTACATTTTAATGTTTTAATTATTAAGATTTTATATATTTGTTCAAGTTGAAAACTAGACAGACTGTGGTGCCCTGAGTTTATTTTATTTTATTTTTTTAACTGAGAAAAGGGCTGGCAATGTGAACTGCAAGAGGTGGACCCTTGTGTATCAGACATTCAAAAGCCTGGAAGTCTTCATGCTACGCCAAGGATAAAGGTGGTGGAGAGAACTCAAGTGAAACCTGGCTGGAAGGAAATTGGAGTGAAATCTGCCTGGCAGTTCCTGCCTTCAGCTAAGTGCCTTGTGAAGTAGGAACCTGACCTTGGATACTGGTGGTTCCTTTGGTAGGGTAGGCTCTTTCCAGTTCCTATGAGATGTTTTCTCTTCACAGATTGGTGGATCTAGTGCCAGCATCAAAGAAGCAGGAGCAACTGTGGCTATTCCTGCCAATCTTATGTAAAGACAGTGGAATTGAGAGTAGGAACTTTGAATGTTGGCATTTGACTGGTAAGGGGAGAGAGTTAGCAGATATGATGGAGAAAAGGAAGGTTGATATATTGACTAAATGGAAGGGAAGTAAGGCCAGGTGGATTGGAGATGGATTCAAATTGTTCTATCATGGTGTGGATGGGAGGAGAAATGGGGTAGGAGTTATTCTGAAGGAACAGTATGTCAAGAGCGTTTTGGAGGTGAGAAGAGTGGCAGGCAGAGTAATGATTATGAAGCTGGAAATTGGAGGTGTGATGATGAATGTTGTTAGTGAATATGCACCGCAAGTTGGGTGTGCAATGGGTGAGAGAGAAGATTTTTGGAATGAGTTGGATGAAGTGGTGAACAGTGTACCCAAGGAACAGAAAGTGGTGATTGGAGCGGATTTCAATGGACATGTTGGTGAAGGGAACAGTGGAGACGAGGAGGTGATGGGTAGGTATGGTGTCAAGGAGAGGAATGAAGAAGATCAGAGGATAGTGGATTTTGCCAAAAGGATGAACATGGCTGTGGTGAATATGTATTTTAAGAAGAGGAAGGAACATAGCGTGACGTACAAGAGTGGAGGAAGATGCACACAGGTAGATTACATCCTATGCAGAAGAGTTGATCTGAAGGAGATTGAAGACTGCAAAGTGGTGGCAGGGGAAAGTATAGTTAAGCAGCATATGATGGTGGTCTTTAGGATGATGTTGGAGATCAAGAAGAGGAAGAGACTGATGGCAGAGCCAAGGATCAAAGGGTGGAAGTTGAAAAAAGAAGACTGCAAGGTTGAGTTTAGGGAGGTGAGACAGGCACTGGGTGGTAGTGAAGAGTTACCAGACAGTTGGGAAACTACAGCAGATGTAGTAAGGGTGACAGCAAGTAGGGTGCTTGGCATGACGTCTGGACAGAGGAAGGAGGAAAAGGAAACCTTGTGATAGAATGAGGAAATGCAGGAGAGTATACAGAGGAAGAGGACGGCAAAGAAGAAGTAGGATAGTCAGAGAGATGCAGAAAGTAGACAAGGGTACAAGAAGATAAGGCGCAAGGTGAAGAAAGAGGTGGCGAAGACTAAAGAAAAGGCGTATGATGAGTTGTATGACAGGTTGGACACTAAGGAGGGAGAAAAGGACCTGTACCGATTGGCTAGACAGAGGGACTGAGCTGGGAAAGATGTGCAGCAGGTCAGGGTGATAAAGGAAAGATGGAAGTGTACTCACAAGCGAAGAGAGTGTGTTGAGCAGATGGAAAGAGTACTTTGAGAGGCGTATGAATGAAGAGAACAAGAGAGAGAAGAGGTTGGATGATGTGGAGATAGTGAATCAGGAAGTGCAACGGATTAGCAAGTAGGAAGTAAGGACAGCTATGAAGAGGATGAAAAATGGAAAGGCCATTGGTCCAGATGACATACCTGTGGAAGCATGGAGGTGTTTAGGAGAGATGGCAATGGAGTTTTTAACCAGATTATTTAATGGAATCTTGGAAAGTGAGAGGATGCCTGAGGACTGGAGAAGAAGTGTACTGGTGCTGATATATCAAGAATAAGGGGGATGTGCAGGACTGCAGTAGCTACCAGGGAATAAAACTGATGAGCCACAGCATGAAGTTATGGGAAAGAGTAGTGGAAGCTAGGTTAAGAAGGGAGGTGATGGTTAGTTAGCAGCAGTATGGTTTCATGCCAAGAAAAAGCTCCACAGATGTGATGTTTGCTCTGAGGGTGTTGATGAAGTTTAGAGAAGGCCAGAATGAGTCACATTGTGTCTTTGTGGACCTGGAGAAAGCACATGACAAAGGTGCCTCGAGAGGAGCTGTGGTATTGTATGAGGAAGTCGGGAGTGGCAGAGAACTATGTAAGAGTTGTACAGGATTTGTATGAGGTAAGTGTGACAGTGGTGAGGACTGCGGTAGGAGTGACAGATGCATTCAAGTTGGAGGTGGGATTACATCAGGGATTGGCTCTGAGCCCTTTCTTATTTGCAATGGTGATGGACAGGTTGACAGACAAGATTAGATAGGAGTCCCCATGGATTATGATGTTTGCTGATGACATTGTGATCTGTAGCTATAGTAGGGAGCGGGTTGAGGAGACCCTGGAGAGGTGGAGATATGCTGTAGAAGGGAGAGGAATGAAGGTCAGTAGGAACAAGACAATACATGTGTGTAAATGAGAGGGAGGTCAGTGGAATGGTGAGGATGCAGGGAGTAGAGTTGGCGAAGGTGGATGAGTTTAAATACTTGGGATCAACAGTACAGAATAATGGGGATTGTGGAAGAGAGGTGAAAAAGAGAGTGCAGGCAGAGTGGAATGGGTGGAGAAGAGTGTCAGGAGTGATTTGTGACAGACGGGTATCAGCAAGAGTGAAAGGGAAGGTCTACAGGACAGTAGTGATACCAGCTATGTTATACGGGTTGGAGACGGTGGCACTGACCAAAAAGCAGGAGACAGAGCTGGAGGTGGCAGAGTTAAAGATGCTAAGATTTGCATTGGGTGTGACGAGGATGAATAGGATTAGAAATGAGTACATTAGAGGGTCAGCTCAAGTTGGACGTTTGGGAAACAAAGTCAGAGAGGCGAGATTGTGTTGGTTTGGACATGTGCAGAGGAGAGATGCTGGGTATATTGGGAAAAGGATGCTAAGGATAGAGCTGCCAGGGAAGAGGAAAAGAGGAAGGCCTAAGAAAAGGTTTATGGATGCGGTGAGAGAGGACATGCAGGTGGTGGGTGTAACAGAACAAAATGTAGAGGACAGAAAGATAGGAAGTAGATGATCCGCTGTGGCGACCCCTAACGGGAGCAGCCAAAAGAAGAAGACTTTTTTAAGATTGTATATGGGAATCCATAGTTTCATTGTGTGGAAACTGAGAAAGAACCTGGTTTAAAAATGACAATGAAACAAATTGTTTAAGGGCGGCATGGTGGCGCAGTAGTAGCGCTGCTGCCTCGCAATAAGGAGACCTGGGTTAGCTTCCCGGCTCCTCCCTGCGTGGAGTTTGCGGGTTCTCCCCGTGTTTGTGTGGGTTTCCTCCGGGTGCTCCGGTTTCCTCCAAAAGTTCAAAGACATGCAGGTTAGGTGCATTGGCGATACCAAATTATCCCTAGTGGGTGCTTGGTGTGTGGGTGGGTGTATGTGCCCTGTGATGTGCTGGCGCCCTACCCGGGGTTTGTTCCTGCCTTGTGCCCTGTGTTGGCTGGTATTGGCTTCAGCAGACCCCTGTGACCCTGTCTTAGGCTGTAGCAGATCGGAAAACTGACTGACAAATTGTTTAAGTAGTTGAGTCCTAGTGCTCAATGCATTATCATAGGTGGCATAGTCAGCCTATTTGGCACTAACATTTTTGGTCGCACGTATAGGTCAGGATGCAGGCACTTTACAAATTGTTTTTTGTTTTTCATAAAAAAGTTAGAGTAAACAAGTTTGAGTATGAAACTTTACTTAAATGTTACATTTGTGGGACCTGGTGGACCAGTTAGTGAAGTGGTTTTCCGGTTCCTTCCCATGCTCTTCATCTGAATCCCACGCACAGTATTCGTCTATGTGGTGCTTGCTCGTTCTTCCCGTGTGCTCTCCCAAATCCCCCCCAAAATGTCCACATTAGTTTAATTGGCAATTCACATTTGCCAGTGTGCTCCGCAATGGACTTGCACCCTGTCAGGCTGTTCTTCAGTTGTCGCTGTACCCGCGATCCCGAAACGAATCCTTGCGAGTTTGAGCATGTCCGGTAATTTGTGGAAGCAAAGTGATGCTGGGGCCGCACATAAAAGAGAGATTAGGATGGGCAAAGACCATCTTAGTTGACTTACGGATGGACATCGCGTCAGACGGAGCCAGTTTTGTAAATGCCAGGTAGTGTTTTAAATGTCCAAAGTGTCTGCCCGAGCCTCTTTCGCGCACAGCGCCCCCTGTGACAGACTTTATCTGATGAAGTGTGTGAGTGGCAGCGCCCAACCGGCATTAACTTGATCGCACAACCTCATTGTTGTCTGAATTCATTTGCTCGCCGCTATTTGTCATGCGAGCTGACTGAATTCCAGAAGGCGCTTATCTAAGGATCACTGGCTGTTGAAAAGTTTTAACGGGTATATTAATTACCTGTCAGACTCGTTCTTCTGTTACGGTTTGATTTCTGACTTGCTCGCGCACCACATGACCGTTAGGGGGCACCGCTGCACCAGCATTCAGCAGGATTTCTGTCCAGTCGCCTGGGCGCTCCGATCCGGCTCTTTGTTATTCCAGAGACTAACTGGCGCTTCTTCCAGGTGAGTTCCTGCATTCCTCCAAGCTGCCCTCAACCTGACTCCTTCACCCTTCACGACCGGGACTTTGATCAGACAAGTCCCGCAAAATGGATAATTTGATGCATGCTGTCTGATTCAGGGCTATGCTAAACAGACCTTACATAATGAAGAAAAAACATTGTGAGATAAAAATCACTGGGGAGCGTGTGTATCATATACCAGATCGTGCTGCTATCTCAGTTTCAGCATGGCTGTGGTGTGCTGGGGGGACCCTGACTCAGAAATAAATACTGATCGGGGGTCTATTAGAAAAAATCCAAAGCGGGCCGATGCGGTCTGCGAATACAAAAAAGAAAGGAGTGTTGTAGAAAACCCAAATCACGCCGTCTCCCCTTTACTCAGCTCTCGCCATGCAGTTCAACGTGCGACTCTTAGCATCGGCAATTCACGCAATTTAAAAACCTTGAACCAGTGTAAGAATAAAGTCCAGCTCGACCCCTCCTGGCCATGTTTCGCTCCTCGTGCCAACCTCTGCGCACCTTCTCCTCTTACGCTGGACTTTTGTGGAACATTTTCAGGGAACTGCTGCAATTTCAGAGTCAGCGTCTGAAATGTTTTGCAATGGGAAAGATGGTAATCAAAATAAAGTTAAGTTTAAACTAAAACGGAGTCAAAGGAAGAAGCTATCATCGATACACACCACATTTTATATAGTAGGCTAAATACCCATTCACAAATAAGTCACATATTATACTGTTTGTGTCAATCTGGACATCACCATAGTTGCATGTAACACACCAAATAAATCAATATGAACAAACAAACAAACACATAAATAAATACATGACGGGCTTTAGGAATGAATGGCATAATATGTGTTTAGAGCAGATAGACAGATAGATAGATAGATAGATAGATAGATAGATAGATAGATAGATAGATAGATATGAAAGGCACTATATATTTGATAGATAGATAGATAGATAGATAGATAGATAGATAGATAGATAGAT
>JANRMT010062791.1:143719105-143745135 GCA_026402145.1 Polypterus bichir lapradei
CTATCTATCTATCTATCTATCTATCTATCTATCTATCTATCTATCTAAGGAAAACTGTGACAGGGAATCTCTCCTCATATGGCAGTTAACCCTACTGCACAAAAGCTGAGCACAGATGAATGTCATCTAAAAGTTAGGGGGGTCCTTAACTCACACAAGGGGCAGTATTGGAGGTCATTAGCAAGGACTCAAGAGAGGCAAAATGGAGCCAAGGAGCCTGTCCACTGGGGCCATCCATCCATCCATCAGGTGTCAGCATAAGAAACAAGGCAGAAAGCACCCCTGGATGGACTCTTACTGGATGAATTACTTGGAGTCACCAATCAACCTAACCTGAAAATGGTGGATCCAGGAAAATTCCAGGTGGACACAAAGAAGACATTCAGACTTCACACGGACAGCCTCCTGGAGCCATCAAGTAGCAACTCAAACCACTGTGTCATCATGCCACCCAATGGAAACTTAAAGTAGGGGTGTCCAAAGTTTTTCACTGGGGGCAACATACAGAGAAATACAGTCATGGCAAAAATTATCGGCACCCCTGGAATTTTCCCAGAAAATGAGCCATTTCTCCCAGAAAATTGTTGCAATCACAAATGTTTTGGTATACACATGTTTATTTCCTTTATGTGCATTGGAACAACACAAAAAAACATAGAAAAAAAGCCAAATCTGACATCATTTCACACAAAACTTAAAAACCGGGCTGGACAAAATTATTGTCACCCTCAACTTAATATTTGGTTGCACGCCCTTTGGAAAAAATAACTGAAATCGAGCGCTTCCTATAACCATCAACAAGCTTGTTACACCTCACAAATAGAATTTTCCGACCACTCTTCTTTTGCAAACTGCTCAAGGTCTCTCAGATTTGAAGGGCGCCTTCTCCCAGCAGCAATTTTGAGATCTCTCCATAAGTGTTCAATCGGATTTAGATCCGGACTCATTGCTGACCACTTCAGAACTCTCCAGTGCTTTGTCTTCAACAATTTCTGGGTGCTTTTAGAGGTATGTTTGGGGTCATTGTCCTGCTGGAACGCCCATGACCTCTGACGCAGACCCAGCTTTCTGACACTGGGCCCTACATTGCGCCCCAGTATCTTTTGGTAGTCTTCAGATTTCATGTTGCCTTGCACACAATCAAGGCATCCAGTGCCAGAGGCAGCAAAACATCCCCAAAACATCTTAGAACCTCCACCATGTTTGACTGTAGGTACTGTTCTTTTCTTCATAGGCCTCATTCTGTTTTCTATAAACAGTAGAATGATCAGCTTTACCAAAAAGCTCTACCTTGGTCTCATCTGTCCACAAGACGTTCGTCCAGAAGGATTTTGGCTTCCTCAAGTACATTTTGGCAAACTCTAGTCAGGCTTTTTTATGTTTCTGTGTCAGCAGTGGGGTCCTCCTGGCTCTCCTGCCATAGTATTTCATTTTGTTCAGATGTTGACAGATAGTCCGAGCTGACACTGTTGCACCCTGAGTCTGCAGAACAGCTTGAATATGTTTTGAAGATGATTGGGGCTGTTTATCCACCATTCGGACTATCCTTCATTGCAGTCTTTTATCAATTTTTCTCTTCCGTCCACGTCCAGGGAGATTAGCTACAGTGCCATGTGTTGTGAACTTCTTGATTATGTTTCGCACAGTGGACAAGAGAACATGAAGATCTCTGGAGATAGACTTGTAGCCTTGAGATTGTTGATATCTTTCTACAATTTTTGTTCTCAAGTCCTCAGACAATTCTCTGCTCTTCTTTCTGTTCTCCATGCTTAGTTTGGCACACTCAGACACACAACAGAAAGGTTGAGTCAACTTTTCTCCATTTTAACTGGCTTCAGGTGTGATTGCTATATTGCCAGCACCTGTTTCTTGCCACAGGTGAGTTCAAATGAGCATCATATGTCTGAAATAAAACGATTTACCCACAAAAAGGTGCCAATAATTTTGTCCGGCCCATTTTTGGAGTTCTGTGTGACATGATGTCAGATTTGGATTTTTTTCTCTGTTTTTTGTGCTGTTCCAATGCACATAAAGGAAATTAACGTGTATACCAAAACATTTGTAACTGCAACAATTTTCTGGGTGAAATGGCTCATTTTCTGGGAAAATTCCAGGGGTGCCAATAATTTCGGCCACGACTGCTGACCACTTCAGAACTCTCCAGGGGCTGGGTGGGCTGGGCCACCCACTAGAGGTGAGCTATAGTGCCTCACTTCCAGTGTATTAAGCTAACAAAATCAATCAAATGTAGGTAAATTATCCTTCTTGATTGAATATGCTTAAAGAAAAAACAGCATCACAGCTCTCCATTAATGGGTTTTCATTTATTGTATTTCAAAGTGCTCTCGTCACATGCAATCGAGTAAAAATCAAAAGCACAAGCTTTTTTTGACAGTTGATGTTTTAAGTTAGCTGACAATTCTTCAATTCACCGCACAACTGCGTTTCTGGACAAGCGAACGTTGTTGAATTCCTGCATTTCCTCCGCGCACATTATTCCTGCAACTTTAGTGAGGCACTGTTTTATGAAGTCACCATCTCCTGAGAAAGGTTTCCCATGACGGGCAGTGAGTTGTGCTAATTCGCAACTGGCTAATGTGGCATTTTCTTGTGTTTTGTTAGCACGGAAAAAAATCCTGTTGTTGAGCTAGCAGACTAGCTGCCATTTGCTTAACTTTCTGTTCTTGTGTAGGACGTGTAGGTCGGATGCTTGGTTTTGTAGTGTCGACACACATTATACTCTTTCATCACTGCGATAGTTTCATTGCAAATCAAATAGACACACTTGCCTTTGACTTCTAGGAAGAAATATTAATTTTCCCACTGTGTCTGAAATTTTCTGCACTCACTTGCTATTGTGCGTTTCTTTGGTTCTGCCATTTTTGGTTAACCGTAGCAAAATTGTTCTTTGGTTGCGCTTGTTTGTGAAGTCGCTGCCTTGATCAAAACAGTAGCTCAGTCTTGTGTTAAACCTAAGAAGTACAACACAGTGAAGAACAAGTTTCGTGTGTGGGCCATTTTTCATTATATTTTTAGAATTTGCTGTGGGCCAATTAAAAATGGACCACGGGTCTTAGTTTGGAAACCCCTGGTTTGAAGTAAGCCATTTATATTGAAACTAGCTGTCCCCTACAGCTCCACCTGCAGAGTACTGAAACAGGACAAACTTTAACAATCAATACAAAAAAAGAAATGTAATAATTTGTATTGAGAAGAATTTATATTGATAGCTTTCTTATCCAAGGGCCTCTTGACATTCAATATTTTGGGTTTTGCTATCAGGGGCGAGAATGTACTGTAGCTGTGATCTCTTTGGCAAAATTGTAAAAAGTTTGCAAGGTATCTCTGGCCAAGCGGAAGGTAGGTACACTCCAACGTCAAACATCACTACTGTATCTGATCGTGTTCAGCTCATATGAGAGAGTGTCCCCCGCGTGGGGAGAAGAGCACGTGGCCGTGTTCTCTCTGTCAATGAGCAGCTACGCACTAAAACACACATAGCTGTGATTTCTCTCTCTAAGGCATCAAATGTTACTCTTTAACAATCTCTATAGATGATAATGTCTGCTGAACAAACAGGTATCGCTAGCTAAGCGGAGGCAAGGTACGCTCCAACACGTGGCACGACGTAGACCAACACGAACAGAGGCTGGCAAATGAGTGAGGATGGCCCCTTTTATGTAGCAGGTAATTGCTCGTCTGAGTTTTGCTCTAATCGGTGCTCCTCTCAAGACAACACCACCTTTCTGCAGTTCAAGATTTTATGTCCCTGGGACCAGAAGGAGCAGGACTTTCTTCTGACCTTAATGTTGGTTTCCCTCACTGGGTGTGTTTTCTGGGCTGTGAAAAAAAACTGCTAGCCAAAGCGCCTCATCTTGGCAGGGAGTGGAACTGCTTAACTTGTCTGAGCTTGACATGCATGACCCCATATCACAACAAAGACATAGCAGCACTGGAGAAAGTCCGGAGAAGAAGGGCTGAGGTGATTCCTGGACTGAGAGCTATGAGCTATGAGGAAAGATTGATGATGTTTAAGCAAATAGAGGTTAAGAAGTGATAAGATTGGTATGTTTAAAATTCTGCAAGGAATTAGTATTATGGATAAAATAAATTCTTCAGCACGTATGGAACACAGCTGAAAACTGCTTATGGGAAAATTTTGCACATATACTGTACTAATAAGCATTGTTGTAAGTATGTTACAAAGACTTATAGATGCAGGGCTTAAATGTCCAAGTAGTGTGGTGGAGAGTAGGACTTTAGGGACCTTTGAATCTCAACTTCATTTTGTTTTGGGCAGTCCCGGTGAATAAGATGGGTGGGCGTGTTTGGCTGAATGGTCTGTGCTGTTCTCAATTGTTCGCATTTTCAACTGACTTCTATTTTTTACTTACAAAGTGATCTACAGTAGGTTTGATGGAGATAACTACTGTACATAGCCACCATCACTAACACTGAGGCACAGTCAGTATGTATTTTGTTTCCATTTTCAATCACATTCTTGCTTTTGCCTGTATAGTAGGTGTCTCAAAGTGTCAGTTAATGGTGGATTTCAATGCCATCAGCATGCATCTGAAATGTCAATCCAGTGGTAGTAAAGGAGATGAGGGTATAAGAGAAAAAGAGGTTGGGAGCATAACACTAATAGCGCATTGCCGCACCCACCACACGACAAACTCACCTGGACTGGGACCCAAGTGCAGCGGGTGACACCTCAGCACCACACTGGACAGTGTGAGGTTTTTCATGGTGGCTGGAGTGCCAATCCTGCTACCAACCTCCAAGTTATCCCTGTAAATTGGAGGACCTGCTTTCAGGGCTGGATGCAGATTAACATCATACCTAGGATGGATGGTAATAAGAAAAGGAAAATAATAAAACTAGAAAAAATGGATATCTAAACCATACAGAAATCAATGAAACATAAGGCTATATAGCTCATGATGAGTGAAATAATTCATGCAAGATTGAATTTGCAGTGAAACTTGGCGTGTCACGTCACAAAAAAATGACAAAACAAGTGGCATTTCACTTCCAACAAGTTTTGTGCCATTGACGCAAGAAGAGGCAGCATGGTGGTAGCACAGCTCCCTCAAAGTATAGAGACCAGGGTTCACCTCTCGGGTTCTCCCTGCATGATGTTTGCATGTTCTCCCCAAGTCTGCATGGGTTTCCTCCCACTGTCCAAAGACATGTAGGTTAGGTAAATTGGTGTGTGTGTAAGTGTGATGGACTGCCACCCTGTCCAGGGTTTGTTCCTGCCGTGCACTCTGGGCTACCTGGGAAAGGCTTCAGCATCCCTTGCTACCCTGGTCTGCATTAAGAGGGTTAGATAATGACTTGACACAAGAAGACAGATGATTATCTCCTGTCTGGTTGTGTTTACAAACATTCATTTTGCTTGTCATTTAGTATTTAAATAAAGCTCTCTAGTGCGAAGTAAAATCGCCGGATTCATTTCATGTCACATTTAGGTATTTTTGTTTGGTAGTACGACACCCACTTTGCCAATTATGATGACAATCTTGGTGATTGCAATCCTAAAGATGCATCACAGACAGAAAACAAACTTGAAGCTCCACTGTAGTTAGGCAGTGCATAGGCTGGCACCAGAAAGTGTACACGTGGTGACATTTTACTGTGGGGAAAACACAGTAACGTGTGGTCTGATGTGCCTTCATTATGGACGAAAATCCATCATGTGGCATTATTTAAAAAAATGCAGTGCACTCCTCCTGCGGTGATTTTAACTGAGGGTCATAAACAGAATCGATTTTCCTGGTGTGCGATGGCATCAATGATTTAGACAACTGCAGAAAAGAGAGTGTGAATGAGGCTTTAAGAAGCAGTGTTCCTTGTTTTCTACCCTCAGAAACTTTTAAAACCCTCCAAAAACTTTTTCAGTGACCTTTACATATCACAATTGCCAGCAAAAAGAATTCTAGGCAGATTGTGACTTGTACGATTTTTAAAGACAAAGGTCTTGCAAAAGATCAGGTGAGGTACTGTACCATTATGAAAAACTCTAGGATGTATACGGTTGATATGGTGTGCATGGCCTTGGTTCAGACGTGTGGTTTTTGATTGAAAGTACAGAAATGTTGCTTCAGTCATTTTTATTAATACATATTGTGAAAGAAGTCGCCATCGGACACACAAGAAGATTTGGGGCAGCCACCCATATATTGTACCTAGCTGCAAAGGTTAATTGAAATTGCATAGATGTGCTCAGGACGAGTTCTCAACATGAACTGATGAGTAGTGGCAAAGATGGCAGCTTTAAAGGCCATCAAAGGAAGTGATGTCATCTATTTCAGAACTGGAAGTGGCCTCACTCTTGGGGCCGGAACCGGAAGTGACATCTTTCTTGGCGCTGGAACCAGAAAGCGATGTCTGGTGTGAGAAGGTTTTCCTGTGTTTGGTCTGCAGAGAAAATAGAGAATGGTTTTGGTCCACTCAGCTTCCTCCTACTCACACGTGTGTGAAAATACAACATGTTTTTTTCTCCAAAATCTGTTATATCTCATTATGTATTTGTGCCGGGTTTTCACCTAAGGGATATATTTTTTCTCAAGTTTTGACTTAAATACAAAATAAGGTTGTGAACTTCTGCTTGAATGGAACTTGCTTGTAACCCGAGGTCCGTCTGCAACTAGAAGCTTGCCAGGCACTTTGATTAGCGGCCTCTAAATCTGATGGAATGTGAACAGTTAATAAATATTAAAATTCACATCACATGATTACAAGGTGATCAAAAGAAAAGAGAAAAGACACCTGCACTACTATTCCTTTGAAGCCTGCAACTGTGCTCCCAGATGTGTGATTTGTGCCTGATCTATTATGGAGGCATTTCAGGGCGGGAGAATATTTACTGGAATATATGCTTGAAACAAAAAACAAATATACAACATTTCAATAATGTGACCTTGGTGACAAAAGCTTTTTACTTTTAGAGTTCTATTCACTCTTAGGGCCAGGATATACTTGACACTAAGTGATTTGTACGCTTGCAGATGCTGCTGTTATGCCAGCCGTATACTGGCTATACTATGACTGTAAGTACGTTATGTAAATGTGAAGGATTCCACCAGGTGCCAGTGCAAGAAATCATCACGGTGGGAAGACAATGTCCAGTTTCACTGTGATATAAGTTGTGTGAAGAAAAATGTTCATGATAAAAAAGAAGCATCTGCAAGCGCACATGTCGCATAGCATTTGGGGGAGGCTTATACTTTACACTCAGAATGCATATGCCACACCATGCATTCCCAGTGTTCTTTTGAAGCGCCCTCTGAGCATGTCCTCAGAAATTAATGCGGCACATGCGCGAGTTACAGTACCAGAAAAAATATGGGTGGTGTGCGTGTGCAAGTTTTGGTACGTGACGTCGCCGTCATTGTTTACTAACAACTTGTGATGGAAGGCTCCAACAGGATCAATCTGCGTTCTTGGATGTTTGATGAGTGGTTCGATGTGGTGAAGCAAATCCTCAAACTTAAATGCTGACGTGTGAATGTATTCGTGGTGCTTTTCTTCATCTATTTTTCGCATAGGCAATACAAATGTCGCATATTCCCCATCATTATGACGTGATACGTTTAAAGGTTTCACATACTGTCTTGACATTCTGTGTCGCTGTTGCCATCTTTTTTTGTGCCTTTGCAACAGTATCAGAATGACGCTAATTTTTATTTTTGACATCTTTCTTCCCTCAACTCACACAACACAGAGAAACTTGACATTATTTTTTCCCCGTGATGATTTTTTGCACTGACCCCTGGTGGAGTCCTCCAGATTCACTGAAAGTAGGCGCGCAAGTATGTATGTGTAGCAGCGGCGTCCTCAAGCTTATGCATCGCGTAGTGTTAAGTATATCCCTGGCCTTAAGTACATCCCGATCCTAAAATATCAGCTTCAAATCTCTAGTGAGTCAGAGAAATAAAAGGTAAACCTATAAAATCCTAACTAACTCTGGCCACCAAAATCAAGAAGCATACAAAGAGAATGGGAAACAGAATTAGGGGCAGAGTAATAACATGATCTCCACAAATCAGTGTGACTGAGTTCAAGGAGCAGAGCAACAATGCAGCCACCACAAATCAGTTGTGTTGAGCTCATGGAGCTGAAAAACAACATCGCCCACACAAAGCAATGTGGTCAAACTCTCCGTTCCTAATGTATCATCCATTTTTTGAGTTTTGCAAAGATTTTGCTTAGTAGTGAAGCAGAACACTGGGATCCTTTGAAGGATGGTGCACAATACCGCAAGTGTCCTTCTGTTGTGAATTGCTGTACTTAAATTTTTAAAAGCTGAAAAAGTCAATTTTTTTTGGGTACATTCATACTGTAAGAAAGAGAAAAAATGAAATAATAAATCTTTAGGGGAACCATGAAAGCTAACCCCCATATTCAAACGAAATGTGCCGTATAGTGCATGGAAAAAGAAAGAAATGTCATGACGACGCGAGTCTCCAAGTTAGACTGATTTAAGATGGCTTTGCTTCCAGTGATAAAGGTTCTTGGCAGGAAGAGGTAGGTCCAGGCAGGAAGAGGCAGGTCCAGTCAGGCAAAAAGCGGAAGTGACATCAGAGGTGTCATGGTTGTCAATCTTCCAGTCTGCAGAGGGAGGAAGAGAAAAGGCATCATTGGACAGCACCCTCTGGCTTTTCGAGGGAAGATTACAATTATCCAAGCCCTTAAATCAGCATTTCTCAACCTTTAAGTATTTGCAACCCGAGTTTTCAAAACAGTTTTAATCGCGCCCCGCCTAACGTTTTTTTGAAAGGAGCTCACTAATACCAAGTTGTTCTTTTTTAATTAATGATATATCATAGATGCATATTTTATTATACCTACTGTGAAGGACAGCTGGGTCCCATGCCGGGCAGGGACGCCCCTGCTGCTTATGTTCCGGGGGAGCCACCATGGGCAGTCCAATATCTCCCCCGGGACGCTTGGTGGCAGCCTCCCTGGCCGGCAGTGATTCCCCAACCACCCGCAGGACTCCATGGGAGATGGAGTCCTCCACAGCTTGGTTGGGGCTCGGGGTGGCCGTTAGGGGGGGCTGTCTGCTTCCAACAGCCCGGCTGGACGGGTCTTCAGCCCCACCCGGAAGTGTAATTAGGACCAGGTGGTTAATCACCTGGAACACTTCCGGGTGGGCTATAAAAGGGCCAGCCACCACCACTCGAAGAGCCAGAGTCGGGAGGAGGAGGACTGAGCTTTAGGAGGAGTGGTGGTAGAGGAGAGAAGAAAAGTGTGTTGTGGTTCAGTGTGTGGTATTTGGGACTGTGTTGAGCTGTGTGGCACGGGGAAGACATGTCCCACAGCTGAAGATAAATAAAAGTTTGTTTATTTTTATACGTGCCTCCGTGTCCATCTGTGTCGGGTCAGGCGCCTATATAGCGCCTTTGTTACACTACTTAACTTTTATCGACATTTATCTAACTCTATATTTATTTTTCTAGTATCAGAATGTAGTTTAAGTTAATTTGTTTTGGTTTCAATAGATGTATTTTTCATATTTTCGATTCTCGTTTTCTTTTTTTCACATCTTTGTGCCCCCCTTTTTCTTACTTCGCCCCACAGGTTGAGAACCACTGCCTTAAATTGTCTCCTATGTGCACACGTATGACTATATAATGTGCAAAGGACCTACTGCAATAGCCACATCTGTCTGTCTGTCTGTCTGTCTATTCATATAAAACAACGCGGTTCCCAATGGACCAGTTTTGCAGAAATCTGTCAAAATTATTCTTCAAGGAAATTTGTCAGGACAGTTCAAATGTTGTGTAAGAAATCTTGCAAACAGTGCACTGTACACATTTTTGAAATTTAAAAATCTCCCATTGAGAAGCGTTGGCGATTTTGCAAACTCATTTCTCTTAAAATAGAAAAAGCATTCTGTGCAGCTTCAACTACAAATTAGCTTATGGGGTCAAATTTACCTTAAGAGTGCTTACACTAACTTGTATATTTGTAGATATTTTTTTTTCTTTCGCGTGTTCGACAGCCCATCCTGTCCTTTTGCACTCCTGCAGTTATGTGCATTTGAAGCAAATGCACTTTAGTGCAAGACCTAGGATGGGGTGGGTCAGATATGGGCAGGATTGGATGACCGAGTATTAGTATATAAGAAAGTTATATTTATTTATTCAATTTGCTAATAATTATATTTGTTGTTTATTCAATCAAATGATAATGTGTGTATTTATTTGTCACTGTAGAAGGTAAATAGTGCCTCTTTACTAGGATCGAGGGGGGTCTTGTTATACGCTACCAGCCTGGCGTCTGCCTCCATCCCATCCCACACTCATCTGTCTATGTGGTGTCTTGGATGAGCCTCAGTCACAGCGGATCACTTCTCCTGCTGCTTGAAGTCATTGTAGAAATGTATAAAAGATAGCTCGGTGACACTCAAAACAACCCCACGGCTGCATTATCTAAAGATTTTTATTTTTCTGACAACATAATTTATTGCGGAGCTCCACAATGATCTGCTGTCTGTTATGTGTGATAGCTGCCAGCAACTTTAGTTTGAGACTTCACAGATTTTAAATCTCCTTTGGAAAAAATATGTTTAAGAAACTTCAACAACAATTAGCCACAGATCCTCCACATTTAACAACTAACAACAGCGCATTAATAGTTTATATTAGTTGAGTTGGAATCTGCTGTCTATGCAAACAACTTCAGCCATTGTAAAATGGCATTAATAACATGTTTTATGTTCACTACTTATGCAAATCATTCATTTCTATTATCACTGTTATTTTTGAATATGGCTCACTTTTAGTGAAAATTTATTATAATAAATATGATAATAAACAGTTTGATGAAGTGACTAGAAAATATAAAAAGGCGTCAACTTTCAAACAAGCTACCCAAGTCCCCATAATGCACCTGAATGTAACATTTTCTTACTTGTTTAAACTCGTATTGTATATTCTGATACAGGATTTCACAGAGCAGCACCCTATCCTGGCATCACTGAGCACAAAGGAATTTGAAATATCTTGAGCCATCTTTAACTTGGCACTCTGTGAGAGGCGTCAGATGCCCTGATGCCACTACCAGGGTTCAAGTTCAGGTTTATTGGTTTTCATGTAAACAACAAAATGCTTATCGCCATGCCTGACTGACATGCTGGCTGCTGGCTTGCACTCCACAATGCCAGGGTATAGAAAATGGATGGATGGATGAATAACAGTTGGTTTAACTGCAGTACTGTGTACCATGGCAGTATCTGTGTTCAAAACGAAAACAGGTATAAGATTTAATTTAATTTTGAAGAAAAGTATGTTTCCTTTTAAAGTTTCCTAACCTCTGCTGAACAGTAAATCTATATATATATAAAAACCAAATACCACTGACTCACTCATCACGAAATCTCCTGAACCATAAGAACTTGGGACTTGAAATTTGGAATGTAGGTTACCCTTGTCCCATAGGTGCTCACTAAGAAACGGTTTTAAAAATTTTGTGGTTGAAAAGACCCGTTTATATGTTTGCCCGCTTTTCACGAGAGAACTACTTAATGGATTCAGATTGGGTTTTTTTTCTATAATTTGCTTGAATATTGTGTTGATTTTGCAACTTTCTCATTGCGCTAAGTATCATAGTTTGCTTGCGGTACCGATTTATTAGCGCGAATCAGAGAAAGACTCATCGGGCTGCGGGGCTGCCTCCTCATTCACGTGTCTGCTTCGGGGCGTAACCTTAACTCCACTTAGTTGGCGAACGAGAGAACTAATTAACAGATTTAGATCTTTTTTTTCTATAACTTGAACATTCTGGTTGATTTTGCGACTTCTCTCATTGCTCTACGAATCACAGTTCGCTTGCAGGAGTGATATTTTCGGCTGCAGGCCGAGGGGAGGAGAAAGTATGATGTCAGGAGTAGGGAGCTGGGTGGGGCCCTCCTCACTGTCCTTTTCCACTAATACTTAGGTGAAGCGCGGGTGATGGCTACTGGTCTTTGAATGTGACTTGGCATCAGAATCTAGCAGATGCTCTGACTGTGCCATCATTTTAGAAAAATAATAAAATCAGCATGGTGGCAAAGGGTGTATGAGAAAAGGTAAGTAGATTTATTCTGTATCACCTCCATTTATCATTATTTCATGTAGCTGATCTCAAAAATACATCTGGGCTTGTACCATCATTATTGCTAATTTTTGATTAGGAAAAAACTAGGCATACAAAAGGTGTTTGGGAGCTCCTAAATAGCTCTTTGGTCCACCAGAAATACTTAAATAATGAATTGTTGGAGGACCTGAAAAATAAAGCATACAATAACATTATAAATCACTGGAATTTTTCATTTTTAAAATCTATAACTATAAATTACAATTATAAAAGCTATTATAAATTACTGGAAATTTGTTTGAAAGTGTTATAGCCAATGGCTCTTCACAGGCTAGCCACGGCTTAAGGACTGAGTGGCAGCCGCCTATCCACTCACAAGCCAAAAGTGAACAAACTTTTATTAAAAAAAATTGAAATAGGATCCCCAGGCAGCTGTTAGTGCTTATCTTGGCCTCAGTGATGCTAATTAGAAAGAGATTGACAGAGATTGCTGATATTGACAGGGTTCACATTGCGGCGTGAAACATTAGAAAGACTTGGGGCACCATAGTGATCCCCACATATTGTATGCCCAAAACAGAAAGAAACTGTTTGAACTGAAATTAGTTTGTTTTGATCAGACGTGAGCCCTCTTCAGACTGTCCAAAAGTGGTGGATGATTATGACATCTGCAAGCAGGAAGGGACGGGTTCAGCAATAAACGCCTGACTGATGGAGTGCTGCTGTGACAGATATCCTTTTGACAGGATCTCCCACTTCAGCAGAGGACAACAACAGTAACCACAACAGCGTCAGAGGACCTCTGAAGCTCTGTTACGGTGGTCACTGGGTTCTTGGTCACCTACCTGGCCACAGTATTCTTTTTCCCAGTTACTTAGTTTGGTTGACAGCCAACGCTAGTAAGTGTCCTGGTAGTTCCAAACTTCTTTCATTTCACAATTATTGAGGCTTCTATGATTATACTCAGATCTTTAAAATGGTTTTAGACCCTTGCCCTGGTCTACATCTCATTTCAATTTGATTGTGGAGGTCCACAAAGAGTTCTTTGGACCTCATACAGTTCATGCAGAGTGAATTGTGGGACCTTTAATACACAGGTTTGTGCCAATCAATTCAGGTTGCCACAGGTGGACTCTAATCAGGTTCTGGACACATCTCAAGGAGAATTAAACCAAAGAAGAGGCCGCTGACCACTGTTTGGAGTTTCACAGTAAAGGATATGAATCCCTGTAGAAATGAGAGAGTTCATCATTTTATTTTAATACATTTGTAAACTTTTCTGAAAACATGCTTTCACTTTATCATTATGGGTTACTGAGTGTAGACTGATGGACAAAAAGGGCAAATTTACCCATTTATATTTAAATGCAAAACACAATAAAATGTACTTAAAGTGAAGGGTTCTGAATACTTCCTGAATCTGCCTTATGTGTCATGATTAGTGGCTGTTCTGAATGATACTGGCCAGAAGTACAAGATGGCAAGAATTTTTTTTTTTTGCAGAGTATACGCTCTTGTATGATGAGATGGCATTCTCCATTGCTAATTTATTGAATATTCTGAAGTACCAGAGAGACCACAGCAAGAAGTCAAAGGGAGACGAGAGAGAGTCAGAGACACCAGATTACTGCAGGGTATTTCTCACATTTCATATGTGTATGTATTCTTCATTATTACGAGGGACATTTAAAACATTTCCGCACTCTATTTATTAATAATTTCAAAAACAAATTACATCACTTTTCTGCATAGTCACCTTTCTTTGCAATGCAATTTTCCCAACATTGTGTGCCAACTTTTTAAAGCCCAATTGCTACTCCTCAAGCCTTAACCGTTTCCAATGAAAATATGAAAGTGCGGGAACTTTTTGAACATCCTTCATATTAGTTATTTCATAATAATGTAATAATCAGGCTGGATTTCTCTGCTTTGGCCTATTTTTTTGGAACTTGTTGCGTAACGCTAGTTTGGTAATTCTTTGAAGTGTTCGTGTTTATTGTTTCTATAGGTCATTGCTACTCACAAGACTGCCATTTTGACATCAATTCTTGATATTTTTCACAGACAGTAAAGCAAAAGTCTATTCTGATCCAAACAACAACAAATTGAGACTGTTAAATTAAATTAGTGGTTAGTTATGGAAAGTTTTATTACATCCCTTGGTGATTTATAGTGATCACAAAAAATTTAATGTATTGAAAATCAGTGAAGAGCGTTAATGTTTGACAAGCCTGATGGTCGATGTTCTTTAGCCAATTTCATTTTTTGATTTCTTGTGGGGTGGGCAATCAAAATCTTAAAGTACACTTATCATTTTAATTTGATGGCTTAGCTCTCCTTACAGAACCAGAAACTATTGTGCTGAAAGAACAATCTCTAGGTGCTATAGCTGTTGAGAACTCAACAGATTGAACTGTGAAGGTGAAAGGATCTTAATAAGAAGAACCAAATCCAGGCAACAGTTGTTTCTGAGCCGGTTACAAGGAATGGGGTAATGTGGTAGAAATTGACATCTTAATTAAAGAAAGAAACTTAATCCTCTAATGGACAAATCTTATAAAACCTTTGAGTCAGTAATCAGGAAGGAGAAAAGCTTGTCCATCTGCATCATGTGTTGCACCTACACCACCAAGCTGAGGAGGGAGCTCTCTTTAAAACAGTCTGTTACAGTATAAGAATGGCCAGAGAAACATCTCCTTCTTCTTCTTCTTTTGCTTAATGGAGGTTGTCAAACCAACGTAAGGTGCTTTACTGCACCCAACTGAACTGGAGTGTGATGCAGAAAGAGAAAAAAAAAACTATGACTAGAAATACCTATATTTTCCAATTAAATGCTTTCTAATAACGGTATAATTTTAAAATAAAAGAATATGGATCTATGAACCAATTTAAACTTATCTCAATACCTTAATAATTGTTCTAATGTCACATTATCCTTTCCCAGGGATTTAAAATATTGAACTCATTATAGTTTATACGCCACACACCCTAATAAAATATGCTCTACCATCTTAAATTGATTACACGATCTGCAAACTCCAGACTGATGAGGTCCTGTCTTGAATAATGAATAATTTAATCTAGTGTGCCCAATTCTGTTAATATAATTTCTTCCCTTCTTGTTTTGCCCCCTTTTCCCATGGATCTAACTCTGCTTTGTATCCTATACATATGTCTTCCCTTGGGACACAGGTTTGTTTTATAAACTATTGAATTTACATACAGTGTCAATCAATGCATACATTTTACTCTGGTTGATGTGTTGGTTTACTCTATAATGACTTATATATAATGAAAGTTTATTTTATTATCTTCTGGCTCTTCTTATATCCTTTGGGTTGAGCCGCTACCCTTGAAATTTCTGTGCATATAACAACTGTCCATTCTGGTTATTCACAGGACAACCACTGACTTCTTGGTCATCTCTCAGTCATCTTTCAGTACATGTCATTGTTCACTTGACCTTTACCTCGTTTCCTTCTGATAGGCTTGAACAGGTTTCTGCATTTTCTTGACGATGAATGTGGAAAGCATATCCAAACACTTTATCCTAAATGACTATGTGACCCCTAAGTCTAATTTTTCTTCCACAGTAATGACATGGCAGACCCTCAGGTATATCCAAAACAATAGAGTTAATGCTGGCCATTTATGGATAAGGATATTAAATTGTATGTTCAGATTAGTATTGTTTGTTTCACAGAGAAAATTACTTTTGGGAATCTGAAATATCCTCCCTTCATGTTGATCCTGGATAAAAATCTCTCTAGATTTCATTTTTGACCTTCCTCCTTCACAAGGAAATACTGTTATTTTAGTAATCACAGACTAATTTTCAAAGAATTTCCATTTCATCCATTTGAATATATCTCTGTTGCAAGGGATTAAGCAGAATATTATTTTTTAATGCACAGACTGAAATCCTGAGAATTTTTTGTGTGTACTGTAGATTTTAATCAAGACAATTAGTATGATAAGCTCTCTCTGCCAGAGTTAAAAAAAAAGGAAAAAGTATTGTTTAGCTCAGCTCTGGGACTGTCCTCCTTAGAATGTTTGAACAGTTTTAGACCATCCTTGCTGCAGCTTCTGTAGTGGAAAAACTTTCCTCTGTTTTCAAAGAAGTCATTCAAAGAGACCAGATGAAAATGCACAGCAATTCTTTATTTATACAAAGGTATGCACAACTACCAGTCCATGGAGTCAGCAATCAAGAAAACAATTCATCTGACATTATGCTCTTCTGTTACATTACCTCATCCAATACATCACTTCATCTGACTTAATTTGCATAATATGCATAGCTTCAACCAATCAACAAGTGCCACTAGTATTTTCTGACTCCTTTTGACTCTCCCATAAATCTGAATATTGCTTTGTAATAGGGCTGATCTGCAGACTCTTCTATTGATTTTAGCACCGCTTCATAGGAGGGGTGTTTGGGCTTTCCCGTTAGTTTATTCCCACTTTCTAGAGGGGTGTTTGTTACTCACCCACCTTATCTTACCCTTAGCAACTATCTTGGTGGCTCCCTAAAATGAGGCAAAAACTTAAAACCACATTTAGTTACCACTTTAGTTACATTCAGTTCTTATCCTTATGTTTAAAAATTTATTGTTATAACTTCATATAAGTAGATACTTGTATTAAATTGTAAAATTATATCATGTAGTGATTAAAAATATTGATTAAAATTCTATACTTCACACAAGGCCTTCTTTCATTCTTACTTTAACAGATTTATTATAATAAGTTAAACAAGGAATCTTGGAAAAAAAACACTCTAATAAAAAGCCAAGTAATTTTCTGGAGTTTAACAACAACTACCTTTATTTCTGCTGAACATTTTATGCAAATGATGTAGCTCAAAGTACCTTTACAAGAAATCAAAGAAATAGTTATAAACAAGGAAAAGACTAATTCAAATTAGATAATAATAATAATGAAAAAGTAACAAAGAAAACAAATCTATCTGATCTTATAAAACACAGATAATTAATTAGTAGAAAAGTAGCATCCTTATATACCATATCATATTGCAAGGCTCTACTATTCACTACAATGATAAGGTTAGATGTCCAGGGGGTAATGAAAAAGCAAAAAAATCGCAAGTTAAGGTTAGAGGCAAAAAAACCTCAAGAATTTCTACATGTATTCTGAGGCCAAAAGACCACCAAGCCCCGCACTGGGCATTCTACCCAACATAAATGTTCTTAATTTAGTCCTCTCTGTTTCCAGGCTTCGTCCCAGAGGATTTGATGCAGTGGGTCGCATAGACAGCCTGGACATCCACCTTCATTCCAGCAACACAGTTGGCTGCACCAGACTTTGATCAGGTGGCGGTGATGAAAAGAAAGCAGAGAAAAGTAGAGATTGGTAAAGGTGAAAATGAAGGAGTGGTTTGCTACACAAGACATATGCCAAAAGGTTCAGTCTCAGAAGATGGCCCCTAGATATATCAGACCTCATACTATCTTGAAGCGAGGGGGTTTATCGTATGAATTAGCCCTGTCTAGTCACTTTCGTATGCTCCCGACTTTTCATGTTTCTTGATTGAAGCCTTTATTGTTTTAGTTACTGTTGCACTGTTTCTGCATCTCGCATTGTGTCTTGAATTCATTTTATTCTGCAAGTCTTTACACCCGAAAGAGATGGGAATTCTAATAGCCAGTGAGAAATTCATCTTACATCTTAACATTCTAACATCAGCATGTTTTCCTTTACACAGAGAACCACAGATACATGGAGTAAGCTACCAAGTAGTGTGGTAGACAGTAGGACCTGCAAAACTCGACTTGATGTTATTTTGGAAGAATTACGTGGATAGGACTCCTAAATCCTTCTCGTAAGGTGTACTCTCGATTTTCAGACCGCCTATTGTGTATTCAAACCTAACATTTTTCCTTCCTATGTGTTAATACTTTACATTTACTGACATTAAATTTCATCTGCCACAAATCTGCCCAAGCCTGTATGCTATCCAAGTCCTTTTGTAATGATATAACTGATTAAAAGTTATCTGCTAGTCCACCTATCTTGGTATCATCTGTAAACTTAACCAGCTTGTTACTTATATTCCTACCTAAATCATTTATATATATTAAAAATAGCAGCAGCCCTAGTACTGACCCCTGTGGAACACCACCCTTAACATCGGCCAGTTCTGATGAGGCTCCTCACACCATCACCCTCTGCTTCCTGTGTCTGAGCCAATTCTGCACCCATCTAAAAACATCACCCTGAACTCCCACTTCTTTAAATTTGATGCCCAACCTCTCATGTGGCACCTTATCAAATGCTTTCTGAAAGTCCAGATAAATAATATCATAAGCTCCACTTTGATCGTATCCTTTTGTTGCCTCCTCATAGAATTCCAGCATGTTAGTAAAACATGAACTCCCTCTTCTGAACCCATGCTGACTGTTCAGAATAACTCCTGTCCTTGCCAGGTGTTGCTCAATCTTATCCTGAATAATTCCTTCAATTAATTGTTCTGTGATGCATGTTAAGCTTACTGGCTTATAGTTGCTTGGATCTGCCCTGTCACTCTTTTTATATAATGGGATGGTATTTGCCATTTTCCAATCCTTTGGAATCTCTCCAGTGTGCAGTGGCTTCCTAGGGGAAGAGAAGGTAAAGTGTAAATGACAGCGCCATCCCATGACTCGGGGTGGAATTACATCTAGCATAAAAGCCCTGAAGATATTCCCTACCCTACTCACACATGCATGACACAATATTATCAAACACAAAACGGCAACAACATTTCATCACTGTAATAACAAAACAACAAATTAAAAATTAAGAGCTCAAAATAAAAACGTGCAATAAATTAATTTGTGGCACTTTAAGCATCAGACTCCAAAGTGCAGAGCTTCTCCATTGTCAAGGAGAGTGTGGTCGTGCTGTCCGATGCACCAAGATGCTTGTTGCCATCGTCCTTCTGATTTCATGTGGATGCTTCTTAAACGTAGCTCTCCTGGCGTGTGTGTTCAAAGAAAGGCCGGCATGAGAGTGTCCTGAGACAGATATAGAAAACAGACTGCTGCATTTACATGATCCTGAATATTTATTTATATAAAAACAATGGCAGATGGATATCAAAAACAAAACCCTTTACACTATACATTTATTCCAGACAGACTCCGCAGAGGAAATCAATGTCAGATGGGTATCAAATACAGATTAGTTCATTTGTACCGTTCTGGGTATTTACTCGAAACAGATTGCTGTACGTAAACTCTGCCAAGCACGTATTTATACAATGCCTCTAATAAACATAAAACATAATTCAATCAAAATAAACCAGCACAGTTTCTGTATACAAAAGTTTAAACTGCAGGTTTTAATGAGCATGCTTTAAAAAAACAAAAGTCAGCAGCCGATGTAAAACATTTGTCCAACCATCTCTAAAAATTTCAATATGCTATCCAGGGGCCCCGTCTTCAGCCAAATTTTCCAAAGCATAAAAAATGGGGTTGCCTCTTAGCTAACATGGGCTTTATATGATGAGAAAGATTTTTTGCTCCTCATTACTGGTCACCAGTTAGTCAATCATTCACTAGGCCTACAATCAATCAGTCAATCAATCGATCAATCTTTATTTCTTTATTCTTTTCACTGCTATGCTAATGATACACAGGTTTATATTCCCGTCTGCAACTCTGCAATGAATCAGCTTCACAACTGTCTTTTTCAACTAAGGTCCTGGATGGCTAATAATTTTCTTGATCTGAATCAAAATAAAATGGAGGTGCTTATAGTGGGTCCATCAGCTAAAGCCCAAATTGGTCTTGGTCTTCTCGGCTCTTTCTCTGTCTTTCGCAGACCTCAAGTCCATGATCTTGGGGTTATTTTTGACAGTAACCTCTCTTTTGAGAAACAAGTTAATTCTGTAGTCAAGAGTTGCTTTTTCCAGCTTCGTCTTTTAGATAAGATCAAGCCTTTTTTATCTTCTAGGGGCCTTGAGAAAGCTACTCATGCTTTTATCTTTTATCGCCTTGATTACTGCAACTCGCTGTATTCTGGGATTAGCAAATCCCTGATACACAGGTTACAGTTGGTCCAGAATGCTGCTGCTCGCTTTCTGGTTGGGGCAAGAAAGTCTGATTCTGTTTCTCCAATATTAGCTTCTTTACACTGGCTGCCTGTCAGTTTTCTTGCTAGTTTTTAAATCTTTACATGGGTTTGCTGCTGCCTATTTATCTGAATTGTGTGCTTTACACCAGCCACCCAGAGTGCTTAGATCTTCTGGTCAGTTGTCTCTTGTTGTCCCTCGTACCAAGTGCAAAACTAAGGGGGACAGGGCTTTTGCAGCTGCTGCTCCTCGCCTGTGGAACTCTTTAACTCATCACATAAAGGAGTCGTCTACAATTGAACTGTTCAAAACAAGATTAAAGACTCACTTCTATTCACTTTCATTCCGTGACCTTTAGTAATACTGATGGTTTCCTCATTGTGATTATGTAACATTACTTCTATTTATTATTTATTTTATTTAAGTTCATTTATTTTATTTCTATTTATGTTATTTATGTTAATTGTATGTTTTTCTTTAATTCTATTATTGTAAAGCACTTTGGCCACAGCATTGCTATGTTGATTTAAATGTGCTATATAAATAAATTGACATTGACATTATTTCATAGATGCCTTATACAGAGGATTAAGTCCTACAAAAGGAACAAGTCTGCAATACAAATCAGTAGATTATGAGACTCTGAGTTGCAAAAATAAAAACACACACAGTGAAAACAATGAAGGAACAAACAGAAGACACATCAGAAGACCGTCCAACTCTACTTTTTTTTTAATATACTTTTAAGGATATTCAGCCTCTCCCATCTATAACAGGCACAAAGCAGGAACCAGCACTGGACGATATGCCAGACTGTCACAGTGGACATCCCAACACTCACTCAGGTGTCACACACGTGTGCTTAGGGGGCAGCCAAAGGGTCCAAGTGAGCATGAAATATCAAGAGATAATTGGTTGGAACGGAGCACTAACACCTTTTTTCCTCTTCCAGCAGACCAACTGAAGAATAATCGTTTTCTTTCACCTGTCTCACTCAGTAACATCACTTCCAGCTCATCATGATGACATCACTTCTGGTCCCTCATCAATGACATTACTTCCGGCTTTTTGTGGTGATGTCACTTCCGACTCACAATGATGACTTCACTTCCTTCAAGACCACTTCTGCTTCCTCTCTGTTCTTGACTTCCTTCCTACTGCCACTCCATAAAAGACCCATGTGAAAATTGCTTCAGTGTCAAATGTACAGGGTGGCCCATATTTATGTATTTGATGTTTCACAGGCTGTAGCACCACTGTGTAGCCTGAGAATGAGAGTAACGATGTGCTGGACCAGGCAACCCTTGCTGTGTTTCAATACAGAATGGTGGCAAATTGTCGCTAGAGCAGCGCGTACGTTGTGTGCGTTTATACCCCGTTGCTCTGTATCGATGTGGATGGTGCTTTGGTGGACCATGCCATGGAGAATAGGGGATGAAAAAACATTTAAGGTTCTTAATGTTCATGTTCCATTATATTACTTGGTAATAACATTGGTAGTTTCCTGACAATAATGCCTTTTTAAGCATATACATAAATATGGGCCACCCTGTATATTTCATTTTTGACCAATGAACCAGTCTTTTTTGATTACTCGGTCCACCAAACATTATACGAGGAATTCCCCCAACTCTTTTCTGTAGGTTGTCTGTGTTTATTCTTCACACAGGTCAGATTCATCTATTAGCGTGTCCTTTGACTGGCTTTGAGGAAGTTCATGTGAGAACTGGGAGAAGAGGAAAACTGAAGCATAGAAGACATCACCTCATACACTATGAATGGAGAGCCCCATGGCATGCCCTGTTTTATTACACCCAATGTTTTATTGTTGGAAAGGCTTTTGGGGACACCTCTCCTTAAAGCAAAAATCCCCTTTTATTCTTTTCCTGTAGACTACAGTTCCCATATATGTTACACTCCTGTCGCTACTCCCATTTGTCTCTTCTTACACTTACCAGTCTTTAGGGACGTACAATCCACAGTTGAAATGCACTTGCACCCAGGACTATGGTCCACAAATGTACAGATGTCACCCACGTACACTGCCTCCAGAAAGTTTTCAGACCCCTTCACTTTTTTAACATATCGGTATGTTGCAAGCTTGACCTGAAATAATTTATGTTCATTTTTCCCTCATCAAGCTGCACTCAGTATCCCAGGATAATGAATCAAAGGCAGGATTTTAGGAATTTCTTCAAATCTGTTAAATAAAAAAATTAAAATATCCTTTTGACCCTTCTCAATACTTAGTTGAAGCCCCGTTGACAGCAATTACAGCCTGGAGTCCACTTGGCTATGACAGGAAAAGGTTTGCACACCTGGTTTTGGGGAATTCCTGTAAACTCTGTCAGGTTGGATGGAAACTGTTGGTGGTCAGCAATTTTAAGGTCTGTCCAGAGATGTTCAATTAGCTTCACGTTCAGGCAGGGCAACTCAAGAACATTCACAAAGTTGTCCCTAAGTCTCCTGTGTTGTCTGAGCTTTGAGCTTAGGTCATTGTCCCACTGGAAGGTAAACCTGAGATATGGAGCACTCTGGAGCAGGATTTTGTTAAGAATATTTCCACACTTTACTTGATTTAGCTTTCCCTGATCTCTGTTTAGTCTCTTAGACCCTGCCACTGAAAAACAACCTCATAGCTTGACACTGCCTCCACCATGCTCCAAGCAGACTTCCATGTGTCTTTTACTGAGGAGCGGCTTCAGTCTGGCCATTTTGTCAGAAAGCCTATTACCAGTGGAGTGTTGCAGTGATGGTTGTTCTTCTAGAAGTTACTCCCATCGCCACATAGGCTCTCTTGAGCTCAGCCAGAGTGATTACCAGGTTGTTAGTCACCTCTCTTACTGTAGCTCTTCTCCCACGATTGCTAAGTTTTGCCAAGTGGCCATCTCTGAGAAGAGTTGTGGTTGTTCCAAACTTCTTCTTTTTAAGAATTATGGCCACTGCGCTCTTGGAGAACCTTTAGTATTGCAGTTTTTTTTTTTGTTCGTTTTTTTAGCCTTCCCCAGATCTGTGCCTCGAAGCAATCCTGCCTCTAAGGTCTGTAGGCAATTCCTTTCATCTCATGACTTGGTTTTGCTAAGATGTGGGACCTTCAATACAAAGGTGAGTGTCTTTCCTGACCATGTCCAGTCAATTTTATTGACCAAAGGTAGACTCCGAGCAAAGAGTGGAAAGATCTCAGTGATAATCAATAGAATGAGACACACCTGAGGCAAATTTCAAGTGTCACAATAAAGGGTCTGAATACTTGTTTCAATGTGATTTTTCAGTTTGTATTTTTTTATAAACTAGGGGTCTTTGCCCCCTGCTCGCTTTGTTTGCCAACCCCCGGGCCTGCGCTATGCGCTAGCTTCTTTGTGGTTATGCCGCTCGTGTATGGGGATGCAGATGTACAATTTAAACAGATTTTTATTTTCATGGGAATTGTTACATATGCATAATGGAACTAGCTAATGTACATTACAGTGAGTAATTAACCATAGTAAAAAATAGTAAAACGTAATAATTGGAAAGTAAATTATGTTTAATGTTGCATTAGAGTTATTCATTGTGTAATATGATTTTATTCTGTTTGGCTTTGAAATTAACACGCAAATATTTTAAACTTACCCTTTTACTGTAAAACTTCAGTAAAATCAATTGTTAAAATTACATTTTCGTCAATATCGCATTGAATTTTGATTCTGTGTTTGGACTTGCATCGTGACAACCCAATATAACTGTCCATGGTTGAATTTCGTTTCTTTCTCTCTATTAAATAAAATTACTTTTTTGAATGTTAAACTCTGAGATTTGTTAATTGACTTTGCAAAAGCTATTCTAACAGGAAACTGTTAATGTTTTAATACTATTGGCATATCAAGATCTCCTCTGTTGTCTAATGTTATCTCCTGAAGATGTACTACGTTACCTTTCTTGGGTACATCCTTCTTTCTACGGTAATTCGTGCGGTGGAAGATCGGATGGTGTTAACGGTTGTACATATTCTTAGGGATATTGTAAGTTGATGTTTTCATCTTCCACATGATCACCACCAACTGTTTCAGCATAGTCTATTGGTATGCATTTAACCAATTTGCTGTGTAACCGATCGACATTTGACTTCATCATTTCTCGGTGCTAGAATTGCCCATGTACTAATTTTTTCTCTTGATAACCCTTCGTAATGAAATCTTTAATAAGATATGGACATAATACGTCTTCTTAAATTGGGAACTTAAAGTGAGGAAGGGGCGGCATGGTGGCGCAGTGGTAGTACTGCTGCCTCGCAGTTAGGAGACCTGGGTTTGCTTCCCGGGTCCTTCCTGCGTGGAGTTTGCATGTTCTCCCTGTGTCTGCTTGGGTTTCCTCCCACAGTCCAAAGACATGCAGGTTAGGTGGATTGGCTATTCTAAATTGTCCCTAGTGTGTGCTTGGTGTGTGTCCTGCAGTGGGTTGGTGCCCTGCCTGGGATTGGTTCCTGCCTTGCGACCTGTGTTGGCTGGGATTGGCTCCAACAGACCCCCATGATCCTGTGTTCGGATTCATTGGGTTGGAAAATGGATGGATGGAAGTGAGAGAGCAGGAACTGTGTCTGTCAAAAGCACGAATGAGAGGTGAGAGGACCATGTGCGTGCTTGGAAATGGTTGAGAGGAGGGCGTGACTTGAAAAAATCTCATGGCAAAAGTCTCGTGTCTTGGGACTTGAAAAAAGTCTCGTCCTGTCCTGTCCCAGGATATTTTTATATAATAGAGAGACATGCAAAAATGTCTAAAATTCTGTGCTTGCTTCCTCATTCTGAGGTATTGAATGTTGCTTGATATGGGGAAAATAAATTGAAATGATTTTAGCAAAGGGTTGTAACATAGAAAAATGTGGAAAAGTGAGGTTGTGTGGACCACCAGGGGGCATACCGCTCCCCAAACCCCGACACAGACAGGCTGAGTCACAAGCCTTTCCCAATAGCACACCTCTATTTAAGTGGGGTATAGGGAATCCATTCCAAGACATTTTTCATTCCCGCATTCCCAGGAATGAAACTGCTGTAATACCCAGGAAACCGGGAACGGCCAGGCTCGCATATATAGCGTGTAAAAGTGTAAAAATTGATCAAGAAATAACAAAGTTATAGTTGAAAATAATTAAGTGGCATGGTTTTTTGGCCCACGGTGTAGTGTGTTGCCGATTAATTTAGTCAACAACAGACCAGCAGCAGTCAGTCCCCTGGCTCCGACTAAGACTGAGCACAGTGGACTGGAAAGAGTGTGCACTCTGCAGCTCACGGATGCCGGCACGGGGCAGACTTCATTGACGTCCATCAGACAACAGCTTTGAACAGCAACTTGAAATTGCAATGCGTCAGTCTGTTGCATCCGCATTACCTGTGCCAAGAAACTTGCCATCACAGAATGATGACAAGAAACTGGATGCATCAGTAAAAGCTGAAATGGCGGTGTTTCAGAGCAACGGCAAGTGTGGGCATTGTTTAGAACAAGTGTATCAGTATCTGATGACTGTGACATTTCAGTGGAGGCAGAGCGTGCTTTCTCAGCAGTTGGCATACTCTGCACGAAGGTGCGCTCTCACCTGGACGACCGCACGCTGGACACGTGCTTTCTACGCTCTTATTACCACAACTAACTAGATACGTGTACTTATATGACAGCATGAACTGCATGTAGATAAGGTTAGTCTTTTATTTGCGTCAACATATTGCAGTAGTTTTATTAAAAACTAGCAAAATACCCGCGCTTTGCAGCGGAGAAGTAGTGTGTTAAAGAAGTAATGAAAAAGAAAAGGAAACATTTTGAAAATAACGTAACATGATTGACAATGTAATTGTTTTGTCATTGTCATGAGTGTTGCTGGCATATATATAAATATATA
>JANRMT010062791.1:143750135-143761586 GCA_026402145.1 Polypterus bichir lapradei
AAAAAAAAAATGCTTTTAAACTGCATTTGAATTCAAAACAGAAACAAAAGTATCATCCCTGGTTAAAATTGGGCAGACTTAAAAATAAAGTGGTAGTTTAAGTACTTTAAGTACATTTTCAGAATGGTATTGTCTTTAAATAATAATAACCAAAATTTCAACATAAAGTGCAGTTTTTCTTCTTAAAAAAATAAGTCAGAAACATAAAAGGTAATGTGACCAACTTAATCTTTAAACTTAAATCTTTAAATTTAGCCAAAATTATTTTGTGCATTAGGCTAAAACAGTGTGATCACTGAACATTTTGTAATTAGATGTAATTAGAATTACTAACGGTCACGGAAGTCCAATGATCCCCAGTAAGAGCCACAAAGTCCGCTTTCTGTAATGCATCTAATTTTGCATTGACAAAAGTTCCCCTTTGCTTGGAATTGAAAGTGTGATTAAATGCGTTATTTTTTGTTATGGAGTACATGCATCGAAGCTTCTCAGCTGTGCTTGTGCTAAGAAAAGGAAAGATTTTAAAAATAACGTAACATGATTCTGCGTTAACCGCATAATTTTTTCATACGTCCCAAACCAAGGAGATGCGAGGTTAAAATGAATCGAGAAGCGTGCGTACATACTCAGTACATCCCCTCTCGGGAATCGAACCTCGGTGCTAAAGGTAAAGCTTCTACAATTGCGCCACGGCGTGTGGCTTGTCTATTTGAGAGTATGTAGCTCGGGGTATATATATATATTCGCAGCGGAGAAGTAGTGTGTTAAAGATGTTATGAAAAAAAAGGGAACATTTTAAAAATAACGTAACATGATTGTCAATATACAGTAATTGTTTTGTGAGTGTTATTGAGTGTTGCTGTCATCAAGGATTTGATTATTATTATTTGTTTCAATCAGGGTCGTATTTGTACGATGTGTTGTGTTCAAGTTACATTCCGTGTTTGTCAATCGTTGTAAAGATAAGAGGTTTCATTCATCGATTCGTTTCTTACTGCATCAATAAACAGCTCGTCTTCCTCTTTATCTGAGATGTGACACACTGCATGCACGGGTTTTTTTTTACACTGTCTTCCTTTAGCAGGACATTCACTTTTTCCACCGTGTGCTTTGTTTCCACAGTAGCTGCACTTATGAATATGCTTGTATGTATCAGACGCTTCATATTTTTTTGCTGCCTTCTCAATTGTGTAATTCGGTTTTTGTTCAGCACTCTTTGGAACTGTTGCTTTTTGTCTGTGCACTGCGTCAGTTCACGTGAGCCGCTTGGTGTTCTTGCATCGAAGGTTCCCAGCTGTGCTGGTGCCATGTCGTGTGATGTCCACGGCTGTATGTAATGTCAGCTAAGACCCGGCACTTAAAAGTTTCTCTCGCAGTTTCGCTGAGTTTGTGCCAAACACCACCCTGACCATCTCATCTTCCTCTGCATAAGCACAGTCCTTCACCCGTGAATATTTAGCAGCAGTGTTTCTATTGGATTGCCGCTGACGGACGGCCTTATATGGGCAGGCACTAAATTACAAACACCAGCGGCAGCCTGTCTATGAACTTAATTTAAACTTTAGGTTTCCACCGTGCTTTGTTTCCAAAGTAGCAGCACTCATGAATATGGTTGTATATGTCACTCGCTCGCTTCTTATTGTTTCGCTGCCTTCTCAATTATATAATGCATGTTTTCTTCAGCGCTTTTTGGAGGTCTTCCTGGTTTTCTACACACTGTGTTGACAGTCAGTTCACGTGATTACGTGGGAGGCGTGATGATGTCACACGAAACTCCACCCCCATGGCTTTCGAGCTCAACTCCATTACAGTATATGCAGAAAAATAGCTTCCAGTTATGACCATTACGCGTAGAATTTCGAAATGAAACCTGCCCAACTTTTGTAAGTAAGCTGTAAGGAATGAGCCTGCCAAATTTCAGCCTTCTACCTACACGAGAACTTGGAGAATTAGTAATGAGTGAGTCAGGGAGTGAGTGAGTCAGTCAGTCAGTGAGGGCTTTGCCTTTTATTAGTATATATATATATATATATATATATATATATATCAAAATACCCACGCTTCACAGCGGAGAAGTAGTATGTTAAAGAAGTTATGAAAAAGAAAAGGGAACATTTTAAAAATAACGTAACATGACTGTCAATATACAGTAATTGTTTTGTGAGTGTTATTGAGTGTTGCTGTCATCAAGGATTTGATTATCATTATTTCTTTCAATCAGTTTCGTATTTGGAGGATCTGTTGTATTCAAGTTACATTCCGTGTTTGTCAACCGTTCTAAAGATAACAGGTTTCATTCATCGATTCCTTTCTTACTGCATCAATAAACAGCTCGTCTTCCTCTTTATTTGAGTCATCACACACTGCATGCACAGGTTTTTTTTACACTGTCTTCCTTTAGCTGAACATTGACTTTTTCCACCGTGTGCTTTGTTTCCGCAGTAGCTGCACTTATGAATATGCTTGTATGCGTCACTCGCTTCTTATTCTTTTGCTGCTTTCTCAATTGTGTAATGCAGTTTTTGTTCAGCGCTCTTTGGAGCTGTTGCTTTTTGTCTGCGTACTGCGTTCACAGTCAGTTCACGTGAGCCGCTCGGAGTACATGCATCGAAGGTTCTCAGCTGTGCTTGTGCTATCTCGTGCGGTGTCCACAGCTTTATTTAATGTTAGCTAAGACCCGGCACTTAAAAGTTTCTCTCGCAGTTTCGCTGAGTTTGTGCCAAACACCACCCTGACCATCTCATCTTCGTTTCCATAAGCACAGCCCTAAACACGCAAATATTTAGCGGTAGAGTGTTTCTATTGGATTGCCGCTGACGGATTGCCTTATATGGGCAGGCACTCAATTACGTGGGAGGCGTGACGATGAGAGACGCAACTCCGCCTCACATGGTGACCGAGCTGCAAGCTACGGTTGGTATATATGTACATAAGTAGGTTCCAGTTATGACTGTTATGCGTAGAATTTCGAAATGAAACCTGCCTAACTTTTGTAAGTAAGCTGTAAGGAATGAGCCTGCCAAATTTCAGCCTTCTACCTACACGGTAAGTTGGAGAATTAGTGATGAGTGAGTGAGTCAGTCAGTCAGTCAGTCAGTGAGGGCTTTGCCTTTTATTAGTATAGATAAGTGTTGGTCGTTCTAAAACCGTTCACATGTGAGATGCCCGTGCACTGTGTCATCCCGGGAGCCCGGGATTTCCGGGAATGACATGCAGGATTCCCAAATTCCCAGGAATGGATAAACCTGTCCGGGAATGGATTCCCTACTGGGGTAGCGTTTCTCTTTTGCTCCCCACTACACAGCACAGTACAAAGCACCAAAGATATATTACACAGTCCTTTCTTCTTTCTCTCACTTTCTCTCTCTCTATTCATCTGTCGCCTCCACTCCTCCTTCTCGCAAGCTTTGTCCTCCACCTCCCGACTCTGGGTTCTCAACTGGTGGTGAGGCAGCTCCATTCATAGTGCACCTAGAAGTGTTGAACTTCTTCTGGCTGCACTTCCAGGTATGGCGGAAGCAGTTCCTCTAAGGATTCAGCTGCACCTGCAGTACCCCCGGAGGTTGCACCCAATCCTTTAGTTACACAAAGTTCCCCTTCTCTCTGCTCAGCTCATCTCTAGTCAGTTCTCCTCAGCTCTCTTCCAAGCCACATCACCTTCTGGCTTTATACAATTTACTTCCTTTACCCCCAAAACTGTGCTCTCACCTCTTACCATATCTCTTAAATTCTACCTGCCCATTCCACCAGGCTTTCTTCTTTGGGGGAAAGGAATTATGGCATCTTGAGATATGTGCTCTTGTTGAGGTTAATTATAGCCATTTGCCTTAGGTGGGAGGGCCAGAAGAAGAATACTCCATTGATGACGTTCAAGAATGTTCTAATTAAATCATAGGAAAGCTCATCTGTAGAGCTTAGAGGTACAAGGACCAACATCTGCTGCCAAACCCGGGACTGGTGTTCAGCAGCGAGCACCTGGTAACCAGATGACCCATGTAGCCAGGTTACGTTCAACACCTATGAAAAGATGGGTGAGGGTCGAGTACAAGGGCAGCATGGTAATAAGCAAGAATGGGATTGACCCAGGCATAGAATCGACATCTAAAATGGTTCTCGGGAAGTTAAGCATAACTTCTTACACTATGATGGAGCAAGAACTCATGCAGGAGGTTGAAAAACACTGGCTAGATACAGGCACCTCCACACACAGCATTGGTTCTGGAACCAGACTTCCCAGTCCAGGGTGTCTCTCTTTCTCTCTCTTCTATTCTAGAGTTTCCTAATGGAGAAAGCCCCAGGCCAATGTGGGGATACTCATGAGCTCAGGCTGACATTTGTTTTGGTTGTTGACAGGGTCACGTCAATATGAATTTTAGGTGTACAAAGGAAAATGCCTCAAAGAGCTAGTCAAAGTATTCCACCCTTTTAATGACAGTGGATTTAGTGCTTGAAAGAGTACCATCAACTGCCTCTGTAGCCCAAATGGGACTAATGCTCACCCGGGTTCTAATGGAGATACTTGAAGGGGTGTGACTTTGAGGAAATTCTTAACCTAGTTTGAACCCAAGATGCGAATGCTTATTAGATTTCTGTGCTGATCATGGATTATCCAGAGTAGAGTTGTTCACTGATGACTACTTTTATTTTAATCCTTTATTCACCTTATACAATTTCTTGTATTAGGAATTTGTCATTTTTCACATAACCCAACTTTCTCTCCAGAGGCACACACAGAGTATTGAGGTCAGAGCACAGGGTCAGTAATTTCTACAGCATCCTTGGAGAAAATGCAGGTTTAGGGCTTTGCTTACAGGCCCAATGGAGTATCATTCCTTCCATCACTGCTGGGATTTGAAGCGGCAGCCTTCATGCTTCCCAGCCCAGATCCTTTAGCCACAGAGCCACCACTCCGCTAACCACTTTGCTCAAACAGATCTAGAAGAATTAAATGGGAGGTCAGGTTGTGCTGAGAACAACTTGCTGATGCCAGATTTGAGAAGAAGTTCAACTCCCACATCAAGAAGAATATCTCCTGCAGGTAGGAACAGGTCATAGACATGAAGTCTGAATGAACGTGCTTCAATACTTCAGTAGTGGAGTCAGCTACAAGAAGCTGTGGTCAAACACATGTGCATGGGTGGGATTTTTTGGAGAGATACAGTGGTGTGGTAAGTTGCAGCTTAAGCTTCTTCTCTAGCATGTTTTACTTGTGTATTTATTATATTCTCTTCTGCTTGTTGACATTACCTTACTTTTGGATTACTTTATTCCAAGACTGGCTCAATCTGTTACTTTTAGGAAACTGTCATCGAGGAGGTCACTGTGTTATTAACTGGTATACTCCAAAGGTGGATGACCTGCTGCCGCTTGGCCTGTGCACTTGAACCACAACTGTTATTGATCTTCACAAACCAGCTTCCCTGTGGACGGCTTGGTTTGTGGTTAATGTTACTTAGTCCATTATTATCATGGATTCCTTATCAACCTTTTTGACTCTGGAACATCCAGAGACTGACATGACCATAAAGTACTTAATGGCAGAATTAATATCACTTGCAAAACTTAAGCACTTCTAAAAACTAGCGCTGTCTCTTGGAATTCATAGTAGTCTTGAGATTCCATTAAGCTGGATGTATTCTCACAGGGGTGGTGCATAAGTCTGCATAGGAGATGATGATTTCATTATATTCCTTTTCAGCCTTTAGAAGTACAAATTATTTAGAGACAGTAAGTCTGTAATATGTTTAAATAGGTCATATGGATCTAAGCTTCCTAAGCTAACATCTTTTTAGAGTTTCGAAGCTAGGGGAAACTTTGATGTGTTTTTCTAAAAGGTTAAAAACTAATTTGAACTGGTTGAATGAGCATAAGCTGCTTTTACTACTCCGGCTGCTTGGCATCCATGCATACCTAGTTGCACAAGTGAGCAAAATATGTCAATCAAATGGTGACATTTAAATGTCAGAAGTACTGTCTGGGCCCAAACGGTTCACAATAATTCTGTTAAAAGAAAGAATTGCACCATTTCGGGATCTGAAATGCTTTAGACCAGCGGTTCTCAAACTTTCGTATTTCGCGCCCCCCCTTTTCTACCTGGAATAATTCTGTGACCCCTGCATAATATAAGATAGATGAGAATAACCCATGATACAACTAACAAAGGTATGATACTCGTGCAGTGTCGTGGTATCCTATCATTTTTACTTCCATAAGATTTGCATGTGTTCAGCTAACTTTGATGAAATATTTGCAATTTTAATAACTGTTAAAATGCCTTGTGTGTTTTTTGGTAGTAATTCTAATCCCAAAAACAAAGAATAAATTAGTTATTCTTATTTAATTATTTTTTATGTAAAGAAACGATTAAATATGTTTTAATTTTTAAAAATCTCGTAAACAAGGACACCGATGAAGTCAATCTGCGCGAGAAGAGCGTATTTTCGTCCGACAAATATTATACCGCTGTTAGTTGTATCATGAAAATAACCCAATACGCAGTAAATTATTTAACTCAATTTGGCAATATTAGCTACGCTGCCAATGTGGTAGGGTTGCACCGCATTATCACCCGTTCTACTGTTACTCGAATGTTCGCGACAGATACCGATACGTCTCAAACTTTCTGGACTGAAAATACGCGACTATAAAAGCAGCAGCAGCAGCGCCACTCATCAGTTAGTCATTAGATCTATGCCTTACAAATGTTTTATTTTAATTTTAGTTATAATGCATTCATTGTGATTATATGCTTGCAAATTTAAATTTGAAATGAAAATGTAAAAAATAAATTTTGATGTCTTGTTCATTTATTCAACACCCTCTTTGTACAGCTTCAGCACCAAAGGGGGGGGGGGCACCCCACAGTTTGAGAACCGCTGCTTTAGACCATCTTTATTATGGTCGGATAATGAGCTGACAGCAGTAGAACATTAAAGCAGAGGCAGCTAGAAGAACACAGTCATCAGGAGATGTCAAAGCCATGGGTCATCTGAGCTAAAACAGTGTAACCACAAGAGCTGAGGACCACCTGAACATCGTTGCACATTGGGGGCTTTGGTCAACATCATCTGCTGAACATCCAGGTTGTAGATTGTGGTTGTCACAATCATTTGCTTTGCTTCCGCTTATGGCATATTAAGTAATTTTATATTTATATTTCCATTTTCTGCTTAACAGATGCTTTATCCAAAGCAACTTACAAAATAGTCATCATTAAGTGAAATAATAAGTATGAAATTAAACCTAATCAAGTAATCTTCAAACTGAGAGACTTTTTTTTGGAACAATTGTTACAGGTCAAAGTTATAAAATTGATTTTCACAAGTGAAGAATTTTACACCAAACAGAACACAAGACTAGTTAATCTTCCCTTAGTTTCAAGAACCAATCAAAGCCATTAACAATCAGATAGATGTTCACAGAGCATGACTCAGTGAGGGAGTCAGCAGTTCGGATGAAGGTGGGCAGCTAATTCTCCCAGCTGGGAGCTACACATGAAAGTACCCTGGATTGGGATTTGATTCCATGCAGAGGTGGCATCATGAGATGCTATGTACTAGCAGACCTGAGTAGGCAACAACAAGCATAGGACCTTATAAGTGTCTCCATGTGCATAGGTGATGGCTCATAGACTACTCTGTAGGTAAGAATTAGGGTTTGAACATAAATTTTGAACTGCAACAGGAAGCCAATGCAAGGACCTGAACAGAGAAGTGACATGTGACATGTGCCTGCCTCCGCTGGTTGAACACATGATGATAAAGACTTGTGAGCACTAGGGGGCATTGCAGCACCCCAAACACCCAACACAACAGCAGAGACACAAGTTCTAGTCTATAAGAAAGGGTTTTAACTGTGTGAAAATCTTTCTCACATAAGCACTTCCCACACCACAATCTATACTTTATCACTCTGCACCCCTTCCGCCTCTATTCTTCTCTTCTCTGCTCCTTCAGGAAAGCTTTGTCTTCTTTATCCAGACTCTGGCTCACCATTTCAAAGCTGGCTGCTCCTTTTATATAAAACCTGCAAGTGCTTTCTGTGTCTGGGCTTGGGAGTACTTCTGGATGAGGCTGAAGCCCCAAAAAGTAGGGCTCGCTAATCCCCTCAGTGCCCCCTGGTGATCTCCGCGGAACTCAACAGGGCTGACACACTGAACTACGACTCTTATGAAGCCCTGTGTGTATCTGCAAGGCTACTGTGACCCAGTGTATGGGGGAAGACAATGACCTGTATACACTGCCATCCCCTGTCCTTCCATCATACAGGTGTCCCAGCTGGATAAGGATCCTGTTCAACTCCGACTGGGACTCCAATCCCCGTGTGTCATCTCTCACAACTATAATGAATTTGGAATACTAAAATACTAAATACTAAAATGCCTTGTTGCTCTGTTCTGCCAATCCAGGAATAGAGAAAAGGGGGATCACCCCCTATAAAGAAGAGTCACAGTAGCAGTTAATCTTGGGTGAAGTCATCCCATAGTCCTGGGTGCAAGTGCATTGCAAATAGATAAAAAGGGGATGCTTCCTAGAGAGAAAGAAGAATCACAGCAGCAGTTGGGTAAATTGGAATGGCAGTCATAGGTGCAAGTGAACAGTGGCTGCTGCCTGTGTCTTCTTTCCAGTGGGTAAGTGCAGGAGTAAAGCATAGAGGGTGAGAAGACAACATATAATTGTGGGCCTACGAGAAACTTTGATGAGGGATTTTATGTTTTAGGAGAGGTCGGCCCAAAAGCTTTCCATGATAAAACACCTGCTATCTCCATCTGCTCCTTCTGGACAGTGCGTCATCAGTCTTTGAGTAAATAATTGTTTAAAAAAACAATACTACAACATAGATTTTAAACAGTGAAACTCTTATAGTTTTAAACTGCTTGTATTGTGCTATTCCTTCAGTTGCTTCTTTTGCTAAATGTCTTTTTATTTTCTTGCTCATCTAACAATAAAGTTCAGTTAATCAATCATATAATCCATGGAGGTTCTGCTCAAGCTTTATAATGCAGTGATGAGGTCTTATGTGGAGTACTGTGTACAGTTTTGGTCACCAAATTATGAAAAAGACATAGCAGCACTAGAGAAAGTCCAGAGAAGAGCGACTAGGCTGATTCCAGGGTTACAGGGCATGAATTAGGAAGAAAGATTAAAAGAACTGAGCCTATACAGTTTAAGGAAAAGAAGATTAAGAGGAGACATGACTCAAAGTGTTTAAAATTATGAATGGAATTAGTCCAGTGGATCGAGACTGTTATTTTAAAATGAGTTCATCAAGAACACGGGGACACAGTTGGAAACTTGTTAAGGGTAAACTTTGCATAAACATTAGGAAGTTTTCCTTTACACAGAGAACCAGAGACACTTGGAATAAGCTACCAAGTAGCATCATAGACAGTAGGACTTTAGGGACATTCAAAACTTGACTTGATGTTATTGTATATGGCGAGCTTTGTTGGGCTGAATGGCCTGTTCTTGCCCAGATTGTTCTAATGTTCACTGAATAAAATATTGACTTTATGAGTATTACACAAACTTGCCAATGCCCTAAAGACTTTATTCTGTTAAAAGAAGCGACCTCATTGTGGTATACTTACTGTATGTTAATAAACCTTGCTTAAGATGTGACACTGGTTTTGGTGTTGACCATCGTGCAAAAAACAAGATTAAACTGTTACCAGTATAAACTGCACCATCATGTATCGAAATTACGCTGTGGTTTGTCACCTTTAATTAGACTTATTTTTCACCATCCTAAGTCTTCTACTCCTCCAGTTTCTGAATGGTGATGAGTGAAGAGATTCTCATGGAACTGAATTTGCAGGGGAAATTCATTATTTAAAAAATGTGCAAAATAAATTGCATTTTGCTTCCAGAAAAATGTATGGCATTCATACAAGATGAAAAACATTTCGTTCCTGTCTTCAAGCATTTACATGCATTAATTACACAAGTGTCTGCCAGTCATTTAGTATTCAAATAAAAATATTCAATGGGGAAAAAAAACAACAAAAACAAAACAACAAAACAAAAATTAAATTACTAAGATCAGGCAGTGGGTAGGTAAGGGTGGGGGGGAACAACTTCCCATGTAGTAACATTGTGCTGTGGACAAAACAGAGACTTGTGCACCGAGCTTTTTATTAATGCGTCTTCATGTCGGGATCAGGCAGCAAATTATACAATAGTTTTAAAAAATATACTGCACTTCTCCATCTTGAAATGAACAAAAGGCACTGATAGAATGGATTTTACCAATGAGCTGCAGATTAGATGCTTTACACAGCTGCAGAAAAGAACACAGGCAAACACAGAAGTGTAAATGAGGCTTTAGGGAGCAGCAGTCTTTGTTTTCTACCCAAAAAATAAACCTTTAAAGCACCAAAACACTCATTAGATTGTAATTGTGAAATTGCCTGAGAAATTAATTTTAGTGTCAGTTTTGAAAAACTGTATGTGAATAGAAACTTGGCTTTGCTCATCAGTATTACCATCCATCTTGCAGTAATGTTGGGGTTTTTGCAAGTGGCATAACAACTGACACAAATCCAAGTCTGTCTCCTCAAAAAATGTCTGTGGATTTTGAAATAGTCAGGAGACCACAAAAAATCATCTGATGCCAATTTTTTATGTATATCACCATATTAAACCTCAGGGTTCATTTAATGGTTGTTACACTCCAAACCAGAGGGTGGCGCTGTTGCCTAATAGATGATTGATGGTCCTCTGAAGTCACTTCCGTTTCTGCCCTTCTGGACCCACGCTTTCTGGGTCTCCACATTGAAGACCGGCCACAACACTATCTTGGGACAGTCTGGAGAAGACTTCTGTTTGAACAAGAAGTCATGGATTCTGTTTTTGGCATTGCAAATACCATCTAAACCAATTTCAACATACATTTCTATCTATCTATCTATCTATCTATCTATCTATCTATCTATCTATCTCTCTATCTATCTATCTATCTATTTATTGTGACAAGAACGACACTTAGACATCATAAAGGTTTGGGGCAGCCACGCATATAATGTGCCTTGGCTGCAAAAAGGTATTTTTAAAGATTGTGAGTTGTTCACTAGACTGAGTTCAAATCAGAACTGCAATATTGATTCAAGATGGTGTCTTTAAAGGCCAGTGCAGGAAGTGACGTCATCGGGTCAGAAGTGGAAATGACATCACCAGAGGCAGGACCGGAAGTGACACCATCAACACAATGACCGGAAAGTGACGTCATTGATGGCACTGGGAGCAGAAGTGATATCATCAAAGTCGCCAGAACGCTGTGGGATTTCCCAAGAATGGCCTGCAAGGGATCGGGAAAGACAGTTAGTGCACCCTGTTGCCCCCTGGTCAGACATGGAATTGCCATTATTCAGGCCCTTTAGTTAAATCCTACTCGTATGTGTGTGACACTATCTATCTATCTATCTATCTATCTATCTATCTATCTATCTATCTA
>JANRMT010062791.1:143761596-143776324 GCA_026402145.1 Polypterus bichir lapradei
TCTATCTATCTATCTATCTATCTATCTATCTATCTATCTATCTATCTATCTGTGTGTCTTTGGATTTTGCTGGCTTTTTGATATTGGGCATTACATTTTCAGCAAGGAAAAGTAAACTTTTATTGAAGCATAACCTGTTTCAGCTACATACCTACAAGAGAGAATGAGTGAGCAATTGAGCAAATTCATTTAACTTGTTATAAAATAAGCCCAGACTCTGAATTATCTGAGTTATTATCCTCTATATGTTCATTCTGGTCAAATGTAATGTTACATGTTACAAGCAAAATGCCACTTTTTATTGGCTAACTAGAAAGAGTACAATATACAAGCTTTTGAGGCAACTCAGGTCCCTTTTCAGGCGATTAAGCATTTTGCCTAAAGAAGGGGCCTGAGTTGCCTCGAAAGCTGGCATATTGTAATCTGTTCAGTTAGCCAATAAATGGTGTTGTTTTGCTTGACTTCTCACCACATCCATAATAGCTAACACGGTACAACACCATTGTTACCTGTAATGAATAGAAAGTATTCAGACCCCTTCCCTTTCTGTACACTTTATTGTGTTGTACATTTTATTTTAAATGAATACATTTTTCATTTTTGCCCATCAATCTACAGTAGAGTTGATTACCTATAATGACAAAATGACAACATATTTTCAAAAGGTTCTGCACATTTATTACAAATCAAAAACTGAAATGCCATCTGTAGGGTGTATCTCACAACATTCATACCCTTTGCTGTGGCACTCCGCATGATACTCAGGTGCCTCCTGTTGGCTTTCATTCTTCTTGAGGTGTGTCCAGAACTTGATTGGAGTCCACTTGTGGCAAACCAAACTGACTGGACATCATTTAGAAAAGCACACAGCTATGTACCTAATGTCCAACAATTCACATTGCATGTCAGGACAAAAAGCAAGCCATGAAGCCCAAAGAAGTCTCTGTAGACCTTTACAAGGCACAAATCAGAGCAGGGGTGTTTCTAAAGCTTTGAGTTTGCCTAGGAGCAAAATAGCCTCAATAACTGTGAAATGTAAGAATTGTGGAACCAAAAGGGCTCTTCCTAAAGTTGGCCATTCAGTTAAACACAGTAACTGAGCAAGGGAGTTGACCAAAAACCCAATGGCCACACTCTACCAGAGCTTCAGAAGTCCTGTTCTGAGATTGAAGAACCCCTTGTAAGGACAACCATCTCAGCAACTCTCCATCAATCAGGCATTTATGGTGGAGTTTGTAGATGGAAGCCACTCCTGAATAAAAGGCATATGACAGTCTGCTTGGAGTTTACCAAATGACATTAAAAGGACATTGGTCTGGTGAGGCAAAAATGTAAGTCTTTGGACACACAAGCCACTCGAAAGGACGATTTGGCTCTTGGCTGAGCTACAGATTCAAAAGGAGCAATATGATTTTGTCCCGGTTATGGAACACTGGACGAGCTTTTTAGCCTCACAAGGATTCTGGAGGATTCACTGGAGTATACCAAACCAGTCTACATGTGTTTTGTGGACTTGCAAAAGGCTTATGACTGTCACTTGGGGTGTTCTGTGGGGGGTGCTTTGGAAGTATGGTGTACCGGGCCTGCTGTTGCAGGCTATTCAGTCTCTGTACAACCTCAGTGAAAGCTTGGTTCGCCTTGCCAGAAGTCATTGATTCTGTTCAGGGGTGGATGATGTCCAGTTTCATGATCTTGGGATCGCTTCTCTGCTTTTTGCAGATGGTGTGGTCCCGCTGGCTTCATCAGACTGTGAACGTCAACATTTGTAGCCAAGTGTGAAGGGACCAGAATGAGGATCAGCAACTCCAAGTCTGATGTCATGGTTCATAGCTGGAAAAATATGGACTGCCCTTTCCAGGTTAGGGATGAGGTGTTGTTTCAGGTGGGGGAGATTAATTTTCTTAGGGTCTTTTTCATGAGTGAGTGAAGAAGGGAGCGGAAGATCAACAAGGTCTGCAGTCATGTGAATGTTTTACTGGTAAGTCATGATGGAGAGTTGAGCCAAAAGACATGGCCCACAATTTACCAATCAATTTTCTTTCCTAGTGGCCAAAAGAACTAAATCACAGATGCAAGTGACAGCAGTTAGTTTCCTTTGCAGGTTGTCTGGGCTCAGCCTTAGAGATAAAGTGATTTGTGTACACATTCAGGAGGACCTCAAAGTAGAGCTGCTGCTTCTCCACATTGAAAGGAGCTATCTGACGTGGTTCAGGCGTCTGATTAGGAAGTGTTTCAGGTATGTCCAACTGGGAGGAAAGTTCAGGGCAGACCCAGAACATGAAGGATAGATTATATGTCTTGGCTGGCCTGGGAACACCTCATCATTGAACTGGAAGAGTTGGAGGAGGTGGCAGGGGAGAGATATGTCAGGGCATCTCTGCTTAGACTACTACCCGCAAGACTTGGACCCTGAGAAGCAGCTGAACATGGATGGATAGATGGATAATGGATGAATGTTAACAACTTTCCACTTGATGCACTTTCTAATGTATGTAATGATTTTTGAATAAGCCATGTCTATTTATCAACAACTACAGCAACCATCTTTTTGGCAGAAGATAACTTTTTCTGTTCAAGACGCTCATACTTCAAAGTATTTTTCTGCCTTTGCCCCAGTTAATGTACTGTAGATCAGATAATTATGCTGGTTTTTAAATCAAGAGCTACTACTTCATGTTTTTACATCTGGTAAAGTCTTGTATCTCTTCCCTAGTTTTGTGGCCAAAATTATCAACGCATCCCTTAATTCCAGTACATCCCATCTAATTTTCAAAGACTGGACTCGATCCTGAAGATTTCAAAACTGATATGCCAATCTCCAACCTCCCTTCCCTTGCCAAGCTTCTTGAGCACACATTTGCTGGCCAAATTCAGTCACATATGGCTTCTAATGATCTTTTTGAAAAGTTCCACTCTGGATTTTGTACAAAACATAGCAAAGAGACTGATGTAGTGAAGGTGATGAATGATCTGCTAGTAACTGCAGACTCTGCTTATTTAAATATTTTCATCCTACTTGACCTAGCAGCTGTAATTCACATAGACTTTTGAATTACATGGAGGTACTCTTTGGGTGTTTCTTGCAGTGCCATTGCCTGGTTTTAGTCTGATCTATCAGACAGGGAGCAGGTCATCTCCATGGGCACTGCCCCACTTATTCATGTTGCTCCACAGGGTTCAGTGTTATCATTTTTATGCTTCCCCATGGCCAAGTGATTTGCTGTAAGGAGTTAAATGTCATTGCTATGCAGGTGACATACAAATCTACATCCACACTGAACCTTGTAACACATTGGCCCCCAGCTTATTTGATGTGCTCTGTTAGAGAAATGAAAGCTTGGCAGGCAACTAATGTTTAATGCTTAATGGCGGTCCTCACAAAAGCATCATGGTTAGAATATCAAAGAAGGGAACATCAGCCAACTAATCCTTGGTCCTTGGCAATTTTTTCCTTTCTGGCCTGCACTGATGTTAGTCTGTATGCTGGAGAGTAAGATGTCTGCTTGTAGTGGCAATGACTTCATTTAATAAGCCATCTCTTTAATCTAATGATTGATTGATATTATCATTTGTAGTGAGAAGTCAAGCAAAATGACGCCTTTTATTGGCTAACTAAAAAGATTACAATATGCAAGCTTTTGAGGCAACTCAGGCCCCTTCTTCAGGCATGATTACATCTTGAGTTGCCTCGAAAGCTTGCATATTGTAATCTTTTTAGTTAGCCAATAAAAGGTGACATTTTGCTTAACTCCTCACTACATTCATAATGGCTAACACGGTACAACACCCGAGTACTATTATCATTTGTTGAACTGAAACTCTTTTCACAGTTCCAAGAATCAAGATCGGGTTAAATCAATTTGATGTTGGAAATTCATTGTGATTAGCGCCTTTTCACGTAAATCAAAAGAGAATCGTTGCTTCTGCTGATCAAGAGGAGCCAGTTGAGGTGTTTTGGGCATGTTGCCCCCACAGGTGGCTTCCATAAAATGCACAATCTACTGGAAGAAGAACAAAGAGCAGCTCTAGGACACACATCTCTTGATTATTCTGGGAGCAGTTTTCAGTACATCAGAATGATTGTGATGAGAACAGACCATTCAGCCCAGCAAGCTCTTCCACCCTATTCACCTAGTGGCCTCTAGGCCAGATTTGTCCCTCAAATAGATTTTTACTGGCCCTTTGTTTGCTTGTTGCCAACTAATTAAATTTTTTTTTTGAATTTTCATTTTTGTAGACACAAATTAGGCCAATAAAATGAGTCAATTATTCTTATTGTCCCAACCTATCAGTGTTAACAGTCAGTTTTGACTAGGCACTTTAAAGGAAGCAATGTCGTCAAGATGAGAAGAGAAAGATGCATGTTTGTTCTGTTGAGAGCTAAGCTGTGTGTTTACTGTGGAATGAGAGCTTATCGGTGATGAAGAAATAATAACATTCAAGGGGATTTCCAGACAGCCACTCTAACTTTGACAGAAATGTGCCACTAGGCTCTCATGCTCACCGTCAGAGGCTATTCAGGTGGTATTACCTCATTCAAGAGGGCATGAACCGTTCACTTTAATGCATGCACCATGTTCAGCTTGACGTATACATACAAGTCAGAATTCTTGTATATGAATACCATTAAGACAAGTAATTGAGCATCCATCACCAGGCAGCACTTGTATTGTCTAATTTAACTGCTATTGTTAGACTGACAAACTGTAATTTACCTCATTAGGTGACAAATGCAGTAGATGTAAACAAGATGTGCTCTGTGAGGTAAAAGAGGACATAGAGTGCCATTTGAAAACAGAAGTGACTTGGGTTTCTCTTAACTCTTTTAGGGCTAATTATTATTTTTTTTTACCATTCCTTTTGTTCCTGGTCTCAGTTTTCTGAAAAGCACACAAAGCAGTGGTTTCATACATAAATCAGTGTAAGGTATCTATTTATGACAAATGTCACTCTACTTTATGCCCCTCTAGTATGTAAATTAACATACTTATCACATACCTGATGTCTCATCACTCATAAGCTGAAAGGCACTCTCTGGAGAAAAACATCTTGAAGTTGTCGAGTGGCTGGTAATCCGTAGCGTCAGCTGGCACACCGTGTCGTTGGATCAAGTCCAGTAGCCAGCTTGCCTCCCACTGATATCAAGGTCTGTGTGGTCCTCCTAGGGTGAACGTTACTATAGGCGCATCAGCTGCATGAGCCTGTCCTGTGCTACGATCAGCTGGGGACCGATCAAGTGACACAGCTACCTGTCTTTTGTTATCGATTTCCCGATTGTCAGCATCAAAATCGGAGTTTGATAAGTGTCTGAGTTGTCCGCCCAGGTGGACGTTGCTTTCGGCCCATTAGCTGCTCGATCATCTTAGGACTGATCAGCTGATGCAGGTTTAATAAGTCAGAGTCCGATTCAGCAATAATATGCAAAAAATGTATGAGTATTTTGCTTTGCTCTCTCACTCGATGTCGATGCCATTCTAGACATTGTTTGCTCTACGCTACTCACACACATGCAGGAATTCAACATCAAGTCCACAAGTCTAACAGTCCTCCTAGCAAAGAGGGGTGTACCTAGAACGTTAACAGTAAGTTTTATCGACGTTTACAGCGTTTTTTCACCCTCTGCCCCAGAATGCCAACTTTAGTTGAGATCCGCCCTCAGAGCTACGTGTCGACAAAAATCGACATCCGCCCTAAAAGAGTTAAGCAGGTATTACCACCCCGGACTGAGAGGGGACACTCGCTAACCTTCTCCTCTTCTTTTCCCTCTGCAGCAGCAAGAAGACGCTCCTTCAATAAGAGGGCAATTGACTCCGTCCCTTCCAGTCTCCTGCCTTTAAAACCAGAAGGAAGTGGTCAGTATTGAAACGACTGAACCAGAGAGCAAAGCTCCCAAAAATCTAACGTCTGATTGAAAGAGAACTGGCTTACTTGCCTTGCTTTTTATTAATTCTTATACAGGCGGGCATAGCACACCTTTTTTGTTTCATTTTGACTTTAAAATGGGGACAACTGGGATGGCACCCCAGCATTTTCCTGTGGGATCCTGCAGTGCCTTATTCGACCACAGTGTTTATAAGGTGATAATGCACTCGGAAATGTGCACTTTACGGATGAGTGATATAAAGGACAGGATGAATTGTTTTTATGCTTCTTGTGGGTTAAAGGAAAGTGAGAAAATGATGAACACTGACAGAGTAATCTTGGAACCTAATTCTCCATCTGCAGTTTCTAATGATTTTAACATTATTGCAATTAACAAAAGTAACCAAATATACTAAAAGTTATGATTTTTTTTTCTGTTTTTGGAAAAAATTACATCTTGACTCACGTCATTTTCAGAATCTGGCCCCTGCTCAGAACTAATTGAATAACCCTGACCTAGATTGTCCAAAAATAACATCAAAAATAGATTTGTAGTCCCCTAAAGTCTGACTTTCCACTACACTACGTGGCCATTTATTCCATGTCTCTATTGTTTTTTGCATGAAGAAAAACTTTTACATTTTTGTGCAAAATCTGCCCTTAACAAGTTTCCAGCTGTTCCCGGTATTCTTGTTAAACTCATTTTAAAGTAACAGTCTCAATCCACTGGACTAATTCCCTTCATAATGTTAAACACTTCAGTCTTGTCTCCTCTTAATCTTCTTTTGCTTAAACTGAAAAGGCTCAGGTATTGCAATCTTTCCTTATAATTCAGCCCCTGTAGCCCTGGAATCAGCCTAGTCACTCTTCTCTGGGTTTTCTCTAGTGCTGTTGTCTTTTTTGCAGCCTAGAGACCAAAACTGCACACAGTCCCCAAGTTTTTATTGAAGACTTTTGTAGGGAAATATGATTTTAATATGTCATATTTCGTATTCTTTAAATTGTTAAGAAAGAGTATAGATAATACTTTATACTAGCTGTGCTTCCCGTACGAGATGGGTTGAAATCTTAGTAATCAATGTAGACCTCGGAGTTAACATTTGCAATGCACCATGCAATGCATATGTCTTTGTTATATGACATTTGGTATGGGATTCGTAAAAGCAGCACTAAAGAAGTACTCCATCTAAAAACGATATTTTGACTAAATGATACCAACCCCACTTGCTTTATAGTGAACTAGCGACTGGGAGCCCGATTGAATCGGGCTACAAATTGTATGTTTGTGAAACCCATACTTTGTCTGCAAAGAATTATTTGTTTTTTTAAGTCCTTGAAATGATTTTGTTATCATGGCACTGATTTGTGCTTAAAATAGACCTTTTCGGCCGATGTAATGAAAAGCTTCCTATTTAAACGGGGCTGTGAGATGTGAACTCTACTCTTCGGTGCACCTCATTTGATTTTTTCCGGCAAACAAATTTTCAAAACCGTATTTTACGACTCTAATCAGAGTTGGAGTAATAATTATGTTGGTGTGGTCATTTTATATCTGAGATCGGCTGAAATTTTAACAATACCCAGCCATCATTACTCAGTTTGCCAATAGATGTCAGAAGGACGGATGCCAAAACCGAACTGCCCAAAGATAGATTCATCAGTCGACGATGTTAGTCCTGGAAAGTACGCCCCACGAAACGAACGTTCCAAAAACCAACTGAACTTACTGCTTGAACCAACACCGACTTACTATACTCAGCAGTCCAGCGGCGTCACTGAAGCATTCGAACATTCTTAGCCAATCATGCAATACTGCGTCCGCGTTTGACACGTTATGTTCTAACTACAGAGGCAGAGTCCCATTGCATGGTTCTAACTTGTATTGAGTCGAGGTATTGACGCGAACACCTTACATACAGATAGTATCAAATTATATATAAGGATGCTAAGAAAAAAATTTATCTCATGCTTTCATGCAGAAGGAGGTAAGAAAGATTATGATTCAATGGTCCTATTCACTAAAATATTTTTAAATAAAAAATGCTATCATGAACAAGGACATTCTGCGTGTGTGCATTTGATCTCAAGGCCTGCCTTTCCACCTCTTTCATTTAAATGTCTCACAGTGCATGCCGCCGTACAATGTTGGTTTTTGAAAAGGCAATATAGTATTGTTTAAGTGTTGTTTCTCTTTAATGAAGTAGTAGTACACTTTGAATGTATTAATCACTAGCTGAAATACCCAGTGTTGCCCGGGAGTAAAATAAAGTGTTTATTTTTTTAATTGTTTGAGAAAAATGATTAAAAAAACCCCACAAATTTAAAAATAAAAATAAACTAACAATGAAGACTCACTAATGTGCTTGTCTTGTGGCCTTGTATGTATGTTATCATCCAGCTGACATTCGGAACCAGCCAACTCTATTTAACTTCAAAAGCAGCAGGGGCGCGGTGGTGCTCAAACATAAAGAATGCTGGCAGTTACCTCCAGTTCGCCCTCTGGTGGTCATTCCGATTGTCAACTGGATGATAACATGCATAGAAGACCGCAAGATCACCCCCCACCCTAGCCAGAATGGGGTGGGTTAGGGTTGATTTCATCCTACAGTATTCTTAGTTGACCAATGAGAAACATGTGTACCAAGTTTCATGAAAATCACTCCAGCTGTTCAGAAGAGATGCTGGAACATACATACATACATACACACATACATTGACTTTTATATATACTGTATATATATAGATTGTGATTGGTCTGTACTGAGTTGAAATGTGACCAATCAGAGTACTCCACTTTGATCCTTGTAGTTTAGTTTGGTGGTGTCTCAGCAGTAGAGAAGAAGGTTCATTTATTGAAGTAAGTAAAATTTAATTGCTTTTCCTTGAAACATATTGTTTATTTCATTAGGTTTTTAAATTCTCATATATATATATATATATATATATATATATATATATATATATAATAGATATATATATGCATATATATACAGTACTAGGGAGTTTGCCCCCTGCTTGCTTCGCTCGCCAACCCCCCCAGCCTGCGCTATGTGTCAGTCACTTTGCGTCTCTGCCACTCGTGTTGGGAAGAGGGGGGGATGAACGCAGCCCAAGGAGACCCGGTTGCTCCTTCAAAACCCCCTCTTAAACTGTGATACAATGGGAAACAAATAGTTTTTAGTAGTATTCTTTACCTTCTCTTTGCTCGATCAGCTGCTGGTTTGCTGCTGCTGCCGTGCCACGAGATCTGCATCGTTCATGGCATCAATAATTAGTTGAGCCTCCTTTTGCAAATATAACAGCCTCTAGACGCCTCCTATAGCCTTTGATGAGTGTCTGGATTCTGGATGGAGGTATTTTTGACCATTCTTCCATACAAAATCTTTCCAGTTCAGTTAACTTTGATGTCTGCTGAGCATGGACAGCCTGCTTCAAATCATCCCATAGATTTTTGATGATATTCAAGTCAGGGGACTGTGACGGCCATTCCAGAACATTGTAGTTCTCCCTATACATGAATGCCTGTGTATATTTCAAACTGTGTTTTGGGTCATTGTCTTGTTGGAATATGTAACTTCAACTTTGTGACTGATGTTTGAACATTATCCTGAAGAATTTGTTGATATTGGGTTGAATTCATCTGACCCTCGACTTTAACAAGGTCTCCAGTCCCTGAACTAACCACACAGCATGATGGAACCTCCACCTAATCTGACAGTAGGTAGCAGGTGTTTTTCTTGGAATGAGGTGTTCTTCTTCCACCATGCAAAGCGCTTTTTGTTATGACCAAATAACTCCATTTTTGTCTCATCAGTCCAAAGCACTTTGTTCCAAAATGAATCTGGCTTGTCTAAATGAGCATTTGCCTACAACAAGTGACTCTGTTTGTGGCGTGAGTGCAGAAAGGGCTTCTTTCTCATCACCCTGCCATACAGATATTCTTTGTGCAAATTGTAGAACGATGTACAGATACACCATCTGCAGCAAGATGTTCTTGCAGGTCTTTGGAGGTTAATGTAAATAGTAAGGTGGAAAAATTTAATACTAAAGTGAGAGCTGCTGTTGACATAGTTGCACCTGAAAAGACAGTAAAAAAACCCTCTAGTATTGTTATACCATGGAAGACCCAAAGAGTGTCGGACTTAAAGAGAACATGCCGCAGAGCTGAACGTAAATGGAGGAAGACTAAACTAACTATCCACTATGAAATATTAAAAGTCAAAATAATGAGAGACGCTGTTATTTCTCCAAGATTATAAATGACAATGCTAGTAATCCCAGAGTCTTATTTTCTACAATTGATCACCTACTAAACCCAGGTAACTCACAGGAATGCCTCCTAAGTACTTCCAATAAAACCTGTGAGGCTATCGCTGTATTTTTCAATCAAAAAATTAATGATATTAGAAATAACATAGTATATCCCTCAAACACTAAGGATCCTCCTAAACCCCAGCATTCTGTTATAAACAAATTAAACTCTTTCACTAGGATAGATTTACCTGATTTACAAAAAATAATATCTCAATTAAAATCCTCCACCTGCGTCCTTGACCCAGTACCAACAAGGCTTTTCAAAGAAGTATCGGGCGTGCTAATTGATAATGTTCTGGACATAGTAAATTCGTCATTAGATATGGGGGTCTTCCCAGACTGTCTTAAGACTGCTGTAGTTAAACCCCTTCTTAAGAAACATAATCTTGACCCCTCGGCTCTTGAAAATTTTAGACCCATCTCTAACCTGCCTTTCTTAAGCAAAGTTCTGGAGAAAGCAGTCATTATGCAGTTAAATGACCACCTAAATAAACATGCTATTCTTGATAAATTTCAGTCGGGTTTTAGAATAAATCACAGCACAGAAACTGCACTCGTTAAAGTAGTAAATGATTTGCGAGTGAACGCAGACAGAGGCCATATACTGTATCTGTTCTCATCCTCTTAGATCTGAGTGCTGCATTTGACACCATTGATCATAATATTCTTAGAAATCGCCTTAGTCAATGGGTGGGCCTCTCTGGCAGTGTCTTAAATTGGTTTGAATCCTACCTGACAGGGAGAAAATTTTTTGTTAGTTGTGGTAATTACAACTCAAAGACACATGATATCCGATTTGGTGTTCCACAAGGCTCTATCCTGGGTCCGCTGTTATTCTCAATCTACATGCTTCCGTTAGGTCAGATTATCTCAGGGCACAACGTGAGCTACCACAGCTATGCTGATGACACACAGCTGTATTTATCAGTAGCACCTGATGACCCCGATTCTATTGACTCACTAACACAATGTCTGACTTGTATCTCAGAATGGATGAATAGTAACTTTCTCAAGTTAAATAAAGAGAAAACTGAAATCTTAGTGATTGGCAATAATGGATACAATGAGGCTATTAGAAATAAACTGGATACATTAGGATTAAAAGTCAAGACGGAGGTAAAAAGCTTAGGGGTAATTGTTGACTGTAATCTGAATTTTAAATCACATATTAATCAGATCACTAGGACAGCATTTTTTCACTTAAGAAACATAAGTAAAGTTAGACCTCTTATATCACTGAAAGATGCTGAGAAATTAGTTCACGCGTTTGTTTTCAGTCGACTAGATTACTGTAACGCACTTCTCTCAGGACTACCCAAGAAAGACATAAATCGTTTGCAACTAGTGCAGAATGCAGCTGCTAGAATCCTAACTAGGAAAAGAAAATCCGAACACATTTCTCCAGTTCTGATGTCACTACACTGGTTACCTGTGTCATTCAGGATTGACTTTAAAATTCTGCTTATGGTTTATAAAGCCTTAAATAATCTCGCCCCTTCTTATATATCGGAGTGTCTGACACCTTATATTCCAAATCATAACCTCAGATCCTCAAATGAGTGTCTCCTTAGAATTCCAAGAACAAAACTTAAAAGAAGTGGTGAGGCGGCCTTCTGCTGCTATGCACCTAAAATCTGGAATAGCCTGCCAATAGGAATTCGCCAGGCTAATACAGTAGAGCACTTTAAAACACTGCTGAAAACATATTACTTTAACTTGGCCTTTCTATAACTTCAATTTAACTTAATTTAACTTAATCCTGATACTCTATATGTTCAATTTCCTCATAATAACTATTCAGGGTAGCTCTACAATCCGTACTGACCCCTACTCTCTTTTCTGTTTCTTTTTCCGGTTTCTTTGTGGTGGTGGCCTGCGCCACCTCCACCTACTCAAAGCTTCATGATGCTCCAACAATGATGGATGGACTAAAAGGCAGAATTCTACGTGACCATCATCATCAAGCCTTTCCGTGAGAACCCTAAATCCAAAGAGGACTGTTTCATTTATGTTAGGTAGAATGCCCAGAGGGGACTGGGCGGTCTCATGGTCTGGAATCCCTACAGATTTTTTTTTTTTTTTCTCCAGCCGTCTGGAGTTTTTATTTTGTTTTTTCTGTCCCCCCTGGCCATTGGACCTTACTCTTATTCGATGTTAATTAATGCTGATTTATTTTGTTTTCATATTGTGTTTTTTATTTTTCTATTCTTTATTATGTAAAGCACTTTGAGCTACTGTTTGTATGAATATGTGCTATATAAATAAATGTTGTTGTTGTTGTTGTTGTTTGGAGGTGATCTGTGGGTTGTCCATAACCATTCTCACAATCTTGAGCATATGCCGCTCCTGTATTTTTCTTGGCCTGCCAGACCTGGGTTTGAAGAAGATTTATGGATGTGGTGAGAGACAACATGCAGGTGATGGGTGTGACAAAACAAGATGGAGAGGACAGGAAAATATGGAACAAGATGGTCCCCTGTGGCGACCCCTAACGGAAGCAGCCGAGAGAAGAAGAATTAATATTATTGCCTAATCTGATTTGTTTTTCTTTTCTTGTAACTTTCTCTTTGATATCTTGCAAAGCACTTTTAGGTACATTGTTTATAAGAAAATGTGCTGTAGTTGTTGTTGAAAATTTTCAGCTCCTTCAGTCTCAACTCATATCTTCCAGAATCAGCCTAGTCTCTCTGATCTGGACTTTCTCTAGTGCTGTTATGTCATTTTTTGTAATATGGAGACTGTAACTCCCGTGACCCTGTAGCTAGGATATAGCAGGGTTTGGTAGTGGATGGATGGATGGAGACTGAAACTGCAGAGTACTCCAGAGGAGACTTCACCACTAGATTCTAAAGTTTGACAGTGACCTCCTTGGACTTGTACTCAACACATCAGGGCGCTATATAACCTTACATTCTGTTATCCTTCTTGACTAATTTTTCACACCGCAATACCAGCCTCTAGCCTGTGAGGTGTTGGCATCACTAACACACTTACAGCTACAACCCAAAGGGTGACTTAGTTTAGCTCACCGGATGTCCAGGCATGTCATCTATAGGCCAAGTTAGACAAACAGACTCTTAAAATGTCTTGTTAGTCTGCAGACAACATCCAGGTATAAGGAGCTTTGTGACATGCACACTGTTAAAGGCACCATATACTACAGAGTAAGCTTTAGTAGAAGAGTTTGCTTGCTGGTGGGGAGGAGGAGAGCTCTCCTTCTGGGGTCAAGACCAATTCTTCTCTATCCATTAGGAATCACAAGCCATCTCTGGAATTCAAGAAGCCATTCCTGCTGACGGCTAATGGTGTTGGTCATGCATGAGGAGGCAGTGCCGCCTCAGTCTTGGGTTAATCCATGCCGCACCCGTGTGAAAAGCTAAATTGGAAGAGGGGCCGAAGTGCTGATGACAGAGGCTCTTTCAGGCGGCAGAAGTGAGGAGCACAAAGGACGACTGTTTTCTTTAGCTCTTCAGGGGTCGGTTCTGAGCTACTCTTAGGTCTGATCCTGTGCCGGCTGTTTGCTTGGCAAAGTAAGGTGTGTTTGACTGTTCAATCTAGCGCCATGTGAACTGGCGGCACCCTGCCTGTCGCTCGGGTTAAATTTACCTTTGTGCAGCCTGTTGACACTTAAAATGATTACTGAAAGCACTTTGCTAGCATTAGGCCCATGGCTGACCTGCAGTAAATTGATTTCTTACTCGACTAGGAGCTGGAAGGAGACATTTGTGATTATAGGGATGCCAGGCAGGGCACTAATGCTGAAAGAGGTTGGGAGGACTTTTCAATTCAGTATAAGCCTTGATGTTTCTCTTGGAGTTACCTTGGACAAGAGCCCAATGTACATATGCGAAGGTGCAAAGTCCATCTCGCTACTGAGAAGCCACAATTTGACTGATAACTTTCCCAATAGGTACGGAATGTTCTAAGGAATCATTAGGCACTTCCCACTCAGCAAGCCCAGGGGGAATAAGGGGAGAGGATAATCACAACACCTGTCACATGTGATTAACAGACCGCCATCCACTGACCATCCATCAGGCTGTCACAATCTCATCCAATTTGTGAATATAAAGCCAAGACATCATAGCACCTGAAAAATGCCTGGACCTGCAAAAAATAATAAACATGTTCGAAATGAGAATAAAGAGAAGATGTAAATCTGTACAGGCACTGCAATCTAGTGGGCTAGGAGCCAAAAAAGATGTGGATTCAAATCCAGCCATGGTGTGAGAGAGACTGATCATGGCCACTGTGTAACTACAGAAGAGAAGTGACAGGCACTGTAAATCTGAAGGCTTTGTAATCCAATTTATGGAACAACACTGTGGGGCTGTACATCCCAAAAGGCAGAAGCTCTGCCTAAAATATAGTATCTATCTATCTATCTATCTATCTATCATATAGTGCCTTTAATATCTATCATATAGTGCCTTTAATATCTGTCTATCTATCTATTATAAAGTGCCTTTAATATCTATCATATAGTGCCTTTAATATCTATCTATCTACCTATCTATCATATAGTGCCTTAAATATCTATCTATCTATCTAT
>JANRMT010062791.1:143785895-143800266 GCA_026402145.1 Polypterus bichir lapradei
GATAGATAGATAGATAGATAGATAGATAGATAGATAGATAGATAGATAGATAGATAGATAGATAGATAGATAGATTAAACATAAGACACTATCATAGCAGGCTAGGGCACCTGCATGAACCCTGCATGTGGAAATTTTATTTAGATGGTATTTGCAATGCCAAAAACAGAATTGATGATGTCTTGTTCAGACAGTAGTCTTCTCTAGAATGCCCCAAGATGACGTTGTGGCTGGTCTTTAAAGTGGAGACCCGGAAAGGGTGAGTCCAGGGTGGCAGAAACCAGAAGTGATGTCTGAGGACCATCAATCATCCATTCTAAGGGGGAGAGGAAGATAAAAGGCTTTAGGCAACAGTGCCACCCTCTGGTTCGGAGTGTAACAACCATCAAATAAGCCCTGAGGTTGTCATCATGGCAGACTCAGACAGCATAGTAATTCTTCAGTCTGCTGCATCAAAAGGGTGAATTGGACTGCATCACCAGGTCATCCTTTTAAACTGCTGTGGAGGAGAGTTGTGAGTTCACTCTTATACTGAACCTCAGAGCCAAAATGGCTTTATCAACATACTCCACATAGGCAGAGAACTTCAGGTAATGGGAGACAGAAAAATGATCTTCAAAGAGAACCTCTGGGGTAAAAAGAACATAAGAAATTTGATAAAGGAAATGCAGACCATTCAGTCCATCGTTTGTTTATCTAATAGCTAAGCTGTCCCAATATCTCATAAAGATAAAGGTTGTCAAGGTTTCTGTTTCAGTTACATGTCTTGCTAATTTGTTTCAGATTTACACAACTGTTTTCATAAAGAAGTCTTAAATACGCTTCCCCTTAATTTCCACTGATGTCCTCAAGCTGACATGATTAACCCTTAAAATGAAAGAATTCTGCTGGCCCTACTTTGTCAAAGCTTTTCAGAACTTTGAAGAACTGGATTAGGTCCCCATGCGGTCTCCTCTGTTCAAGAGAAGACCAGGATTGTCTGGATCTTCTTCAATCAAAAACACAGAGAGTTGTGGTGGATGGAGTTAGCCACTGTTCAACACCCTTGCTACGCAAAGGATCAATGCCTCAATTCCAAGCTACCCTAGAAGTTGTAATGCCAAGTCTTAGGAACACTGAAAGAAAATTGATTAAGGATCATAAGAGTCACTGTCTATAATCAGGAAATTGGAAAGTTGGTAGCAGCTGGATATGTGACCAAACTGACCTCTGAAGAACTGAGCAGGGACAGAGAATCATGGTTTATTCCGCATCACATGGTTAGTCATAATGGAAAAAAACGAGTAGTTTTTAACTGTTCATTACAGTACAAGGGCCTTAATCTAAATGAGTACTTACTTCCCGGACTTGCACTAGGCCAATCTCTTTTAGGAGTACTTCTCCGTTTCCGAGAACATACTACAGCTATTAGTGGAGATATCAAAGGCATGTTCCACCAGGTATGTCTTCTGCCTGATGACACACAGTTTTATCTGGCGTAATATGAAGCAAGACAGCTGTCCTAATGTGTATGAATGGAAGGTCCTTCCCTTTGGCACCACCTGCAGCCCCTGTTGTGCTATTTTTGCGCTCCACCAACACATCATAGACAACAGTGAACCCAATGATGATGTGAGACTATCTGTACAAAGATGTTTTTGCATTGATAACTTTCTACAGAGCCTGTCATCTGCCCAGGAAGCAAGACAACTAGTAGACAAGATGACAAACTTTTTGGCTTCAGGTGGGTTTGAAATACGTCAGTGGGCCAGTAACGTCTCCAGTACCATAGGACATCTGCCAAAGGAAGCTCGGTCAGACAATACAGAATTGTGGTTTTCTCAGAACCAAACTGACATTCAAGAACCTACACTAGGATTATGGTGGCATTGCTCATCAGATAAACTTGGATATAAACATCACCAAGTACTGCAAGGAGCACCGACCATGCGTAATATCTACAGAGTACTAGCTAGACAGTATGATCCTCTTGGATTTCTACTTCCTTTTACCGCTCGAGCAAAGGTATTGGTCCAAAGGCTGTTGGACAAGCAGAGAGACTAGGATGATCCTCAGTTACCAGAAGACTTGCTCAGAGTTTGGAATGAATGGCAGAATGAGCTCCACCTTCTATGTAGTCTTACATTTCCCAGGTGCTATACAACACCAGACATGGATCAGTCTGATAGAAAATGTGGACTTCTCTTTTATTGTGATGCCTCAGAACAGGTGTATGGCTCAGTATCTTACCTGCATACAGAAGACAACCGTGGCAATGTGCAACTCGCTTTTGTCATGGCGAGATCAAAGTTTGCTCCATGGAAGCAACTTACTGTTCCCAGATTGGAGCTTAGTGCAGCTTTAAATGGTGGTCAATTAGCAAAATTACTTACCAATAAGCTGACTTTACAGATAACACAAATCACTCTCTGGTCTGATTCCACTACTGTGTTGTTCTGGCTACAATCAGATTCTTGTTTTAAAGTTTTTGTTGGTACTGATGACCTTACCAAGGGTAAGACTTTGGCAGAACTGATAGAACCTAATCGATGGTCACAAGGTCCATCTTTTCTATTACGCTCATCCAAAGAATGGCCATCGACACCAGCAGTAGACCTAGCAGAAGATGTAACAGAGTATCGGAAAGGTGTCTTTTGTGGAATTAATGTAACTTACACCACTGCAGATGCCTACAAATACAAGACATGGACGGAACTAGTAGAAGCTATTACCCAGGTAGAACACGGTGTGGCAGATATAAATAAGAAACCAACTGCTAAAGAATAGCAAAATGCTGAGTTGCGGATTTTCCAGACAGCTCAACAGGACAGCTTCCCTGAAGAATAACATTTACTAAAGGCAGGAAAATCAGTTCCGCCTACCAGTCGTCTGCTCACTCTCGCCCCTGAGTATGACAAATCTAATGATCTCATTAGAGTTGGAAGATGTCTGCGGCAACTTGAGAATGTGGAGATATCCACAAAGCATCCCGTAGTACTAGATCCCCAGCCTCACGCCACTAAGCTGTTAATTAAGGAATATGACAACAAACTGTGTCATCCAGGTCCAGAGAGAGTTTTTGCAGATATCCGAAGAAGTATATGGATTCTTCGAGGGCGTGAAGCTATCCGCAAACATCAGTACCACTGTTTAGAATGCCGTAAGTGGAAAGCTAAACCAGTAATACCAAAAATTGCATATTTGCCTCCAGTGCACTTATGTCTTTACAAACCCCCTTTCTTTAGTACAGGTATGGACTGCTTTGGCCCATTTCAAGTAAAGATGGGAAGACGCACAGAGAAGAGGTGGGGAATTAGATTTAAATATTTCACTACTAGATGTGTTCATCTTGATATCATTACAGGAATCAATACAGATTCCTTTCTGATGGCCTTGAGAAGATTCATTGCTCGGCGAGGTATACCATATGAGCTTCTCTCAGTCCAGGGTATCAATTTCCATGGAGGAGACAGAGAATTGCAAAAAGCCTTTGCTGAGCTTAGTCCTGAACTACAAGAACAACTGGCTAAGCAGAAGATCACATTCCGCTTTAATCCACCAGGTGCACCCCACTTTGGAGAAACACAGGAAAGGGAGATACGGTCGGTGAAAAATGCATTGTATATTTCAGTAGGATCCCAGACTGTCACCGAAGAAGTGCTTAGGACAGTCTTGACAGAAACCGAAGGAATCTTAAACAGCAAGCCATTAGGGTATGTATCCAGTAACATTGCTGATCAGGACCCAATCACACCAAATCGTCTTCTTATGAGTTGGCCTGACAGTTCTCTCCCACAAGTTTTGCATTCAGGGACAGAATTAAAAGGCAATAGGAAGTGGAGACATAGCCAGATTTTAGCCGATCATTTCTGGTCTAAATTTGTACGCTATTATTTACCAGACCTTCAGAGAAGGGATAAGTGGCATGCTTCAAACAAGAGCTTATCAGTAGGTAATGTCGTGTTGCTGGCTGACCACCAACTCCCTAGAGCATGCTGGCTAATTGGTAGAGTCATCAAGGTGTTTCCTTGGCCAGATGGACAGGTCAGATCGGCAGACGTTAAAATCAAGGACCGAATATTAACAAAGACCTGTAGTGCGTCCGATTCCTCTGCCTGAAATTCAAGACAATGACTCCAACGATGTAACTACCGAACACTAAGAATTTTACCCCTCGAGGAGCAAATATGCACCACATATTTGGGGGCGGCAGTGTCTGAGAGGCAGAGTTCAGTCAGCAGGAGGACGGACTTAGATGCTGCCTTCCGCTGAGCAAGGTACTGTGGGTAGCAGGAAGAAAGAGAAAGCATGGTTGTTTCACTGTCTAAGTATTTGCACTTCACGAAGTTAGAGAGTTTCTTAGAAATAGTGTGCGTCAAGCGAAGCAACGTAAGTTCTGTTCATTTGTTTTTTGGTTTGTATTATAATAGTTATGCTTGTAATTTCATTAACACTAAAACGTTTCTCAATAGTGCCTTTAGTCAGTATTGCAACTTTAAGATTAATATTTGTGTAAGATTTGCAACGTGATTTTCCTTTATGTGTAATTTGAGAACTAAGAATAGATCTACTTTATTTTTATTGTAGACCACACACTGTCATATGTACAGCTATATCTGCAAATTAAAGGTTTGGTTTTGAAATCTGCCTTCCAAGTGTTTTTATGGACACTCTACTGCAAATGCCAACTATTCCTACATAACCAGAATAAGTCCTTTAGTTGTTTCTCTATTTCATGTGGTGTCAGTAGAAGTGTGTTTGTGCCCTGCTTTGTTCTTTCTTTGTGCCATATGCTGCAGGTCTTAGGTTTGTCCATTGTGAGCATGAATTACACTAAGAGGGTTCTGAAAATAAATGAATCAGGGGATGGTTACATCTGACCACAGCTCAAAGGCTCTGGCTGAGTCTCCAGAGTCTAATGTAGCCAATCCAGTCACAACTCTGTATGGGGCAAACAGAGTGGCCAAACCGAAAGAGGGCAGGAGATGCCATCAGTTTCTGTGTGGGCTCTTCTCTTTTATCCACTATAAATTCTCAGACAGCTGATGATTATTCATCACCAGCCTGACATACAAAGTGGACCCCCGACTGCATATGTTGTACCCACCTGAGCTGATTGGCTGCTTTACCTCCCCATGCGTTGCCCTTGTGTTCCACTTAAATCTGCCAGTTAGCCTAAGAAGTCTATTGTCCATGTTGGCACCTATTGATTAGAAGCTGCCAAATACATACCCCCATAACTGCATGCCCAACTTCAGGACAGCCATGGGTAATATGGTTACTTTAAGAAATTGCAGAAAATATGTAACTAAAAGTCTACCAAACAGAATCAGCTTATTCAGCGACAAGATGGGGACAAAATGGGCCACCCATTGACCTGTGACCCCATCCTAGATGCTTGGCTCCTTTCCTCATTTCCTGCTGGCTGCTTGGTTTCCAAATCATAAATCTCACTTCCTCCTAGCAGCTTCCTGTGAGGAAAAGCAGCTACTGGAGCGCCTCTGTCCTGTCCGCCGAACGGCATTTATCTTAAAGGGGGCCATGTTTGCACGCTGGTGGAGACAGATTCCTTTCTAATACATTTTTTAAGTGTTTGACCTTGGCATTCCTGTGGGAGGATATGAAGAGGATGATTTCAAGAATGAGGAAATGGAGGTTTCGAATGGTAGAGGAAAGGTGGGAACGCCAAGTTATAAATGGTGGGGAGGTTAAGCTGCTCGCATTCCTGGGTGTCATTTATTCCTCCTTGAAGTGTCTCAGATCCTGAGAATGAAAGGATCCCTCACCTGGTAATAATAAAAAGTGCAAGAATAATACAGTAATTATTATAATCAGTGGAACAGTGTGTGTGTGTGTGTGTGTGTGTGTTGGGGGTGGGAGGGGGACTGGCCAATAGGACCCTGCTGTTTGGAGTAGCAACACTGTGGCAAAAAAAAACAAAATCCACCCGGCACTATTGGAGCCTTAGATGATGCCATTTGGGTGAGTATGGCTGCCTTCCATTGTCGATGGCTGGCCTCTCTGCCTGGTAGCATCTTTTCATTCTGGCTACCTTTTTAAGGTGGACTCGTTGTCCAATGCAGGGTTTGCCTACTGCAGCCATCTGTTTGCTGATCTTTCAGCCAAAGGCTATAAGCAGCCTTTGAATTTATTTTTCTGTCAGGCCAGATTTATAACTAATATGTTTTGTTGTTTTTAATGGTGGAACATTCTCAGTATGTAAGGTGCTATATAGAGGTGTTGGGAAGTAACAGTCGCAAAATAATTACTCTTTGGGTATTGTCCATTATTATTAACATATTATAGGTTTATAGTAATGTAAAGTAAGTCACATTTTATTTATATACTGTAGTACATTTAATACAACTGAAGTTGACCAAAGTGCTGCACAGAAGGCTAACAGAGGCTAGATACAAGACTGAGAAGGATTTAAATAATAATAATAATAATAATAATAATAATAATAACAAAAAAAAAACAAATAAATCTCTCTATTATAATAAAAAAAATCCTGGGACGCGACAAGACTTTTTAGCCTGGGACGAGATACAATTTTCTCATAGAGACACTTTCACATCCCGTGAGACGAGATTTTGTGCCAAGGGCTTTAACCACACCCGGGGCCGAAAATAAAAGACAAAGAGTAGATGACAAAGTAGAACGTAGTAAAGAATTAAAAAACATTGGCACGATACACATGCAGAGCAGGTTAGAGATAACAAATGTACTAAAATTCTAAAGTTTCAAAAAAATGATAGTATAGATCATATTAGCGCAAACAAACAGAAATAATGCAGCAGTTAAAGGAGATTGAATATATTGTTCAGATTTAAACTTTAAGTCAGTGGTTCTCAACCTGTGGGGCGGGCCCCCCTTGGGGGGCGCGAAGTAACAAAAATGGAGGCGTGAAGATGTGAAAAAAAGAAAACAAGAATCAAAAATATGAAAAAAACATCTGTTGAAACCAAAACAAATTAACTTAAACTACATTCTGATACTAGAACAATAAATATAGAGTTAGACAAATGTCGATAAAGGTTAAGTAGTTATAATAAAATATGCATCTACATTTCAAAAAAATGTTAGGGGGGTGCGATTAAAACTGTTATGAAAACTCGGGTCGCAAATACTTAAAGGTTGAGAAACGCTGCTTTAAGTCGGAGATCTGTAGATCGTCTAATTCATGTTGCCATCAGGGAAAAGTAGTGTTTCTTCCCAATGAAGTGGCGTATCCGCGAGAATTAAAAGATTTGTTGTTTGGTGAAAGTGAAATCCACATGCACTGTCATGCTTGGGTCACAGAGTTGCACAGATACACAGGAGATTTTAGAGACAGAAACATTATTCAGACACTTCAAACAAACATAAGTCTCTTTCAGGAGTGAATCGAGCTCCGCGTGTAGTCGGAGGGGACAGTTCCGTCTCTCAATTAAAAGAACAGAAAATTTTCCTCTACATAGGGGTGTGCCTCGGGAGCGGGATCCCCAACAGGAGCAGAGGATGTCTGGGGGAAAAGAGAGACAAGGCAGTGAGACAAAAGGATAGCTGCTGTACAGACTTTTAAATGTTTGAAGTGCCGCACAAGATGCAGCTCACACTGCATTTCAGCAGCAGCAAGCCAGCAGCTGATCGAGCAAAGAGGAGGTAAAAAAAAAAAAAACTGCATTTGTTTCCCATTGTATCACCATTTAAGAGGGGCTTCGGAGGAGTGATCATGTCTCTTTGGGGTGCGTTCAGCCCCCCTCTTCACAACGCAAGCGGCAGAGACGTGAAGAACCTGGCATGTAGCACAGGCGGGTCTGTTTTTTTTGGCAAGCGAAGCGAGCAGGGGGCAAAGCCCTCTAGTAAATAAATAAACTAAACTAATTAATTAATTACATTTATATAGCACTTTTCTCACTACTCAATGCGCTTAACACACAGAAAGGGGAACCACTTCATCCACCACCAATACGCAGTACCCACCTGGAAGATGCAACGGCAGCCATTATTGCGCCAGCACACTCACCACACACTAACTACTGGGTGCTGAAGGGGTGAAAGAGATAGCCAGTTAGAGACAGGGGATGATTAAGGGGGCCAGAATGACTAGGCCATGATGGGCCACTTAGCCAGGACATCGGGATAAACCCTACTCTTTAGAAAAGATGGCCAGGGATCTTTAATGACCACAAACAGTCAGGACTTTGGTTTTACATCTCATTTGAAGGACAGATTTGAGTCAGATAAAGCAGATGAAAGATGAGCAAGCAGGATAGGATCAAGAATAGATGGAAGACGTTCTTTGAAAAGCAGCTGAATGACGAAAATCTAAGGTTAGTATTTAGGGATGGAGTCCTAAATGAAGGTCTAGTTACCAAGAGTAAGGAGGGAAATAGTAAAGAAGGCACAGTAAAGAATGAAGAATTTAAAAGTTACAGAACCAGATTAAATACCAGCAGAACTGTGGAAGAGTTTAGGAGAAGAGGGAGTAGTTGTGTTGAGGGATCTAATCCAGAAGATCTGTGAATATGAGAGAGAAAGAGTGTGTTTGTACTCATTTCTAAGGAGAGGGGAGATATTCAGGTTTGTGTAATCTATGTTGGGATTAAAACTGATATCGCGCACAATGAAAATTTGGGAAAGGGTTATAGAGAGAAGACTCAGAGAAGAGACCACCATAGGGGAGGAGCAGTTTGGTTTTATGCCAGTCTTTGCTTTGTGACAGCTCATAGAGAAGCATCGAGAACAACAGAAAGGTTTGCTTATGGGGTTTGTTGATTTGGAGAGGGTTTATGATAGAGGGACATACCTAGAGGTCTGGAGGTGCATGAGAGAGAAAGGAGTTGAGAATCAGGGATGCTGCCTTCAGATTGGGGCACAAAGTAGCCCTCAGTGTGGCAAGAACTGACATCTCCCGAGCCATCAAGAATGCTAAGAAGGGCACACATTTAAAACTGAAGAAAAATTTTGTGACTCCAGAGACACAAGGTGCATGTGGCAGGGGATTCAGGTCATAATAGTTTATGAAATATCACCATAGGTTGAGGTCACCGATGCCTCCCTCCCTGACAGGTTGAATGAGCTCTAAGGCACTGAATTGTGAGCAGATGCTTAAACTGTGTGTGCTGACATGAGAAGGACACTGAGCAGCATCAACCCACATAAAGCTGTGGGACCTGATAACATACCTGTTAAAGGTTAGCAGGCGTTTTTACAGACATCTTTAACATCTTTCTCTCCTGCAGTCTCTCGTGCCTACACAGTTTCAGACTGCCACCATCATTCCTGTGCCCAAGAAAATAACTGTAACTTGCCTGTGCCACTGACCTCAGTTATAATGAAATCCTTCAAATGACTAGTCATGGGTCACATTAAAGGAATACACATCTGTCATAGATTCAACCCCCAATGGTATACGCACCTTTATGAGAGATACATGTCTAAAAAATAGTCACCCATCACATGAAGTCCTTGGAACAATTTCTGTAAATGGGATTAGTATAACGGAAAGAAAGTTTAACAACAAGTTTATCGAGGATCTGCCAAAATCCAAAAAACTCTTCCTGCTGTGCAATTGAAGTGGGCATCAAAGTACACGGCTGATTGGAAAATGGTGTGGACACTTCCTCATAGATATATTTTAACAAAAGAAGTGAAAGAAATTTCATATAAAATAATTCGTAAATACTATTCATTCAATAGTTTAATATCTAAATTTATTCCAGATGTATTAAATGTATGCAGCTTTTGTGGTGAAAATAATGAATGTATTGAACCTATTTTCTGTAACGGTGTACATCTGAAAAAGTTTTGGTTTGATTTAATGAAGGAGTTTGGACAAAAAATGAATATTACAATAAATATAGAAAATGGTCATATCCTATTCTGTTATACAAAAAAGTAACAAAGAATGTAATTATGTAATAAATCTCTGCATATCACCTGCAAAACACTTTATTCATAAAATGAGAGTTAGCAACAGGCTTCCAAACTATGATTCATTTATTGATGGCCTTAATTCTTTATATACTCTATCAAAAATATAAAAAATAGTAAGGAAATTAAAGCATTAAATGTGTTATCCAGATATACATTTATTTATTACAGTCATGGCCGCAATTATCGGCACCCCTGGAATTTTCCCAGAAAATGCACCATTTCTCCCAGAAAATTGTTGCAATTACAAATGTTTTGGTATACACGTTTATTTCCTTTATGTGCATTGGAACAACACAAAAAAACAGAGAAAAAAAGCCAAATTTGACATCATTTCACACAAGACTCAAAAACCGGGCTGGACAAAATTATTGGCACCCTCAACTTAATATTTGGCTGCACGCCCTTTGGAATAAATAACTGAAATCGAGCGCTTCCTATAACCATCAACAAACTTGTTACGCCTCTCAACTGGAATTTCCGACCACTCTTCTTTTGCAAACTGCTCAAGGTCTCTCAGATTTGAAGGGCGCCTTCTCCCAACAGCAATTTTGAGATCTCTCCTTAAGTGTTCAATCGGATTTAGATCTGGACTCATTGCTGGCCACTTCAGAACTCTCCAGTGCTTTGTCTTCAACCATTTCTGGGTGCTTTTAGAGGTATGTTTGGGGTCATTGTCCTACTGGAACGTCCATGACCTCTGACGCAGACCCAGCTTTCTGACACTGGGCCCTACATTGCGCCCCAGTATCTTTTGGTAGTCTTCAGATTTCATGATGCCTTGCACACAGTCAAGGTATCCAGTGCCAGAGGCAGCAAAACATCCCCAAAACATCTTAGAACCTCCACCATGTTTGGCTGTAGGTACTGTTCTTTTCTTCGTAGGTCACATTCCATCTTCTGTAAACAGTAGAATGATGAGCTTTACCAAAAAGCTCTACCTTGGTCTCATCTGTCCCCAAGATGTTCGCCCAGAAGGATTTTGGCTTCCTCAAGTACATTTTGGCAAACTCCAGTCTAGCTTTTTTATGTTTCTGTGTCAGCAGTGGGGTCCTCCTGGCTCTCCTGCCATAGCATTTCATTTTGTTCAGATGTTGACGGATAGTTCGAGCTGACACTGTTGCACCCTGAGTCTTCAGAACAGCTTGAATATGTTTTGAAGTTGATTGGGGCTGTTTATCCATTATTCGAAGGATTCCATTATCCTTCGTTGCAGTCTTTTATGAATTTTTCTATTGCGTCCACGTCCAGGGAGATTAGCTACAGTGCCATGTGTTGTGAACTTCTTGGTTATGTTGCACACAGTGGACAAGAGAACATGAAGATCTCTGGAGATAGACTTGTAGCCTTGAGATTGTTAATATTTTTCCACAATTTTTGTTCTCAAGTCCTCAGACAATTCTCTGCTCTTCTTTCTGTTCTCCATGCTTAGTGTGGCACACTCAGACACACAACAGAAAGGTTGAGTCAACTTTTCTCCATTTCAACTGGCTTCAGGTGTGATTGCTATATTGCCAGCACCTGTTTCTTGCCACAGGTGAGTTCAAATAAGGATCATATGCTTGAAATAAAACGATTTACCCACAATTTTGAAAAGGTGCCAATAATTTTGTCCGGCCCATTTTTGGAGTTCTTTGTGACATGATATCAGATTTGGCGTTTTTTTGTGTTGTTCCAATGCACATAAAGGAAAGAAACATGTGTATACCAAAACATTTGTAATTGCAACAATTTTCTGGGAGAAACTGTGCATTTTCTGGGAAAATTCCAGGGGTGCCAATAATTTCGGCCATGATTGTATGTACTGTGACACATGCACAAATAGGTGACAGCCTTATAGTTCATGTATCGTGCCAAGCGGTCCTCAGATGACGTGATCATGCTGTCCTACACACCGTACTATCCAACCAGAAGAAATAAAACAGCGATGCCAGGGTGTTTTTTATTGACTTCAGTTCAGCCTTTGATACAGTCAGCCCACAGCAGCTAACAGTGAAGCTTTCAGTGCTCGGATTGAACACCTCACTTTGTAACTGTATCTTGGACTTCTTGTTAGAAAGACAACAGACAGTACCTGTTGGCACTAAGACATCGCGCACCATCAAAGTGAGCTCAGGGGCCCCTCAGGGCTGCGTGCTCAGTCCACTGCTCTTTACTCTGCTAACATATTTAATTCAAATTTAACCCGTTAAGTTTGCTGGTGATACAACAGTAGCAGGGCTCATCAGTGATGAAGATGAAACATCTTACAGAGCAGCTGTGAAACAGTTAGTGAGCCGAATGCCTTCAAATTCGAGTTTTCCACTGATACGCACATGCCCGGCACAGAGGAAGGTCCACGTAATACGCATTTTCTGCTGTTTTAGTGTAGACAAAGATACTTTTGTAAATGACGTGAAAACTCTAAGCATGGTGTTTTTAAATGAAAGTGGAGTGGTGTGAATGTAGCCTGAGTCTGAGAACCACTGAAGATCATATACGAGTGATTCAAACAAGCAACAGAATAGTTGAGATCTACTAAATAATACAAAAAGATTAATTGAAAAATAAACAGAAGGAGGATGATGAGAAGGCACAGAAGATAATCAAGCAAAGAAAACAATAAAGCTCCTCTGCACCCCCCTGTCTTGGCCTCTCTTTTGTCACCTCTGTTTGTACAAGTGCTCTGATTACACTAGTGACTACACATTCACTGGTCTCAGTGTGACACGGTGTGACAGTTTATACCACCAACCAGGGCCACACTCAATTACTTCCAGTAACTTTGAATGCTTTCTACACTCCTGGGGTCTTTGGATCCTCCAGATCTGCTGCACAACCCAAACTGACTTTCAATGGACGCACATCCCCAGTGGCTCCTGGGATGACTTTGCTTTTTATCCCAAGGCCACTGACACACTCTGTGGCCCTGAGTGAATCATTTCTCAGAATATGCGAATATCTGTGCATGAAAAATATCTAAACATCATGTTAACTATGGAAAGTCACTATATAAAATCAAGTTTGTTTATCGCATATATATCTGTAATCAGACTCCCTGTCCTTTAGTGCCATTTGCTGTCTTAGTAGAATATGAACATTCCTGTTACAAATGTTTTGTTTTAGATTTTCTTCTCACTTTTCCAACCTTAAATGTTGAATCTATGCATGCAAGTAGATTTTCGATAACATAGTCTTTCTAACATTTATTTTTAGGTTGGAAGTCATTTTGTGTTTCCCATGGGTGCCATGATTTTTTGGAGAGGTCACCAATATGTTTCTATGAGAACCAGAAGGATGGTGTGAGGCACATGACGTCACCGTCACGACAGGATAAAAAGAAGGTTCTATGCACATCCTGGTCACTTGTGTCTTAATTTAAAGACATTTCTTCTCCCAATCATCTCCATTCAGTTCCTTTTCCCTGTTTCAAGTTCAGACATAACAGCTTCCATGCCAGATTGTCCAAGATGTAACTTTTTACGAGTAGTACAGATACAGTATATGTGGTAATGCCTAAAGTGGCAATGGCTGATGACAGGATTCTGAAAAATATTTCCTGTTATACTTTAAAGACACTACACTGAAACACAAAGCTCCTACATTTTATATAGTATCATTCTACTGTATCAATGGACGTTAAAGTTTACAAAAGTTACATATGATGGAAGCACTGGTAGATAAAGTGGTGTGCCCTGGGTCAGCTGGTGAGTCAAACACATGGACTGAATTGGCACCCCCCTTGCTTTAAAGTCTGGTGCCTTAGCCAGTAAGCCACAGCCCCCAAGTTATAGAGTGCCCATTTAAAGTGGACAGCATTGTAAGACAGTTCATAGATGATTGAAATCTGAAATACATCCATTTCTCCATTACAGGATTGTGTGGAGTGCAAACAGCACACAGTGGAGATAGGAATTACCAACAGGCAGAATGCCAGGCCATCAGAGGGCACACTCACTCTTGCCAAGCCAACTCACAGTTCTCAGGTAACCTAAAAGGCACCTTTCTGGGATGTTGGAGAAAACATGTAGGGGCCACACAGATATGTTTTTGTTATTCCAACAGATGGTACATCACAAACATTAGCATTGCATTTAAGAAACCCATACCAAATGGCATTTAACAGACATATGCATTACATTTCTCATTCCAACATATGGTGCAGCATTTGTCATTCCAGCAGATGGTACATCACAAACATCAGCACTGCTTTAATGAATCCCATTCAAAGTGGCATATAACAGACATTTGTATTGCATTTGTCATTCCAACATAAGGTGCCTCACAAACATTTCTACCAATAAAATGCATTGCATTTGTCATTCCAACAGGTGGTGCATCACAAACATTATCACTGCTCTTTACAAATCCCATACCAAATGGCATTTAACAGGCATATGCAGTGCATTTGTCATTCCAACAGATGGTGCATCATAAACACTTGTAGAAATAAAATGCATTGCATTTGTCATTCCAACAGGTGGTACATCACAAA
>JANRMT010062791.1:143800276-143828363 GCA_026402145.1 Polypterus bichir lapradei
AATAAAATGCATTGCATTTGTCATTCCAACAGGTGGTACATCACAAACATTAGCACTGCTCTTTATAAATCCCATACCAAATGGCATTTAACAGGCATATGCATTGCATTTGTCATTCCAACAGATGGTGCATCAGAAACACTTTTAGAAATAAAATGCATTGCATTTGTCATTCCAACAGGTGGTGCATCACAAACATTAGCACAGCTATCATGAATCCCATACCAAATTGCATATAACAAACATATGCACTGCATTTGTCATTCCTCCAATGGTGCACCGAAAAAAGCAGTGCTAATGTTTGTGATGTACCATCTGAGAACATTTAGCCAATACACAGAAATAAGCCCAGGACCCTGAACCAGTGTAGCACCTCCAGTAACCAGCATGACACCAGCCAGTTCAGAGTTGCCAATTGTCTAATCCTCAACATTTTAGGATGTGGAAGAAAATTAATCTAATCTGCACCTCTTTGGGATGTGGGGGACACAGGGAGAAAATGCAGACTCGTCACAGATAGAAATCAGATTGGGAATCAACCCCAAGTCACTACAGCAGAGAGGCACCTCTAGTAACAGCTATGCCACTGGCCAATTTAGAGTTGCCAGGTAATCAAATCTGCAATATTTTAGGATGGAGAAGAAATCTGGGAAGAATGTACAGACTCCACACAGACAGAGACCAGACTGGAATTCGAACCCAGGTCCTTGAAGCAATGTGGTTAATCAAGTCACCACTGTGCCACTGGCCAATTAATGTATCTTTAAAGTATTGTAGAGACAGAGTGAAAAACAAAAACAGGCTTGGCAAGAACATTATTACTAGCAGGCGGACACCTTCATCCAAGGACAGTTTTAGATACAGTTGGTTACACTTTGTTTTTCCAGTTGGAACACAGGCAGGTGAAGTGACTTGCTCAGGGTCACATAGTGGTAGGATTTGAATCAACAACTGCTGGGACTGATGTCCAAAGCCTTAACCACTACGCCACATGCGATCTCCAAACAAAGAGCTGACTAGAAGATGTACCTGGGATGCTGTGGTAGATGTGTTAACCTCTGTGCCACGCTGTAGCCCATCAGATAAATCAGTAAATGTTAATGTGAATGAACGCACCAAATAGCAAGATGGAAACCCCTTTCATGAGCACCTCGATTATGACAATGCATGCCAGCAGCGAGCGTCTTTCCAGCTCAGGCTCCCACCACCTTGTGATCCGTTGCTTGTGCTCAGAACGGCCCACCAGCGTCCAGGTTGTGTCCGGATTGAATTGCCACAGGGAAGGATGCTGTTTAGAAGTCAGGGGTCAGCGACATTGCACTTGCTTTAATGTCGGCCCAGGGGAAGCAACACCTCGGTTAAACAAGTTAGCTGAAAGATAATAAACGCCAGGCGGGGAGCTGGGCAGGCCGGGAGGGCCGTCAATGACTCCTCCACTGGGAGCCTCTCCGAAGGAGCTGCGAGAACATAAAACGACGATGACAACGTGCTCATTGTTACCGGATGAGCCGACCTGATTTATGGGAAGTGGGAATGACCGTGCGACAGGAAAGGCAGCCTCCTGCCTGTCATTCGATCTTCAAAGGCTTCTGTTAATCACTCGCCTCACTGCCCGCTTTGGACTATTTACATAAAGCCCTCTCGCCTGTTTTATATTAAAGGCTATTAAGCAAGTTGTTCGCGCCGCAGCTCACTCCTCCATCTGCTTCGAGGAATCAGACGTGTCGCTGGATCCTGTCTCCGGCTGAATCACTCCCAGAACGTAAACTGATAGCCTGCGTACAATTAACGTTTGATCTACCAGAAACATAAAAAACGGAGATTTAGAGAAGCGATGATCCACTTCTTTGAGAAAGTATAGCGCCTCACGCAGACCGAAGATTGAGTTCTGGTAGGCCACACTAGGGAGAAAAATGAAGGAGTAACCTTTAAGTCTGGGAGACGGCAGCGTACCGCGATGCTGTCCGTCTTCTGGAAGTCACACTTGAAAAGCACAAAGGTGGCCTAACATAACACGACGATCCAGCTCGGGGTCCTGGCAGAGAACTGCCCCGGGTAGTGTGCCAGTCCACTCCTACAGCAGCGCACAAGTCCGTAGTGAAATTGGTCCGAGGAAACAGGCAGGGTGGAGGTCTGGCGAGCAGTCCGCATGTTAGACAAACTGAGCAGGCCGGCCGATGGTGGGGTGCAGTTACGGTCGGAGCCGGACAGGTCAGATCGAGTCCATAAAGAAGACAAATATCAAGTGTCAGGGTTCAGACGGGGCTTTACCGGTTTGTTTTCTTTTGTTACTTCTAATTAATATGAAGTACTAGCGAAACTCGCCGACCTACAGTCCTAAATTAAAACGCTAATAAACATGTCAAAGATAAGGAGCTGTTGACATATTTTATGTTTTCTAAATAGTGTCTTCTTTCAGTTTTCCTGTTAGTTACAATGTATATTATTACTTGTGGTGGGCTCGTTTAGAGCATGGGCTTGCGGGGAACTATGTAGGTTTAAAAAGGAAAGAATTATTTTACACCGCGACCAGGAAGAGTGGTCAGGAAGATGAGATGAGATCATTGTTTTATTGAAAAAGAAAAAATACAAACGCTGCGCATAACATTTGCAGACATATTTATAAAGTTGTTTAACTAAAAATGTTTGACGGAAAAAAACAAATGTCAACATAATGAGCATTGTACCGTTTGCTTAAATTTAGATCGTATAAAACAACCCATCTATTATATAAAGTGTGACGTTTAACTGTGAGGCTACGTCCGCACAACACGTTTTGGAGTTTTTAAACAAAAACGACCCCCGTCCACACTGGTGTTTCCCCATTGTATTCAAAAGTCTCCCAGTCCATACTGAAATACACGAAAACGCACATGACGGGCGTCGGGGACCTTGGCCTACACTGGGCATGCGCGCATCGGTGGCAAACTCCTTGAAAGGGACGGTGCGATTCTCGTGGGCACATACAAAACTATCAGTGCAGACTGGACTCCGATAGCGCGTTCACAGAACAGAAAAAGAAAGACATTCTTTAAGGAGACGCAGCGAATGAGATGTATTATTCACCTGCAGAGCCACAGCACCATACGTCACCGCAGGACATGACATCACCTCATGTCCAGACCAGCATTTGGGTAATGAACGTTTATAACTCGTCACGAATCAAATCGATTTACACGCTAACCACACCAGACCCTAACCTTAATAAAACTAAAAAATCTGAACACATATTTCACAATCTTCTCTATTGCTGGCATGCATTTCTCCATCATTCTAGTTCTTGCACACTGTGTTGCACACTTGATGCTCAGCCGATGCCCCTTGTGTTCTTCTTCCTCTTCATATTATGGTTTTCCTCATCACATAATCACCTGTGTAATAAGCTTGACTTGCAGCAGATGTTTCTGACCTTCTTCTTCTTTGTGCCATGTCACTTGGTTTTGCAATCACTTTGCCATAGTAAACACACAAGCGTAGGTCATTTTTCCAAGGTTGCCGATACCTAACAATTTTTGATTCTGCAGAACATATCAAAGTGATAAGCTTTCAAATAAGACCAAGATTAAGATTCTAGCCTCAGTACTTCACAAATAATTGTGTGATAGACAGACAGACTTTGGCATTTTATCCGTATGGATTTTGTGTTATTGATTATGTTTTTGTTTTCATAATTTCTACTTCTTTTACTGAGCATTTTTTTTTGTTTAATTATTTGCATTTCTGTCTTTTCTGTGTTAACATCTGTGTTTTCTGACCTATCCTCCTTAGATGGAGCTTTAGGGGGCAGGATCAACTCATACTGCAGATGGGGAATCACCACAACAATATCTAAGACAAAGCAGCATTCAATGTGGCTGATTCGGCACTGATGTTTGTTATTGTCTGCGGCTTAAGTTGAACAAAAGACTGTTGTTTTGAGGGTAAACCTTCAGACTGGTCTCAGTGACATAAAAGAGTGTGATGGTGGACAGCAGACCATGATAGAGACTGCTGATACACTGGAGAAGACTACGGCTTCATCCTTAAAATCATTGGTGAATGACTGTGTGGAGCTGCTTTTTATACTTTTGTCTCTGAAAACCTCCATCCTCTTCTCAAATCCTCTCAAGGCTTGGCAAAAGACGCTCTTCCCTGCCCTGCCCTGCCAGGCGGGCTGCTGCCACTCAGTGATTTAGCCCTGCCCAGCACATGAAGAGCCATCTGCCAACTGCTACAATACTTTCTTGCAAGACCAGTATCAGAGTGCTTTATAATACCATAGCATGTTTTTAAAATGTATTTTGTTGGATCTTCTCACAGTTATGATTTTATTGTTTTAGTGGAGGTCAAAAGGGTTAATTCAGGGGTCCCAGATCCCCCCCATATGTTACATTTTAGATGAGAAGCTGTCACAAGAAGAGAGATCTCAATCAATCAATCAATCAGTCAGTCATTATTTTATTTTGCTCCTCCATCACATGGTGCTTTTGTCATGTGTCCCTGGGCTGAAGTTCAAATTCATGTTTTCTGTCTTGTTTGCTCATTTTTGATTCTTTAATTCATGTTGATTATGTTCATGTTACTTTTTTGGATTATGTGCATTATTCTTTGTTTTTTATTTTGTATGTAAGCTGCCTGTGCTATGTTCAATTGTTTCATGGGCGGTCCCCCAAGAGGCGTGGCCACCTACCAGTCACCACCAGGAACTGCCCCCTGCCCTATAAATCAGGAGGGTCTCCCACAGCTCCTGACGTTTCATTTCGAATGTGCCAGGGAGTTGGTGAGTGTAACTGTCCTTTTGGTGATTTTTTATTTTTTTACTTTTTTGTTTTGTTTTTGACCTTGATTTTGGATTGGGACTTGTTTGATTTGGATTGCCTCCTTGTTACATGTAATTCCATTTTGACTTTGTATTCCATGGAAATTCATTGTGGTACCCTGCCCAGGGTTTGTTTCCTGCCTTGTGCCGTGTGTTGGCTGGGATTGGCTCCAGCAAACCCCCATGACCCTGTAGTTAGGATATAGCGGGTTGGATAATGGATGGATGGATGGATGGATGTTTTGAAGAATAAATCTTTTATTTTATAATGGATCAATGCTTGCCCTTATTACTACAAGTAGCTGGGGTTTGATGGTGATATGCTCCTGTCGTGGGCATTATTTGTGGAACTCTTTAATGTTTGGATTTCCGAGTTCATGACACCTTTACAGTGCTAACACTATTACAATACATTCTCGGAGAGAAAATGGAACATTACATAATCTTAAAAAACAACAGGATGGCACTAAGAGAACCCTAAAAAGTAACACACTTCTCTTCATTTCGGTGGTGCTATTGTCTGCACTTGTTTCCCAGGGTATGCACCCCATCCAGAGTGCATAAAGCAACCATCTTGGCCAACTGCACAACAGAGAGACCTCCATCAACCCAAGTGACTAACATAGCTTCTGACTGCTTCTCTTCTTTCATTTGAATCCCCTTGCAGGTACATCAGGAAGATTTTAGAAAGCAAGTGTCAGGAAGAGCCTTAAAAAATCCAGGATAGTTTGGGTATAAATGAATACTGTAATTCTGTAAATGGTGTGGCTGGGTGCAGGAATGACAGACTACTGGATCGAAATTTGGGGTGCCAACCAGGTTGTCCTGTTTAATACAAATGAAAAATAAACAAAAGTAATGCCCATTTTGGTGTAAAATGCCCAGGGTCTCAGGCCAACAAACAGAAAGAACAGACTCTCTTTGGGTCACTTTAATGGGAGCTCTGTCTAGCGGTTTGTCCATATAACAAATGACACCTCCTTCCGGGAATCTGGTGCTTTAATAGATGGGGAAACCGGAAGGGGTGCAGTCAGGTGCCCTCACTGGGCAATTTCTCTGTGCTGTGGGGAAAGAAGGAGAAAACAATGTTACCGGGTTAGCGGCATGTTATTACATACCTCGACAGAGCCCATAAGGAGATCCTCTGATGTGCATGTGTGACAACAGACAGAATACTCTAAATGGTTGACGACTAGCCGAGTACCCCATTTAATAACAAAACTGGAAATAATAACAAAAAATAGACACAGTAGAATGGCACGGGTCTTCATAAGCTCTTGGTAAAAAAGCTTCTCTCTTGGTGGAGTTGTGCTGTCTAGATGAGTGTGGTCCAAAGAGACACCGACTTCTAGCACCAACATTGTTTAAGCCGTTCCTGGGGTGGAACAGTTAGGGTCTCTGGAGGTGGACTGGAAGAGAAGAGGTATCACGCGATCACTTTAGCCCTTGCCCTGTGGTCAGTGTTCTTACCTCAGTTTAGACCAGGGGTTCTAACCTGAGGTCCGTGGACCACTATAGGTTTCAGGGGGTCCATAAGGGTCAGATAAAAATTAACATTTATGTTCACTATACAGTCTGGTACTGTTGATTTGTCTTGCGTGAACGTTCTCACATGATTTTCCTCGTGCATTACGTCTGTTGCCGAAATAGATTGGATGTCAAATAAAATATGCGTGTCACCTTGTTGAAGAGCACTCCACAGTTTCATATTTTTATTGAAGGCAAACAAGAACAAGCTTCTCATTGAAATAAAGTCGATAACGAGAGAGTAGATTTAGTAGTAGTAGTAGTAATGGTAGTAGAAAAGTAGTAGTAGTGGATCTGCTTTAATTTGAACAAGAGTATTTCATGATTATAATGAGTGGCCATTACTTTTTGCATAATAAAGAGTGTTTTTTTTTAGATTGGTTACTTTAATGTTTAATAATATTTTGTGTATGTCATATATATATGAGACAATCAAATCTCGAGAAATAAAGTACATTATAGTCATTACATGCGAAGCTGTGTTTATGTGAATATTTCTGGTGAAGGGGGTCCATAGCTTTCATTAGATTCTAAAAGGGGTCTGTGACTCAAAAAAGGTTGAGAATCACTGGTTTAGACCGTCGTCAAGTGTCTTCAGTAGATCTCTTTCCTTCATTTTCTGAAGCCACTTCTTGGTGGTCATAGGGAGTCAGGGTCTGACTTTGAGGCGTCGTCGGATACAGGCCCATGTCAATACACCGCACACTTATACACACATACTGATCTTTACTTCTATGGGGTCACCAAGGAGCTTAACATGGCTGTTTTAAGACTGTGGAAGAGACCTGGAATACAGGGAGAACGCCATACAGACCTTAACTGAGATGAAAAGTAGACCGAGGTCTCTGGACCTGCGTGACCACCACGTTCACCACTCTAATTCCAAAATGAATTAACACAAGTTGTGTCAAATCAATAAATCATAGGAAGGTCCATTAAGAAATAGGACAGGAGGAGGCCACTTCGACTGAGGAGCCCGTATGGGGGCGGTGTGTGCTCAGGTTTTCTTACTTCGCCACAGACATGGTATAAAAGGAGCAAATATTCAGATTGTTGGTCCGGCTCAAGCGAACCATTTTGAAGGAAAGATAATGATAAGGAAAGAGCTGATCAGTGGAGGCAGAAGAGCAACAAACAACACCACCCAATTCACCAGTTGGTCTCCTTTGGCTCCCGTTGTGTCCAAAGGAAACCTTCTTATGTTGAGTACAACTTATGCCTCTGTTATGGTGTGAAATATTGCATATAATTTGATAAATAGTTTCTATGTCTTTATTTGTAACTTATAACACTAATGTCTATCATTGATAAGAACAGCAATGGTTTGATGGTTAAGAACCCCCCCATTTTAGGACTGAGTCTCTTTGTAATTTTATGGCAGGGTTTGAAACCAGTTTGGCAAATGTTTGTCTGCTGGACTCTCTCAATCAACCCCCACAAGAAAGCCAAACTACTGAGTTGGCAAGCATCAGCTGAGCAAATGGTTTTGGGGGCAGATGTGAAAGGTATTGTGTGCCCCATTGATCTGAAATATGGCTGTTTGGGATTGGCCTGAATCAGAAGCTATTCTGTAACACGAAGCCCTATTGGTGTAAGGGTCTGGACAAAGAATGCATGAATTCAGTTGCTTTACCACTTACAAACATCACAATGAAGAAGTATCTCTCTGTCACACCATTGACATGAGGAGCACAATTCGGCAGCCATATTGAGACGGGCAGGTGCCCTGCTCTGAAGAAAGCTGACCACAAATGATGTTTTAACTAGAGACATTTTAAGTAACTAGCAAGTCTGTGTGCCTCCTGAAACTACACATCACCATTTATCAGGTTGTATGGTTGCCAATATTCAAATGTACTTTGCATATTGTTATTATTTACAAATATTATCAATAATACATTATTTTAAGTGTAACATAACTCCTGCTTGTGTTTTACTACACCTAATTGCCTGAGGTTATAGATGTAGAAGGGAAGAGTATAATACCTTATAAACAGTGGTAAGTCTGTGAGATTTGAGGCATTTGGACAAAGGCTACACATTAATAATACAAAAGGGGAAAGCAGAGTAATATATTAAGTATAGTAATATCTTACTCTACCAAGATAAAACAGCCTCTCAAGAAGATCCCAAGTGGATGACCTGGATGGGCTGAATGGCCACCTCTGGTTCCTCCACTGTCTCTGGACACTGTTCTTCTTCCTCATTTAACCTGCTTCTCCCACCACCTTCCCCTGCTGAGTTTTTTTCAGTATGATAAGAGCTGGCGTTTCTCCAGAGTGTAGAAGAAAAGAAGTTCATTTGAGGTGCAGATACCTACCTGGTGCCTACTCCGATGCCCCTGCGGGGACTTAACAAGGATGTCAGTCTGGAAAGGGCAAATTCTGCCAACAGTTCAGTTTTTGTGTCTTGTAAGGAGCAGGTAAAATAAACAGACGTGCACATACGACAACAGAGAGCAAATGGGATGCCCCCCTCAGTGCCCGCGCTGCTGCTGCTGAGCAAACTCCTGACAGCTGCTTCCTGTAATCAGCATGGCTCACAGAGGCGCTCTTTGTGTAAACATCTTGAAGCTGTGCAGCTGGAGGCGGCATTGCTTGGGGCTCGCTCTCTAGGCACACGGTGGGCTAGAAACTGCAACCTTGCCAAATTTGAAGGGGGATCGGGCCTCCCATTCAGGGGCTAAAGTATCAAACCCAGTGTTGGCCTGTGAGCCACTGGCAAAAGCATAGCATTGTAGCTCTTTGAAAGGCGCTATATAAAAGTCAGTTCATAAGATACTACTTCTGAAATTTGCCCCAGGCTCAGAGTTGATGGCACACACCTTGACATTTCAAAACACCTTGCTGAGTTTTGATCTTTGGAAAAAAACAAAGTGACATTTTCCTTTTATAAATAAGAAGCGGCACATAGGCACCTGGGATCATTTGAGTCCCCCTGTAGCCCACTGCCTTCTGAGCTTGCTTTTTGTGTGTGGAACTAGAATGAAGTGTGCCAGTATCAGACCCTCGTACCTTAGACAAGTGTGGCAAATCCCCTTCAACTGGAAAGAATTTCAGTCTGAGGTGAAATTGCAAAGCATTGAACATTCGAGAGATCCACGAGATCATGTAAAGACATTGTAATGTCGCCATAAGAGCCAGTCCTAAGAAGTTAATGTTAATGGGAAATCCACAGTAGGGAAATGTTAGGTTTACATAATTAATAGAAGGGCATGTATTGTCCTCCATAAGCTGACGTGTAAATGGAACACTCAGTACTCTGCTAGTTCAACAGAGCGCTCTCAGTCTGGTAGAAAGATGGGATGATAGAAAGATAGTTTACTGTCCATTTGCGTTATACTAATGTATGTACTGACATATGTCATTTCAGTATACAGTGCCTGTAAAAAATAGTATTCAGCTACTTAGACGTTTTCACATGTTATCGTTATACAGCATTGAATCACAGTGAAAACTAAGCATGTTCGGGTCTGGTCACTACATGGATGGGAGACCATCTAGGAAAAGCTTGGGTTGCTGTTGGAAGGCGTGTTGGTGAGTCCAGCAGGGGGCGCCTACCTTGTGGTCTGAATGTAAATCCCAATGCCCCAGTGCAGTGTTGGGCACACTGTCGTGCTTCTGATGGGACGTAAAACCAAAGGCCTGACTCTCTGTGGTCATTAAAGATCCCTGGGCATCCTTCTTAAACAGTAGGGCGTATCCTGATGTCCAGGTTAAATTGTCCACCATGGACTGGTCATTCTGGCCTTCAAATCATCCCCTGTATCCGATTGGCTATCTTTCTCACCACTTCACCACCTAACAGCTCATGTGTGGTGAGCATACTGGCGCAAAAATGGCTACCAGGTGGATGCTGCACATTAGTGGTGGTTGAAGTGGCTCCCCACTCATTACGTAAAGTGCTTTGAGTAATGAGAAATGTTAATTGTTACATTTGGCTGTTTTGAAATTTATTAACAGAAAAGACCCTTTAATGACAAAACGAAAACAGATCTCTGCACAGTGGTCGAAATTAATTACAACTATAAAACACAAAATAATAGATCTCATAAGCATTCACCACATTTACATCAGTATTTAGTAAATTACAGCCTTGAGTCTGTGTGCACTGGTCTCACAGCTTTGCCATTTTTTCCCCAGTTCTTTTTTACAATCGTCCCAAGCTATATCAAGTTGCATGGCGATCGAGAGTGAACAGCCTTTTACAAGTCCAGTTACAAATTCTTAACTGACTCGGCCACTACAGGAAATTATCATTGTTATTTTTAAGCCATTCCCCTGTAGCATTTGTCTTTTTGCTTGGGGTCGCCATCTTACTGGAAAACACACCTTCTCCATGGCACAGACTGCATCAGGTTTTTCTTTAGGATTTTCCTTGTATTTTGTTATATTCATTTTTCATTTTACCTTCACAAGCCTTCTAGGGCCTGCTGCAGACAAGCATCCTCACATCATGATGCTGCCAGCACGGTTGGGATGGTGTGATTTTGATAATGTACAGTGTTCAAGCATGAAATTTAGTCTGAAAGCCAGAAAGCTTAGCTTTGGTCTCATTAGACATCAGAACCTTCTTCCAGATGACTTCAGTCTCCTCTGTGTTTTCTGGTAAACTCTATCTAAGATGTTGTGTGAGTTATCTTTAACATCTATCTCTCTATCTTCTCTTTACCACTCTTCCATAAAGCTATGACCAGTGAACCACAAAGGTACCGTCTCTCCAATCTCATCCACTGTAGCTCGTATCTCCTTCAGAGTTCTCGAAGGTCTCTTCGTGGCTTCTCTCACGAGTTTTGATCACTCACATTTTGTGCAGATTTCCAGTTGTGCCACACTCTTTCCATTTCTTAATGACTGGTTTAACTGGACTCCAAAGGATATTCGGTAACTTTTGTCTTCTTCCCCTGACTTGTGCCCCTGACATCACCTTTTCACTTTTCACTTTTTGTTGTGTTCCTATGTTGCCCTTGTGTTGGGTTAGACCACCATATTGACTCCCCACAAGTTGGCCTTTCCACATGAAGGCGCATTTAGACTTCCATCAGCATATAATCCCTGTCACAGATGGCTGGGATTTGTACTTCTTTGCTGGAAGGTTCGGGGGAGCAAGCCTGGTCAGAGCGTTACCTCCCCCGAGACACTAGATGGCAGTCCCCATGGGTTGCAGCAGTGCCTCAGACTCCTAAAGGGCTTCATGGGAGATGGAGTTGTCTACAGCCCTGTTGGGATCTGGAGGTGCCACAGGTGTTCCTGAGCCTATGTGGGCAGTTCTTCCGCCACAACTGGAACTGCTGTTGAAAGTGGAGCACTTCCGGGTGCCTTATATAAGGGGAAAGCAGACAGTACTCAGTGAGCCAGAGTCGGGTGGAAGGTAAACGAAGCTTGCCGAGGAGGAGTGGAGGAGAAAAGCGAAAGAGAAGGAAAAGAGAATATTGTGAGGGTTTGTGCTTGGACTGTGTTGTGGGCTCGTGGGAATGGGGAAGATGTTCTCGACGATTGAAGAAAAATAAAAGCACTCATGTTTTATAAGTGTGCCTCCCGTGTCTGTCTGTGTCGGGTTGGGTGGCTGGCACACCCCCTAGTGGTTTTGTCACACCCCACACAGATGACCTCCATTGAACTAAATCTGAGACTTCTAAACCAAATTGGCTGCACTAGTGATGATTTAGGTGTGTCATGTTAGAGGGGATGAAAACTTACAAGATCAATTATTTTATGTTTTATAGTTGTAATTCATTTAGACCACTTTTCTGACATCTGTTTTCAGTTTGACACATGTGATGGTGCAGGTCCGGCTAGAAGCTCCCTTTTCCATATTCGTGAGTCTATTGAACCTGACACTGTCGATAACGTAACCGGATAAGCGTGGCAGATGGGGACAAAACACTCCATGCAACGGGATGGTAGAAAGTGTCCCAGTGCTTTAGTTAAACAATAAAAAAAAAATCAAAGCTGTACATGTCCAAAAGTGCAGTGCTTCCAATAAATAATCCTTAAAACAGTGAAAAACCTGATGACTAAAAACGAGAATAAAAACCAACAGTCACTGGGTCAAACGAGCTGAGCACAACTCCTTCCAAGTCTCCCCAGCTCACCCATCGCTCGCTCAGCAGCCGACCCCTGTCTTGGCTGTATCTGTCGGCGTCTGCCACACCTCTCGGGTCAGTTATCCTCCCATCATCCTTCTCGCTCTCACAGCCGTCCCTCATATCCCTGAAAAGGACGCCACCTTGATCGCTCCCACTCTACTGCACAATCAGTGGGGATGATCCGTGCCAAGAGCTCTGATCCTTCGCTCCTATATGGGACCACTGACTGTGCTGCCTTTTCTCTTTCTCTAGCCGGCTGGCACGTTCCCTCTCTCCCCTCCAACGGTGTACTCTCACTCTACGTTCCTTCGTTTCTCTCGTTTATCTTCCTGTCTGTTCTTTACTCTCTTTCAGTGCTGGCCCGTATTTATGCAGCTCATTGGGCGCAGCGTCTTAATCACGCACCGCAGGAAGCTGGTGAAGCAACTAAGAAAGATCGAACCCTCACGTGCAGATGCGTCTTGCCCCAATTACTTCACCAACTCCCCGCAGCTGCATGAGTGTGCCCACGGAGATTGACACAGCCAATGAATTATTTAATAAAACAGCCATTCTCTCTGAGCCGTGGACCTGCTATACCACAACATACAAGCCATATTAAATCCACTGTGAATCAAAGTTAAGTTAGCTTCCATTTTTTATAGGAACTGTAGAAACCTCTGTAGTAACTTAACAAACATAACTACGATTTAACTCCGGCGCTGAAATATGACATGCAAGAAGGTATTATTTTTTGTCTTTGTGTTATCAATTTTTCTCTTTATTTTGTGTGAACTGTTTTTACATTCAATTTTACTGAAACATTTAAACGCTAGGACTGTGAAACGTCTTGTGTGCGTGTTATACCCAATGTTCAAACCTTTCCAGTAGCTGCAGAATTTTGGAAATGGCAACAGTCACAATTCACTGCTGATCTTCCAACTTAGTGATGAGTGGAACGATTTGTGCCAAACTGATTTTGCTTTGTAAAAAAATTGTAAAACAAGTGATTTCCTCTGTTAATTCCACCTATCATTGAGTGTTTAGACAAAGTTTTCTACTTTGAGGGACGGCTAGGGCTCTTACCCGCCCAGGACGCCTCCACATTAAAAGGACCTGAGGAGAGAGCGTGCTCAGGGTATTTTCTCCCCTGGATTGGTAGATAGCAGCCCCCTGGCTTGTAGCAGCACCACAGTTACCCACAGGGAATCATGGGAATTGGAGTTCTTTGACTCAGCCCTGTTGGGCAGGCGGTTGGTGCTGTTGGGACTCGGGAGCCCTATTTCATGGGGCTTCAGCCTTACTTGGAAGTGATCCTGAGCCAAGCCTTCAGGACACTGGAAGTACTTCCAGGGGTTACTTAAAAGATGCGGCCTGCCACTGCTCCAGTGAGCTAAGGTCGGGATGAAGAAGGACAAAGTTTGCTGGAGGAGGAGTAGAGGTGGAAGGAGAGAAAGAGACAGAGAGAAGAGGAAGAAGCATTTCTGTGTGCTACATACTGTACTTATTGTGTGGGAAACAATTGGAAAGAGTTTCCCACGACAAAATGAAAGCCTGTGTGTTGTGCTGAACTTGTGTCTGCGCCTATCTGTGTCGGGTTGGGGAGCAGGTGCACCTCCTACAGGCCACACTAGTAAAAGAAAAAAAATATCACAGGACTCACTTCCTGTCACATGTATTTTTTTGTTAATTCGAGTGTTGTAATTGTGCTGGTAGTGCGGTGACAAGCTTTGCTAATTATGACAGCTTGTTGTGTGATTTTCTGCCAGCGTCAGAGTTACAATATTATTTATTTATTTACTTATTTTTTTGTTCAATGTTCCATATATTATATGTGTAGTATATCATCTCATGCTTAGATAGCACATTTGAGGGGGCTAAAAAGTTTGTTGCTTTATTTGACGTACCAGGCCTGATTAGACTTAGCATGAAATTGGACAGACATGCAACATAAAAATATGCCTTAATCAAGATAAATAAATGCATCAAGGTAAGGAAATAAAGCAAGAAAAAATTTAAAAAGGAAGAGAGACCTTGCTTTAATATAGATGAGGAAGCACAAGGCCTAGTGAGAAAGATGGAGATAGCAGGAGGGGAGACGGCCGATGAGCCAAGATAAACCTGGGGAACAAAACATAAAAACTATAAAAAGAGAAACCCACGGATGACTTAGAAAAATCCCACAGGAAACCACCTGACCCAGGCAGAAATACAAAACAACAAGAGACATCTCAAAGAAAAACTACATAAAAAAACATGGAGACCATTAAGAGACAAGAAAAGAAAATAGAAAGGGCAACTCCAGATCAAAGGTGAAAAATCTTTAAGTGAAGCAATAGATACAGACAGAGAGAAAAAAAAAAACAATAAGAACTGAGCAAGACTGAAAAAGAACTAAATCAAAATGGAGACCCCAAAAGATTTCTAAAAATCTTTATTACAAAAACATGATTCAAATAAACCCAAGAAAAATAAAAATACACATATAAAAATAAATAAATAAAGAGAACCCATAGAAAAAAAGCACTTAACTTAGAAAGACATTTTTAAAAAATGGACCCCAAAAAGGATAAAAAGAATCAGAAAGGGAGAGCCAAGCACTATTTAGAACCCCAAAGTAATGAAACAGGGGTGTCTGAAAAAAAAAACAAAGAAAGGGAGGCCCCACAGCAGAAAATTCCCCACGGAAAGCATTTGGCCGTGGAAGCGGATGAATTGCCGCTTCCAAAATAAACCAGACAGATTTTTTCCACTCGGGGAGGCTCAAAGGGGAAAAGTGTACTCACCGCACAGCATTTGTGTTAAATTAGTTGAACTCGCAGAGCCCATCAGCAATGAAATCTAAGATTTGGTGATCACAAGTGTTTTCTTTGATTTCAACACCTTTCTCACAAAGACATATTTTACACTTAATGAAGCATCAAACCCATTCGGTTTGGGTGGGCCATGTTTGATTTAAGAAACTGCTAAAGAATGTTAAAATGTGGCTTCCTCTGTGCTTTCCTGTAGTCGACCCATACTAGTTAATACGAGTTCATTTGTGTAAAGCATACTACTCACTGGTGTGGTGATGATATAAATAGGTTTTATTTTTTATTTTAAAAAATGGAGGGGGTCATTAAACAATATATGAATAAACAAATAGGTAAATAAATAGTACAGGAAATTTCATGACATGTAGAAATCAATTCACATTGACCAAAAAACTGTAACCCAAACAAGCAATTGTTAAGGGAATAAAAAGAAAAAAAACAGAAAAGGAGACAAGAAAACATATGTGAGCATCAGGAAACATACTGCAAGAGATTTCACAAATGAGAGGAGACCATTCAGTCCATCAAGCCCATTTGTTTAGCTAATAGCTAAGGTGTCCCAATGTCTCATCCAGATTCTTCTTGAAGGCTGTCAAGGTTTCTGCTCCAACTCCATGTCTCGGCAGTTTGTTTCAGAGTCCCACAACTCTTTGCATAAAGAAGTGCTTCCTGGCCTCAGTCCCTGCATTTTCACCTCAAGTATGTGATTCACCATTGAGTTCAAAGAATTCTCCTGGCTCTACTTAAGCAAGGCCTTTAAGGATTGTAAAGACCTGGATGAGGTCCCCCACGCAATCTCCTCTGCTCGAGACTTAACAGGTTTAATTCTCTGAGCCTGTCAGAATATGACATGTCTTTAAGTCCTGGGATGCACTTGGTTGCTCTCAAGTGCTGCTCTGTCTGTTTAGGAGAATATGGCAAGCCAAATTAACATTTAAAGATATCTCAAAATGAATTTTGGATATCTTAAAATGTAATTTACTTTTTATGATATCTGAAACTCGCTTTGAGATATCTTAAAATAATTTCCTTTACATTTTAAGATATCTGCAATACATTTTGAGATATCTCAAATGCATTTCAAGATATCTCAAATACAGTTTCAGATATCTCAAAATAATTGTTTCTGCATTTCAAGATATCTCAAATGAATTTTCAGATATCTTAAATTGACCTTTCATGCATTTTAAGATATCTTAAATGCATTTCAAGATATCTCAAAATCATTTCCTGTAAAATTGCCTATTATTTCAATGGGACTTCTTGTTTATTATAAGATATCTTAAAATGTATTTGAGATATCTTGAAATGAGCAGGAAGTGATGTTGAGATATCTTAAAATGTATTTGAGATATCTGAAAATGGACAGGAAGCTGTTTTGAGATATCTGGAAATGTATTTGAGATATCTTAAATTGTATTGTATATATCTGAAAATGCTATTGAGATATCTTGAAATAATTGAGTGTCCTTTTAAAGATATCTTAAAATGCATTTTAGATATCTTGAAATACAATTTGAGATATCTTGAAATACATTGTTAGATATCTGAAATGGAGCAGAGACCCATTTTAAGATATCATGAAATTCATTTTAGATATCTAAAAATGTATTTCAGATATCTGAAAAAAAATGAATTTCAAGATATCTTAAATGCTTTTTAAGATATCTAAATTATATTTCGAGATATCTCAAAATAACTTCCTTCTCATTTTAAGATATCCCAAATTCATTTTGAGATATCTGAAATGCATTTTCAGATATCTTAAAATGACTTTCTGTGCATTTCAAGATATCTCAAATACATTTCAAGATATCTTAAAATAACTTCCTGCACATTTCAAGATATCTCAAATACATTTCAAGATATCTTAAAATAGGCAGGAAGTTCCATTGAAAGTATAAGAAATTTTACAGGAAGTGATTTTGAGATATCTCTAAGGTTATTTAAGATATCTCGAAATGCGCAGGAAGTTATTTTAAGATATCTGAAAATGTATTTGAGATATCTTTAAATATGCAGGAAGTTATTTTAAGATATCTGAAAATGTATTTCAGATATCTGAAAATGCCTGCAGATGTATTTTAAGATATCTTGAAATGTATTTGAGATATCTCAAAATGCACATTAACATATTTCAAGATATCTCGAATTGCATTTAAGATATCTTGAAATGCATTTCAGATATCTCAAAATGTACAGCATATCATTTCAAGATATCTTGAAATCTATTTGAGATATCATAAAATGGTTTTTAGATATCTTAAAATAGATGCATTTTTAGATATCTGCAATTCAATTTAAGATATCTAAAATGCATTTCCAGATATCTTAAAATTCATTTTGAGATATCTCTAAATGTTAATTTGGCTTGCCATAGGAGAACCTAACAGGTTGTGGTAAAGAGAAACATGAGGTGAAGGCTGAGACTGAGACACTGCATCAAACATCTTAGCATGGAGGAGAAGCCAGTAGAGGACACATGATGTCACTTCAGATTGGTCACCACTTGACCCACCCCTTCTGGTCTTCATGAATATTTAATTCATGATGCAACTGGAAGTTGCTATTTGCATGAGGACCAGTTTTTATTCAGAATGGAGCCTCCTGAACAAGCACTGCATTTACAGATCACGGTGATGGAGAAACCAGTGGTGTTCCTTTTTTTTTTTTTTGATATTTTTTAATTTTACATTCAGAGCTGCACATTAAACGGGATGTCTCTAGTGACTCTAAACCTATTCTGTCTCTCTTATTTACATCTGTTAAGGGAAACACAGAGATGTTAGTAAGGCACAATAAGATGCCCTGACAATGATAAGAATGGGCCAATTGACAGAGACGGAGAGATAAAAATTAGAAAGGTGCCATCATTTTGACATTTTCTTTGTATTCATCTCATTGTCTGGAGTGTCACATTTTGTCTTTTTGTTTTCCATGTTTGACCAGGATTTTATGATATGTTGTTGTGGCCTTTGATAGCCACATAATCTGCATGACACAACATGTGACATCTTCAATGCCACATGTAAAGAACATGGTGGCACATGAAGGAGGATGTTCACAGTGAATCTCTGCTTGTGTTTATTTTCTTTAGGGACCTTCCTGATGAGCTCTAGTAACAACTTTTGTTTGGATGTTTTGCCTAACATGTTGGTTTTTGGTAGCATTGCTCATCTTTGACTTTCAAGTTGCAAACCTCTGCTGCTTTGTCACTGTTCCTGTGCCTCTGCCATCTTCCTAGTTTATCTCCCGATCCTTTGTCAACTGTCCCTGCCTGGGTTGTTTTTTTTCCATCTCAGGCATAATAAAATGGGGTCTGAAAAATAAAACTATATAACAAAATCATAAGAAGAACACTTAATAGAGACATAAATAAAGAGGAATGTGCCATATTTCCATAATATGAAAGAAGGGGGACTTTAGAACAAAACTGACAAAACACAAGACAAACAATTTACCCAGACTAGAATAAAGTACACATCTAGACAGAAGAGTAGAAGAACCCCAAGAAGAAATACAAAAGGTCAACCCAATAAACAAAGAGAATGAGCCCATGGACACGTCTCTTGATAAATTCTACAAAGAAAGTGATTGAAAAGGAGAAGATTACCTCAGAAGACATTCGAGGAAAGACAGTCTCTATTGTCAAGGTGATCCGTCGGGATGCAGAGACATCAATAACGAAGGGCATGAGGAAATGTGTGATTTTGGATCATGGACTACTTGGACAATTCATTTGCAAAGGCAATGGATGCTGGTTGCAAACCATACATGACGCCTGAAAGGATACCTCACAAATTAAGTCAAAAAGAATATAATGTCAAACTCAAGTGTGGAGCCTGGGAATCACACTGAGTGAATTAGCGATCATCTGGTTTCCCTATAAATCTTTGGGGGGCACTGTTTCAGAAACTAGAGCATGTTATGGAGGAGCTGTCCCCTTAGCTAACTGTAGTCAGATTCTCAAAGGAGCTTGTTGAACTCATTGCCCAGCGTCTGAAGAAGAACCCAGCAAAACAAATAAACTGCCTTGAACTCATGGATCATCCTGTCTTCAAAATTCACAATGCCAAGGAAACCAATGGAGCCTGTCGAAGAGATCCTGAATGATGAGAAGAGGTGATGACGTGACATTTCTTTGTTTTACTTTTGTTTTGCCTTTTCACATAATCCTTTGATACTTCTTCTTCTCCTTTTTCTTTAAGCCGCTCCCATTAGGGGTTGCCACAGCAGATCATTTTTTCCATATTTTACTGTTCTATACATCTTGCTCTGTCCTCTCTCACCACATCCATAAACCTTCGCTTAGGCCTTTCTTTTTTTCTCTTGCCTGGTAGCTCTATCCTTAGCATCCTTTTCCCAATATACCCAGCATCTCTCCTCTGCACATGTCCAAACCAACGCAATCTCGCCTCTCTGACTTTGTCTCCCATCCGTTCAACTTGAGCTGACCCTCTAATGTGCTCATTTCAAATCCTATCCATCCTCGTCATCCCCAATGCAAATCTTAGCATCTTTAAGTCTGCCATCTCCAGCTCTGTCTCCTGCTTTCTGGTCAGTGCCACCGTCTCTAACCCATATAACATAGCTGGCTTCACTACCGTCCTGTAGACCTTCCCTTTCACTCTTGCTGATATCCGTCTGTCACAAATCACTCCTGACACTCTTCTCCACCCATTCCACCCTGCCTGCACTCTCTTTTTCATCTCTCGTCCACAATCCCCATTACTCTGTACTGTTGATCCCAAGTATTTAAACTCATCCACCTTCGCCAACTCTACTCCCTGCATCTTCACCATTCCACTGACCTCCCTCTCATTTACACACATGTATTCTTTCTTGTTCCTACTGACCTTCATTCCTCTCCTCTCTAGAGCATATCTCCACCTCTCCAGGGTACCTCCTCAACCTGCTCCTTACTATCGCTACAGTTTACAATGTCATCAGCAAACATGATGATAAAATAATGACAGTACTTTCCATGGAGGACAACTGGCAAATTTGCATTGAGGAAAAAAAAAAAATACATTATTGCAAAGTTATTAAATGATTTTATTTAACTTGACTCCTCTTTCTGTTTGTTTGTCTGGGTCAAGTTTTGCAACTGATTTTAAACCCACGAATTTCTTTAAATTTTGCATACTGTTCAATATCGATGACAATACAATAATCCGTCAAAACTGATGAATTACGTAATAAATTTCAATGTAATTAACAGTTATGCGATTCCAATTAATGAACACACAACAATGACAGAGAGAGAATATAGTGAGATATAGGATCATCCAAGTGAGAGACGCATCGGATTACTCTCACTCACCTCTTCCAAAGATAGAGCGGGCAAATATGCGTGCTGACTTAACTTGTTTACTCTTGCAAAGGAGTAGCCTTCATGATCACGGTGAAGAAGTATTGCTGTAAGCTTGCCATTCTGTCGTCACAGCAATCAACCAATCATTTAGTAGAATAGCTATTTTCATCATAAAATATATATATATAAAAAATGTATTCCCCACAATGCTAAAAATTTTTGATTAATTAATTTTCAATTAATTTATGTGCAGCCCACAATTTTATTTAGTTGCATACAACCACGAAAATTGTGGTTAAAGAAAAATTTGAGTGCATTTATAACTAAAGTAAATAAAATAATTTTATTTAAAAAAAATTATATATGCAGTATATTTTATTTTATGTGCTGTGCCAAAAGAAAGCAAACTTTAAAAAACGAAAAAGTGATCTCAGCAAAGAGAAAATGTGTTCAAAACATAAAGATAACTCTTAATGGAGAAAGAAATAAGGCAGACAAAGGAAAGAAGGACCCCATAGAAGGAAAAAATGAGAGAAATAAACCAGATAAATATTCAAAAATACTAAGGGAAGCAGTAAGAACAATAAGATGCTCTGACCCCAATAAGAATGAATCCCAAGGTAAATGTCGTGGTCCTTCTGAGATATTTTATTAGTTCTGTGTTGGATATTGTTATTAAATATTATTTTAATTCATGAACTTCATCACTGTGTGTAGCCATGATATTCACTGTTACCGCAGCCATCGTCGATCAAGTGATGCATTTGGCACCACACAGTGCTGCATTTGTAAAGCATGCTGATCTTTCACAAATTTGTGCTTATTTTGAACAATTTGTCATTCTGTTTTGAATTCTGGTTTTGGCTTTAGTAGTAATTTTCCATCTGTCATTAATAACCCTCTGCTTGTTTGTGACACCATGGTTTGGTTAGTCCATTCATTTCCTAATCCATTTTTTTTTAATTTGTAGGACAAGCCTGGGCTTTGTTTTATGTCTACAAGCTAAGTTGTAAGAAAGGCGACCCACAAAATAAAACAATATGCTTACCTGGTTGTTATTGTCAGTGTACAGTGAAATTCTTACTCACACATGCTAATCAATAAGCAACTGGATGAGTGAGCACATCTACCATAACTCAAAACTTGTGTCTTCTTTAAAAAAAACTCTCAGAATGTGTAGCTGTTTATGTGTGCCTTTAGATACTGGTGGATATGCACGTCTATACATTAAGCAAGTCTTATGCAGAAATTATAAGGATGTAAACTTTAACCTACAAAACTGATTTTTGATTAGGCGACAGGAAACAAAGAGTACAGCAAGGAGGAGAATGCTAAGCATGGAGAGAGTTAATCAGTGGAGTCCCTGAGGGGATTTTCCATAGACTCTTACTTATTCTGATTAATATTAGATAGTATAGTTAGTAAACTTTTGAAAGTTTTAGATGAGACTAAAATTTGAGAGATAGCGGATACTGAGGAGGCAGCAGAAACAACTCAAAGCTAGGAGATCAGCTAGACGATTATAACGGTGTTTGTCATGAATTTCCAAATACATAAAAAACTCCACAGTCCATGTGTCCAAGTGTCTTCATTTTAAAGATTTTACATACACATGTGCATACGTTTTCTGACATAAAAGTCAAATAATGATATGCTTTAAATGTCTATCTGTCTAACAGGTCAGGTTTCTTTCTAGCTGTCTAAGTTCAATCTAAGGGCAGTTTTATTGTCATAACATTGAGAACATTCCATTACCTGTAACGTATAGGGAGTTGAAACAAATCTTCCATATTTTTAGTTAAGGCTTTATTTTTTTCAAGTTCAAACTAAGTAAAATAAGATAAATTTACCGATATCATTAACTTAAATGATTTGACTCTTACAACAATGTATGCCTGGTGTAACATTCAGGTGTGTGTTCGGTAAAAAAGTTAACTGATATGAAATTTCACATTTGTATTTCACATTTTTGAATGACTTCATTGTCATGAATTTCCAAATACATAAAAAACTCCACAGTCCAAGTGTCCTAGTGTCTTCATTTTAAACATTTTACATACACGTGTTATTAAATTTTTGTTTAATAAATAGTTCCGCAACAATAAGTTGTATTCTATAGTAATAGCTATAGTAAAGTGCAACTTCATGTCTTAGTGGGGGGCGGCATGGTGGCGCAGTGGTAGCGCTGCTGCCTCGCAGTTAGGAGACCGGGGTTCGCTTCCTGGGTCCTCCCTGCATGGAGTTTGCATGTTCTCCCCGTGTCTGCATGGGTTTCCTCCCACAGTCCAAAGACATGCAGGTTAGGTGCATTGGCGGTCCTAAATTATCCTTAGTGTGTGTGGGCTGGCACCCTGCCCGGGGTTTGTTTCCTGCCTTGCACCCTGTGTTGGCTAGGATTGGCTCCAGCAGACCCATGTGACCCTGTATTAGGATATAGTGAGTTGGATAATGGATAAATGGATGCCTTAGCAGGTTACATTAAATACATGTTTTTAACAACACATTACAATGGAGGTAAAAACAGAGCACAGATTATCTTGTGGGTGTCTCAACAGCTTTCATGCACAGAAAACTGCAATTCAAGCGATGTGAAAATGGCACCAATTGATGCTGTGGCGGACAGCTGGGCCCCTTACCTGGCCTGGACGCCTATGTGATGGAAGGACCAGGGGAGAGGACATGTGCAATACCTCCCCCAGAACACGAGAAGGAAACCCCCCTGGATTGCATTGGGGCCTGGAAACTCAACCATGCAGGGGCCCGTGGCCACCGCTTGGGGGCGCCTGGACAGTTCCGGAGCCCTGGACTGCAGCACCTCCACCACATCCGGGAGTGCTGCTGGAAGAGGATCACAGAGCACCTGGAGCACTTCCAGGTGCTCTATAAAGGAGGCCACCTCACTTCGTTCGAGGAGCCAGAATCGGGTGGAAGGTGGACAAAGCTTGCAGGAAAGGAATTGAGGTAGCAGAAGAAGAAAGAATGAGAGAGAAATGAGGAAAGAGAAGGACTGAGCTGTATCATTATGGTGATTTGTGCATTCTGCCTCGGAAGGGAACAAAAAGAAATAAACTCTGTGTAGTTTGCACTTGTGTGTGTATCTGTGACTGTCTATGTCGAGGTTTAGGGCGATGGTACGCACCCAAAGCTTCCACAATGCGTATTAATGGTGGAGGGTCTGTGACTAATTGTGTTTGTATTTGAAAGTAAACCCAATAGAGTAGTATGCAATAATGGGCAACTGGAAAAAAAAATCTATTATTGAAAAATGAGCAAGCATAGAATCAGCATCCATATTACCCTGTGATACCAGGAGATCAATCCAGTCTCATGACTAAACTAAATGAAGAGACCAACTCCAAGCATTGAGTTCGACATCGGAATAACTGTACCGGAAGCTATTTATATGGTTGCATCAATGACACAGTAGCATCTAGCAACCACATAGCAGCTTATGCACAAAATGGCAGAAGCTACACAAAGCAAAATGGCATACCGTAATAAATTTGAAACTCTGAAAATAGATTTCTAAGTATGAAACTAAGCTTGTCCAAAGACTGCTAATAATTAAAAACATAACTAGCATGTCTTAATTTCTATTAAAAAATGTATTCTTTTCAGAATAAAAGTAAAATTACAGTGGATTCATAACATTACCACAGAAAGACATAGTAGCACTGAAAGCTGTGCTCAGAAGAGCAACCGAGTGTGTCATAGGACTAAAAGGATGTGTAAATTTTTTAGTCTCGGGCAGAGGAGACTGCCCCGGGGTCCTAATCCAGGTCTTCAAAATTCTCAAAGGCATTGATAGAGTAGATCCAACAGAACTGTTTCAGCTTAATAATGAATCACATACTTAGGGACATCAGTGGAAATTAAAGAGAAGTGGATTTAGGACTGAAGCTAGGAAGCACTTCTTTTTGCAAAGGATTGTGGGAATCTGAAGCAAAATAACAAGCCATGTAGATGAATCAGAAGCCCTGACAGCCCCTAAGGAGTATCTGGAGGAGACATTGGGACAGCTTAGCTATTAACTAAACAAACAAGCCTGATGGGCTGAATGGTCAAACTGTCAAATTTTTAATGGTCTTATGTTTAATGTAAGACAGGATGTCCCCAGACTAAAAAAGGAAGGGGGTCACATGAGTGCTTGCAAACATGAAAATTCTAATTATTATTTTTTTGAATTTCATTATTTTGCTGTGTAGAATATGCCTTGGTTTATGGGGGATTTTTTTTAATTTTTTTTTTTATTCATGGGTACTACCATGTCATGTAGGCTGAAGGCATGACTGTATGTGGACATGGCATTGTGACATCTCTATTTAAGATGGTGGTGCTATCAAACATTTAATACTTTAATTAGGGAAAGAATTTTTGAAATAGAGTTTCAAACGTTTGTCTTTGGAAGTTCCAACTTCATTTTTAGGATTTTTCATCTTAACCAATTACTTTTAGTGTCCTGTGTTTTGATTACAGTTTGACCTTTTTAAAGCCCATTCGTTTCCTGGCCCACTAATAAAAACAGAAAAAAATCCTTATAATTTGCTATTACTTTAACATTCCAGCAGTAACAAAGTAACAAAAAAAACCTGTTAGGAATTTTCCCAAATGGAACTGGAAAAAATATCAAAAACTTTGCCCTTTACCAAACTTGAAATTGTATTACTTTAACTGTAAGAAGAAAATTAATAAATGTTTGAAAAGGACAGTTAAAAAGAGCAGGGGCTTCATTTATAAAGTGTATACAACTTCTCACGCAAACGTCAGGATTTATAAAAGAACACTTGACTTGGGAAAAAATATATATTTTTGGAAACTTTGACCAATGTGTATGCAACATTTTGGAGAAACTGGAAAACAATGACACTGGTAAAGAAGCAGGGAAATGCAGCCATACCAGCATAATGGTGGCTCACATGCATAATAATTCATATCACTAAGCCATTATTATAATGTGCATTGATGTGAAAAACATATTAAAGCTCAAATGTGATGCATGAGATGTACAGACTGTATTTTAGCTCCCTTTTAAGCAGGGCCAATGCTGTGTATTGCATTAAAAAAACTTTTTTGTATTTTCCCCAGTTTATATCAGCTTCCTGTTGTCACTTCTCAGAGAATTGGCCGACACGTCAAAAATATCTCTGCCAAGCTTCACTCTGTCATGCCTGCAGTACTGGAAACCACTAACCGACCAAGGAGGCACTACACCCAGTTTTCATATGGTGTTTGTCTACACATACATAAAACATAATATGTTTTTGTCAACATTAAAAAGGCAATCTGCAGCCCAGTTTGATTCTCCCAACATAATCAGAGCAATTTACTGCTCTTAAATTGCAATAATAACCTAGCAAGAATGAAGCTGCTGTTGTTAACCGTAAGCTGTTACATTCCATTAATGCACAACTTATCCAAGATGTGACTGGCAAACGTCATGTCTCAGTGGCCTGGGTCACCCCGTGATTCATTTATGCTGAGATAAAGGAGCTTTCACATACGTGATGGTGCTGTACAGCATATGTTGACTGTCTTACTAGTAAGTTAATTGGCTGAACCCTCCATTTTACATATGGCCTGTGCTATTCATTGTAACAGCAATCACGTCATTGCATGTGCCAGGCGATAGCAGCTACCCGCTCAGACACGTGCACCTTACGCCTTTCAATGACCCTAAGAATACAGAGGAGAGGTGCTATAATGCCACACATGACTTTGTATGGTCAGTTGCTGAGCACACCCAGGTGATTTTGAATGCATGTGGCGAGGTTTTGATGTGTCAGGTGGGAAGTTGCTTGAGTAGCCAGTGAAGTCGTGCACCATCGTGACTGCATATGTGTGAGATCGATTAGCATGCTCCATTTATGGATGTTTCAGGGTTGCCTTTGAGGCACACGCACTAATTCATATTTACAAAATGATTGTGACTTAGAACTAAATTGTGTAGAAATGTGCATATGGCAGGTTATATATATATATATATTTTTTTTGCTGTAAACATTTTCCTTTTTTATTGGCATGCACATATTTTCATCCTAAAATCTGCAGAATGTTTTATAAATGAGGCCCCAGGAAATGAAAGACTAAGATAAAGGAGGTGTCGTAAACTGATGATGAAAAGCAGTAAAGCAAATACCAATATTGGGGAGTAAAAATGATTTCCAAAAATTGAAGTAGACAAAATTCAAATCTAGGAAGATAGAGAAACAAATTGAAAAACAGAAAATTAGCACATGTGGATTTTTTTTAGAAATATTTCAATACTAGGATGCAGCCAGTATTGCACTGCCATCTTTTATAGGTTGAACCAGCCAGGTCACATAACTGGCAAGAGCAAGACAATATGGTGAGATCCATATAAAAAGCTCACAAAATGGTGGCAAAAAAAAAAATTAAAAAAATGTTTTAATAAGTACAAAATCATGACACAAACTAAGAACCCCACTGAGAAATGAACAATGTGCCCAGAATCCAATAAAGCAAAATAAAATATACCTAAACAAAGAAAAGGCAATGCAAAAAGTGAGGCTGTCAGACCGATATACAGAAATCCTATAGGGATCAATTCACACAGAGTAAACTAAAAATTACACCGAATAATAAAAACTAGGCGCTTAAAAAAGTGAGGCTTATGGAAAAGCCAAACACCGAAAAGGAGTCTCTTGAACAACTTTGAGAATCCTAAAGGAAGCACTTTTCATAAGCAAAACTAAACTAGACCTGCTCAAATTAATGAATGAAGGTAGAGGAACTCCCAATTTGATACAAAATTGGAAAGAACCACAAAGGAAGCCATTTCATTGGCACAACAAGACTCACAGCTTAGAATAATGGAACAGCAGGCCAAGATGAGGAGCATATGGACCCCAGAGTAACTTAGAATGAGAGCACCTTGACTAAATCTATAACAAGAGCTGGCATTGCTCTCTTCTCCAGGTTTCCTTTTCTTACTAGATTGCAAAAGAACTCACATACACATTTGCTGATATTTATTTCCCATGTCCTTTCCACATTAATACACCCAATGCTCCGATGTACTCACTAGCACACTTACCTGGCAGTCATGACACTTTTCCCTGTATATGTCCTTGCTCTCTCATGCTATGGCTCTTTATGTCTTCTTTGACATTTCCTTTGTACTCAGCATTTTACTTTTCTAGTCAGTGTGCAGAGACTCTGGAAGTAGTGCAACTGTAAACATCAAGGGAAGGTGATTAGGAGGATCTGTAAGGGAATAAAGCTTTTGGGGCCAAGCAAGGCATAGTCAGATGGTGGTCCACTGCCATGTAACAGTCACTGTCTCTTATCCTCAATAAATGAGGCTTGTATCAGCACAGCACTTCAATAAAGATTTGGCTGAGACCTTAACTGTGTGAAAAATTAATTGGTAGATGTGTCAGACTATCAAAATCTCCTCCACAGAGGAGTTCAGAATTGACTCTTCAGAGGCCATCCTCTGATTTATGCTATACAATAATGTGGGAATAGGGAGCAATATAGCCCTGCATTACTCTCACTCACTCACTCACTCACTCACTCACTCACTCACTCACTCACTCACTCACTCA
>JANRMT010062791.1:143833519-143852813 GCA_026402145.1 Polypterus bichir lapradei
TATCTATCTATCTATCTATCTATCTATCTATCTATCTATCTATCTATCTATCTATCTATCTATCTATCTATCTATCTATCTATCTATCTATCTATCTATCTAGTTGTGCCCAGAAATTTGAAGTATTCCACCATAGTGACAGGAGAATCATTCATTTCTAGTGGGAGGGATTGTAACTGCTGTTTGAGAAAGTCAATGACCATTGCAACTGTCTTTAGAACATTAGAACATTAGAACACTCTAGACGAGAACAGGTCATTCAGCCCAACAAAGCTCACCAGTCCTATCCACTTATTTCTTCCAAGAAAACATCAAGTCGAGTTTTGGATGTTCCTAATGTCTTACTGTCTACTACACTACTTGGTAGCTTATTCCAAGTGTCTATTGTTTTTTGTATAAAGAAGAACTTCCTAATGTTTGTGTGAAATTTCCCTGTAACAAGTTTCCAACTGTGTCCCCATGTTCTTGATGAACTCATTTTAAAATAACAGTCTTGATCTACTGTACTAATTCCCTTCATAATTTTAAACACTTCAATCATGTCACCTCTTAATCTTCTTTTGCTTAAACTGTATAGGCTCAGCTCTTTTAATCTTTCCTCATAATTCATCCCTTGTAGCCCTGGAATCAGCCTAGTCGCTCTTCTCTGGACCTTTTCTAGCGCTGCTATGTCCTTTCTGTAGCCTGAAGACCAAAACTGCACACATTACTCAAGATGAGGCCTCACCAGTGCATTATAAAGGTTGAACATAACCTCTTTGGACTTGTACTCCACAGATCATGCTATATAACCTGACATTCTGTTAGCCTTCTTAATGGCTTCTGAACACTGTCAGGAAGTCGATATCTTAGAGTCCACTATGACTCCTAAATCCTTCTCATAAGGTGTACTCTCGATTTTCCGACCACCCATTATGTATTCAAACCTAACATTTTAATTTCTACAGTATGTGTAATACTTTACATTTACTGACATTAAATTTCATCTGCCACAAATCTGCCCAAGTCTGTATGCTATCCAAGTCCTTCTGTAATGATATAACAGATTCCAAATTATATGATAATCCACCTATCTTGGTATCATCTGCAGACTTAACCAGCTTGTTACTTGTATTCCTATCTAAATCATTTATATATATTAAAAATAGCAGCGGCCCTAGCACTGACCCCTGTGGAACACCACTCTTAACATCGGCCAGTTCTGATGAGGCTCCTCGCACCATCACCCTCTACTTCCTGTGTCTGAGCCAATTCTGTACCCATCTAAAAACATCACCCTGAACTCCCACTTTTTTTAATTTGATGCCCAACCGCTCATGTGGCACCTTATCAAATGCTTTCTGAAAGTCCAGATAAATATCATAAGCTCCACTTTGATCATATCCTTTTGTTGCCTCCTCATAGAATTCCAGCATGTTAGTAAAACACGACCTCCCTCTTCTGAACCCATGCTGACTGTTCAGAATAACTCCTGTCCTTGCCATGTGTTGCTCAATCTTATCTTTAATAATTCCTTCCATTAATTTTCCTGTGATGCATGTTAAGCTTACTGTCCTATAGTTACTTGAATCTGCCCTGTCACCCTTTTTATATAATGGGATGATATTTGCCATTTTCCAGTACTTCGGAATCTCTCCAGTGCACAGTAACTTCCTAAAAATATATGTCAAGGGTTTATATATGTATTCACTAGCCTCCTTAAGAACACAACAACAAATATTATCTGGCCCTGGTGATTTGTTTGATTTCAGCTTATTTAATCTGAGCAGCACTTCTCTCTCTACAATTTCCAAATCCCTCAGTACCTCCTTAGTAGTCGCGTTTACCTCTGGGAGGTTATCCACTTGCTCACTTGTAAACACCTCAGAAAAATGTAAGTTTAGGGCATCTGCTATTTCACTGTCTGTGTCTTTTAATTCCCCTTTACTATTCCTGATGAACTTGACCTCCTCCTTAACTGTTCTTTTACTACTAAAATACTGAAAGAATCTCTTGGGGTCTTCTTTTGCCTTATCTGCTATATTCCTCTCCAACTGTCTTAAGCCTTCATGATATCCTTCTTAATGGCTGCCCTCATGTTCTCATACGCTCTACAATTCACTTTGCAGTCATTAGTCTTATATGCCTTATAAAGCAATTTTTTCCTTTGCAACTTCTTTTTTAAATCTTTATTAATCCACTGTGGAGTTTTTTTTAGTTTCCTATTAATTCCAAATTTAGGTATGTAAATGGAGGTATTGAGCACTAGGTTGTTGGAAGCACACCAAGACACAAGATGAGACACCTCTTTTCTATAAGGTGTTTCCTTGCCATTAGTAATAAGACTAATAATGGTGGTGTCATCAGCAAAGAAAATGATTTTAACTAAAGGATCAGTGGACCTACAATCATTGGTGTACAAGGAATAAAGTAGGGGGCAAAATACACAGCCTTGAGGGGCACCTGTGCTAATATGGAGACAGTCAGAGTCAGGTGGGAGCCCACACGAAAGTATTGTTTCCGATTTACCAGAAAACTGTAAATCCATTTAAAGATGGAAGGATTCAGTTCAGTCTGAAGTTTAGTTAACAAATGTTCAGGAACAATGGTGTTAAAAGCTGAACTGAAGTCAACAAAAAGTATTCTGGCATAAGTTCCTTTACTGTCCAGATGCTCCAGCACAAAATATTTTCATTAGAACTGAAGTAATATATAAAACCATTTTACAATCTCTCCCTTTCAGTGGGTATACTGAAAGGGATCTCTCACTCAACATCTCAGAAAAGGAGTGGAAGGCAGCAATGCACAGAATTCACTTGAGCTCCATATGCACAAAGCATAGAATTATTCAACTTAAAATTATATATTGAGTGCATCTGTCACATTTAAAATTGTCCAAAATGTTTCCAGGGCAAGATCCAACCAGCGAATGTTGCACTCAAGCTCCAGCCTCACTGGGTCACATGATTTGGGCCTGCACCAAATCAACATCATTCTGGACCATCCATCCATCCTCTTCCGCTTATCCGAGGTCAGGTCGCGGGGGTAGCAGCTTAAGGAGAGAAGCCCAGACTTCCCTCTCCCCGGCCACTTCTTCCAGCTCTTCCGGGAGAATCCCAAGGCGTTCCCAGGCCAGCCGGGAGACATAGTCCCTCCAGCGTGTCCTGGGTCTTCCCCGGGGCCTCCTCCTGGTTGGACGTGCCCGGAACACCTCACCAGGGAGGCGTCCAGGAGGCATCCTGATCAGATGCCCGAGCCACCTCATCTGACTCCTCTCGATGCGGATGAGCAGCGGCTCTACTCTGAGTCCCTCCCGGATGACTGAGCTCCTCACCCTATCTTTAAGGGAAAGCCCAGACACCCTGCGGAGGAAACTCATTTCAGCCGCTTGTATTCGCGATCTCGTTCTTTCGGTCACTACCCATAGCTCATGACCATAGGTGAGGGTAGGAGCGTAGATCGACTGGTAAATTGAGAGCTTTGCCTTACGGCTCAGCTCTTTTTTCACCACGACAGACCGATGCAGAGCCCGCATCACTGCGGATGCTGCACCGATCCGCCTGTCGATCTCACGATCCATTCTTTCCTCACTCGTGAACAAGACCCCAAGATACTTAAACTCCTCCACTTGGGGCAGGATCTCACCCCCAACCCTGAGAGGGCACTCCACCCTTTTCCGGCTGAGGACCATGGTCTCGGATTTGGAGGTGCTGATTCTCATCCCAGCCGCTTCACACTCAGCTGCGAACCGCTCCAGAGAGAGCTGAAGATCACGGCCTGATGAAGCAAACAGGACAACATCATCTGCAAAAAGCAGTGACCCAATCCTGAGTCCACCAAACCGGACCCCTTCAACACCCTGGCTGCGCCTAGAAATTCTGTCCATAAAAGTTATGAACAGAATCGGTGACAAAGGGCAGCCCTGACGGAGTCATTCTGGACCAAAATCTTTAAATTTCTTTCAGACAGCCTTGGTGTCACAATCCCTCCTAACACATTAACAGTTGTGTTTGGTGTTCTTCCAGATGGGCTTAAAGTGGAGAAGGACAAACAAACTGTGATTGCCTTTACTACACTACTGGCATGTAGACTTATCTTGATCAACTGGAAGAATCCTAACTCATCTCTGTTAAGTCATATATGAGATGTTATATACTATTTGAAATTGGAAAAAAAAAAATTCTCATTTAGAGGATCTGTGCAAAACGTTTTCAGAACCTGGCAGGATCTGATCAGTAACATTTTAGAATAAGTATTTTAAATGAGGATGCTGATTCCCTCCCCATTTTCTTCTATTTATTTTTATTCATTTGTCTATTTACTTATTTTTACTAGTTTAAAGTTTTACTCTGCTGGCCTTGCTTTCTTTCTCATGGGTGGGGGTTGATTTGTTATAGTTAAACTTGACTTGCTTGTATGGAATGTTATTTGATTTTAATAAAACCAATAAAATGCAAAAAACAAAAGGAACTGAAGTAAGAGCAATAGGGCTGTAATCATTGAGACAGCTTATTTGATCACTTTTGGGAAACAGGAACAATAATAGAAGATTTAAAGCAATTAGGTACAGTACACCATGCAAGAGATGGGTTAGAGATGTCAGTGAAGAGGGGACAGGCTGCCTGGCACAGTGTTTGATTGTTGCAGGTGAGGCAGAACCAGGACTGGCTGACTTTCTGCAGTTATGTGTTGCAATCGTTAGACTGATTTTCAGGGAGTGATGTGTTCTTGGATCAGATGAGTCGAGAGGTTCTTGAGCGGGTGCTTTAAACCTTTACCAGCGGCAACAAAACGGAAGGCGATGATGATATCACGTGGGACACAATTATGCATTAGCACTCCCGCTGAGCTTCACTTGACTGGCTCGTTTGTGCTCATGAGTCGTTCAAGACGTCACATTCTTTAATAGAAAAGGGCTAAGAGGGGTGAGACTTTAGTGAAGAGGTGGCAGGGGTTAAAACTACTTCAGAGGTAGAGGAGCACAGCAATTGTAGACATTCAGCTCCTTGTTGTTCAAATCTGCCATAAAACTTGTTAGGTTTGTCAGGGAAGGATGAATCTGAGTAAACATTGGGAGATGTCTTTTTGTAATTAGTAACAGACTGAAAGCTATTGTTTGCTGAGCAACTGAAGCTTCAGTTTATTTGTTGCACTCAATGAAGCACTACATCAATTAATTAAATACTTAGCCACTCACTTTGCTCACCCAATGAAAAACTCTCTTGCTCAACCAATCAATGAACCAATCAAACAATGATATCTTCACTCTGGTTATTTAGACATATGTGTAATTTTGCCATAGTTTTACTTTAAGTGCTCATCTTTCTTTTGTGATATTCTTACTAATTGGTTCTTATTTTTCAGGAGGATTCTCATTTAGTTGTATCCTAATCATGATAATTAACAATGAGTGGAGTAGACATTGGCGGCAATGCCACTGAATGCCGAAAGGCTTCACTTAAGCCAGTGTCACACTCACTAGTGTGCTCATTACTAAGTAACAGCTTAAATAACCGGAATGACTGCAAAAGAAGCTACTGTAAGATATAGATGACAATATTAAAAATCAAAATAAAGTGCCACTAAAATCCACCATGTAACAAATTGGAATACTCATTATACTCCAATAAGCATTTTATCAAATCCAGATTTATAATTCTTTGTAAATAAAGGATAGGAAACAGCAGCTTGATTAATTATGGCAGGAGTTCAATTAAAAGGAGATGTTGGATAAAATTAAAACCTCCAGCTACAGTGGGACTGAATTTGAGAAGCATTGCCGTAGATCAGTAAAGTGTTTTGGATCGAGGACTACTTTTGTCAATGTCAAAAATGTAGAGTACGGCAACAGCCACTTATTACTGAAAATATCATGTTAGAGGTATCCCTTTTTCTTTTTTTACATGTACTCATAAAAATATTGCAGTGACTTGAAGTATAAAGAAAACGAAATGACAAACAGATCCTTATAATGAGATAGTAGGCTTGAAGAGGACTGTTTATTGGAAAGCACCTCTTTAATTTAAATGTCTGCCCTACTCCTGCTGTTATGCCTTTGGAAGGACAACAGAAAATGAGCACAGACAGAAGTCTGTCAAACTCACCCTACTCCTCACTCTCTGTCTGTGTTGAAAGCTGATTCTCATACTTCTACTGGATGAGCAACAATGCTGGCTCCTTTTTGGTGGTTTTACCTCCAGGTCTCCGCACCTCGCTGGTTGTCTTCTCTCAGGTCTGGGTGGCATACACTATTTCTGTTTGAATCTCATGCCTTCCAGGTGCTTGGCCTTGCCCACTGTCACACACATGCGCATGGGAGGCAGCTAAAAGGATCAACAGATGGTAATTCCACGCCAGACCTGGGGATGATGGGGAGCACTAACCCATTCTTTGCTATCTCTGCAGAACAAACACGGGAAACTGTGCCTGGTTCCTATGACGTCACTTCCTGTTCTGGCCCCCAAGAACACTGTTTCCGGTTCCGGCCCCGATGACGTCACTTTCTGTTCCAGCCCTGAGGACGTCATTTCTGCCGACCTGCCTTAAAAGCAAGACAACCTTCACTTTGTATTCAGTTCTGATTTGGACACAACTCTAATGTGCAACATATTTGCCTTTTGCAGCCAGGATTTAAATATACGGGTGGCTGTCCCAAAACTTTTTCGTGTGCCAAGGCTATTCATTTCACACCACCTAGAAGGAAAGCCTGCAATACAAAGCAAACTTTACTGGGTTTATATTTCTAAATCCCATCTGATCCATAGTAAGTCCCTGAAGATGGTGTTATGGCACACATGCATGAAAGACAGGAAGCAATCACAAGAGCCACAGAGGATCAGAGCAGGAAGGAGAGGTGTAGAAGTAAAAGATGCTATCATCTGCAAGATAATCATTGGTCATTGGCTTAGAGCCATTTCATGTGGCCTAATCAGCAAGAATGTTCTTTTAAGAAAAATGGCTAGGTCAGTCCATAGACCACCTGACACATGCTTACAGACCCCAGTGATCCATGAACCACACTTTAAGAATCACTGTCTTAAGTGGCAGCCAGAGAACAGAGCAAGAGAGAAGACTTCCTCAAGTGTCAGGGGTAACCAGGGTAAGTAAATCAAGCAAGAGCCATGTGCTTGTGTGGTGGTCTGGCTGTGTAGTCTTAGGCACTGGATTTAGCCTCCAGTCTATGAGGAAGTGTGGGAATGAATCTCACCCCAATCATGCTTGTAAGTTACTCTTAAGGTGTCTTATCTACAACACATTACATCTCTGATGTCTTTCATGAAGGCAAATATTGTATTGTGGTGTGGTAGCCAAGGCACTGGACTTAAACCACAAGGTTCCTTCCATAGATTTTTGTCAATGACGGGCATCCCAGATGTCCACATGACCATCATCATCAAATTCATCCATATAAAGCCTGAAAACCATGAGGACTGATTTAGACCATCTTTTTTAGGTAGAATAGCCAGTGGGAGCTTGGTGGTCTTTTGGCCTTGGAATCCCTGCAGATTTTATTTTTTTCACCATCCTAGATGGAATTTTTATTATTTTTTCTGTCCTCCCGGCCATCCAACCTTACCTTTCTCTTTGTTACATACTGTATAATATTATTGCCTAATCTTGTTTTTTATGTTTGATATTAACTTTCTTTTTACTCCATCTTGTAAAGCACATTGAACTACATTGTTTGTATGAAAATGTGCTATAGAAATAAATATTTTTGTTGTTACCCTAAGCAAGTCGTTGAAGCTGTGATTGGGCTCTGAATGTAAGCCTGTATGGTGTGCCTGAACTTGTAAGTCACATTAGATAAAAATATCAGCCAACCCTGTCTGGAAGTTTATGGTGTGATTTGGACCGGCCACCATCTTCCTGCTTGATCCAAAAGGAACAATCTCCAGGTACTAAGTAACTCATCAAAAAGGATTAAATATTAAAAATCCACCCAGTGCCACTATTCCTCCTAAACAGCCATGAACAGCAAAGGTGCTTCTTCTAGGTTTCTCCTCATTACCAGCCACTGTTTTTATTTCTGGGCTCCCTAACTATCTTGCTGCTGTGAGAAACACTTTTCAGGACTGTTCTCCACAACAGTCAAAGATTCAAAATCGAGGATGCGGGACTCTGATCTGATATGGTTAGTACAAAGTGACTTGCAAGACAGGAACCAATTGTTGATGGAACACCAGTTGAGAGAGGATCAGTTTAGACCCTGATTAACCTACCACACCTTTGTAGTGGAATGTGGTAGAAAACCAGAAACAAATCTATATCAGCATTGTAGGGTATGTGCAAACTTCACACAAGAATTGAACACAAGTCATTAGGGGGACATCATTGTGTCATCTTAGATTGCATAAAACTTAACATTTTAAGAGAGTACTATGCCTGAGGAACAATCTAAAGGCTTCTGTGAGTGTAATTTACCGTCAAGACATGAGGGGGCACTATGAAATAATGTTCTCTCTCGCCCCTCCCCTTCTGCACAAAGGAAGATTGACGCCTCTCCCAATGTGATGTCACTTCCGGGGTCAGATCACCTTGACCCGCCTCTTCTTCCCAGAATCCATCATAAGAGGAAACAACGCCATCTTGACTGTGTCACACACGCGCACTTGGGGAGCAGCAGACAGGCTCAACGTTGCGGGACAACACAAGGAAAGTGGGTTTTGTACAAGGCACTAATGTCTCTGTCTCTCGTTCAACAGAAAAGGGGAAGAATAAAACATACCATAAGAAGACTGGCAGATGATTCCATTCATCCGTTAAAACCACTGCACCTCCGGCCTTCCCATTCCATTCCATGTCATAGCCGCTCGACCTTCTTCCTAGCATTCCCTCTGTGTTCAATTTCCTGTCAGCCTCTGTATATAAACGTCACTCATGCACTGCAATTTGTCCATCGTATGATTCATTATTTCAGTGAATGCATAAGCCAGGGAAGGCTATTCAAAACCTTACAGTATACGGGGCTCAAACCCCAAACCTTTATTGAGTGTGTTGTCCACTTCTTTTCACAACTGATTTCAAGGACTTCTCAGTTTTGTGCATTACCACATGTTTCATTTTTATGCCTTTTATATAACTTTAATATACAGGTGCCTCAGACTCTTTATCTTATGCTCTTGTCTCTTTTACTGTACAAAATCTAACAATAAATGTCACCACCAAGCAAAAGCAAAGGAAACTGAGGTTCTTCACACAAGGCCCACAATCCTCAGACTCTTACCTGCTGATGGTGATGGCTGACAGCCAGTGCCATGCAGTCCTTCAGTTCTTATTAAGGCAAGGAGTTGTGCAGCCCTCAGAGCTGGCGGTCACCAGGCAGTTGTGCCAGTCAGAGAATGGGGCCAGCATTTCATTCGTTTTTCTTTATTCCCAAATTCTTTAAATCTGGGATCTGATCTGGTGCCACCATTGTTATCAATGGACTCCAGCTGGAGGAGTGCTCAACAGAAATCTCAACTACAGAAGATCGCTCTGGCCCTTTGACCAAATCTGATGGATGGGAGCTCATCTAAAGGAGGCTGAGCCAACTAGCTCTTTGAGGGGCTGGCATTGGGAATGCTGATTTCACTCATGAAGCTTTACATCAGCCTCAAGGGGTTGTGGGACAGGTCCCCCCAAAAAAAAGCGTATTAGACATTTAGATTTGGGATGGAGTAGGAGGCCCTGATGTGTCCTAAATAATAAGAAAGAAAAACAGAATTTGTTTGTAATGTGAGAAATGAAATCACATTCACTGATGAAGTGAACAGCAAAGGAGGAAAATCATCCATTTTGTTTGTTTAATGTCAGACAGGCACAATATGTTGAGTCTATCAAATGAAAAGTGCATTAGCGTGTATTGCAGACCACATGATGGCACCATTATTAGAAATCACTCAGCGCCTCACCCCTCTCATTTTTACATCTGGTCTATTTATCACCCCACCCGCATGCCTGATCACCATGGGCATTTAGTCGTAGTGCTCCTCGTCTCTAGAACTCTCTATCACAAAACATTTGAGACACAGATTCCCTACCTGTTTTCACATCTCATCTTAAGGCTTATCTGTTTAGATTAGCTTGCACTACATGACCTTAGGCTGTATTCTTATTGCTGTATTTTCAGTTCCATAGATACAGATATATGTATATGTGTGGGGCGGCACGGTGGTGCAGTGGCTAGCGCTGCTGCCTCGCAGTTAGGAGACCCGGGTTTGCTTCCCGGGTCCTCCCTGTGTGGAGTTTGCATGTTCTCTGTGTCTGTGTGGGTTTCCTCCTGGTGCTCCGGTTTCCTCCCACAGTCCAAAGACATGTAGGTTAGGTGCATTGGCGATTCTAAATTGTCCCTAGTGTGTGGTGGGTGTGTGTGTGTGTGCGCGCCCTGTGGTCGCCTGGCACCCTGCCCGGGGTTTGTTTCCTGCCTTACGCCCTGTGTTGGCTGGGATTGGCTCTAGCAGACCCCCATGACCCTGTAGTTAGGATATAGCGGGTTGCATAATGAATGGATGGATGTATATGTGTATGTGTACATGCATGTTTTTGTTGGTTTTATGATTTTTATTATCTGTACGGTGTCCTTAGGTGTTTAGAAAGGTGCCCTGAAATAAAATGTATTATTATTATATATTCACATGCAGATGCTGGCCTTGAACCTGGAGCCGCTGAGTCAGGAAGTGGTAGCTTATCCAGCTGAATTAAATAGGAGCTCCTTCTTGTGAAAAGCAATGTAGAAGCTTTTATATTCCCATAGAAGATCAAGATTGCTGCATATCCATACTAGTGATGGGTGATTTGCAAATGATTTGTTCTTTTTGAATAACTCTTTTCAGTGAATCATAGGAATCGATTCCTGTGCATGAAGTAGAGCTGAACAAGAGTGCTAAAACACATGCATGATGCTATCAGCCTCTTTCGTTTAGATGTTTAAACCGCAAGTGAAATTACCACCCATCTGATTCATGATTGCTTCTAGTTAGAGCTACGGTTATGATCTGAAGTTTACATGAACTCATCATGGACATGAATGTCATGGTAATTGAGGGCTTTCTTTGAACTTTACCTTTTCTGGGGTGGAATGATTGTAGAAAATACATCATTAATGACTCTTGGTGCACAAGTTTGAATTTATTTTGGAATTTATAAAATCTACACTGGATCAAAATTATACATACAGGCTCAAATATATGTACATACACCCAGTTAAATTTTTAAATAAACAGGTTATACAATGTCCTTCATGGTGACAGAGCCAAGGCCTATTAAATTCTAAATAGTGATCATGTTTGATTAGCTTTTCTGTGCTAGCATAAAAACAGTTTGCTTGACAGGACTCTTTGGATAGACCAACACTCCAAAACCATGGGAAAGTCCAAGTAGCTCAGTGAAAATCTAAGAAAGAGAAATGTAGATTTACACAAGTCAGGAAGGTCTCTTGAAGTCATTTTTAAACAACTGCAGATTTCAATATCATCAGTTCAAACAATTGTACCTTAGTACAAGTTATTGGGAGGTGTCCCCACTTCGCCAGATGAAGACCCAAATTGTCAATCTCAGCTGAGAGAAAATTGGTTAAGATGTTCAGGAACAACCCAGGAACCACCAAAGCCCAAGCCCACCATGAACTGGAAACTGCTGGAACACCAGTGTCACTGTCTACTGTCAAGTTTTACATTGCCATGAACCGAGAGGATGCCATCTATAAAAGAAGCCCCAGTGCCAAAATCAAAACCTTCAAGCTTAACTGAATTTTGCAGCTGCCCACAGAGACAAGCAGAAAACCTTCTGGAGAAAAGTTTTATGGTCAGATGAGACAAAGATTGAGATGCTTGGTGGCAATGACAAGAGGTGTATGTTTGGCCGATTAAAGATAAGGCTTTCAAACCCAAGAGCGTTGTACCAGCTGTGAAGCATGGAGGTGTCAGCATCATGCTCTGGGGCGGTTTGCTGCCAGTGGTACTGGTACATTGCACAAAAGTGGATGGAATAATGAAGAAGGAGAACTATCTCCAAATTCTTCAACATCATCTCAAATCACCAGCTAGAAGCTTGTAACACAATTGGGTGTTTTAGCAGGACATTGCAGGACCTCAAGCACACATCGAAACAGGTTGTGGAATGGATAAAGCAAGCTAACATTAAGCTTTTGGAATGGCATTCCCAAAGCCCAGACCTCAACCCTATTGAAAATTTGTGGACTGTGCTTAAAAGCCATGTCCCTACCAGGAAACCAACAGATTTAAATGAACTCTACCAATTCTGCCAAGAAGACTGGTCACATATCCAGCCAGAATTATGCCAGAACCTTGTTGATGGTTACCAAAAGCATCTGCTCGAGGTGCAACTTGCTAAGGGACATTCAACCAAATATTAATTGGGGTGTATGTATATTTTTGAGCCTATGTGGAGTTTAGAAAATCCCAAATAAATTCAAACTTGGGCAATAAATTCTTTTTTTTTTAGAGTCACAAACAATGTATGTTGCACAATCATTCCTCCTCAGTAAAGGAACAGTTCAAAGAAATCATTGAAAGCCCACAATTACCATGACATTCATGTCCATGATGAGTGCATGAAAACTTCTGACCACAACTGTAACTCATCATCGGCAATTGAGCACTCTGTCATTGACCACTCTATAATTCATTCTACAAGTACCATGTGGTAATAACACATTTATATTTGAATACTTTAATTATATTATACAATTCATTGTTGGAATCATTTTAAACAGAATACTGTATATAAACATAATTTGAGACTCTGGCCACCAGGGGTGCACCAGCTCCCCAAACAGGAACATTTCCTGCACAACACATGTTTATTTTGAATGTGGGAAACATCTCCCAAGTTTCCCACTTGCACAGCACAGTATACAACACAAGTGCAGTCAATAAAACAGCACTTTGTCTCTTTGTCTTCCCTTTCTCTCCACTCCTCCACCGGTTAACCTAATCCTTCTCTTCCTGACCATGGCTCTTGCAATTAAGGTGGGCGGCTCTCTTCATGCTGAACCTGGGAGGTCTCTAGGTGGCTCGTTAGGAAGGTCTGGAATCCCTCCCAGGTGTGGTGAAAGCTCAAAGTTGGTTCCGCAGCTTCCGCAGCTCCCCCTGGCGGCACCCATGAAATTCAAGTGAGCTGAGCCGACAAATACCAATTCCCATATGGCCCTGTGGGAATCCGAGGCACGGGGGGCTGCAAGTAGCCGTTCAGGGGAGATAGCGCCCTTCAAATGTCATCCCCCCTGTCCTTCCTTTAACGAGGCATCCTGGCCAGAAAAGATGCAGGTCATCTGTCACAAGACTAATACATTTATGTCCTTTTGTGCATTCAACAAATTTATCATGCTGAACCATACAAAAATGATATTATAACAGTTATTTGGCTTCATATCTTCTCAATTCAACATCTTACTGTCTAATATATCTGTGACCTTCACATTTGCTACTGTCGCAGGTTAGTCAACATCACTTGTTTCATACAGGAGTGGTCATAATGTTTCGGTGCGTCAGTGTATGTGTTAATGGTGTGAAGTTTGAAATTTTTCTTCCAAGACATGTCAAAGATGCTCCTTTGGATTGAGACCTGCAGAATGTGGAGGCCAGGACAACACCTTGAACTTTTCAACCATTACAGAACAGTTTGTTCAATGTGGCAGGGTGCTTTATTCTGCTAAAAAAAAATGCCACTTCCAAATGGGAATGCCATTGCCATTAAGTGGTACCTCATCAAATTAATATCCACATGAATTCCCAGATGCAGGGTATCTCAACAGAACATCGCCCAAAGCACCACACTATGTCCACCAACTTTTTCCCACAGTGCATCTTGGTGCAATTTCTACTCCAGGCAAACAATACACATGTGCCCAGCCATCCACATGTTGCATTATAAAATAGGATTCTTCAGACTAATAACCTTCTTACATTTTATCCAGTGTCTAGTTCCCACACTTGCACGCCCATTGTAGGCACTTCGATGGTGGACAGGAGTTGGAATTGGACTGGCCTGTGGTTATACAGTATAGCAGGATTCCATACACAGTGTGTTGTGATACATAACTCCCATAGTCATCAATAAAGTTATCTATGATTTGTACCACAGTAACCCTTCTGCAGGTCTGTATCAGATGGGATAGCCTTCATTGACCTCTGGCATTGATGACACTTGGCTGCCTAACACCGTCTCAGCAGTCTGTGGTTTTTCCCTTCTCAGACCACTGTCAGTAGTTACTCACAATGGCTGAACATGAGCACCTCACAAGCCTTTCTGTTTTGGAAATGCTCTGACCCAGTCATCTGGCCACAACAATCTGGCTTTATCAAAGTCACTCAGGTCTTTATCCCGTCCATATCTTCTGCATTCAACATCATCAACTATATGTCAATATTACCCCAATCATGACATGCACTGTTGTTAAGAGATCATTGCTGTCATTCTTCATTGTCATTGTTCTGTGTATTGTATTGTATTGTATTGTATTGTATTGTATTGACCCTCTTCTTTTTGACACCCACTGCATGCCCAACCTACCTGGAAAGGGGTCTCTTTTTGAACTGCCTTTCCCAAGGTTTCTTCCATTTTTTCCCCACTAGGGTTTTTTTGGGGGGAGTTTTTCCCTGTCTTCTTAGAGAGTCAAGGCTGGGGGGCTGTCAAGAGGCAGGGTCTGTTAAAGCCCATTGCGGCACTTCTTGTGATTTTGGGCAATACAAAAAATAAATTGTATTGTATTGTATTGTATTCTCATCAGACTTTGTGCTAATGGTGTACATTTTGCTTGCAGTGAAGCACCTTTTGTTTGGAAAATATGTTTTTGTGAAATTTAATTTTAAGCTTTTCTACAAACTCAGTTTTGCATGTATCATTTCACTCATCACTAATTATTATGATGATATGAGAGAACACACTGGTACTGTAATTATGGCTTCTGAATCACAGCTCAAGAGTGCTGAGTTTGAATCTGTCTATTGTTAAATAGTAGACAAGGGTCAGAAAAAGATTTGGGGCACCAGCTGGTGATCCACATATAATTGCAGGTTAAATGACAGGTGTTTAGTTCAATGATAAAAATGAAGACATATTCATAGATTCAAGTCAATCAGTTGACTTACTACATGATGGCAAGTCTGGAGTTTTTAAGGCTTCAGTTGACCTTACAAGGTGGAGCTAAGAGGTGGAACTGGAAGTGACCTCACAGATCCTCAACATTCAGAACTTCTAGTCTGCAGATGGAAAAGAACAGGATGCAAATAACAGCGCCACCTCTGGACCTAAGATGGTATTGTCGACAAGACATAAGCCCTTTAAATGCCTCCTAGTAGCATAGTAGCAGCTTCTATCTATCTATCTATCTATCTATCTATCTATCTATCTATCTATCTAATCCCTCCTGTCCGAAGACAATGCCCTTGTCAGTACTAATGTGTCATATCATGTACGTTATTCATGCATTCGGTTCCAAAGCTACTACATAAACTGAAGATGAAGTATCTGGGTGCTGTTCCCCAAACAGCCCGGGTGCTGATCTACTCTGAACTCCTTGGCTTTAGGACTGAGCTGCCAGGGAAAGTGAAAGGCAGAGTGAGGCAGTGAACTCAGCTGTTTGAACAACAGGTGCAGTTTTCTGTCGTTTAATTTGCTAAATCATCTGGCATGTAGTGCTCAGGTGTCCCGGGGCCCAGTTTAGAGTGATGTGCTAATGAAAGGCTGTTATTCTTGCAATTGGAAAATCAGACAATTTTCCAAGCTCCCTTTCAAGAGCAGCACTAGCAGAGGGACTATTTTTTTGTGTGTGTGTGACGGCCAGAGATTTGTTTCCTGGACTCGCTTCTAGGCCTTGACATGTGATGAACTGCTGCCCTCGCTTAACTCCAAATTAGAATGATGGGGCGTGCAGATGAAAGCCCCTCAAAACATAATCCCTGTCAATTTCTTCTCCACAGGTCCCCATCTTGTGACCCTAATCCCTGATCCCCGCTGGCACTGATGCAAAGTGACGTAAAGGCGGCCTCTCAACAAGGCAATTCTGTCATTTCTGTCTTGTTCAGGGGGCTCGCCTGTCGGCCCCAATTGCTCAGAGCCATGAGAGACCGTTTAATCTCCGTCGGCCCTCTTTGCCTTTAATCACGGCTCCACTCCCCTTGTCTGGAGTCCGCCGTGTGAAAAATCCCCCAGCAACTGCCGGCTCACAGGTCACTCATTGGCCATTACACACTCATGAATCAAGCCAAGCACTTGGCAGCAGCTTTGGAAGCAAGTGCCACTCAGTGACAGGAGGTGTTAAAGAGGCTTTGACTTGAAAGACTTGTACGATGCAAGTTGTGTTATGTTGCGAGGATGAGGGTGAAATAGAATGACTGAGTCACTATGGCTGTACCAGTGGACACTGAGTTTGGGAGAGGACTCGGCCCCACAGGACAGCACCGATAAATCACAAGTTCTTTTCAAATGCTATCATGCAGGTAGTTCCCTTACACCACCTTTGGCACCCTGGGAGTAGAATTTAGCATTCAAGTTGTGTGAATTACCTGCTGGCACATTTTGTCACATGTTTATGTTTGGCATCACTGTGTGGTGCTGAGGTTCATTTTTCTCAATTTGCATGGCTTAGAGCAACAAATGACTACGATGAATTGGGAAAACAAAGAAAGCAACTCCTTTGAGCTGCACAAGAAAGTTTATTGTGGAAGAGATGTTTCACTGGGCCTCGCGTGAGGTGACTCTTTGAAGGTAAAGCTGTGATTCCAGTGCCTTCAAGCCACTTTCACATTGTGACTTTGGACAAGTTTCTGAGGAATAGTTTACTATGGGAGGTCAGCAGCTACATTATTAAAGGCAGTGGCATCTCTCATCAAACATGATCAGAATTCATCAAGATCCAAGGCAACTGTTATAGACAATTGATGAGACGAGAGACTGGTAAAAGATAGGTTGAAAATTAGTCTGTGGAGCCTCAGAGCATGGGTACTACACAAGACCTTTCATGGCCCAGGTGTAGCTTCTTCTCACTGTAGTGTGCGGGGCCATTACAACAGTGGTGCTTCACTTTGTCTGGAGCTCCTAGATGATCAGAGTAAATTGGTCATTCACGTACAAAGAGCCACACAAAGGTAGGAAATGCATGCTGGATATCCAGATCTTGTCTTGAGCCTTCTTTGGCTGTTGCTGTACCCACAGAAGACTAACAGAGTACAGCAATGGTGCTGTAGCTCTTCACATTTAGCTACCCTTTTCTCTCTACCTGGAAGAGGCTGTTGAGCCAAAAGAGCTACCTCTACAACTGGGATACCCCGTATTGTGACTTGATTTTTACCCAATCAGATGGTAGTAAGACCAGCTATGTTATATGGGTTGGAGACGGTGGCACTGACCAGAAAGCTGGAGACAGAGCTGGAGGTAGCAGAGCTAAAGATGCTAAGATTTGCATTTGGTGTGATGAGGATGGATAGGATTAGAAACGAGTACATTAGAGGGTCAGCTCAAGTTGGACTGTTGGGAGACAAAGTCAGAGAGGCGAGATTGCATTGGTTTGGACATGTGCAGAGGAGAGATGCTGGGTATATTGGGAGAAGGATGCTAATGATAGAGCTGCCAGGGAAGAGGAAAAGAGGAAGGCCTAAGCGAAGGTTTATGGATGTGGTGAGAGACGACATGCAGGTGATGGGTGTCACAGAGCAAGATGTAGAAGCCAGGATGATATGGAAGAAAATGATCTGCTGTGGCAACCCCTAACAGAAGCAACCAAAAGAAGAAGAAGAAGTGATAAGAAAAAAAAATTGAGAAATTGAATTTGTAGCAAAACTCTGTGTTCACTTTGTGAAAAGAATTTGCAAAATAAATTGCTTTTTGCTTCCAGCCATTGACACAAAAGGAAACATGTTTACTCCAGTCTGAAAGCATATACATGCATCTGTGTGTCATTTAGTACTTAAATAAAGATCTCTAGTTAAAAAAAAATCATTAGACACATTTCTTATCACATGTAGACATTTGGTTGAGCCATCAGACATTTTCTGGTAATACGACGCCCACTTTGCCAATTATGATGACAATCTTGGCAAGAGTCATCAGAGACAGAAATGAAACTTAAAACTCCAGAGTGCTTGGGGAGTGTGTATCCACAGTCCTCTGTCTCTTTTGCAGGAATCAAAAAGCAGCCCAAAAAAACTGTAAACGTGACCAAAAACTCTGCTGCTTCACCACCTGAGGCCACAGGTCCGCCACACCCTTGACCCTCTGCAATTTGCATACCAGGAGAAGATGGGAGCGGAGGATGCCATCATCTATATGCTACACTGATCCCTCTCCCACTTGGACGGAGGCAGTGGTGCTGTAAGAATTATGTTTCTGGACTTCTCTAGCGCCTTCAACACCATCCAACCTCTGCCCCTTAGGGACAAGCTGATAGAGATGGGAGTAGATTCATACCTGGTGGCATGGATCGTGGATTATCTTACAGACAGACCTCAGTATGTGCGTCTTGGAAACTGCAGGTCTGACATTGTGGTCAGAAACACTGGAGCGCCACAGGGGACTGTACTTTCTCTGGTCCTGTTCAGCCTATATACATCAGACTTCCAATAAAACTCGGAGTCCTGCCACGTGCAAAAGTTTACTGACGACACTGTTATCGTGGGCTGCATCAGTAGTGGGCAGGAGGAGAAGTATAGGAACCTAATCAAGGACTTTGTTAAATGGTGTGACTCAAACCACTTACACCTGAACACCAGCAAAACCAAGGAGCTGGTGATGGATTTTAGGAGACCCAGGCCCCTCCTCGACCCCGTGATTATCAGAAGCGACTGTGTGCAGAGGGTACAGACCTGTAAATACCTGGGAGTACAGCTGGATGATAAATTGGACTGGACAGCCAATACTGATGCTCTGTACAAGAGATGACAGAGCTGACTATACTTCCTTAGAAGGCTGGCATCCTTCAACATCTGCAATAAGATGCTGCAGATGTTCTATCAGACAGTTGTTGGCGAGTGCCCTCTTCTATGTGGTGGTGTGCTGGGAAGGCAGAATAAAGAAGAAAGACGCCTCACGCCTGGACAAACTGGTGAGGAAGGCAAGCTCTGTTGTAGGCATTGGGGCTGGACAGTTTGACATCTGTGGCAGAGCGACAGGCGCTTAGCAGGAGAATCCATTGCATCCACTGAACAGGATCATCTCCAGACAGAGGAGCAGCTTCAGCGACAGACTGCTGTCACTGTCCTGCTCCACTGACAGACTGAGGAGATCGTTCCTCCCCCACATTATGCGACTCTTCAATTCCATCAGAGGAATTTTTAACAAGTTTTTCATTTTGTGGTTGCAATATTGCATGCAAAAT